>JAWQEG010000781.1:55000-1255000 GCA_033782935.1 Petrolisthes cinctipes | reverse complement strand
ACCCGAAAATTGGATATTTTGGGGTCCCAGAAGCGAACTGTACATGCCTACTCCGTGTTGGAGTATTTTCAAAATACAGGCCCAAAACATACTGAAAATCGATCTTTTAGGTGCCCAAAAGTCGATATTTGGATGCATCTTCTATACCCGTTTATATCTCAAATTCAGGCTCAAAATACCCGAAAATTCGATATTTTGGGGTCCCAGAAGTGATCTGTACATGTCTACTTAGCGCTAGAATATTTTCAAAATATTCGCCCAAAAAATGCTAAAAATCGATATTTTAGGTGCCCAAAGTCGATATCTCAAATTCAGGCCCAAAACACCCGAAAATTCGATATTTTGGGGTCCCAGAAGCGATCTGTACATGCCTACTCCTAGATAGAGTATTTTCAAAATACAGGACCAAAACATGCTGAAAATCGATATTTTAGGTGCCCAAAGTCAATATGTGCATGCATCTTCTGTACCCGTTTATATCTCAAATTCAGGCTCAAAACACCCGAAAATTCGGTATTTTTGGGTCCCAGAAACGATCGGTACATGCTTACTCAGTGCTAGAATATTTTCAAAATATAGGCCCGAAACATGCTAAAAATCGATATTTTAAGTGCCCAAAGTCGATATCTCAAATTCAGGCCCAAAACACCCAAAAATTCTATATTTTGGGGTCCCAGAAGCGATCTGTACATGCCTACTTCGTGTTAGAGTATTTTCAAAATACAGGCCCAAAACATACTGAAAATCGATCATTTAGGTACCTAAAAGTCGATATGTGCATGCATCTTCTGTACCCGTTTATATCTCAAATTCAGGCTTCAAGCACCCGAAATCCGATATTTTGGGGTCCCAGAAGCGATCTGTACTTGCCTACTCCGTGTTAGAGTATTTTCAAAATACAGGCCCAAAACAAGCTGAAAATCGATATTTTAGGTGACGAAAGTCAATATGTGTATGCATCTTCTGCACCCGTTTATATCCCAAATTGAACCTCAAAACACCCGAAAATTCGATATTTTTGGTTCCCAGAAGCGATCTGTACATGCCTACTCAGTGCTAGAATGTTTTCAAAATATAGGCTTAAAACATGCTAAAAATCGATATTTTAAGTGTCCAAAGTCGATATGTGCATGCATCATCTGTACCCGTTTATATCTCAAATTCAGGCTCAAAACACCCGAAAATTCGATATTTTGGGGTCCCAGAAGTGATCTGTACATGCCTACTTAGTGCTAGAATATTTTCAAAATATAGGCCCAAAACATGCTAAAAATCGATATTTTAGGTGCCCAAAGTCGATATCTCAAATTCAGGCCCAAAACACCCGAAAATTCGATATTTTGGGGTCCAAGAAGCGAACTGTAAATGCCTACTCCGTGTTGGTGTATTTTCAAAATACAGGCCCAAAACATACTGAAAATCGATCTTTTAGGTGCCCAAAAGTGAATATGTGCATGCATCTTCTGTACCCGTTTATATCTCAAATTCAGGCTCCAAACACCCGAAAATTCGATATTTTGGGGTCCCAGAAGCGATCTGTACATGCCTACTCAGATGCAGGCCCAAAACATGATGAAAATCGATATTTTAGGTGCCCAAAGTCAACATGTGTATCCATCTTCTGCACTCGTTTATATCTCAAATTCAACTTCAAAACACCCGAAAATTCGATAATTTTTGGTCCCAGAAGCGATCTGTACATGTCTACTCAGTGCTAGAATGTTTTCAAAATATAGGCTCAAAACATGCTAAAAATCGATATTTTAAGTATCCAAAGTCGATATGTGCATGCATCTTCTGTACCCGTTTATATCTCAAATTCAGGCTCAAAACACCCGAAAATTCGATATTTTTGGGTCCCAGAAGCGATCTGTACATGCCTACTCCTAGATAGAGTATTTTAAAAATACAGGACCAAAACATGCTGAAAATCGATACTTTAGGTGCCCAAAGTCAATATGTGCATGCATCTTCTGTACCCGTTTATATCTCAAATTCAGGCTCAAAACACCCGAAAATTCGGTATTTTTGGGTCCCAGAAACGATCTGTACATGCTTACTCAGTGCTAGAATATTTTCAAAATATAGGCCCGAAACATGCTAAAAATCGATATTTTAGGTGCCCAAAGTCGATATCTCAAATTCAGGCCCAAAACACCCAAAAATTCGATATTTTGGGGTCCCAGAAGCGATCTGTACATGCCTACCTCGTGTTAGAGTATTTTCAAAATACAGGCCCAAAACATACTGAAAATCGATCATTTAGGTACCTAAAAGTCGATATGTGCATGCATCTTCTGTACCCGTGTATATCTCAAATTCAGGCTCCAAGCACCCGAAATCCGAAATTTTGGGGTCCCAGAAGCGATCTGTACTTGCCTACTTCGTGTTAGAGTATTTTCAAAATACAGGCCCAAAACAAGCTGAAAATCGATATTTTAGGTGACGAAAGTCAATATGTGTATGCATCTTCTGCACCCATTTATATCCCAAATTCAACCTCAAAACACCCGAAAATTCGATATTTTTGGTTCCCAGAAGCAATCTGTACATGCCTACTCAGTGCTAGAATGTTTTCAAAATATAGGCTTAAAACATGCTAAAAATCGATATTTTAAGTGTCCAAAGTCCATATGTGCATGCATCATCTGTACCCGTTTATATCTCAAATTCAGGCTCAAAACACCCGAAAATTCGATATTTTGGGGTCCCAGAAGTGATCTGTACATGCCTACTTAGTGCTAGAATATTTTCAAAATGTAGGCCTAAAACATGCTAAAAATCGATATTTTAGGTGCCCAAAATCGATATCTCAAATTCAGGCCCAAAACACCCGAAAATTCGATATTTTGGGGTCCCAGAAGCGAACTGTACATGCCTACTCCTTGTTAGAGTATTTTCAAAATACAGGCCCAAAACATACTGAAAATCGATCTTTTAGGTGCCCAAAAGTCGATATGTGCATGCATCTTCTGTAACCGTTTATATCCCAAAGTCAACCTCAAAATACCCGAAAATTCGATATTTTTGGGTCCCAGAAGCGATCTGTACATGCCTACTCAGTGCTAGAATTTTTTCAAAATATAGGCTCAAAACATGCTAAAAATCGATATTTTAAGTGTCCAAAGTCCATATGTGCATGCTTCATCTTTACCAGTTTATATCTCAAATTCAGGCTCAAAACACCCGAAAATTCGATATTTTGGGGTCCCAGAAGTGATCTGTACATGCCTACTTAGTGCTAGAATACTTTCAAAATATAGGCCCAAAACATGCTAAAAATCGATATTTTAGGTGCCGAAAGTCGATATCTCAAATTCAGGCCCAAAACACCCGAAAATTCGATATTTTGGGGTCCCAGAAGCGATCTGTACATGCCTACCCAGATGCAGGCCCAAAACATGCTGAAAATCGATATTTTAGGTGCGCAAAGTCAACATGTGTATGCATCTTCTGCACTCGTTTATATCTCAAATTCAACCTCAAAACACCCGAAAATTCGATAATTTTGGGTCCCAGAAGCGATCTGTACATGTCTAGGCAGTGCTAGAATGTTTTCAAAATATAGGCTCAAAACATGCTAAAAATCGATATTTTAAGTGTCCAAAGTCGATATGTGCATGCATCTTCTGTACCCGTTTATATCTCAAATTCAGGCTCATAACACCCTAAAATTCGATATTTTTGGGTCCCAGAAGCGATCTGTACATGCCTACTCCTAGTTAGAGTATTTTCAAAATACAGGCCCAAAACATGCTGAAAATCGATATTTTAGGTGCCCAAAGTCAATATGTGCATGCATCTTCTGTACCCGTTTATATCTCAAATTCAGGCTCAAAACACCCGAAAATTCGGTATTTTTGGGTCCTAGAAGCGATCTGTACATCTCTACACCTAATTAGAATGTTTTAAAGATACAGACCAAAAACATGCTCAAAATCGATCTTTTAGGTGCTCAAAAGTCGATATGTGCATGCATCTTCTGTAACCGTTTATATCCCAAATTCATCCTCAAAACACCCGAAAATTTGATATTTTGGGGTCCCAGAAGCGATCTGTACATGCTTACTCAGTGCTAGAAGATTTTCAAAATATAGGACCAAAACATGCTAAAAATCGATATTTTAGGTGCCCAAAGTCGATATCTCAAATTCAGGCCCAAAACACCCGAAAATTCGATATTTTGGGGTCCCAGAAGCGAACTGTACCTGCCTACTCCGTGTTAGAGTATTTTCAATATACAGGCCCAAAACATACTGAAAATCGATCTTTTAGGTGCCCAAAAGTCGATATGTGCATGCATCTTCTGTACCCGTTTATATCTCAAATTCAGGCTCCAAACACCTGAAAATTCGATATTTTGGGGTCCCAGAAGTGATCTGTACATGCCTACTCCTAGTTAGAGTATTTTCAAAATACAGGCCCTAAACATGATGAAAATCTATATTTTAGGTGTCCAAAGTCGATATGTGCATGCATCTTCTGTACCCGTTTATATCTCAAATTCAGGCTCCAAACACCTGAAAATTCGATATTTTGGGGTCCCAGAAGTGATCTGTACATGCCTACTCCTAGTTAGAGTATTTTCAAAATACAGGCCCTAAACATGATGAAAATCGATATTTTAGGTGCCCAAAGTCAATATGTGCATGCATCTTCTGTACCCTTTTATATCTCAAATTCAGGCTCAAAACCCCCGAAAATTCGGTATTTTTGGGTCCTAGAAGCGATCTGTACATTTCTACACCTAGATAGAATGTTTTCAAGATACAGACCCAAAACATGCTCAAAATTGATATTTTAGGTGCCCAAAAGTCAATATGTGCATGCATCTTCTGTACCTGTTTATATGTCAAATTCAGGCTCAAAGCACCCGAAAATTCGATATTTTATGGTTCCAGAAGCGATCTGTACATGCTTACTCAGTGCTAGAATATTTTCAAAATATAGGCCAAAAACATGCTAAAAATCGATATTTTAGGTGCCCAAAGTCGATATCTCAAATTCAGGCCCAAAACACCCAAAAATTCGATATTTTGGGGTCCCAGAAGCGATCTGTACATGCCTACTCCGTGTTAGATTATTTTCAATATACAGACCCAAAACATACTGAAAATCGATCTTTTAGGTGCCCAAAAGTCGATATGTGCATGCATCTTCTGTACCCGTTTATATCCCAAATTCAACCTCAAAACACCCGAAAATTCGATATTTTTGGGTCCCATAAACGATCTGTACATGCCTACTCAGTGCTAGAATTTTTTCAAATTATAGGCTCAAAACATGCTAAAAATCGATATTTTAAGTGTCCAAAGTCATTATGTGCATGCATCATCTGTACCCGTTTATATCTCAAATTCAGGCTCAAAACACCCGAAAATTCGATATTTTGGGGTCCCAGAAGTGATCTGTACATGCCTACTTAGTGCTAGAATATTTTCAAAATATAGGCCCAAAACATGCTAAAAATCGATATTTTAGGTGCCCAAAGTCGATATCTCAAAATCAGGGCCAAAACACCCGAAAATTGGATATTTTGGGGTCCCAGAAGCGAACTGTACATGCCTAATCCGTGTTGGAGTATTTTCAAAATACAGGCCCAAAACATACTGAAAATCGATCTTTTAGGTGCCCAAAAGTCGATATGTGCATGCATTTTCTGTACCCGTTTATATCCCAAATTCATCCTCAAAACACCCGAAAATTCGATATTTTGGGGTCCCAGAAGTGATCTGTACATGCCTACTTAGTGCTAGAATACTTTCAAAATATAGGCCCAAAACATGCTAAAAATCGATATTTTAGGTGCCTAAAGTCGATATCTCAAATTCAGGCCCAAAACACCCGAAAATTCGATATTTTGGGGTCCCAGAAGAGATCTGTACATGCCTACCCAGATGCAGGCCCAAAACATGCTGAAAATCGATAATTTAGGTGCGCAAAGTCAACATGTGTATGCATCTTCTGCACTCGTTTATATCTCAAATTCAACCTCAAAACACCCTAAAATTCGATAATTTTGGGTCCCAGAAGCGATCTGTACATGTCTAGTCAGTGCTAGAATGTTTTCAAAATATAGGCTCAAAACATGCTAAAAATCGATATTTTAAGTGTCCAAAGTCGATATGTGCATGCATCTTCTGTACCCGTTTATATCTCAAATTGAGGCTCATAACACCCTAAAATTCGATATTTTTGGGTCCCAGAAGTGATCTGTACATGCCTACTCCTAGTTAGAGTATTTTCAAAATACAGGCCCAAAACATGCTGAAAATCGATATTTTAGGTGCCCAAAGTCAATATGTGCATGCATCTTCTGTACCCGTTTATATCTCAAATTCAGGCTCAAAACACCCGAAAATTCGGTATTTTTGGGTCCTAGAAGCGATCTGTACATCTCTACACCTAATTAGAATGTTTTAAAGATACAGACCAAAAACATGCTCAAAATCGATCTTTTAGGTGCCCAAAAGTCGATATGTGCATGCTTCTTCTGTAACCGTTTATATCCCAAATTCATCCTCAAAACACCCGAAAATTTGATATTTTGGGGTCCCAGAAGCGATCTGTACATGCTTACTCAGTGCTAGAAGATTTTCAAAATATAGGACCAAAACATGCTAAAAATCGATATTTTAGGTGCCCAAAGTCGATATCTCAAATTCAGGCCCAAAACACCCAAAAATTCGATATTTTGGGGTCCCAGAAGCAATTTGTACATGCCTACTCCGTGTTATAGTATTTTCAATATACAGGCCCAAAACATACTGAAAATCGATATTTTAGGTGCCCAAAAGTCGATATGTGCATGCATCTTCTGTACCCGTTTATATCTCAAATTCCGGCCCCAAACACCCGAAAATTTTATATTTTTGGGGTCCCAGAAGCGATCTGTACTTGCCTACTCCGTGGTAGAGTATTTTCAAAATACAGGCCCAAAACAAGCTGAAAATCGATATTTTAGGTGACGAAAGTCAATATGTGTATGCATCTTCTGCACCCGTTTATATCCCAAATTCAACCTCAAAACACCCGAAAATTCGATAATTTTGGGTCCCAGAAGCAATCTGTACATGCCTACTCAGTGCTAGAATGTTTTCAAAATATAGGCTCAAAACATGCTAAAAATCGATATTTTAAGTGTCCAAAGTCGATATGTGCATGCATCATCTGTACCCGTTTATATCTCAAATTCAGGCTCAAAACACCCGAAAATTCGATTTTTTGGGGTCCCAGAATTGATCTGTACATGCCTACTTAGTGCTAGAATATTTTCAAAATATAGGCCCAAAACATGCTAAAAATCGATATTTTAGGTGCCCAAAGTCGATATCTCAAATTCAGGCCCAAAACACCCGAAAATTCGATATTTTGGGGTCCCAGAAGCGAATTGTACCTGCCTACTCCGTGTTAGAGTATATTCAAAATACAGGCCCAAAACATACTGAAAATCGATCTTTTAGGTGCCCAAAAGTCGATATGTGCATGCATCTTCTGTACCCGTTTATATCTCAAATTCAGGCTCCAAACACCTGAAAATTCGATATTTTGGGGTCCCAGAAGTGATCTGTACATGCCTACTCCTAGTTAGAGTATTTTCAAAATACAGGCCCTAAACATGCTGAAAATCGATATTTTAGGTGCCCAAAGTCAATATGTGCATGCATCTTCTGTACCCTTTTATATCTCAAATTC
The DNA here is from genome assembly GCA_033782935.1 of Petrolisthes cinctipes. Classification (NCBI taxonomy): domain Eukaryota; kingdom Metazoa; phylum Arthropoda; class Malacostraca; order Decapoda; family Porcellanidae; genus Petrolisthes; species Petrolisthes cinctipes. Next base: position 1,247,305 of record JAWQEG010000781.1, on the reverse strand, counting down.
AGGCTCAAAACACCCGAAAATTCGGTATTTTGGGTCCTAGAAGCGATCTGTACATTTCTACACCTAGTTAGAATGTTTTCAAGATACAGACCCAAAACATGCTCAAAATTGATATTTTAGGTGCCCAAAAGTCAATATGTGCATGCATCTTCTGTACCTGTTTATATGTCAAATTCAGGCTCAAAACACCTGAAAATTCGATATTTTATGGTCCCAGAAGCGATCTGTACATGCTTACTCAGTGCTAGAATATTTTCAAAATATAGGCCCAAAATATGCTAAAAATCGATATTTTAGGTGCCTAAAAGTCGATATCTCAAATTCAGGTCCAAAACAGATAAAAATTCGATATTTTGGGGTCCTAGAAGCGATCTGTACATGCCTACTCCGTGTTAGATTATTTTCAATATACAGGCCCAAAACATCCTGAAAATCGATCTTTTAGGTGCCCAAAAGTCGATATGTGCATGCATCTTCTGTACCCGTTTATATCCCAAATTCAACCTCAAAACACCCGAAAATTCGATATTTTTGGGTCCCATAAACGATCTGTACATGCCTACTCAGTGCTAGAATGTTTTCAAAATATAGGCTCAAAACATGCTAAAAATCGATATTTTAAGTGTCCAAAGTCGATATGTGCATGCATCATCTGTACCCGTTTATATCTCAAATTCATGCTCAAAACACCCGAAAATCGATATTTTGGGGTCCCAGAAGTGTTCTGTACATGCCTACTTAGTGCTAGAATATTTTCAAAATATAGCCACAAAACATGCTAAAACTCGATATTTTAGGTGCCCAAAGTCGATATCTCAAATTCAGGCCCAAAACGCCCGAAAATTCGATATTTCGGGGTCCCAGAAGCGAACTGTACCTGCCTACTCCGTGTTAGAGTATTTTCAAAATACAGGCCCAAAACATACTGAAAATCGATCTTTTAGGTGCCCAAAAGTCGATATGTGCATGCATCTTCTGTACCCGTTTATATCTCAAATTCAGGCTCCAAACACCCGAAAATTCGATATTTTGGGGTCCCAGAAGTGATCTGTACATGCCTACTCCTAGTTAGAGTATTTTCAAAATACAGGACCTAAACATGCTGAAAATCGATATTTTAGGTGCCCAAAGTCAATATGTGCATGTATCTTCTGTACCCTTTTATATCTCAAATTCAGGCTCAAAACACCCGAAAATTCGGTATTTTTGGGTCCTAGAAGCGATCTGTACATTTCTACACCTAGATTGAATGTTTTCAAGATACAGACCCAAAACATGCTCAAAATTGATATTTTAGGTGCCCAAAAGTCAATATGTGCATGCATCTTCTGTACCTGTTTATATGTCAAATTCAGGCTCAAAACACCCGAAAATTCGATATTTTGGGGTCCCAGAAGCGATCTGTACATCCTTACTCAGTGCTAGAATATTTTCAAAATATAGGACCAAAACATGCTAAAAATCGATATTTTAGGTGCCCAAAGTCGATATCTCAAATTCAGGCCCAAAACACCCAAAAATTCGATATTTTGGGGTCCCAGAAGCGATCTGTACTTGCCTACTCCGTGTTAGACTATTTTCAATATACAGGCCCAAAACATACTGAAAATCGATCTTTTAGGTGCCCAAAAGTCGATATGTGCATGCATCTTCTGTACCCGTTTATATCCCAAATTCAACCTCAAAACACCCGAAAATTCGATATTTTTGGGTCCCATAAACGATCTGTACATGCCTACTCAGTGCTAGAATTTTTTCAAAATATAGGCTCAAAACATGCTAAAAATCGATATTTTAAGTGTCCAAAGTCGATATGTGCATGCATCATCTGTACCCGTTTATATCTCAAATTCATGCTCAAAACACCCGAAAAATCGATATTTTGGGGTCCCAGAAGTGATCTGTACAGGCTTACTTAGTGCTAGAATATTTTCAAAATATAGGCCTAAAACATGCTAAAAATCGATATTTTAGGTGCCCAAAGTCGATATCTCAAATTCAGGCCCAAAACACCCGAAAATTCGATATTTTGGGGTCCCAGAAGCGAACTGTACATGCCTACTCAGTGCTAGAATATTTTCAAAATATAGGCCCAAAACATGCTAAAAATCGATATTTTAGGTGCCCAAAGTCGATATCTCAAATTCAGGCCCAAAACACCCGAAAATTCGATATTTTGGGGTCCCAGAAGCGAACTGTACATGCCTACTCCGTGTTAGAGTATTTTCAAAATACATGCCCAAAACATACTGAAAATCGATCTTTCAGGTGCCCAAAAGTCGATATGTGCATGCATCTTCTGTACCCGTTTATATCTCAAATTCAGGCTCCCAAAACCCGAAAATTCGATATTTTGGGGTCCCAGAAGCGATCTGTACATGCCTACTCAGATGCAGGCCCAAAACATGCTGAAAATCGATATTTTAGGTGCCCAAAGTCAACATGTGTATGCATCTTCTGCACTCGTTTATATCTCAAATTCAACCTCAAAACACCCGAAAATTCGATAATTTTGGGTCCCTGAAGCAATCTGTACATGTCTAATCAGCGCTAGAACGATTTCAAAATACTATTAGGCTCAAAACATGCTAAAAATCGATATTTTAAGTGTCCAAAGTCGATATGTGCATACATCATCTGTACCCGTTTATATCTCAAATTCAGGCACAATACACCCGAAAATTCGATATTTAGGGGTCCCTGAAGCGAACTGTACATGCCTACTCCGTGTTAGAGTATTTTCAAAATACAGGCCCAAAACATACTGAAAATCGATCATTTAGGTACCTAAAAGTCGATATGTGCATGCATCTTCTGTACCCGTTTATATCTCAAATTCAGGCTTCAAACACCCGAAAATTCGATATTTTGGGGTCCCAGAAGCGATCTGTACTTGCCTACTCCGTGTTAGAGTATTTTCAAAATACAGGCCCAAAACATGCTAAAATCAATATTTTAGGTGCCCAAAGTCGATATCTCAAATTCAGGCCCAAAACACCCGAAAATTCGATATTTTGGGGTCCCAGAAGCGAACTGTACATGCCTACTCCGTGTTAGAGTATTTTCAAAATACAGGCCCAAAACATACTGAAAATCGATCTTTTAGGTGCCCAAAAGTCGATATGTGCATGCATCTTCTGTAACCGTTTATATCCCAAATTCAACCTCAAAACACCCGAAAGTTCGATATTTTGGGGTCCCAGAAGCGATCTGTACATGCCTACTCAGTGCTAGAATTTTTTTCAAAATATAGGCTCAAAACATGCTAAAAATCGATATTTTAAGTGTCCAAAGTCGATTTGTGCAGGAATCTTCTGTACCCGTTTATATCTCAAATTCAGGCCCAAAACACCCAAAAATTCGATATTTTGGGGTCACAGAAGCGATCTGTACATGCCTACTCCGTGTTAGAGTATTTTCAATATACAGGCCCAAAACATACTGAAAATCGATCTTTTAGGTGCCCAAAAGTCGATATGTGCATTCATCTTCTGTACCCGTTTATATCCCAAATTCAGGCTCAAAACACCCGAAAATTCGATATTTTTGGGTCCCAGAAGCGATCTGTACATGCCTACTCAGTGCAAGAATTTTTTAAAATATAGGCTCAAAACATGCTAAAAATCGATATTTTAAGTGTCCAAAGTCGATATGTGCATGAATCATCTGTACCCGTTTATATCTCAAATTCAGGCTCAAAACACCCGAAAATTCGATATTTTGGGGTCCCAGAAGCGATCTGTTCATGCTTACTCAGTGCTAGAATATTTTCAAAATATAGGCCCAAAACATGCTAAAAATCGATATTTTAGGTGCCCAAAGTCGATATCTCAAATTCAGGCCCAAAACACCCGAAAATTCGATATTTTGGGGTCCCAGAAGCGAACTGTACATGCCTACTCAGTGCTAGAGTATTTTCAAAATATAGGCCCAAAACATGCTAAAAATCGATATTTTAGGTGCCCAAAGTCGATATCTCAAATTCAGGCCCAAAACACCCGAAAATTCGATATTTTGGGGTCCCAGAAGCGAACTGTACATGCCTACTCCGTGTTAGAGTATTTTCAAAATACAGGCCCAAAACATACTGAAAATCGATCTTTCAGGTGCCCAAAAGTCGATATGTGCATGCATCTTCTGTACCCGTTTATATCTCAAATTCAGGCTCCAAAAACCCGAAAATTCGATATTTTGGGGTCCCTACTCAGATGCAGGCCCAAAACATGCTGAAAATCGATATTTTAGGTGCCCAAAGTCAACATGTGTATGCATCTTCTGCACTCGTTTATATCTCAAATTCAACCTCAAAACACCCGAAAATTCGATAATTTTGGGACCCTGAAACGATCTGTACATGTCTAGTCAGTGCTAGAACGATTTCAAAATACTATTAGGCTCAAAACATGCTAAAAATCGATATTTTAAGTGTCCAAAGTCGATATGTGCATACATCATCTGTACCCGTTTATATCTCAAATTCAGGCACAATACACCCGAAAATTCGATATTTAGGGGTCCCAGAAGCGAACTGTACATGCCTACTCCGTGCTAGAGTATTTTCAAAATACAGGCCCAAAACATACTGAAAATCGATCATTTTGGTACCTAAAAGTCGATATGTGCATGCATCTTCTGTACCCGTTTATATGTCAAATTCAGGCTTCAAACACCCGAAAATTCGATATTTTGGGGTCCCAGAAGCGATCTGTACTTGCCTACTCCGTGTTAGAGTATTTTCAAAATACAGGCCCAAAACATGCTAAAATCAATATTTTAGGTGCCCAAAGTCGATATCTCAAATTCAGGCCCAAACACCCGAAAATTCGATATTTTGGGGTCCCAGAAGCGAACTGTACATGCCTACTCCGTGTTAGAGTATTTTCAAAATACAGGCCCAAAACATACTGAAAATCGATCTTTTAGGTGCCCAAAAGTCGATATGTGCATGCATCTTCTGTAACCGTTTATATCCCAAATTCAACCTCAAAACACCCGAAAATTCGATATTTTGGGGTCCCAGAAGCGATCTGTACATGCCTACTCAGTGCTAGAACTTTTTTCAAAATATAGGCTCAAAACATGCTAAAAATCGATATTTTAAGTGTCCAAAGTCGATATGTGCATGAATCATCTGTACCCTTTTATATCTCAAATTCAGGCTCAAAACACCCGAAAATTCGATATTTTGGGGTCCCAGAAGTGATCTGTACATGCCTACTTAGTGCTAGAATATTGTCAAAATATAGGCTCAAAACATGCTAAAAATCGATTTTTAAGTGTCCAAAGTCGATATGTGCATGCATCTTCTGTACCCGTTTATATCTCAAATTCGGGCCCAAAACACCCAAAAATTCGATATTTTGGGGTCCCTGAAGCGATCTGTACATGCCTACTCCGCGTTAGAGTATTTTCAATATACTGGCCCGAAACATACTGAAAATCGATCTTTTAGGTGCCCAAAAGTCGATATGTGCATGCATCTTCTGTACCCGTTTATATCCCAAATTCAACCTCAAAACACCCGAAAATTCGATATTTTTGGGTCCCAGAAGCAATCTGTACATGCCTACTCAGTGCTAGAATTTTTTCAAAATATAGGCTCAAAACATGCTAAAAATCGATATTTTAAGTGTCCAAAGTCGATATGTGCATGCATCATCTGTACCCGTTTATATCTCAAATTCAGGTTCAAAACACCCGAAAATTCGGTATTTTTGGGTCCTAGAATCGATCTGTACATCTCTACACCTAGTTAGAATGTTTTCAAGATACAGACCCAAAACATGCTCAAAATCGATATTTTAGGTGCCCAAAAGTCAATATGTGCATGTATCTGCTGTACCCGTTTATATCTCAAATTCAGGCTCAAAACACCCGAAAATTCGATATTTTGGGGTCCCAGAAGCGATCTGTTCATGCTTACTCAGTGCTAAAATATTTTTAAAATATAGGCCCAAAACATGCTAAAAATCGATATTTTAGGTGCCCAAAGTCGATATCTCAAATTCAGGCCCAAAACACCCAAAAATTCGATATTTTGGGGTCCCAGAAGCGATCTGTACATGCCTACTCCGTGTTAGAGTATTTTCAATATACAGGCCCAAAACATACTGAAAATCGATCTTTTAGGTGCCCAAATGTCGATATTTGCATGCATCTTCTGTACCCATTTATATCCCAAATTCAACCTCAAAACACCCGAAAATTCGATATTTTTGGGTCCCAGAAGCGAACTGTACATGCCTACTCAGTGCTAAAATGTTTTCAAAATATAGGCTCAAAACATGCTAAAAATCGATATTTTAAGTGTCCTAAGTCGATATGTGCAGGCATTATCTGTACCCGTTTATATCTCAAATTCAGGCTCAAAACTCCCGAAAATTCGATATTTTGGGGTCCCAGAAGTGATCTGTACATGCCTACTTAGTGCTAGAATATTTTCAAAATATAGGCCCAAAACATGCTAAAAATCAATATTTTAGGTGCCCAAAGTCGATATCTCAAATTCAGGCCCAAAACACCCGAAAATTCGATATTTTGGGGTACCAGAAGCGAACTGTACATGCCTACTCCGTGTTAGAGTATTTTCAAAATACAGGCCCAAAACATACTGAAAATCGATCTTTTAGGTGCCCAAAAGTCGATATGTGCATGCATCTTCTGTACCCGTTTATATCTCAAATTCAGGCTCCAAACACCCGAAAATTCGATATTTTGGGGTCCCAGAAGCGATCTGTACATGCCTACTCAGATACATGCCAAAGCATGCTAAAAATCGATATTTTAGGGTCCCAAAGTCAATATGTGTATACATCTTCTGCACCCGTTTATATCCCAAATTCAACCTCAAAACACCCGAAAATTCGATATTTTTGGGTCCCAGAAGCGATCTGTGCATGCCTACTCAGTGCTAGAATGTTTTTAAAATATAGGCTCAAAACATGCTAAAAATCGATATTTTAAGTGTCCAAAGTCAATATGAGCATGCATCTTCTGTACCCGTTTATATCTCAAATTAAGGCTCAAAACACCCGAAAATTCGATATTTTGGGGTCCCAGAAGCGATCTGTACATGCCTACTCAGTGTTAAAATATTTTTAAAATATAGTCCCAAAACATACTAAAAATCGATATTTTAGGTGCCCAAAGTCGATATCTCAAATTCAGGCCCAAAACACCCGAAAATTCGTTTTTTTTTGGTAACAGAAGCGATCTGTACATGCCTACTCCGTGTTAAGAGTATTTTCAAAATACAGGCCCAAAACATACTGAAAATCGATCTTTTAGGTGACCAAAAGTTGATATGTGCATGCATCTTCTGTACCCGTTTATATCTCAAATGCAGGCTCCAAACACCCGAAAATTCGATATTTTGGGGTCCCAGAAGCTATCTGTACATGCCTACTCAGATACAGGCCAAAAAATGCTGAAAATCGATATTTTAGGTGCCCAAAGTCAATATGTGTATGCATCTTCTGCACCCGTTTATATCCCAAATTAAACCTCAAAACACCCGTTAATTCAATATTTTTTGGGTCCCAGAAGCGATCTGTACATGCCTACTCAGTGCTAGAATGTTTTCAAAATATAGGGCCAAAACATGCTAAAAATCGATATTTTAAATGTCCAGGGTCGATATGTGCATGCATCTTCTTTACCCGTTTATATCTCAAATTCAGGCTCAAAACACCCGAAAATTCAAAATTTTTGTGTCCTAGTAGCGATTTGTACATGCCTACTCCTAGATAGAATGTTTTCAAGATACAGACACAAAACATGCTCAATATCGATATTATAGGTGCCCAAAAGTCGATATGTGCATGAATCTTCAGTACCCGTTTATATCTCAAATTCAGGCTCCAAACACCCGAAAATTCAAAATTTTTGTGTCCTAGTAGCGATTTGTACATGCCTACTCCTAGATAGAATGTTTTCAAGATACAGACACAAACCATGCTCAATATCGATATTATAGGTGCCCAAAAGTCGATATGTGCATGAATCTTCAGTACCCGTTTATATCTCAAATTCAGGCTCCAAACACCCGAAAATTCTATATTTTGTGGTCCCAGAAGCGATCTGTACATGCCTACTCCGTGTTAAGAGTATTTTCAAAATACAGGCCCAAAACATACTGAAAATCGATCTTTTAGGTGACCAAAAGTTGATATGTGCATGCATCTTCTGTACCCGTTTATATCTCAAATGCAGGCTCCAAACACCCGAAAATTCGATATTTTGGGGTCCCAGAAGCTATCTGTACATGCCTACTCAGATACAGGCCAAAAAATGCTGAAAATCGATATTTTAGGTGCCCAAAGTCAATATGTGTATGCATCTTCTGCACCCGTTTATATCCCAAATTAAACCTCAAAACACCCGAAAATTCAATATTTTTTGGGTCCCAGAAGCGATCTGTACATGCCTACTCAGTGCTAGAATGTTTTCAAAATATAGGGCCAAAACATGCTAAAAATCGATATTTTAAGTGTCCAGGGTCGATATGTGCATGCATCTTCTTTACCCGTTTATATCTCAAATTCAGGCTCAAAACACCCGAAAATTCAAAATTTTTGTGTCCTAGTAGCGATTTGTACATGCCTACTCCTAGATAGAATGTTTTCAAGATACAGACACAAAACATGCTCAATATCGATATTATAGGTGCCCAAAAGTCGATATGTGCATGAATCTTCAGTACCCGTTTATATCTCAAATTCAGGCTCCAAACACCCGAAAATTCAAAATTTTTGTGTCCTAGTAGCGATTTGTACATGCCTACTCCTAGATAGAATGTTTTCAAGATACAGACACAAACCATGCTCAATATCGATATTATAGGTGCCCAAAAGTCGATATGTGCATGAATCTTCAGTACCCGTTTATATCTCAAATTCAGGCTCCAAACACCCGAAAATTCTATATTTTGTGGTCCCAGAAGCGATCTGTACATGCCTACTCAGTGTTAGAAGATTTTTAAAATATAGTCCCAAAACATACTGAAAATCGATATTTTAGGTGCCCAAAGTCGATATCTCAAATTCATGCCCAAAACACCCGAACATTCGATATTTTTGGGTCCCAGAAGCGATCTGTACATGCCTACTCCGTGTTAGAGTATTTTCAAAATACAGGACCAAAACAAACTGAAAATCGATCTTTTTTGTGCACAAAAGTCGATATGTGAATGCATCTTCTGTACCCGGTTATATCTCAATTTAAGGCTCCAAACACCCGAAAATTCGGTATTTTTGGGTACTGGAAGCGATCTGCACATGCCTACTCTTAGTTAGAATGTTTTCAAGATACAGACCCAAAACATGCTCCAAATCGATATTTTAGGTGCCCAAAAGTCGATATGTGCATGCATCTTCAGTATCCGTTTATATCTCAAATTCAGGCTCCAAATACCCGAAAATTCGATATTTTGGGGTCCCAGATGCGATCTGTACATGCCTACTCCGTGTTAGAATGTTTTCAAAATATAGGCTCAAAACATGCTAAAAATCGATATTTTAAGTGTCCAAAGTCGATATGTGCATGCATCTTCTGTACCCGTTTATATCTCAAATTCAGGCTCAAAACACCCGAAAATTCGTTATTTTTGGGTTCGAGAAGCGATCTGTACTTGCCTACTCCTAGTTAGAATGTTTTCAAGATACAGACACAAAACATGCCTAATATCGATATTTTAGGTGCCCAAAAGTCGATATGTGCATTCATCTTCAGTTCCCGTTTATATCTCAAATTCAGGCTCAAAACACACGAAAATTCGATATTTTGGGGTCCCAGAAGCGATCTGTACATGCCTACTCCGTGTTAAGAGTATTTTCAAAAAAAAGGCCCAAAACATACTGATAATCGATCTTTTAGGTGCACAAAAGTCGATATGTGAATGCATCTTCTGTACCTGTTTATATCTCAAATTCAGGCTCAATACACACGAGAATTCGTTATTTTTGCGTCCTAGAAGCGATCTGTACATGCCTACTCCTAGTTAGAATGTTTTCAAGATACAGACCCAAAACATGCTCAAAATCGATATTTTAGGTGCCCAAAAGTCGATATGTGCATGCATCATCAGTACCCGTTTATATCTCAAATTCAGGCTCATAACACCCGAAAATTCAATATTTTGGGGTCCCAGAAGCGATCTTTACATGCCTACTCAGTGCTAGAACATTTTCAAAATATAGGCCCACAACATGCTAAAAATCGATATTTTAGGTGCCCAAAGTCGATATCTCAAATTCAGGCCCAAAACACCCGAAAATTCGATATTTTTGTTGTCCCAGAAGCGATCTGTACATGCCTCCTCCGTGTTAGAGTACTTTCAAAATACAGGCCCAAAACATACTGAAAATCGATCTTTTAGGTGCACAAAAGTCGATATGTGAATGCATCTTCTGTACCCGTTTATATCTCAATTTCAGGCTCCAAACACCCAAAAATTCGGTATTTTTGGGTCCTAGAAGCGATCTGTACATGCCTACTCCTAGTTAGAATGTTTTTAAGATACAGACCCAAAACATGCTCAAAATCGATATTTTAGGTGCCCAAAAGTCGATATGTGCATGCATCATCAGTACCCGTTTATATCTCAAATTCAGGCTCAAAACACCCGGAAATTCAATATTTTGGGGTCCCAGAAGCAATCTGTACATGCCTACTCAGTGCTAGAATATTTTTAAAATATAGTCCCAAAACATACTAAAAATCGATATTTTAGGTGCCCAAAGTCGATATTTCAAATTCAGGCCCAAAACACCCGAAAATTCGTTTTTTTTAGGTAACAGAAGCGATCTGTACATGCCTACTTCGTGTTAAGAGTATTTTCAAAATACAGGCCCAAAACATACTGAAAATCGATGTTTTAGGTGCCCAAAAGTCGATATGTGCATGCATCATCTGTACCCGTTTATATACCTCAAATTCAGACTCCAAACACACGAAAATTCGATATTTTTGGGTCCCAGAAGCGATCTGTACATGCCTAATCAGATACAGGCCAAAACATACTGAAAATCGATATTTTAGGTGCCCAAAGTCAATATGTGTATGCATCTTCAGTACCCGTTTATATCTCAAATTCAGGCTTAAAACACCCGAGAATTCGTTATTTTTGGGTACTAGAAGCGATCTGTACATGCCTACTCCTAGTTAGAATGTTTTCAAGATACAGACCCAAAACATGCTCAAAATCGATATTTTAGGTGCTCAAAAGTCGATATGTGCATGCATCTTCAGTACCCGTTTATATCTCAAATTAAGGCTCAAAACGCCCAAAAATTCATTATTTTGGGGTCCCAGAAGCGATCTGTACATGCCTACTCAGTGCTAGAATATTTTCAAAATATAGGCAAAAAAACATGCTAAAATCGATATTTTAGGTGCCCAAAGTCGATATCTCAAATTCAGGCCCAAAACACCCGAACATTCGATATTTTTGGGTCCCAGAAGCGATCTGTACATGCCTACTCCGTGTTAGAGTATTTTCAAAATACAGGCCCAAAACATACTGAAAATCGATCTTTTAGGTGCACAAAAGTCGATTTGTGAATGCATCTTCTGTTCCCGTTTATATTTAAATTTCAGGCTCCAAACACCCGAAAATTCATTATTTTTGGGTCCTAGAAGCGATCTGTACATGCCTACTCCTAGTTAGAATGTTTTCAAGATACAGACCCAAAACATGCTCAAAATCGATATTTTAGGTGCCCAAAAGTCAATATGTGCATGCATCTTCAGTACCCGTTTATATCTCAAATTCAGGCTCAAAACACCCGAAAATTCGATATTTTGGGGTCCCAGAAGCGATCTGTACATCCCTACTCAGATAATTGCCAAAACATGCTGAAAATCGATATTTTAGGTGCCCAAAGTCAATATGTGAATGAATCTTTTGCACCCGTTTATATCCCAAATTCAACCTCAACACACCCGAAAATTCGATATTTTTGGGTCCCTGAAGCGATCTGTACATGCCTACTCAGTGCTAAAATGTTTTCAAAATATAGGCTCAAAACATGCTAAAAATCGATATTTTAAGTGTCCAAAGTCGATATGTGCATGCATCTTCTGTTCCCGTTTATATATCAAATTCAGGATCAAAACACCCGTGAATTCGTTATTTATGGGTCCTAGAAGCGATCTGTACATGCCTACTCCTAGTTAGAATGTTTTCAAGATACAGACCCAAAACATGCTCAAAATCGATATTTTAGGTGCCCAGAAGTCGATATGTGGATGCATCTTAAGTACCCATTTATATCTCAAATTCAGGCTAAAAAACACCCGAAAATTCAATATTTAGGGGACCCAGAAGCAATCTGTACATGCCTACTCAGTGCTAGAATATTTTCGAAATATATGCCCAAAACATGCTAAAATAGATATTTTAGGTGCCCAAAGTCGATATCTCAAATTCAGGCCCAAAACACCCGAACATTCGAAATTTTGGGGTCCCAGAAGCGATCTGTACATGCCTAGTCCGTGTTAGAGTATTTTTAAAATACAGGCCCAAAACATACTGAAAATCGATCTTTTAGGTGCACAAAAGTCGATATGTGAATGCATCTTCTGTATCCGTTTATATCTCAATTTCAGGCTCCAAACACCTGAAAATTCGGTATTTTGGGGTCCTAGAAGCGATCTGTACATGACAACTCCTAGTTAGAATGTTTTCAAGATACACACCCAAAACATGCTCAAAATCGATATTTTAGGTGCCCAAAAGTCGATATGTGCATGCATCTTCTGTACCCGTTTATATCTCAAATTCAGGCTCCAAACACCCGAAAATTCGATATTTTGGGGTCCTAGAAGCGATCTGTACATGCCGACTCAGATACATGCGAAAACATGCTGAAAATCGATATTTTAGGTGCCCAAAGTCAATATGTGTATGCATCTTCTGCACCCGTTTATATTCCAAATTCAACCTCAAAACACCCGAAAATTCGATATTTTTGGGTCCCAGAAGCGATCTGTACATCTCAGTGCTAGAATGTTTTCAAAATATAGGCTCAAAACATGCTAAAAATCGATATTTTAAGTGTCCAAAGTCGATATGTGCATGCATCTTCTGTACCCGTTTATAACTCAAATTCAGGCTCAAAACACCCGAGAATTCGATATTTTTGGGTCCTAGAAGCGATCTGTACATGCCTACTCCTAGATAGAATGTTTTCAAGATACAGACCCAAAACATGCTCAAAATCGATGTTTTAGGTGCCCAAAAGTCGATATGTGCATGCATCTTCAGTACCCGTTTATATCTCAAATTCAGGCTCAAAACACCCGAAAATTAAATATTTTGGGGTCCCAGAAGCGATCTGTACATGCCTACTCAGTGCTAGAATATTTTCAAAATATAGGCCCAAAACATGCTAAAATCGATATTTTAGGTGCCCAAAGTCGATATCTTAAATTCAGGCACAAAACACCCGAACATTCGATATTTTTGGGTCCCAGAAGCGATCTGTACATGCTTACTCCGTGTTAGAGTATTTTCAAAATACAGGCCCAAAACATACTGAAAATCGATCTTTTAGGTGCACAAAAGTCGATATGTGAATGCATCTTCTGTACCCGTTTATATCTCAATTTCATGCTCCAAACACCCGAAAATTCGGTATTTTTGGGTCCTAGAAGCGATCTGTACATGCCTACTCCTAGTTAGAATGTTTTCAAGATACAGACCCAAAACATGCTCAAAATCGATATTTTAGGTGCCCAAAAGTCGATATGTGCATGCATCTTCAGTACCCGTTTATATCTCAAATTCAGGCTTAAAACACCCGAAAATTCCATATTTTCGGGTCCCAGAAGCGATATGTACATCCCTACTCAGATATGCCAAAACATGCTGAAAATCGATATTTTAGGTGCCCAAAGTCAATGTGTGTATGCATCTTCTGCACTCGTTTATATCCCAAATTCAACCTCAAAACACCCGAAAATTCGGTATTTTTGGGTCCTAGAAGCGATCTGTACATGCCTACTCTTAGTTAGAATGTTTTCTAGATACAGACACAAAACATGCTCAAAATCGATATTTTAGGTGCCTAAAAGTCGATATGTGCATGCATCTTCAGTACCCGTTTATATCTCAAATTCAGGCTCAAAACACCCGAAAATTCGATATTTTGGGATCCCAGAAGCAATCTGTACTCCGTGTTAGAGTATTTTCAAAATACAGGCCCAAAACATACTGAAAATCGATCTTTTAGGTGCACAAAAGTCGATATGTGAATGCATCTTCTGTACCCGTTTATATCTCAATTTCAGGCTCCAAACACCCGAAAATTCGTTATTTTTGGGTCCTAGAAGCGATCTGTACATGCCTACTCCTAGTTAGAATGTTTTCAAAATACAGACCCAAAACATGCTCAAAATCGATATTTTAGGTGCCCAAAAGTCGATATGTGCATGCATGTTCAGTACCCGTTTGTATCTCAAATTCAGGCTCAAAACACCCGAAAATTCGATATTTTGGGGTCCCAGAAGCGATCTGTACATGCCTACTCAGATACATGCCAAAACATGCTGAAAATCGATATTTTAGGTGCTCAAAGTCAATATGTGTATGCATCTTCTGCACCCGTTAATATCCCAAATTCAACCTCAAAACACCCGAAAATTCGATATTTTTGGGTCCCAGAAGCGATCTGTACATGCCTACTCAGTGCTAGAATGTTTTCAAAATATAGGCTCAAAACATGCTAAAAATCGATTTTTTAAGTGTCCAAAGTCAATATTTGCATGCATTTTCTGTATCCGTTTATATCTCAAATTCAGGCTCAAAACACCCGAAAATTCGTTATTATTGGGTCCCAGAAGCGATCTGTACTTGCCTACTCCTAGTTAGAATGTTTAAAAGATACAGACCCAAAACATGCTCAATATCGATATTTTAGGTTCCCAAAAGTCGATATGTGCATGCATCTTCAGTACCCGTTTATATCTCAAATTCAGGCTCAAAATACCCGAAAATTCGATATTTTGGGGTCCCAGAAGCGATGTGTACATGCCTACTCAGTGCTAGAATATTTTTAAAATATAGTCCCAAAACATACTAAAAATCGATATTTTAGGTGCCCAAAGTCGATATCTTAAATTCAGGCCCAAAACACCCGAAAATTCGGTTTTTTTAGGTAACAGAAGCGATCTGTACATGCCTACTCCATGTTAAGAGTATTTTCAAAATACAGGCCCAAAACATACTGAAAATCGATGTTTTAGGTGCCCAAAAGTCGATATGTGAATTCATCTTCTGCACCCGTTTATATCCCAAATTCAACCTCAAAAAACCCGAAAATTCGATTTTTTTGGGTCCCAGAAGCGATCTGTACATGCCTACTCAGTGCTAGAATGTTTTCAAAATATAGGCTCAAAACATGCTAAAAATCGATATTTAAGTGTCCAAAGTCGATATGTGCATGCATCTTCTGTACCCGTTTACATCTCAAATTCAGGCTCAAAACACCCGAGAATTCGTTATTTTTGGGTCCTAGAAGCGATCTGTACATGCCTACTCCTAGTTAGAATGTTTTCAAGATACAGACCCAAAACATGCTCAAAATCGATATTTTAGGTGCCCAAAAGTCGATATGTGAATGCATCTTCTGTACCCGTTTATATCTCAATTTCAGGCTCCAAACACCCGAGAATTTGTTATTTTTGGGTCCTTGAAGCGATCTGTACATGCCTACTCCTAGTTAGAATGTTTTCAAGATACAGACCCAAAACATGCTCAAAATCGATATTTTAGGTGCCCAAAAGTCGATATGTGCATGCATCTTCAGTACCCGTTTATATCTCAAATTCAGGCTCCAAACACCCGAAAATTCAATATTTTGGGGTCCCAGAAGCGATCTGTACATGTCTACTCAGATACATGCCAAAACATGCTGAAAATCGATATTTTAGGTGCCCAAAGTCAATATGTGTATGCATCTTCAGTTTTTTTTTTTTTTTTTTTTTTTTTTTTTTTCTATACCTCAACCTCGGGGCTGTAGGCTGTCAGTAGCCCGTGACTTTTGCGAAGCCCCGAGATTATTGGGTGTCGCACAAGATGAGACAGTGGAGCTTCGTGGTGATGTTGGTACCGTAGCTTCTCTTCTGTCCCACTAGATGACGATACCTTATTTATACACGTCACTATCAGTACCCGTTTATATCTCAAATTCAGGCTCAAAACTCCCGAAAATTCAATATTTTGGGGTCCCAGAAGCTATCTGTACATGCCTACTCAGTGCTAGAATATTTTCAAAATATAGGCCCAAAACATGCTAAAATCGATATTTTAGGTGCCCAAAGTCGATATCTCAAATTCAGGCCCAAAACACCCGAATATTCGATATTTTTGGGTCCCAGAAGCGATCTGTACATGCCTACTCCGTGTTAGAGTATTTTCAAAATACAGGCCCAAAACATACTGAAAATCGATCTTTTATGTGCACAAAAGTCGATATGTGAATGCATCTTCTGTACCCGTTTATATCTCAATTTCAGGCTCCAAACACCCGAAAATTCAGTATTTTTGAGTCCTAGAAGCGATCTGTACATGCCTACTCCTAGTTAGAATGTTTTCAAGATACAGACCCAAAACATGCTCAATATCCATATTTTAGGTGCCCAAAAGTCGATATGTGCATGCATCTTCAGTACCCGTTTAAATCTCAAATTCAGGCTCAAAACACCCGAAAATTAAATATTTTGGGGTCCCAGAAGCGATCTGTACATGCCTACTCAGATTCATGCCAAAACATACCGAAAATCAAAATTTTAGGTGCCCAAAGTCAATATGTGTATGCATCTTCTGTACCCGTTTATATCCCAAATTCAACCTCAAAACACCCGAAAATTCGATATTTTTGGGTCCCAGAAGCGATCTGTACATGCCTACTCAGTGCTAGAATATTTTCAAAATATAGGCTCAAAACATGCTAAAAATCGATATTTAAGTGTCCAAAGTCGATATGTGCATGCATCTTCTGTACCCGTTTACATCTCAAATTTATGCTCAAAACACCCGAGAATTCGTTATTTTTGGGTCCTAGAAGCGATCTGTACATGCCTACTCCAAGTTAGAATGTTTTCAAAATACAGACTCAAAACATGCTCAAAATCGATATTTTAGGTGCCCAAAAGTCGATATGTGAATGCATCTTCTGTACCCGTTTATATCTCAATTTCAGGCTCCAAACACCCGAGAATTTGTTATTTTTGGGTCCTAGAAGCGATCTGTACATGCCTACTCCTAGTTAGAATGTTTTCAAGATACAGACCCAAAACATGCTCAAAATCGATATTTTAGGTGCCCAAAAGTCGATATGTGCATGTATCTTCAGTACCCGTTTATATCTCAAATTCAGGCTCCAAACACACGAAAATTCAATATTTTGGGGTCCCAGAAGCGATCTGTACATGCCTACTCAGATACATGCCAAAACATGCTGAAAATCGATATTTTAGGTGCCCAAAGTCAATATGTGTATGCATCTTCTGCACACGTTTATATTCCAAATTCAACCTCAAAACACCCGAAAATTCTATATTTTTGGGTCCCAGAAGCGATCTGTACATATCAGTGCTAGAATGTTTTCAAAATATAGGCTCAAAACATGCTAAAAATCGATATTTTAAATGTCCAAAGTCGATATGTGCATGCATCATCTGTACCCGTTTATATCTCAAATTCAGGCTCAAAACGCCCGAGAATTCGATATTTTTGGGTCCTAGAAGCGATCTGTACATGCCTATTCTTAGTTAAAATGTTTTTATGATACAGGCCCATAACATGCTCAAAATCGATATTTTAGGTGCCCAAAAGTCGATATGTGCATTCATCTTCAGTACCCGTTTATATCTCAAATTCAGGCTCAAAACACCCGAAAATTCGATATTTTGGGGTCCCAGAAGCGATCTGTACATGCCTACTCAGATCTAGGCAAAAACATGCTGAAAATCGATATTTTAGGTGCCCAAATTCAATATGTGTATGCATCTTCTGCATCCGTTTATATCCCAAATTCAACCTCAAAACACCCGAAAATTCGATTTTTTTGGGTCCCAGAAGCGATCTGTACTTGCCTACTCAGTGCTAGAATATTTTCAAAATATAGGCCCAAAACATACTAAAATCGATATTTTAGGTGCACAAAGTCGATATCTCTAATTCAGGCCCAGAAACACCCGAAAATTCGATATTTTGGGGTCCCAGAAGCGATCTGTACATGCCTACTCATTGCTAGAATATTTTCAAAATATAGACCCTAAACATGCTTAAAATCGATATTTTAGGTGCCTAAAGTAGATATATCAAATTCAGCCCCAAAACTCCCGAAAATTCGATATTTTTGGGTCCCAGAAGCGATCTGTACATGCTTACTCCGTGTTAGAGTATTTTCAAAATACAGGCCCAAAACATACTGAAAATCGAACTTTTAGGTGCCCAAAAGTCGATATGTGCATGCATCTTCTGTACCCGTTTATATCTCAAATTCAGGCTCCAAAAACCCGAAAATTTGTTATTTTTGGGTCCCAGAAGCGATGTGTACATGCCTACTCCGTGTTAGAGTATTTTCAAAATACATTCCCAAAACATACTGAAAATCGATCTTTTAGGTGCACAAAAGTCGATATGTGAATGCATCTTCTGTACCAGTTTATATCTCAATTTCAGGCTCCAAACCCCCGAAAATTCGATATTTTTGGGTCCCAGAAGCGATCTGTACATGCCTACTCAGTGCTAGAATGTTTTCAAAATATAGATTCAAAACATGCTAAAAATCGATATTTTAAGTGTCCAAAGTCGATGTGTGCATGTATCTTCTGTACCCGTTTATATCTCAAATTCATGCCTAAAACACCCGAAAATTCGTTATTTTTGGGTCCTAGAAGCGATGAGTACATGCCTATTCTTAGTTAAAATGTTTTTATGATACAGACCCATAACATGCTCAAAATCGATATTTTAGGTGCCCAAAAGTCGATATATGCAAGCATCTTCATTACCCGTTTATATCCCAAATTCAACCTCAAAACACCCGAAAATTCGATTTTTCTGGGTCCCAGAAGCGATATGTACATGCCTACTCAGTGCTAGAATGTTTTCAAAATATAGGCTCAAAACATGCTAAAAATCGATATTTTACGTGTCCAAAGTCAATATGTGTGTGAATCTTCTGCACCCGTTTATATCCCAAATTCAACCTCAAAACACCCGGAAATTCGATATTTTTGGGTCCCAGAAGCGATCTGTACATGCGTACTCAGTGCTAAATTTTTTTCAAAATATAGGCTCAAAACATGCTAAAAATCAATATTTTAAGTGTCAAAAGTCGATATGTGCATGCATCTTCTGTACCCGTTTATATGTCAAATTCAGCCTCAAAACACCCGAGAATTCGTTATTTTTGGGTCCTAGAAGCGATCTGTACATGCCTACTAATAGGTAGAATGTTTTCAAGATACAGACCCAAAACATGCTCAAAATCGATATTTTAGGTGCCCAAAAGTCGATATGTGCATGCATCTTCAGTACCCGTTTGTATCTCAAATTCAGGCTCAAAACACCCGAAATTTCAATATTTTGGGGTCCCAGAGGCAATCTGTACATGCCTACTCAGTGCTAGAATATTTTCGAAATATAGGCCCAAAACATGCAAAAAGAGATATTTTAGGTGCCCAAAGTCGATATCTCAAATTTAGGCACAAAACACCCGAACACTCGATATTTAGGGGTCCCAAAAGCGATCTGTACATGCCTACTCCGTGTTAGAGTATTTTCAAAATACAGGCCCAAAACATACTGAAAATCGATCTTTTATGTGCACAAAAGTCGATATGTGAATGCATCTTCTGTACCCGTTTATATCTCAATTTCAGGCTCCAAACACCCGAAAATTCAGTATTTTTGAGTCCTAGAAGCGATCTGTACATGCCTACTCCTAGTTAGAATGTTTTCAAGATACAGACCCAAAACATGCTCAATATCCATATTTTAGGTGCCCAAAAGTCGATATGTGCATGCATCTTCAGTACCCGTTTAAATCTCAAATTCAGGCTCAAAACACCCGAAAATTAAATATTTTGGGGTCCCAGAAGCGATCTGTACATGCCTACTCAGATTCATGCCAAAACATACCGAAAATCAAAATTTTAGGTGCCCAAAGTCAATATGTGTATGCATCTTCTGTACCCGTTTATATCCCAAATTCAACCTCAAAATACCCGAAAATTCGATATTTTTGGGTCCCAGAAGCGATCTGTACATGCCTACTCAGTGCTAGAATATTTTCAAAATATAGGCTCAAAACATGCTAAAAATCGATATTTAAGTGTCCAAAGTCGATATGTGCATGCATCTTCTGTACCCGTTTACATCTCAAATTTATGCTCAAAACACCCGAGAATTTGTTATTTTTGGGTCCTAGAAGCGATCTGTACATGCCTACTCCAAGTTAGAATGTTTTCAAGATACAGACTCAAAACATGCTCAAAATCGATATTTTAGGTGCCCAAAAGTCGATATGTGAATGCATCTTCTGTACCCGTTTATATCTCAATTTCAGGCTCCAAACACCCGAGAATTTGTTATTTTTGGGTCCTAGAAGCGATCTGTACATGCCTACTCCTAGTTAGAATGTTTTCAAGATAAAGACCCAAAACATGCTCAAAATCGATGTTTTATTTGCCCAAAAGTCGATATGTGCATGTATCTTCAGTACCCGTTTATATCTCAAATTCAGGCTCCAAACACACGAAAATTCAATATTTTGGGGTCCCAGAAGCGATCTGTACATGCCTACTCAGATACATGCCAAAACATGCTGAAAATCGATATTTTAGGTGCCCAAAGTCAATATGTGTATGCATCTTCTGCACACGTTTATATTCCAAATTCAACCTCAAAACACCCGAAAATTCTATATTTTTGGGTCCCAGAAGCGATCTGTACATATCAGTGCTAGAATGTTTTCAAAATATAGGCTCAAAACATGCTAAAAATCGATATTTTAAATGTCCAAAGTCGATATGTGCATGCATCATCTGTACCCGTTTATATCTCAAATTCAGGCTCAAAACGCCCGAGAATTCGATATTTTTGGGTCCTAGAAGCGATCTGTACATGCCTATTCTTAGTTAAAATGTTTTTATGATACAGACCCATAACATGCTCAAAATCGATATTTTAGGTGCCCAAAAGTCGATATGTGCATTCATCTTCAGTACCCGTTTATATCTCAAATTCAGGCTCAAAACACCCGAAAATTCGATATTTTGGGGTCCCAGAAGCGATCTGTACATGCCTACTCAGATCTAGGCAAAAACATGCTAAAAATCGATATTTTAGGTGACCAAATTCAATATGTGTATGCATCTTCTGCATCCGTTTATATCCCAAATTCAACCTCAAAACACCCGAAAATTCGATTTTTTTGGGTCCCAGAAGTGATCTGTACATGCCTACTCAGTGCTAGAATATTTTCAAAATATAGGCCCAAAACATACTAAAATCGATATTTTAGGTGCACAAAGTCGATATCTCTAATTCAGGCCCAGAAACACCCGAAAATTCGATATTTTGGGGTCCCAGAAGCGATCTGTACATGCCTACTCATTGCTAGAATATTTTCAAAATATAGACCCTAAACATGCTTAAAATCGATATTTTAGGTGCCTAAAGTAGATATATCAAATTCAGCCCCAAAACACCCGAAAATTCGATATTTTTGGGTCCCAGAAGCGATCTGTACATGCTTACTCCGTGTTAGAGTATTTTCAAAATACAGGCCCAAAACATACTGAAAATCGAACTTTTAGGTGCCCAAAAGTCGATATGTGCATGCATCTTCTGTACCCGTTTATATCTCAAATTCAGGCTCCAAACACCCGAAAATTTGTTATTTTTGGGTCCCAGAAGCAATGTGTACATGCCTACTCCGTGTTAGAGTATTTTCAAAATACATTCCCAAAACATACTGAAAATCGATCTTTTAGGTGCACAAAAGTCGATATGTGAATGCATCTTCTGTACCCGTTTATATCTCAATTTCAGGCTCCAAACCCCCGAAAATTCGATATTTTTGGGTCCAAGAAGCGATCTGTACATGCCTACTCAGTGCTAGAATGTTTTCAAAATATAGGTTCGAAACATGCTAAAAATCGATATTTTAAGTGTCCAAAGTCGATGTGTGCATGTATCTTCTGTACCCGTTTATATCTCAAATTCATGCCTAAAACACCCGAAAATTCGTTATTTTTGGGTCCTAGAAGCGATGAGTACATGCCTATTCTTAGTTAAAATGTTTTTATGATACAGACCCATAACATGCTCAAAATCGATATTTTAGGTGCCCAAAAGTCGATATATGCAAGCATCTTCAGTACCCGTTTATATCCCAAATTCAACCTCAAAACACCCGAAAATTCGATTTTTCTGGATCCCAGAAGCGATATGTACATGCCTACTCAGTGCTAGAATGTTTTCAAAATATAGGCTCAAAACATGCTAAAAATCGATATTTTACGTGTCCAAAGTCAATATGTGTGTGAATCTTCTGCACCCGTTTATATCCCAAATTCAACCTCAAAACACCCGGAAATTCGATATTTTTGGGTCCCAGAAGCGATCTGTACATGCGTACTCAGTGCTAAAAATTTTTCAAAATATAGGCTCAAAACATGCTAAAAATCAATATTTTAAGTGTCAAAAGTCGATATGTGCATGCATCTTCTGTACCCGTTTATATGTCAAATTCAGACTCAAAACACCCGAGAATTCGTTATTTTTGGGTCCTAGAAGCGATCTGTACATGCCTACTAATAGGTAGAATGTTTTCAAGATACAGACCCAAAACATGCTCAAAATCGATATTTTAGGTGCCCAAAAGTCGATATGTGCATGCATCTTCAGTACCCGTTTGTATCTCAAATTCAGGCTCAAAACACCCGAAATTTCAATATTTTGGGGTCCCAGAGGCAATCTGTACATGCCTACTCAGTGCTAGAATATTTTCGAAATATAGGCCCAAAACATGCAAAAAGAGATATTTTAGGTGCCCAAAGTCGATATCTCAAATTCAGGCACAAAACACCCGAACATTCGATATTTAGGGGTCCCAAAAGCGATCTGTACATGCCTACTCCGTGTTAGAGTATTTTCAAAATACAGGCCCAAAACATACTCAAAATCGATCTTTTAGGTGCACAAAAGTCGATATGTGAATGCATCTTCTCTACCCGTTTATATCTCAATTTCAGGCTCCAATCTCCCGAGAATTCGGTATTTTGGGGTCCTAAAAGCGATCTGTACGTGCCTACTCCTAGTTAGAATGTTTTCAAGATACACACCCAAAACATGCTCAAAATCGATATTTTCGGTGCCCAAAAGTCGATATGTGAATGCATCTTCAGTACCCGTTTATATCTCAAATTCAGGCTCAAAACACCCGAAAATTCGATATTTTGTGGTCCTAGAAGCGATCTGTACATGCCTACTCAGATACATGCCAAAACATGCTGAAAATCGATATTTTAGGTGCCCAAAGTCAATATGTGTATGCATCTTCTGTACCCGTTTATATCCCAAATTGAACCTCAAAACACCCGAAAAATCGAAATTTTTTTTCGGTCCCAGAAGCGATCTATACATGCCTACTCAGTGCTAGAATGTTTTCAAAATATAGGCTTAAAACATGCTAAAAATCGATATTTTAAGTGTCCAGGGTCGATATGTGCATGCATCTTCCGTACCCGTTTATATCTCAAATTTAGGCTCAAAACACCCGAAAATTCAAAATTTTTGTGTCCTAGTAGCGATCTGTACATGCCTACTAATACTTAGAATGTTTTCAAGATACAGACCCAAAACATGCTCAAAATTGATATTATAGGTGCCCAAAAGTCGATATGTGCATTCATCTTCAGTACCTGTTTATATCTTAAATTCAGGCTCACAATACCCGAAAATTCGATATTTAGGGGTCCCAGAAACGATCTGTACATGCCTACTCAGTGCAAAAATATTTTCAATATATATGCCCAAAACATGCTACAAATCGATATTTTAGGTGCCCAAAGTCGATATCTCAAATTCAGGACCAAAACACCCGAAAATTCGATATTTTGGGGTCCTAGAAGCGATCTGTACATGCCTACTCCGTGTTAGAGTATTTTCAAAATACAGGCCCAAAACATACGGAAAATCGATCTTTTAGGTGCCCAAAAGTCGATATGTGCATGCATCTTCTTTACCCGATTATATCTCAAATTCAGGCTCCAAACACCAGAAAATTCGATATTTAGGGGTCCCAGAAGCGATCTGTACATGCCTACTCAGATACAGGCCAAAACATGCTGAAAATCGATATTTTAGGTGCCCAAAGTCAATATGTGTATGCATCTTCTGCACCCGTTTATATCCCAAATTCAACCTCAAAACACCTGAAAATTCGATATTTTTTGGTCCCAGAAGCGATCTGTACATACCTACTCAGTGCTAGAATGTTTTCAAAATATAGGCTTAAAACATGCTAAAAATCGATATTTTACGTGTTCAAAGTCAATATGTGTATGAATCTTCTGCTCCCGTTTATATCCCAAATTCAACCTCAAAACACCCGAAAATTCGATATTTTTGGGTCCCAGAAGCGATCTGTACATGCCTACTCAGTGCTAAAATGTTTTCAAAATATAGGCTCAAAACATGCTAAAAATCGATATTTTAAGTGTCCAAAGTCGATATCTGCATGCATCTTCAGTACCTGTTTATATCTTAAATTCAGGCTCAAAACACCCGAAAATTCGATATTTTGGGGTCCCAGAAGCGATCTGTACATGCCTACTCAGTGCTAGAATATTTTCAAAATTTATGCCCAAAACATGCTAAAATCGATATTTTAGGTGCCCAAATTCGATATATCAAATTCAGGACCAAAACACCCGAAAATTCGATATTTTGGGGTCCCAGAAGCGATCTGTACATGCCTACTCCGTGTTAGAGTAATTTCAAAATACAGGCCCAAAATATACGGAAAATCGATCATTTAGGTGCCAAAAAGTCGATATGTGCATGCATCTTCTGTACCCGTTTATATCTCAAATTCAGGCTCCAAACACCTGAAAATTCGATATTTTGGGGTCCCAGAAGCGATCTGTACATGCCTACTCAGATACATGCCAAAACATACTGAAAACCGATATTTTAGGTGCCCAAAGTCAATATGTGTATGCCTCTTCTGCACCCGTTTATATCCCAAATTCAACCTCAAAACACTCGAAAATTCGATATTTTTGGGTCCCAGAAGCGATCTGTACATGCCTACTCCGTTTTTTTTTTTTTTTTTTTATATATTCCGACACTGGACATAGGCTATATCAAGCCCGTTACCATGGCCCAAGTCAACTGCTACTCACACACACACACACACGTCACGACTTCCGAACTGGTACCCAGCCACAGAGGGAGGAAAGTGAGGGTAATTCCCAAATACTGCAGCTGTTATGGTACCAGCGAGGGTGTTTTACGACGTTCGGTGGCCTTATAGTTAGTGCCTCAAACTCAAATCGGGAGAGTAAATATTCTCAGGCCCTTACCTGAGAGGATCGATCTCCCGACCCCTAGGTTACGAGACCAGAACACCAACCACTCGGTTACCTCCACCGTGTTAGAGTATTTTCAAAATACAGGCCCAAAATATACTGAAAATCGATCTTTTAGGTGCCCAAAAGTCGATATGTGCATGCATCTTCTGTACCCGTTTATATCTCAAATTCAGGCTCAAAACACCCGAAAATTCGATATTTTGGGGTCTCAGAAGCGATCTGTACATGCCTACTCAGATACAGGCCAAAACATGCTGAAAATCGATATTTTAGGTGCCCAAAGTCAATATGTGTATGCATCTTCTGCACCCGTTTATATCCCAAATTCAACCTCAAAACACCTGAAAATTCGATATTTTTGGGTCCCAGAAGCGATCTGTACATACTTACTCAGTGCTAGAATGTTTTCAAAATATAGGCTCAAAACATGCTAAAAATCGATAATTTAAGTGTCCAAAGTCGATATGTGCATGCATCTTCTGTGCCCGTTTATATCTCAAATTCAGGCTCAAAACACCCGAAAATTCGGAATTTTTCCGTCCTAGAATCGATCTGTACATGCCTACTCCTAGTTAGAATGTTTTCAAGATAAAGACCAAAAACATGCTCAAAATCGATATTTTAGGTGCCCAAAAGTCGATATGTGTATGCATCTTCAGTACCCGTTTATATCTCAAATTCTGGCTCCAAACACCCGAAAATTCGATATTTTGGGGTCCCAGAAGCGATCTGTACATGCCTACTCAGATACAGGTCAAAACATGCTGAAAATCGTTATTTTAGGTGCCCAAAGTCAATATGTGTATGCATCTTCTGCACCTGTTTATATCCTAAATTCAACCTCAAAACACCCGAAAATTCGATATCTTTGGGTCCCAGAAGCGATATGTACATGCCTACTCAGTGCTAGAATGTTTTCAAAATATAGGCTCAAAACATGCTAAAAATCGATATTTTAAATGTCCAAAGTCGATATGTGCATGCATCATCTGTACCCGTTTATATCTCAAATTCAGGCTCAAAACACACGAGAATTCGATATTTTTGGGTCCTAGAAGCGATCTGTACATGCCTACTCCTAGTTAGAATGTTTTCAAGATACAGACCCAAAACATGCTCAAAATCGATATTTTAGGTGCCCAAAAGTCGATATGTGCATGCATCTTTAGTACCCGTTTATATGTCAAATTCAGGCTCAAAACACCCGAAAATTCAATATTTTTGGGTCCCAGAAGCGATGTGTACATGCCTACTCCGTGTTAGAGTATTTTCAAAATACATTCCCAAAACATACTGAAAATCGATCTTTTAGGTGCACAAAAGTCGATATGTGAATGCATCTTCTGCACCCGTTTATATCCCAAATTCAACCTTAAAACACCCGAAAATTCGATATTTTTTGGGTCCCAGAAGCGATCTGTACATGCCTACTCAGTGCAAGAATATTTACAAAATATAGGCTCAAAACATGCTAAAAATCGATATTTTAAGTGTCCAGGGTCGATATGTGCATGCATCTTCTGTACCCGTTTATATCTCAAATTCAGGCTCAAAACACCCGAAAATTCAAAATTTTTATGTCCTAGTAGCGATCTGTACATGCCTACTCCTAGTTAGAATGTTTTCAAGATACAGACCCAAAACATGCTCAAAATCGATATTTTAGGTGCCCAAAAGTCGATATGTGCATGCATCTTCAGTACCCGTTTATATCTCAAATTCAGGCTCAAAACACCCGATAATTCGATATTTTGGGGTCCCAGAAGCGATCTATACATCCCTACTCAGATACATGCCAAAACTTGCTGAAAATCGATATTTTAGGTGCCCAAAGTCAATATGTGTATGCATCTTCTGCACCCGTTTATATCCCAAATTCAACCTCAAAACACCCGAAAATTCGGTATTTTTGGGTCCTAGAAGCAATCTGTACATGCCTACTCTTAGTTAGAATGTTTTCAAGATACAGACCCAAAACATGCTCAAAATCGATATTTTAGGTGCCTAAAAGTCGATATGTGCATGCATCTTCAGTACCCGTTTATATCTCAAATTCATTCTCAAAACACCCGAAAATTTGATATTTTGGGATCCCAGAAGCGATCTGTACTCCGTGTTAGAGTATTTTCAAAAAACAGGCCCAAAACATACTGAAAATCGATCTTTTAGGTGCACAAAAGTCGATATGTGAATGCATCTTCTGTACCCGTTTATATCTCAATTTCAGGCTCCAAACACCCGAAAATTCGTTATTTTTGGGTCCTAGAAGCGATCTGTACATGCCTACTCCTAGTTAGAATGTTTTCAAGATACAGACCCAAAACATGCTCAAAATCGATATTTTAGGTGCCCAAAAGTCGATATGTGCATGCATCTTCAGTACCCGTTTATATCTCAAATTCAGGCTCAAAACACCCGAAAATTCGATATTTTGGGGTCCCAGAAGCGATCTGTACATGCCTACTCAGATTCATGCCAAAACATGCTAAAAATCAATATTTTAGGTGCCCAAAGTCAATATGTGTATGCATCTTCTGCACCTGTTAATATCTCAAATTCAACCTCATAACACCCGAAAATTCGCTATTTTTGGGTCCCAGAAGCTATCTGTACATGCCTACTCAGTGCTAGAATGTTTTCAAAATATAGGCTCAAAACATGCTAAAAATCGATATTTTAAGTGTCCAAAGTCAATATGTGCATGCATCTTCTGTACCCGTTTATATCTCAAATTCAGGCTCAAAACACCTGAAAATTCGTTATTATTGGGTCCGAGAAGCGATCTGTACTTGCCTACTCCTAGTTAGAATGTTTTAAAGATACAGACACAAAACATGCTCAATATCGATATTTTAGGTTCCCAAAAGTCGATATGTGCATGCATCTTCAGTACCCGTTTATATCTCAAATTCAGGCTCAAAACACCCGAAAATTCGATATTTTGGGGTCCTAGAAGCGATCTGTACATGCCTACTCAGTGCTAGAATATTTTTAAAATATAGTCCCAAAACATACTAAAAATCGATATTTTAGGTGCCCAAAGTCGATATCTCAAATTCAGGCCCAAAATACCCGAAAATTCGGTTTTTTTAGGTAACAGAAGCGATCTGTACATGCCTACTCCATGTTAAGTGTATTTTTAAAATACAGGCCCAAAACATACTGAAAATCGATGTTTTAGGTGCCCAAAAGTCGATATGTGAATGCATCTTCTGAACCCGTTTATATCTCAAATTCAGGCTCCAAACACACGAAAATTCAATATTTTGGGGTCCCAGAAGCGATCTGTACATGCCTACTCAGATACAGGCCAAAACATACTGAAAATCGATATTTTAGGTGCCCAAAGTCAATATGTGTATGCATCTTCTGCACCCGTTTATATCCCAAATTAAACCTCAAAACACCCGAAAATTCAATATTTTTGGGTCCCAGAAGCGATCTGTACATGCCTACTCAGTGCTAGAATGTTTTCAAAATATAGGCTCAAAACATGCTAAAAATCGATATTTAAGTGTCCAAAGTCGATTTGTGCATGCATATTCTGTACCCGTTTACATCTCAAATTCAGGCTCAAAACACCCGAAAATTCGATATTTTTGGGTCCTAGAAGCGATCTGTACATGCCTACTCCTAGTTAGAATGTTTTCAAGATAAAGACCCAAAACATGCTCAAAATCGATATTTTAGGTTCCCAAAAGTCTATATGTGAATGCATCTTCTGTACCCGTTTATATCTCAATTTCAGGCTCCAAACACCCGAGAATTTGTTATTTTGGGGTCCTAGAAGCGATCAGTACATGCCTACTCCTAGTTAGAATGTTTTCAAGATACAGACCCAAAACATGCTCAAAATCGATATTTTAGGTGCCCAAAAGTCGATATGTGCATGCATCTTCAGTACCCGTTTATATCTTAAATTCAGGCTCAAAACTCCCGAAAATTCAATATTTTGGGGTCCCAGAAGCTATCTGTACATGCCTACTCACTGCTAGAATATTTTCAAAGTATAGGCCCAAAACAAGCTAAAATCGATATTTTAGGTGCGTAAAGTCGATATCTCAAATTCAGGCCCAAAACACCCGAATATTCGATATTTTTGGGTCCCAGAAGCGATCTGTACATGCCTACACCGTGTTAGAGTATTTTCAAAATACATTCCCAAAACATACTGAAAATCGATCTTTTAGGTGCACAAAAGTCGATGTGTGAATGCATCTTCTGTACCCGTTTATATCTCAATTTCAGGCTCCAAACTCCCGAAAATTCGATATTTTTGGGTCCCAGAAGCGATCGGTACATGCCTACTCAGTGCTAGAACGTTTTCAAAATATAGGTTCAAAACATGCTAAAAATCGATATTTTAAGTGTCCAAAGTCGATATGTGCATGTATCTTCTGTACCCGTTTATATCTCAAATTCATGCCTAAACACCCGAAAATTCGTTATTTTTGGGTCCTAGAGGCGATGAGTACATGCCTATTCTTAGTTAAAATTTTGTTATGATACAGACCCTTAACATGCTCAAAATCGATATTTTAGGTGCCCAAAAGTCGATATGTGCATGCATCTTCAGTACCCGTTTATATCTCAAATTCAGGCTCAAAACACCCAAAAATTCGATATTTTGGGGTCCCAGAAGCGACCTGTACATGCCTACTCAGATCTAGGCAAAAACATGCTGAAAATCGATATTTTAGGTGCCCAAATTCAATATGTGTATGCATCTTCTGCACCCGTTTATATCCCAAATTCAACCTCAAAACACCCGAAAATTCCATTTTTTGGGGTCCCAGAAGCGATCTGTACATGCCTACTCAGTGCTAGAATATTTTCAAAATATAGGCCCAAAACATGGTAAAATCGATATTTTAGGTGCCCAAAGTCGATATCTCAAATTCAGGCCCAAAACACCCGAATATTCGATATTTTTGGGTCCCAGAAGCGATCTGTACATGCCTACTCCGTGTTAGAGTATTTAAAAAATACAGGCCCAAAACATACTGAAAATCGATCTTTTATGTGCACAAAAGTCGATATGTGCATGCATCTTCAGTACCCATTTATATCTCAAATTCAGGCTCCAAACACCCAAAAATTCAATATTTTGGGGTCCCAGAAGCGATCTGTACATGCCTACTCAGATTCATGCCAAAACATACTGAAAATGAAAATTTTAGGTGCCCAAAGTCAATATGTGTATGCATCTTCTGTACCCGTTTATATCCCAAATTCAAACTCAAAACACCCGAAAATTCGAATTTTTTGGGTCCCAGAAGCGATCAGTGCTAGAATATTTTCAAAATATAGGCTCAAAACATGCTAAAAATCGATATTTAAGTGTCCAAAGTCGATATGTGCATGCATCTTCTGTACCCGTTTACATCTCAAATTCATGCTCAAAACACCCGAGAATTCGTTATTTTCGGGTCCTAGAAGCGATCTGTACATGCCTACTCCTAGTTAGAATGTTTTCAAGATACAGACCCAAAACATGCTAAAAATCGATATTTTAGGTGCCCAAAAGTCGATATGTGAATGCATCTTCTGTACCCGTTTATATCTCAATTTCAGGCTCCAAACACCCGAGAATTTGTTATTTTTGGGTCCTAGAAGCGATCTGTACATGCCTACTCCTAGTTAGAATGTTTTCATGATACAGACCCAAAACATGCTCAAAATCGATATTTTAGGTGCCCAAAAGTCGATATGTGCATGCATCTTCAGTACCCGTTTATATCTCAAATTCAGGCTCTAAACACCCGAAAATTCAATATTTTGGGGTCCCAGAAGCAATCTGTACATGCCTACTCAGATACATGCCAAAAC
This sequence comes from Petrolisthes cinctipes, assembly GCA_033782935.1. Classification (NCBI taxonomy): domain Eukaryota; kingdom Metazoa; phylum Arthropoda; class Malacostraca; order Decapoda; family Porcellanidae; genus Petrolisthes; species Petrolisthes cinctipes. The sequence continues at coordinate 1,215,862 of JAWQEG010000781.1, read as the reverse complement.
ATGCTGAAAATCGATATTTTAGGTGCCCAAACTCAATATGTGTATGCATCTTCTGCACACGTTTATATTCCAAATTCAACCTCAAAACACCCGAAAATTCTATATTTTTGGGTCCCAGAAGCGATCTGTACATCTCAGTGCTAGAATGTTTTCAAAATATAGGCTCAAAACATGCTAAAAATCGATATTTTAAATGTCCAAAGTCGATATGTGGATGCATCTTCTGTACCCGTTTATATCTCAAATTCAGGCTCAAAACACCCGAAAATTCGGTATTTTTGTGTCCTAGAAGCGATCTGTACATGCCTACTCCTAGTTAGAATGTTTTCGAGATAAAGACCCAAAACATGCTCAAAATCGATATTTTAGGTGCCCAAAAGTCGATATTTGCATGCATCTTATTTACCCGATTATATCTCAAATTCTGGCTCCAAACACCCGAAAATTCGATATTTAGGGGTCCCAGAAGCGATCTGTACATGCCTACTCAGATACAGGCCAAAACATGCTGAAAATCGATATTTTAGGTGCCCAAAGTCAATATGTGTATGCATCTTCTACACCCGTTTATATCCCAAATTCAACCTCAAAACACCTGAAAATTCGATATTTTTTGGTCCCACAAGCGATCTGTACATACCTACTCAGTGCTAGAATGTTTTCAAAATATAGGCTTAAAACATGCTAAAAATCGATATTTTACGTGTCCAAAGTCAATATGTGTATGAATCTTCTGCTCCCGTTTATATCCCAAATTCAACCTCAAAACAACCGAAAATTCGATATTTTTGGGTCCCAGAAGCGATCTGTACATGCCTACTCAGTGCTAAAATGTTTTCAAAATATAGGCTCAAAACATGCTAAAAATCGATATTTTAAGTGTCCAAAGTCGATATGTGCATGCATCTTCAGTACCTGTTTATATCTTAAATTCAGGCTCAAAATACCCGAAAATTCTATATTTTGGGGTCCCAGAAGCGATCTGTACATGCCTACTCCGTGTTAGAGTATTTTCAAAATACATTCCCAAAACATACTGAAAATCGATCTTTTAGGTGCACAAAAGTCGATGTGTGAATGCATCTTCTGTACCCGTTTATATCTCAATTTCAGGCTCCAAACTCCCGAAAATTCGATATTTTTGGGTCCCAGAAGCGATCTGTACATGCCTACTCAGTGCTAGAACGTTTTCAAAATATAGGTTCAAAACATGCAAAAAATCGATATTTTAAGTGTCCAAAGTCGATATGTGCATGTATCTTCTGTACCCGTTTATATCTCAAATTCATGCCTAAACACCCGAAAATTCGTTATTTTTGGGTCCTAGAGGCGATGAGTACATGCCTATTCTTAGTTAAAATTTTGTTATGATACAGACCCATAACATGCTCAAAATCGATATTTTAGGTGCCCAAAAGTCGATATGTGCATGCATCTTCAGTACCCGTTTATATCTCAAATTCAGGCTCAAAACACCCAAAAATTCGATATTTTGGGGTCCCAGAAGCGACCTGTACATGCCTACTCAGATCTAGGCAAAAACATGCTGAAAATCGATATTTTAGGTGCCCAAATTCAATATGTGTATGCATCTTCTGCACCCGTTTATATCCCAAATTCAACCTCAAAACACCCGAAAATTCCATTTTTTGGGGTCCCAGAAGCGATCTGTACATGCCTACTCAGTGCTAGAATATTTTCAAAATATAAGCCCAAAACATGGTAAAATCGATATTTTAGGTGCCCAAAGTCGATATCTCAAATTCAGGCCCAAAACACCCGAATATTCGATATTTTTGGGTCCCAGAAGCGATCTGTACATGCCTACTCCGTGTTAGAGTATTTTAAAAATACAGGCCCAAAACATACTGAAAATCGATCTTTTATGTGCACAAAAGTCGATATGTGCATGCATCTTCAGTACCCGTTTATATCTCAAATTCAGGCTCAAAACACCCAAAAATTCGATATTTTGGGGTCCCAGAAGCGACCTGTACATGCCTACTCAGATCTAGGCAAAAACATGCTGAAAATCGATATTTTAGGTGCCCAAATTCAATATGGGTATGCGCCTTCTGCACCCGTTTATATCCCAAATTCAACCTCAAAACACCCGAATATTCGATATTTTTGGGTCCCAGAAGCGATCTGTACATGCCTACTCCGTGTTAGAGTATTTTAAAAATACAGGCCCAAAACATACTGAAAATCGATCTTTTATGTGCACAAAAGTCGATATGTGAATGCATCTTCTGTACACTCTTATATCTCAATTTCAGGTTCCAAACACCCGAAAATTCGGTATTTTTGGGTCCTAGAAGCGATCTGTACATGCCTACTCCTAGTTAGAATGTTTTCAAGATACAGACCCAAAACATGCTCAATATCAATATTTTAGGTGCCCAAAAGTCGATATGTGCATGCATCTTCAGTACCCGTTTATATCTCAAATTCAGGCTCCAAACACCCAAAAATTCAATATTTTGGGGTCCCAGAAGCGATCTGTACATGCCTACTCAGATTCATGCCAAAACATACTGAAAATGAAAATTTTAGGTGCCCAAAGTCAATATGTGTATGCATCTTCTGTACCCGTTTATATCCCAAATTCAAACTCAAAACACCCGAAAATTCGATTTTTTTGGGTCCCAGAAGCGATCAGTCCTAGAATATTTTCAAAATATAGGCTCAAAACATGCTAAAAATCGATATTTAAGTGTCCAAAGTCGATATGTGCATGCATCTTCTGTACCCGTTTACATCTCAAATTCATGCTCAAAACACCCGAGAATTCGTTATTTTTGGGTCCTAGAAGCGATCTGTACATGCCTACTCCTAGTTAGAATGTTTTGAAGATACAGACCCAAAACATGCTCAAAATCGATATTTTAGGTGCCCAAAAGTCGATATGTGAATGCATCTTCTGTACCCGTTTATATCTCAATTTCAGGCTCCAAACACCTGAGAATTTGTTATTTTTGGGTCCTAGAAGCGATCTGTACATGCCTACTCCTAGTTAGAATGTTTTCATGATATAGACCCAAAACATGCTCAAAATCGATATTTTAGGTGCCCAAAAGTCGATATGTGCATGCCTCTTCAGTACCCGTTTATATCTCAAATTCAGGCTCCAAGCACCCGAAAATTCAATATTTTGGGGTCCCAGAAGCGATCTGTACATGCCTACTCAGATACATGCCAAAACATGCTGAAAATCGATATTTTAGGTTCCCAAAGTCAATATGTGTATGCATCTTCTGCACCCGTTTATATCCCAAATTCAACCTCAAAACACCCGAAAATTCTATATTTTTGGGTCCCAGAAGCGATCTGTACATCTCAGTGCTAGAATGTTTTCAAAATATAGGCTCAAAACATGCTAAAAATCGATATTTTAAATGTCCAAAGTCGATATGTGGATGCATCTTCTGTACCCGTTTATATCTCAAATTCAGGCTCAAAACACCCGAAAATTCGGTATTTTTGTGTCCTAGAAGCGATCTGTACATGCCTACTCCTAGTTAGAATGTTTTCGAGATAAAGACCCAAAACATGCTCAAAATCGATATTTTAGGTGCCCAAAAGTCGATATGTGTATGCATCTTCAGTACCCGTTTATATCTCAAATTCAGGCTCCAAACACCCGAAAATTCGATATTTTGGGGTCCCAGAAGCGATTTGTACATGCCTACTCAGATACAGGCCCAAAACATGCTGAAAATCGTTATTTTAGGTGCCCAAAGTCAATATGTGTATGCATCTTCTGCACCTGTTTATATCCCAAATTCAACCTCAACACACCCGAAAATTCGATATCTTTGGGTCCCAGAAGCGATATGTACATGCCTACTCAGTGCTAGAATGTTTTCAAAATATAGGCTCAAAACATGCTAAAAATCGATATTTTACGTGTCCAAAGTCAATATGTGTTTGAATCTTCTGCACCCGTTTATATCCCAAATTCAACCTCAAAACACCCGGAAATTCGATATTTTTGGGTCCCAGAAGCGATCTGTACATGCGTACTCAGTGCTAAAATGTTTTCAAAATATAGGCTCAAAACATGCTAAAAATCGATATTTTAAATGTCAAAAGTCGATATGTGCATGCATCTTCTGTACCCGTTTATATGTCAAATTCAGGCTCAAAACACCCGAGAATTCGTTATTTTTGGGTCCTATAAGCGATCTGTACATGCCTACTAATAGTTAGAATGTTTTCAAGATACACACCCAAAACATGCTCAAAATCAATATTTTCGGTGCCAAAAGTCGATATGTGAATGCATCTTCAGTACCCGTTTATATCTCAAATTCAGACTCAAAACACCCGAAAATTCGATATTTTTTGGTCCTAGAAGCGATCTGTACATGCCTACTCAGATACATGCCAAAACATGCTGAAAATCGATATTTTAGGTGCCCAAAGTCAATATGTGTATGCATCTTCTGCACCCGTTTATATCCCAAATTCAACCTCAAAACACCCGAAAATTCGATATTTTTTGGGTCCCAGAAGCGATCTGTACATGCCTACTCAGTGCTAGAATGTTTTCAAAATATAGGCTCAAAACATGCTAAAAATCGATATTTTAAGTGTCCAGGGTCGATATGTGCATGCATCTTCCGTACCCATTTATATCTCAAATTCAGGCTCAAAACACCCGAAAATTCAAATTTTTTGTGTCCTAGTAGCGATCTGTACATGCCTACTCCTAGTTAGAATGTTTTCAAGATACACACCCAAAACATGCTCAAAATCAATATTTTCGGTGCCCAAAAGTCGATATGTGAATGCATCTTCAGTACCCGTTTATATCTCAAATTCAGGCTCAAAACACCCGAAAATTCGATATTTTGTGGTCCTAGAAGCGATCTGTACATGCCTACTCAGATACATGCCAAAACATGCTGAAAATCGATATTTTAGGTGCCCAAAGTCAATATGTGTATGCATCTTCTGCACCCGTTTATATCCCAAATTCAACCTCAAAACACCCGAAAAATCGATATTTTTTGGGTCCCAGAAGCGATCTGTACATGCCTACTCAGTGCTAGAATGTTTTCAAAAATATAGGCTCAAAACATGCTAAAAATCGATATTTTAAGTGTCCAGGGTCGATATGTGCATGCATCTTCCGTACCCGTTTATATCTCAAATTCAGGCTCAAAACACCCGAAAATTCAAATTTGTTGTGTCCTAGTAGCGATTTGTACATGCCTACTCCTAGTTAGAATGTTTTCAAGATACAGACCCAAAACATGGTCAAAATTGATATTATAGGTGCCCAAAAGTCGATATGTGCATGCATCTTCAGTACCTGTTTATATCTTAAATTCAGGCTCACAATATCCGAAAATTCGATATTTAGGGGTCCCAGAAGCGATCTGTACATGCCTACTCAGTGCTAAAATATTTTCAAAATATAGGCCCAAAACATGCTACAAATCGATATTTTAGGTGCCCAAAGTCGATATCTCAAATTCAGGACCAAAACACCCGAAAATTCGATATTTTGGGGTTCTAGAAGCGATCTGTACATGCCTACTCCGTGTTAGAGTATTTTCAAAATACAGGCCCAAAACATACGGAAAATCGATCTTTTAGGTGCCCAAAAGTCGATATGTGCATGCATCATCTTTACCCGATTATATCTCAAATTCTGGCTCCAAACACCCTAAAATTCGATATTTAGGGGTCCCAGAAGCGATCTGTACATGCCTACTCAGATACAGGCCAAAACATGCTGAAAATCGATATTTTAGGTGCCCAAAGTCAATATGTGTATGCATCTTCTGCACCCGTTTATATCCCAAATTCAACCTCAAAACACCTGAAAATTCGATATTTTTTGGTCCCAGAAGCGATCTGTACATACCTACTCAGTGCTAGAATGTTTTCAAAATATAGGCTTAAAACATGCTAAAAATCGATATTTTACGTGTCCAAAGTCAATATGTGTATGAATCTTCTGCTCCCGTTTATATCCCAAATTCAACCTCAAAATACCTACCCGAAAATTCGATATTTTTGGGTCCCAGAAGCGATCTGTACATGCCTACTCAGTGCTAAAATGTTTTCAAAATATAGGCTCAAAACATGCTAAAAATCGATATTTTAAGTGTCCAAAGTCGATATGTGCATGCATCTTCAGTACCTGTTTATATCCTAAATTCAGGCTCAAAATACCCGAAAATTCTATATTTTGGGGTCCCAGAAGCGATCTGTACATGCCTACTTCGTGTTAGAGTATTTTCAAAATACATTCCCAAAACATACTGAAAATCGATCTTTTAGGTGCACAAAAGTCGATGTGTGAATGCATCTTCTGTACCCGTTTATATCTCAATTTCAGGCTCCAAACTCCCGAAAATTCGATATTTTTGGGTCCCAGAAGCGATCTGTACATGCCTACTCAGTGCTAGAACGTTTTCAAAATATAGGTTCAAAACATGCTAAAAATCGATATTTTAAGTGTCCAAAGTCGATATGTGCATGTATCTTCTGTACCCGTTTATATATCAAATTCATGCCTAAACACCCGAAAATTCGTTATTTTTGGGTCCTAGAGGCGATGAGTACATGCCTATTCTTAGTTAAAATTTTGTTATGATACAGACCCATAACATGCTCAAAATCGATATTTTAGGTGCCCAAAAGTCGATATGTGCATGCATCTTCAGTACCCGTTTATATCTCAAATTCAGGCTCAAAACACCCAAAAATTCGATATTTTGGGGTCCCAGAAGCGACCTGTACATGCCTACTCAGATCTAGGCAAAAACATGCTGAAAATCGATATTTTAGGTGCCCAAATTCAATATGTGTATGCATCTTCTGCACCCGTTTATATCCCAAATTCTACCTCAAAACACCCGAATATTCGATATTTTTGGGTCCCAGAAGCGATCTGTACATGCCTACTCCGTGTTAGAGTATTTTAAAAATACAGGCCCAAAACATACTGAAAATCGATCTTTTATGTGCACAAAAGTCGATATGTGAATGCATCTTCTGTACACTCTTATATCTTAATTTCAGGTTCCAAACACCCGAAAATTCGGTATTTTTGGGTCCTAGAAGCGATCTGTACATGCCTACTCTTAGTTAGAATGTTTTCAAGATACAGACCCAAAACATGCTCAAAATCGATATTTAAGGTGCCCAAAAGTCGATATGTGCATGCATCTTCAGTACCCTTTTATATCTCAAATTCAGGCTCAAAACACCCGAAAATTCGATATTTGGGGTCCCAGAAGCGATCTGTACATGCCTTCTCAGTGCTAGAATATTTTCAAAATATAGGCCCAAACATACTAAAATTGATATTTTAGGTGCCCAAAGTCGATATCTCAAATTCAGGCCCAAAACACCCGAAAATTCGATATTTTGGGGTCCCAGAAGCGATCTGTACATGCTTACTCCGTGTTAGAGTATTTTCAAAATACAGGCCCAAAACATACTGAAAATCGATCTTTTAGGTGCACAAAAGTCGATATGTGAATGCATCTTCTGTACCCGTTTATATCTCAAATTCAGGCTCCAAACACCCGTAAATTCGTTATTTTTGTGTCCTTGAAGCGATCTGTACATGCCTACTCCTAGTTAGAATGTTTTCGAGATAAAGACCCAAAACATGCTCAAAATCGATATTTTAGATGCCCAAAAGTCGATATGTGTATGCATCTTCAGTACCCGTTTATATCTCAAATTCAGGCTCCAAACACCTGAAAATTCGATATTTTGGGGTCCCAGAAGCGATTTGTACATGCCTACTCAGATACAGGCCCAAAACATGCTAAAAATCGATATTTTAAGTGTCAAAAGTCGATATGTGCATGCATCTTCTGTACCCGTTTATATCTCAAATTCAGGCTCCAAACACCCGTAAATTCGTTATTTTTGTGTCCTTGAAGCGATCTGTACATGCCTACTCCTAGTTAGAATGTTTTCGAGATAAAGACCCAAAACATGCTCAAAATCGATATTTTAGATGCCCAAAAGTCGATATGTGCATGCATCTTCAGTACCCGTTTGTATCTCAAATTCAGGCTCAAAACACCCGAAAATTCAATATTTTGGGGTCCCAGAAGCAATCTGTACATGCCTACTCAGTGCTAGAATATTTACAAAATATAGGCTCAAAACATGCTAAAAATCGATATTTTAAGTGTCCAGGGTCGATATGTGCATGCATCTTCTGTACCCGTTTATATCTCAAATTCAGGCTCAAAACACCCGAAAATTCAAAATTTTTATGTCCTAGTAGCGATCTGTACATGCCTACTCCTAGTTAGAATGTTTTCAAGATACAGACCCAAAACATGCTCAAAATCGATATTTTAGGTGCCCAAAAGTCGATATGTGCATGCATCTTCAGTACCCGTTTATATCTCAAATTCAGGCTCAAAACACCCGATAATTCGATATTTTGGGGTCCCAGAAGCGATCTATACATCCCTACTCAGATACATGCCAAAACTTGCTGAAAATCGATATTTTAGGTGCCCAAAGTCAATATGTGTATGCATCTTCTGCACCCGTTTATATCCCAAATTCAACCTCAAAACACCCGAAAATTCGGTATTTTTGGGTCCTAGAAGCAATCTGTACATGCCTACTCTTAGTTAGAATGTTTTCAAGATACAGACCCAAAACATGCTCAAAATCGATATTTTAGGTGCCTAAAAGTCGATATGTGCATGCATCTTCAGTACCCGTTTATATCTCAAATTCATTCTCAAAACACCCGAAAATTTGATATTTTGGGATCCCAGAAGCGATCTGTACTCCGTGTTAGAGTATTTTCAAAAAACAGGCCCAAAACATACTGAAAATCGATCTTTTAGGTGCACAAAAGTCGATATGTGAATGCATCTTCTGTACCCGTTTATATCTCAATTTCAGGCTCCAAACACCCGAAAATTCGTTATTTTTGGGTCCTAGAAGCGATCTGTACATGCCTACTCCTAGTTAGAATGTTTTCAAGATACAGACCCAAAACATGCTCAAAATCGATATTTTAGGTGCCCAAAAGTCGATATGTGCATGCATCTTCAGTACCCGTTTATATCTCAAATTCAGGCTCAAAACACCCGAAAATTCGATATTTTGGGGTCCCAGAAGCGATCTGTACATGCCTACTCAGATTCATGCCAAAACATGCTAAAAATCAATATTTTAGGTGCCCAAAGTCAATATGTGTATGCATCTTCTGCACCTGTTAATATCTCAAATTCAACCTCATAACACCCGAAAATTCGCTATTTTTGGGTCCCAGAAGCTATCTGTACATGCCTACTCAGTGCTAGAATGTTTTCAAAATATAGGCTCAAAACATGCTAAAAATCGATATTTTAAGTGTCCAAAGTCAATATGTGCATGCATCTTCTGTACCCGTTTATATCTCAAATTCAGGCTCAAAACACCTGAAAATTCGTTATTATTGGGTCCGAGAAGCGATCTGTACTTGCCTACTCCTAGTTAGAATGTTTTAAAGATACAGACACAAAACATGCTCAATATCGATATTTTAGGTTCCCAAAAGTCGATATGTGCATGCATCTTCAGTACCCGTTTATATCTCAAATTCAGGCTCAAAACACCCGAAAATTCGATATTTTGGGGTCCTAGAAGCGATCTGTACATGCCTACTCAGTGCTAGAATATTTTTAAAATATAGTCCCAAAACATACTAAAAATCGATATTTTAGGTGCCCAAAGTCGATATCTCAAATTCAGGCCCAAAATACCCGAAAATTCGGTTTTTTTAGGTAACAGAAGCGATCTGTACATGCCTACTCCATGTTAAGTGTATTTTTAAAATACAGGCCCAAAACATACTGAAAATCGATGTTTTAGGTGCCCAAAAGTCGATATGTGAATGCATCTTCTGAACCCGTTTATATCTCAAATTCAGGCTCCAAACACACGAAAATTCAATATTTTGGGGTCCCAGAAGCGATCTGTACATGCCTACTCAGATACAGGCCAAAACATACTGAAAATCGATATTTTAGGTGCCCAAAGTCAATATGTGTATGCATCTTCTGCACCCGTTTATATCCCAAATTAAACCTCAAAACACCCGAAAATTCAATATTTTTGGGTCCCAGAAGCGATCTGTACATGCCTACTCAGTGCTAGAATGTTTTCAAAATATAGGCTCAAAACATGCTAAAAATCGATATTTAAGTGTCCAAAGTCGATTTGTGCATGCATATTCTGTACCCGTTTACATCTCAAATTCAGGCTCAAAACACCCGAAAATTCGATATTTTTGGGTCCTAGAAGCGATCTGTACATGCCTACTCCTAGTTAGAATGTTTTGAAGATAAAGACCCAAAACATGCTCAAAATCGATATTTTAGGTTCCCAAAAGTCTATATGTGAATGCATCTTCTGTACCCGTTTATATCTCAATTTCAGGCTCCAAACACCCGAGAATTTGTTATTTTGGGGTCCTAGAAGCGATCAGTACATGCCTACTCCTAGTTAGAATGTTTTCAAGATACAGACCCAAAACATGCTCAAAATCGATATTTTAGGTGCCCAAAAGTCGATATGTGCATGCATCTTCAGTACCCGTTTATATCTTAAATTCAGGCTCAAAACTCCCGAAAATTCAATATTTTGGGGTCCCAGAAGCTATCTGTACATGCCTACTCACTGCTAGAATATTTTCAAAGTATAGGCCCAAAACAAGCTAAAATCGATATTTTAGGTGCGTAAAGTCGATATCTCAAATTCAGGCCCAAAACACCCGAATATTCGATATTTTTGGGTCCCAGAAGCGATCTGTACATGCCTACACCGTGTTAGAGTATTTTCAAAATACATTCCCAAAACATACTGAAAATCGATCTTTTAGGTGCACAAAAGTCGATGTGTGAATGCATCTTCTGTACCCGTTTATATCTCAATTTCAGGCTCCAAACTCCCGAAAATTCGATATTTTTGGGTCCCAGAAGCGATCGGTACATGCCTACTCAGTGCTAGAACGTTTTCAAAATATAGGTTCAAAACATGCTAAAAATCGATATTTTAAGTGTCCAAAGTCGATATGTGCATGTATCTTCTGTACCCGTTTATATCTCAAATTCATGCCTAAACACCCGAATATTCGTTATTTTTGGGTCCTAGAGGCGATGAGTACATGCCTATTCTTAGTTAAAATTTTGTTATGATACAGACCCTTAACATGCTCAAAATCGATATTTTAGGTGCCCAAAAGTCGATATGTGCATGCATCTTCAGTACCCGTTTATATCTCAAATTCAGGCTCAAAACACCCAAAAATTCGATATTTTGGGGTCCCAGAAGCGACCTGTACATGCCTACTCAGATCTAGGCAAAAACATGCTGAAAATCGATATTTTAGGTGCCCAAATTCAATATGTGTATGCATCTTCTGCACCCGTTTATATCCCAAATTCAACCTCAAAACACCCGAAAATTCCATTTTTTGGGGTCCCAGAAGCGATCTGTACATGCCTACTCAGTGCTAGAATATTTTCAAAATATAGGCCCAAAACATGGTAAAATCGATATTTTAGGTGCCCAAAGTCGATATCTCAAATTCAGGCCCAAAACACCCGAATATTCGATATTTTTGGGTCCCAGAAGCGATCTGTACATGCCTACTCCGTGTTAGAGTATTTAAAAAATACAGGCCCAAAACATACTGAAAATCGATCTTTTATGTGCACAAAAGTCGATATGTGCATGCATCTTCAGTACCCATTTATATCTCAAATTCAGGCTCCAAACACCCAAAAATTCAATATTTTGGGGTCCCAGAAGCGATCTGTACATGCCTACTCAGATTCATGCCAAAACATACTGAAAATGAAAATTTTAGGTGCCCAAAGTCAATATGTGTATGCATCTTCTGTACCCGTTTATATCCCAAATTCAAACTCAAAACACCCGAAAATTCGAATTTTTTGGGTCCCAGAAGCGATCAGTGCTAGAATATTTTCAAAATATAGGCTCAAAACATGCTAAAAATCGATATTTAAGTGTCCAAAGTCGATATGTGCATGCATCTTCTGTACCCGTTTACATCTCAAATTCATGCTCAAAACACCCGAGAATTCGTTATTTTCGGGTCCTAGAAGCGATCTGTACATGCCTACTCCTAGTTAGAATGTTTTCAAGATACAGACCCAAAACATGCTAAAAATCGATATTTTAGGTGCCCAAAAGTCGATATGTGAATGCATCTTCTGTACCCGTTTATATCTCAATTTCAGGCTCCAAACACCCGAGAATTTGTTATTTTTGGGTCCTAGAAGCGATCTGTACATGCCTACTCCTAGTTAGAATGTTTTCATGATACAGACCCAAAACATGCTCAAAATCGATATTTTAGGTGCCCAAAAGTCGATATGTGCATGCATCTTCAGTACCCGTTTATATCTCAAATTCAGGCTCTAAACACCCGAAAATTCAATATTTTGGGGTCCCAGAAGCAATCTGTACATGCCTACTCAGATACATGCCAAAACATGCTGAAAATCGATATTTTAGGTGCCCAAACTCAATATGTGTATGCATCTTCTGCACACGTTTATATTCCAAATTCAACCTCAAAACACCCGAAAATTCTATATTTTTGGGTCCCAGAAGCGATCTGTACATCTCAGTGCTAGAATGTTTTCAAAATATAGGCTCAAAACATGCTAAAAATCGATATTTTAAATGTCCAAAGTCGATATGTGGATGCATCTTCTGTACCCGTTTATATCTCAAATTCAGGCTCAAAACACCCGAAAATTCGGTATTTTTGTGTCCTAGAAGCGATCTGTACATGCCTACTCCTAGTTAGAATGTTTTCGAGATAAAGACCCAAAACATGCTCAAAATCGATATTTTAGGTGCCCAAAAGTCGATATTTGCATGCATCTTATTTACCCGATTATATCTCAAATTCTGGCTCCAAACACCCGAAAATTCGATATTTAGGGGTCCCAGAAGCGATCTGTACATGCCTACTCAGATACAGGCCAAAACATGCTGAAAATCGATATTTTAGGTGCCCAAAGTCAATATGTGTATGCATCTTCTACACCCGTTTATATCCCAAATTCAACCTCAAAACACCTGAAAATTCGATATTTTTTGGTCCCACAAGCGATCTGTACATACCTACTCAGTGCTAGAATGTTTTCAAAATATAGGCTTAAAACATGCTAAAAATCGATATTTTACGTGTCCAAAGTCAATATGTGTATGAATCTTCTGCTCCCGTTTATATCCCAAATTCAACCTCAAAACAACCGAAAATTCGATGTTTTTGGGTCCCAGAAGCGATCTGTACATGCCTACTCAGTGCTAAAATGTTTTCAAAATATAGGCTCAAAACATGCTAAAAATCGATATTTTAAGTGTCCAAAGTCGATATGTGCATGCATCTTCAGTACCTGTTTATATCTTAAATTCAGGCTCAAAATACCCGAAAATTCTATATTTTGGGGTCCCAGAAGCGATCTGTACATGCCTACTCCGTGTTAGAGTATTTTCAAAATACATTCCCAAAACATACTGAAAATCGATCTTTTAGGTGCACAAAAGTCGATGTGTGAATGCATCTTCTGTACCCGTTTATATCTCAATTTCAGGCTCCAAACTCCCGAAAATTCGATATTTTTGGGTCCCAGAAGCGATCTGTACATGCCTACTCAGTGCTAGAACGTTTTCAAAATATAGGTTCAAAACATGCAAAAAATCGATATTTTAAGTGTCCAAAGTCGATATGTGCATGTATCTTCTGTACCCGTTTATATCTCAAATTCATGCCTAAACACCCGAAAATTCGTTATTTTTGGGTCCTAGAGGCGATGAGTACATGCCTATTCTTAGTTAAAATTTTGTTATGATACATACCCATAACATGCTCAAAATCGATATTTTAGGTGCCCAAAAGTCGATATGTGCATGCATCTTCAGTACCCGTTTATATCTCAAATTCAGGCTCAAAACACCCAAAAATTCGATATTTTGGGGTCCCAGAAGCGACCTGTACATGCCTACTCAGATCTAGGCAAAAACATGCTGAAAATCGATATTTTAGGTGCCCAAATTCAATATGTGTATGCATCTTCTGCACCCGTTTATATCCCAAATTCAACCTCAAAACACCCGAAAATTCCATTTTTTGGGGTCCCAGAAGCGATCTGTACATGCCTACTCAGTGCTAGAATATTTTCAAAATATAAGCCCAAAACATGGTAAAATCGATATTTTAGGTGCCCAAAGTCGATATCTCAAATTCAGGCCCAAAACACCCGAATATTCGATATTTTTGGGTCCCAGAAGCGATCTGTACATGCCTACTCCGTGTTAGAGTATTTTAAAAATACAGGCCCAAAACATACTGAAAATCGATCTTTTATGTGCACAAAAGTCGATATGTGCATGCATCTTCAGTACCCGTTTATATCTCAAATTCAGGCTCAAAACACCCAAAAATTCGATATTTTGGGGTCCCAGAAGCGACCTGTACATGCCTACTCAGATCTAGGCAAAAACATGCTGAAAATCGATATTTTAGGTGCCCAAATTCAATATGGGTATGCGCCTTCTGCACCCGTTTATATCCCAAATTCAACCTCAAAACACCCGAATATTCGATATTTTTGGGTCCCAGAAGCGATCTGTACATGCCTACTCCGTGTTAGAGTATTTTAAAAATACAGGCCCAAAACATACTGAAAATCGATCTTTTATGTGCACAAAAGTCGATATGTGAATGCATCTTCTGTACACTCTTATATCTCAATTTCAGGTTCCAAACACCCGAAAATTCGGTATTTTTGGGTCCTAGAAGCGATCTGTACATGCCTACTCCTAGTTAGAATGTTTTCAAGATACAGACCCAAAACATGCTCAATATCAATATTTTAGGTGCCCAAAAGTCGATATGTGCATGCATCTTCAGTACCCGTTTATATCTCAAATTCAGGCTCCAAACACCCAAAAATTCAATATTTTGGGGTCCCAGAAGCGATCTGTACATGCCTACTCAGATTCATGCCAAAACATACTGAAAATGAAAATTTTAGGTGCCCAAAGTCAATATGTGTATGCATCTTCTGTACCCGTTTATATCCCAAATTCAAACTCAAAACACCCGAAAATTCGATTTTTTTGGGTCCCAGAAGCGATCAGTCCTAGAATATTTTCAAAATATAGGCTCAAAACATGCTAAAAATCGATATTTAAGTGTCCAAAGTCGATATGTGCATGCATCTTCTGTACCCGTTTACATCTCAAATTCATGCTCAAAACACCCGAGAATTCGTTATTTTTGGGTCCTAGAAGCGATCTGTACATGCCTACTCCTAGTTAGAATGTTTTGAAGATACAGACCCAAAACATGCTCAAAATCGATATTTTAGGTGCCCAAAAGTCGATATGTGAATGCATCTTCTGTACCCGTTTATATCTCAATTTCAGGCTCCAAACACCTGAGAATTTGTTATTTTTGGGTCCTAGAAGCGATCTGTACATGCCTACTCCTAGTTAGAATGTTTTCATGATATAGACCCAAAACATGCTCAAAATCGATATTTTAGGTGCCCAAAAGTCGATATGTGCATGCCTCTTCAGTACCCGTTTATATCTCAAATTCAGGCTCCAAGCACCCGAAAATTCAATATTTTGGGGTCCCAGAAGCGATCTGTACATGCCTACTCAGATACATGCCAAAACATGCTGAAAATCGATATTTTAGGTTCCCAAAGTCAATATGTGTATGCATCTTCTGCACCCGTTTATATCCCAAATTCAACCTCAAAACACCCGAAAATTCTATATTTTTGGGTCCCAGAAGCGATCTGTACATCTCAGTGCTAGAATGTTTTCAAAATATAGGCTCAAAACATGCTAAAAATCGATATTTTAAATGTCCAAAGTCGATATGTGGATGCATCTTCTGTACCCGTTTATATCTCAAATTCAGGCTCAAAACACCCGAAAATTCGGTATTTTTGTGTCCTAGAAGCGATCTGTACATGCCTACTCCTAGTTAGAATGTTTTCGAGATAAAGACCCAAAACATGCTCAAAATCGATATTTTAGGTGCCCAAAAGTCGATATGTGTATGCATCTTCAGTACCCGTTTATATCTCAAATTCAGGCTCCAAACACCCGAAAATTCGATATTTTGGGGTCCCAGAAGCGATTTGTACATGCCTACTCAGATACAGGCCCAAAACATGCTGAAAATCGTTATTTTAGGTGCCCAAAGTCAATATGTGTATGCATCTTCTGCACCTGTTTATATCCCAAATTCAACCTCAACACACCCGAAAATTCGATATCTTTGGGTCCCAGAAGCGATATGTACATGCCTACTCAGTGCTAGAATGTTTTCAAAATATAGGCTCAAAACATGCTAAAAATCGATATTTTACGTGTCCAAAGTCAATATGTGTTTGAATCTTCTGCACCCGTTTATATCCCAAATTCAACCTCAAAACACCCGGAAATTCGATATTTTTGGGTCCCAGAAGCGATCTGTACATGCGTACTCAGTGCTAAAATGTTTTCAAAATATAGGCTCAAAACATGCTAAAAATCGATATTTTAAATGTCAAAAGTCGATATGTGCATGCATCTTCTGTACCCGTTTATATGTCAAATTCAGGCTCAAAACACCCGAGAATTCGTTATTTTTGGGTCCTATAAGCGATCTGTACATGCCTACTAATAGTTAGAATGTTTTCAAGATACACACCCAAAACATGCTCAAAATCAATATTTTCGGTGCCAAAAGTCGATATGTGAATGCATCTTCAGTACCCGTTTATATCTCAAATTCAGACTCAAAACACCCGAAAATTCGATATTTTTTGGTCCTAGAAGCGATCTGTACATGCCTACTCAGATACATGCCAAAACATGCTGAAAATCGATATTTTAGGTGCCCAAAGTCAATATGTGTATGCATCTTCTGCACCCGTTTATATCCCAAATTCAACCTCAAAACACCCGAAAATTCGATATTTTTTGGGTCCCAGAAGCGATCTGTACATGCCTACTCAGTGCTAGAATGTTTTCAAAATATAGGCTCAAAACATGCTAAAAATCGATATTTTAAGTGTCCAGGGTCGATATGTGCATGCATCTTCCGTACCCATTTATATCTCAAATTCAGGCTCAAAACACCCGAAAATTCAAATTTTTTGTGTCCTAGTAGCGATCTGTACATGCCTACTCCTAGTTAGAATGTTTTCAAGATACACACCCAAAACATGCTCAAAATCAATATTTTCGGTGCCCAAAAGTCGATATGTGAATGCATCTTCAGTACCCGTTTATATCTCAAATTCAGGCTCAAAACACCCGAAAATTCGATATTTTGTGGTCCTAGAAGCGATCTGTACATGCCTACTCAGATACATGCCAAAACATGCTGAAAATCGATATTTTAGGTGCCCAAAGTCAATATGTGTATGCATCTTCTGCACCCGTTTATATCCCAAATTCAACCTCAAAACACCCGAAAAATCGATATTTTTTGGGTCCCAGAAGCGATCTGTACATGCCTACTCAGTGCTAGAATGTTTTCAAAAATATAGGCTCAAAACATGCTAAAAATCGATATTTTAAGTGTCCAGGGTCGATATGTGCATGCATCTTCCGTACCCGTTTATATCTCAAATTCAGGCTCAAAACACCCGAAAATTCAAATTTGTTGTGTCCTAGTAGCGATTTGTACATGCCTACTCCTAGTTAGAATGTTTTCAAGATACAGACCCAAAACATGGTCAAAATTGATATTATAGGTGCCCAAAAGTCGATATGTGCATGCATCTTCAGTACCTGTTTATATCTTAAATTCAGGCTCACAATATCCGAAAATTCGATATTTAGGGGTCCCAGAAGCGATCTGTACATGCCTACTCAGTGCTAAAATATTTTCAAAATATAGGCCCAAAACATGCTACAAATCGATATTTTAGGTGCCCAAAGTCGATATCTCAAATTCAGGACCAAAACACCCGAAAATTCGATATTTTGGGGTTCTAGAAGCGATCTGTACATGCCTACTCCGTGTTAGAGTATTTTCAAAATACAGGCCCAAAACATACGGAAAATCGATCTTTTAGGTGCCCAAAAGTCGATATGTGCATGCATCATCTTTACCCGATTATATCTCAAATTCTGGCTCCAAACACCCTAAAATTCGATATTTAGGGGTCCCAGAAGCGATCTGTACATGCCTACTCAGATACAGGCCAAAACATGCTGAAAATCGATATTTTAGGTGCCCAAAGTCAATATGTGTATGCATCTTCTGCACCCGTTTATATCCCAAATTCAACCTCAAAACACCTGAAAATTCGATATTTTTTGGTCCCAGAAGCGATCTGTACATACCTACTCAGTGCTAGAATGTTTTCAAAATATAGGCTTAAAACATGCTAAAAATCGATATTTTACGTGTCCAAAGTCAATATGTGTATGAATCTTCTGCTCCCGTTTATATCCCAAATTCAACCTCAAAATACCTACCCGAAAATTCGATATTTTTGGGTCCCAGAAGCGATCTGTACATGCCTACTCAGTGCTAAAATGTTTTCAAAATATAGGCTCAAAACATGCTAAAAATCGATATTTTAAGTGTCCAAAGTCGATATGTGCATGCATCTTCAGTACCTGTTTATATCCTAAATTCAGGCTCAAAATACCCGAAAATTCTATATTTTGGGGTCCCAGAAGCGATCTGTACATGCCTACTTCGTGTTAGAGTATTTTCAAAATACATTCCCAAAACATACTGAAAATCGATCTTTTAGGTGCACAAAAGTCGATGTGTGAATGCATCTTCTGTACCCGTTTATATCTCAATTTCAGGCTCCAAACTCCCGAAAATTCGATATTTTTTGGTCCCAGAAGCGATCTGTACATGCCTACTCAGTGCTAGAACGTTTTCAAAATATAGGTTCAAAACATGCTAAAAATCGATATTTTAAGTGTCCAAAGTCGATATGTGCATGTATCTTCTGTACCCGTTTATATATCAAATTCATGCCTAAACACCCGAAAATTCGTTATTTTTGGGTCCTAGAGGCGATGAGTACATGCCTATTCTTAGTTAAAATTTTGTTATGATACAGACCCATAACATGCTCAAAATCGATATTTTAGGTGCCCAAAAGTCGATATGTGCATGCATCTTCAGTACCCGTTTATATCTCAAATTCAGGCTCAAAACACCCAAAAATTCGATATTTTGGGGTCCCAGAAGCGACCTGTACATGCCTACTCAGATCTAGGCAAAAACATGCTGAAAATCGATATTTTAGGTGCCCAAATTCAATATGTGTATGCATCTTCTGCACCCGTTTATATCCCAAATTCTACCTCAAAACACCCGAATATTCGATATTTTTGGGTCCCAGAAGCGATCTGTACATGCCTACTCCGTGTTAGAGTATTTTAAAAATACAGGCCCAAAACATACTGAAAATCGATCTTTTATGTGCACAAAAGTCGATATGTGAATGCATCTTCTGTACACTCTTATATCTTAATTTCAGGTTCCAAACACCCGAAAATTCGGTATTTTTGGGTCCTAGAAGCGATCTGTACATGCCTACTCTTAGTTAGAATGTTTTCAAGATACAGACCCAAAACATGCTCAAAATCGATATTTAAGGTGCCCAAAAGTCGATATGTGCATGCATCTTCAGTACCCTTTTATATCTCAAATTCAGGCTCAAAACACCCGAAAATTCGATATTTGGGGTCCCAGAAGCGATCTGTACATGCCTTCTCAGTGCTAGAATATTTTCAAAATATAGGCCCAAACATACTAAAATTGATATTTTAGGTGCCCAAAGTCGATATCTCAAATTCAGGCCCAAAACACCCGAAAATTCGATATTTTGGGGTCCCAGAAGCGATCTGTACATGCTTACTCCGTGTTAGAGTATTTTCAAAATACAGGCCCAAAACATACTGAAAATCGATCTTTTAGGTGCACAAAAGTCGATATGTGAATGCATCTTCTGTACCCGTTTATATCTCAAATTCAGGCTCCAAACACCCGTAAATTCGTTATTTTTGTGTCCTTGAAGCGATCTGTACATGCCTACTCCTAGTTAGAATGTTTTCGAGATAAAGACCCAAAACATGCTCAAAATCGATATTTTAGATGCCCAAAAGTCGATATGTGTATGCATCTTCAGTACCCGTTTATATCTCAAATTCAGGCTCCAAACACCTGAAAATTCGATATTTTGGGGTCCCAGAAGCGATTTGTACATGCCTACTCAGATACAGGCCCAAAACATGCTAAAAATCGATATTTTAAGTGTCAAAAGTCGATATGTGCATGCATCTTCTGTACCCGTTTATATCTCAAATTCAGGCTCCAAACACCCGTAAATTCGTTATTTTTGTGTCCTTGAAGCGATCTGTACATGCCTACTCCTAGTTAGAATGTTTTCGAGATAAAGACCCAAAACATGCTCAAAATCGATATTTTAGATGCCCAAAAGTCGATATGTGCATGCATCTTCAGTACCCGTTTGTATCTCAAATTCAGGCTCAAAACACCCGAAAATTCAATATTTTGGGGTCCCAGGAGCAATCTGTACATGCCTACTCAGTGCTAGAATATTTTCGAAATATAGGCCCAAAACATACTAAAATAGATATTTTAGGTGCCCAAAGTCGATATCTCAAATTCAGGCCCAAAACACCCGAACATTCGATATTTAGGGGTCCCAGAAGCGATCTGTACATGCCTACTTCGTGTCAGAGTATTTTCAAAATACAGGCCCAAAACATACTCAAAATCGATCTTTTAGGTGCACAAAAGTCGATATGTGAATGCATCTTCTCTACCCGTTTATATGTCAATTTCAGGCTCCAAACACCCGAGAATTCGGTATTTTGGGGTCCTAGAAGCGATCTGTACATGCCTACTCCTAGTTAGAATGTTTTCAAGATACACACCCAAAACATGCTCAAAATCGATATTTTAGGTGCCCAAAAGTCGATATGTGTATGTATCTTCAGTACCCGTTTATATCTCAAATTCAGGCTCCAAACTCCCGAAAATTCGATATTTTGGGGTCCCAGAAGCGATTTGTACATGCCTACTCAGATACAGGCCCAAAACATGCTGAAAATCGTTATTTTAGGTGCCCAAAGTCAATATATGTATGCATCTTCTGCACCTGTTTATATCCCAAATTCAACCTCAAAACACCCGAAAATTCGATATCTTTGGGTCCCAGAAGCGATATGTACATGCCTACTTAGTGCTAGAAAGTTTTAAAAATATAGGCTCAAAACATGCTAAAAATCGATATTTTACGTGTCCAAAGTCAATATGTGTGTGAATCTTCTGCACCCGTTTATATCCCAAATTCAACCTCAAAACACCCGGAAATTCGATATTTTTGGGTCCCAGAAGCGATCTGTACATGCATACTCAGTGCTAAAAATTTTTCAAAATATAGGCTCAAAACATGCTAAAAATCGATATTTTAAGTGTCAAAAGTCGATATGTGCATGCATCTTCTGTACCCGTTTATATGTCAAATTCAGGCTGAAAACACCCGAGAATTCGTTATTTTTGGGTCCTAGTACATGCCTACTAATAGTTAGAATGTTTTCAAGATACAGACCCAAAACATGCTCAAAATCGATATTTTAGGTGCCCAAAAGTCGATATGTGCATGCATCTTCAGTACCCGTTTGTATCTCAAATTCAGACTCAAAACACCCGAAAATTCAATATTTTGGGGTCCCAGAAGTAATCTGTACATGCCTACTCCGTGCTAGAATATTTTCGAAATATAGTCCCAAAACATGCTAAAATAGATATTTTAGGTGCCCAAAGTCGATATCTCAAATTCAGGCCCAAAACACCCGAACATTCGATATTTAGGGGTCCCAGAAGCGATCTGTACATGCCTACTCCGTGTCAGAGTATTTTCAAAATACAGGCCCAAAACATACTCAAAATCGATCTTTTAGGTGCACAAAAGTCGATATGTGAATGCATCTTCTCTACCCGTTTATATCTCAATTTCAGGCTCCAAACACCCGAAAATTCGATATTTTGGGGTCCCAGAAGCGATCTGTACATGCCTACTCCGTGTTAGAGTATTTTCAAAATACAGGCCCAAAACATACGGAAAATCGATCTTTTAGGTGCCCAAAAGTCGATATGTGCATGCATCTTCTGTACCCGTTTATATCTTAAATTCAGGCTCAAAACACCCGAAAATTCGATATTTTGGGGTTCCAGAAGCGATCTGTACATGCCTAATCAGTGCTAGAATATTTTCAAAATATAGGCCCGAAACATGCTAAAAATCGATATTTTAGGGGCCCAAAGTCGATATCTCAAATTCAGGCCCAAAACACCCGAAAATTCGATATTTTGGGGTCCGAGAAGCGATCTGTACATGCCTACTCCATGTTCGAGTATTTTCAAAATACAGGCCCAAAACATACTGAAAATCGATCTTTTAGGTGCCCAAAAGTCGATATGTGCATGCATCTTCTGTACCCGTTTTTATCCCAAATTCAAACTCAAAACACCCGAAAATTCGATATTTTTAGGTCACAGAAGCGATCTATACATGCCTACTCAGTGCTAGAATGTTTTCAAAATATAGGCTCAAAACATGCTAAAAATCGATATTTTATGTTTTCATGGTTGATATGTGCATGCATCTTCTGTATCCGTTTATATCTCAAATTCTAGGTCAAAACACCCGAAAATTCATTATTTTTGGGTCCTAGAAGCAATCTGTACATTCCTATTCCTAGTTAGAATGTTTTCAAGATACAGACCCAAAACATGCTCAAAATCGATATTTTAGGTGCCCAAATGTCGATATGTGCATGCATCTTCAGTACCCGTTTATATCTCAAATTCAGGCTCAAAACACACGCAAATTCTTTATTTTGGGGTTCCAGAAGCGATTTGTACATGCCTAATCAGTGCTAGAATATTTTCAAAATATAGGCCCGAAACATGCTAAAAATCGATATTTTAGGGGCCCAAAGTCGATATCTCAAATTCAGGCCCAAAACACCCGAAAATTCGATATTTTGGGGTCCGAGAAGCGATCTGTACATGCCTACTCCGTGTTCGAGTATTTTCAAAATACAGGCATAAAAAAACATACTGAAAATCGATCTTTTAGGTGCCCAAAAGTCGATATGTGCATGCATCTTCTGTACCCGTTTTTATCCCAAATTCAAACTCAAAACACCCGAAAATTCGATATTTTTAGGTCCCAGAAGCGATCTATACATGCCTACTCAGTGCTAGAATGTTTTCAAAATATAGGCTCAAAACATGCTAAAAATCGATATTTTAAGTGTTCATGGTTGATATGTGCATGCATCTTCTGTACCCGTTTATATCTCAAATTCTGGGTCAAAACACCCGAAAATTCATTATTTTTGGGTCCTAGAAGCAATCTGTACATTCCTATTCCTAGTTAGAATGTTTTCAAGATACAGACCCAAAACATGCTCAAAATCGATATTTTAGGTGCCCAAATGTCGATATGTGCATGCATCTTCAGTACCCGTTTATATCTCAAATTCAGGCTCAAAACACACGCAAATTCGATATTTTGGGGTTCCAGAAGCGATCTGTACATGCCTAATCAGTGCTAGAATATTTTCAAAATATAGACCCGAAACATGCTAAAAATCGATATTTTAGGGGCCCAAAGTCGATATCTCAAATTCAGGCACAAAACACCCGAAAATTTGATATTTTGGGGTCCGAGAAGCGATCTGTACATGCCTACTCCGTGTTCGAGTATTTTCAAAATACAGGCCCAAAACATACTGAAAATCGATCTTTTAGGTGCCCAAAAGTCGATATGTGCATGCATCTTCTGTACCCGTTTTTTCCCAAATTCAAACTCAAAACACCCGAAAATTCGATATTTTTAGGTCCCAGAAGCGATCTATACATGCCTAGTCAGTGCTAGAATTTTTTCAAAAATATCGGCTCAAAACATGTTAAAAATCGATATTTTAAGTGTTCATGGTTGATATGTGCATGCATCTTATGTACCAGTTTATATCTCAAATTCTGGGTCAAAACACCCGAAAATTCGTTATTTTTGGGTCCTAGAAGCAATCTGTACATTCCTATTCCTAGTTAGAATGTTTTCAAGATACAGACCCAAAACATGCTGAAAATCGATATTTTAGGTGCCCAAATGTCGATATGTGCATGCATCTTCAGTACCCGTTTATATCACAAATTCAGGCTCAAAACACACGCAAATTCTTTATTTTTGGGTTCCAGAAGCGATCTGTACATGCCTAATCAGTGCTAGAATATTTTCAAAATATAGGCCCGAAACATGCTAAAAATCGATATTTTAGGGGCCCAAAGTCGATATCTCAAATTCAGGCCCAAAACACCCGAAAATTCGAAAATTCGATATTTTGGGGTCCGAGAAGCGATCTGTACATGCCTACTCCGTGTTCGAGTATTTTCAAAATACAGGCCCAAAACATACTGAAAATCGATATTTTTGGTGCCCAAAAGTCGATATGTGCATGCATCTTCTGTACCCGTTTTTATCCCAAATTCAAACTCAAAACACCCGAAAATTCAATATTTTTAGGTCCCAGAAGCGATCTATACATGCCTACTCAGTGCTAGAATGTTTTCAAAATATAGGCTCAAAACATGCTAAAAATCGATATTTTAAGTGTTCATGGTTGATATGTGCATGCATCTTCTGTACCCGTTTATATCTCAAATTCTGGGTCAAAACACCCGAAAATTCATTATTTTTAGGTCATTGAAGCAATCTGTACATTACTATTCCTAGTTAGAATGTTTTCAAGATACAGACCCAAAACATGCTCAAAATCGATATTTTAGGTGCCCAAATGTCGATATGTGCATGCATCTTCAGTACCAGTTTATATCTTAAATTCAGGCTCAAAACACCCGAAAATTCGATATTTTGGTGTCCCAGAAGTGATCTGTACATGCCTACTCATTGCTAGAATATTTTCAAAATATAGGCCCTAAACATGCTAAAAATCGATATTTTTGGTACCTAAAGTAGATATCTCAAATTCAGCCCCAAAACACCCGAAAATTCGATATTTTTGGGTCCCAGAAGCGATCTGTACATGCATACTCCGTGTTCGAGTATTTTCAAAATACAGGCCCAAAACATACTGAAAATCGATCTTTTAGGTGCCCAAAATTCGATATGTGCATGCATCTTCTGTAACCGTTTATATCTCAAATTCATACTCCAAACACCTGAAAATTCGTTATTTTGTGGTCCCAGAAGCGATCTGTACATGCCTACTCAGATACAGGCCAAAACATGCTGAAAATCGATATTTTAGGTGCCCAAAGTCAATATGTGTATGTATCTTCTGCAACTGTTTATATTTCAAATTCAACCTCAAAACACCCGAAAATTCGATATTTTTGGGTCGCAGAAGCAATCTGTACTTGCCTACTCAGTGCTAGAATGTTTTCAAGATACAGACCCAAAACATCCTCAAAATCGATATTTTAGGTGCCCAAAAGTCGATATGTTGCTGCATCTTCAGTACCCATTTATATCTCAAATTCAGGCTCCAAACACCTGAAAATTCGATATTTTGGGGTCCCAGAAGCGATCTGTACATGCCTACTCCGTGTTAAAGTATTTTCATAATACAGGCCCAAAACATACTAAAAATCGATCTTTTAGGTGCCCAAAAGTCTATATGTGCATGCATCTTCTGTGCCCGTTTATATCTCAAATTCAGGCTCCAAACACCCGAAAATTCGATATTTTTGGGTCCCAGAAGCGATGTGTACTTGCCTACTCAGTGCTAGAATGTTTTCAAGATACAGACCCAAAACATGCTCAAAATCGATATTTTAGGTGCCCAAAAGTCGATATGTGCATGCATCTTCTGTACCCGTTTATATCTCAAATTCAGGCTCAAAACACCTGGAAATTCGTTATTTTTAGGTCCTAGAAGCAATCTGTACATGCCTACTCCTAGTTAGAATCTTTTCAAGATACAGACCCAAAACATGCTCAAAATCGATATTTTAGGTGCCCAAAAGTCGATATGTGCATGCATCTTCAGTACCCGTTTATATCTTAAATTCAGGCTCAAAACACCCGAAAATTCAATATTTTGGGGTCCCAGAAGCGATCTGTACATGCCTACTCATTGCTAGAATATTTTCAAAATATAGGCCCTAAACATGCTAAAAATCGATATTTTAGGTACCTAAAGTAGATATCTCAAATTCAGCCCCAAAACACCCGAAAATTCGATATTTTTGGGTCCCAGAAGCGATCTGTACATGCTTACTCCGTGTTAGAGTATTTTCAAAATACAGGCCCAAAACATACTGAAAATCGATCTTTTAGGTGCCCAAAAGTCGATTTGTGCATGCATCTTCTGTACCCGTTTATATCTCAAATTCAGGCTCCAAGCACCCGAAAATTTGTTATATTGTGGTCCTAGAAGCGATCTGTACATGCCTACTCAGATACAGGCCAAAACATGATGAAAATCGATATTTTAGGAGCCCAAAGTCAATATGCGTATGCATCTTCTGCATCTGTTTATATCCCAAATTCAACCTCAAAACACCCGAAAATTCGATATTTTTGGGTCCCAGAAGCGATCTGTACATGCCTACTCAGTGCTAGAATGTTTTAAATATATAGGCTCAAAACATACTGAAAATCGATATTTTAAGTGTCCAAAGTCGATATGTGCATGCATCTTCGGTACCCGTTTATATCTCAAATTCAGGCTCAAAACACCCGAAAACATGTTATTTTTGGGTCCTAGAAGCGTTCTGTACATGCCTACTCCTATTTAGAATGTTTTCAAGATACAGATTCAAAACATGCTCAAAATCGATATTTTAAGTGCCCAAAAGTCGATATGTGCATGCATCTTCAGTAACCGTTTATATCTCAAATTCAACCTCAAAACACCCGAAAATTCGATATTTAGGGATTTCAGAAGCGATCTGTACATGCCTACTCATTGCTAGAATATTTTCAAAATATAGGCCCTAAACATGCTAAAAATCGATATTTTAGGTACCTAAAGTAGATATCTCAAATTCAGCCCCAAAACACCCGAAAATTCGATATTTTTGGGTCCCAGAAGCTATCTGTACATGCTTACTCCGTGTTAGAGTATTTTCAAAATACAGGCCCAAAACATACTGAAAATCGATCTTTTAGGTGCCCAAAAGTCGATTTGTGCATGCATCTTCTGTACCCGTTTATATCTCAAATTCAGGCTCCAAGCACCCGAAAATTTGTTATATTGTGGTCCTAGAAGCGATCTGTACATGCCTACTCAGATACAGGCCAAAACATGATGAAAATCGATATTTTAGGAGCCCAAAGTCAATATGCGTATGCATCTTCTGCATCTGTTTATATCCCAAATTCAACCTCAAAACACCCGAAAATTCGATATTTTTGGGTCCCAGAAGCGATCTGTACATGCCTACTCAGTGCTAGAATGTTTTAAATATATAGGCTCAAAACATACTGAAAATCGATATTTTAAGTGTCCAAAGTCGATATGTGCATGCATCTTCGGTACCCGTTTATATCTCAAATTCAGGCTCAAAACACGCGAAAACATGTTATTTTTGGGTCCTAGAAGCGTTCTGTACATGCCTACTCCTATTTAGAATGTTTTCAAGATACAGATTCAAAACATGCTCAAAATCGATATTTTAAGTGCCCAAAAGTCGATATGTGCATGCATCTTCAGTAACCGTTTATATCTCAAATTCAACCTCAAAACACCCGAAAATTCGATATTTAAGGATTTCAGAAGCGATCTGTACATGCCTACTCAGTGCTAGAATATTTTCAAAATATAGGCCCAAAACATACTAAAAATCGATATTTTAGGTGCTCAAAGTCGATATCTCAAATTCAGGCCCAAAACACCCGAAAATTCGATATTTTGGGGTCCCAGAAGCGATCTGCACTTGCCTACTCCGTGTAAGAGTATTTTCAAAATACAGGCCCAAAACATTCTGGAAAACGATCTTTTAGGTGCCCAAAAGTCGATATGTGCATGCATCTTCAGCACCCGTTTATATCTCAAATTCAGCCTCAAAACACCCGAAAATTCGTTATTTTGGGGTCCTAGAAGCGATCTGTACATGCCTACTCACATACAGGCCAAAACATGCTGAAAATTGATATTTTAGGTGCCCAAAGTCAATATGTGTATGTATCTTCTGCACCTGTTTATATTTCAAATTCAACCTCAAAAAACCCGAAAATTCGATATTTTGGGGTCCCAGAAGCGATGTGTACTTGCCTACTCAGTGCTAGAATGTTTTCAAGATACAGACCCAAAACATGCTCAAAATCGATATTTTAGGTGCCCAAAAGTCGATATGTGCATGCATCTTCAGTACCCGTTTATATCTTAAATTCAGGCTCAAAACACCCGAAAATTCGATATTTTGGGGTCCCAGAAGCGATCTGTACATGCCTACTCATTGCTAGAATATTTTCAAAATATAGGC
Source organism: Petrolisthes cinctipes (assembly GCA_033782935.1). Classification (NCBI taxonomy): domain Eukaryota; kingdom Metazoa; phylum Arthropoda; class Malacostraca; order Decapoda; family Porcellanidae; genus Petrolisthes; species Petrolisthes cinctipes. Next base: position 1,187,301 of record JAWQEG010000781.1, on the reverse strand, counting down.
CCTAAACATGCTAAAAATCGATATTTTAGGTGCCTAAAGTAGATATCTCAAATTCAGCCCCAAAACACCCGAAAATTCGATATTTTTGTGTCCCAGAAGCGATCTGTACATGCTTACTCCGTGTCAGAGTATTTTCAAAATACAGGCCCAAAACATACTGAAAATCGATCTTTTAGGTGCCCAAAAGTCGATATGTGCATGCATCTTCTGTACCCGTTTATATCTCAAATTCAGGCTCCAAACACCCGAAAATTTGTTATTTTGTGGTCCTAGCGCGATCTGTACATGCCTACTCAGATACAGGCCAAAACATGATGAAAATCGATATTTTAGGTGCCCAAAGTCAATATGCGTATGCATCTTCTGAACCTGTTTATATCCCAAATTCAACCTCAAAACACCAGAAAATTTGATATTTTTGGGTCCCAGAAGCGATCTGTACATGCCTACTCAGTGCTAGAATATTTTCAAAATATAGGGCCAAAACATGCTAAAAATCGATATTTTAGGTGCTCAAAGTCGATATATCAAATTCAGGCCCAAAACACCCGAAAATTCGATATTTTGGGGTCCCAGAAGCGATCTGCACTTGCCTACTCCGTGTTAGAGTATTGTCAAAATACAGGCCCAAAACATACTGAAAATCGATCTTTTAGGTGCACAAAAGTCGATATGTGCATGCATCTTCAGCACCCGTTTATATCTCAAATTCAGCCTCAAAACACCCGAAAATTCGTTATTTTGGGGTCCTAGAAGCGATCTGTACATGCCTACTACTAGTTAGAATGTTTTCAAGATACAGACCCAAAACATGCTCAAAATCGATATTTTAGGTGCCCAAAAGCCGATATGTGCATGCATCTTCAGTACCCGTTTATATCTCAAATTCAGGCTCAAAACACCCGAAAATTCGATATTTTGGGGTCCCAAAAGCGATCTGTACATACCTACTCAGATACAGGCCAAAACATGCTGAAAATCGATATTTTAGGTGCCTAAAGTCAATATGTGTATGCAACTTCTGCACCCGTTTATATCCCAAATTCGACCTCAAAACACCTGAAAATTCGAAATTCGATATTTATGGGTCCCAGAAGTGATCTGTACATGCCTACTCAGTGCCAGAATGTTTCCAAAATATAGGCTCAAAACATGCTAAAAATCGATATTTTAAGTGTCCAAAGTCGATGCGTGCATGCATTTTCTGTACCCGTTTAAATCTCAAATTCAGGCTCAAAACACCCGAAAATTCGTTATTTTTGGGTCCTAGTAGCGATCTGTACATGCCTACTCAGATACAGGCCAAAACATGCTGAAAATCGATATTTTAGGTGCCCAAAGTCAACATGTGTATGTATCTTCTGCACCTGTTTATATTTCAAATTCAACCTCAAAACACCCGAAAAATCGATATTTTTGGGTCCCAGAAGTGATCTGTACATGCCTACTCAGTGCTAGAATGTTTTCAAGATACAGACCCAAAACATGCTCAAAATCGATATTTTAGGTGCCCAAAAGTCGATATGTTGCTGCATCTTCAGTACCCATTTATATCTCAAATTCAGGCTCAAAACACCCGAAAATTCCATATTTTGGGGTCCCAGTAGCGATCTGTACATGCCTACTCCGTGTTAGAGTATTTTCATAATACAGGCCCAAAACATACTAAAAATCGATCTTTTAGGTGCACAAAAGTCTATATGTGCATGCATCTTCTGTGCCCGTTTATATCTCAAATTCAGGCTCCAAACACCCGAAAATTCGATATTTTGGGGTCCCATAAGCGATCTGTACATGCCTACTCAGATACAGGCCAAAACATGCTGAAAATCGATATTTTAGGTGCCTAAAGTCAATATGTGTATGCATCTTCTGCACCCGTTTATATCCCAAATTCAACCTCAAAACACCCGAAAATTCGTTATTTTTTGGTCCTAGAAGCTATCTGTACATGCCTATTCCTAGTTAGAATGTTTTCAAGATACAGACCCAAAACATGCTCAAAATCGATATTTTAGGTGCCCAAAAGTCGATATGTGCATGCATCTTCTCTACCCGTTTATATCTCAAATCCAGGTTCCAAACACCCGAAAATTCGTTATTTTAGGGTCCCAGAAGCGATCTGTACATGCCTACTCAGATACAGGCCAAAACATGCTGAAAATTAATATTTTAGGTTCCCAAAGTCAATATGTGTATGTATCTTCTGCACCTGTTTATATTTCAAATTCAACCTCAAAACACCCGAAAATTCGATATTTTTGGGTCCCACAAGCGATGTGTACTTGCCTACTCAGTGCCAGAATGTTTTCAAGATACAGACCCAAAACATGCTCAAAATCGATATTTTAGGTGCCCAAAAGCCGATATGTGCATGCATCTTCTGTACCCGTTTATATCTCAAATTCTGGGTCAAAACACCCGAAAATTCGTTATTTTTGGGTCCTAGAAGCGATCTGTACATTCCTATTCCTAGTTAGAATGTTTTCAAGATACAGACCCAAAACATGCTCAAAATCGATATTTTAGGTGCCCAAAAGTCGATATGTGCATGCATCTTCATTACCCGTTTATATCTTAAATTCAGGCTCAAAACACACGCAAATTCTATATTTTGGGGTTCCAGAAGCAATCTGTTCATGCCTACTCAGTGCTAGAATATTTTCAAAATATAGGCCCTAAACATGCTAAAAATCGATATTTTAGGTGCATAAAGTAGATATCTCAAATTCAGCCCCAAAACACCCGAAAATTCGATATTTTGGGGTCCCAGAAGCGATCTGTACATGCTTACTCCGTGTTAGAGTATTTTCAAAATACAGGCCCAAAACATACTGAAAATCGATCTTTTAGGTGCCCAAAAGTCGATATGTGCATGCATCTTCTGTACCCGTTTATATCTCAAATTCAGGCTCCAAACACCCGAAAATTTGTTATTTTGTGGTCCTAGAAGCGATCTGTACATGCCTACTCAGATACAGGCCAAAACATGATGAAAATCGATATTTTAGGTGCCCAAAGTAAATATGCGTATGCATCTTCTGCACCTGTTTATATCCCAAATTCAACCTCAAAACACCCGAAAATTCGATATATTTGGGTCCCAGAAGCGATCTGTATATGCCTACTCAGTGCTAGAATGTTTTAAATATATAGGCTCAAAACATACTGAAAATCGATATTTTAGGTGCCAAAAAGTCGATATGTGCATGCATCTTCAGTAGCCGTTTATATATCAAATTCAGGCTCGAAACACCCGAAAATTCGATATTTTGGGGTCAAAGAAGCGATCTGTACATGCCTACTCAGTGCTAGAATATTTTCAAAATATAGGCTCAAAACATGCTCAAAATCGATATTTTAAGTGTCCAAATTCGATAGGTGCATGCATCTTCTGTACCAGTTTATATCTCAAATTCAGGCTCAAAACACCCGAAAATTCGTTTTTTTTGGGTCCTAGAAGCGATCTGTATATGCCTACTCCGAGTTAGAATTTTTTCAAGATACAGACATAAAACATGCTCAAAATCGATATTTTAGGTGCCCAAAAGTTGATATGTGCATGCATCTTCAGTACCCGTTTATACCTCAAATTCAGGCTCAAAACACCCGAAAAATCGATATTTTGGGGTCCCAGAAGAGATCTGTACATGCCTACTCAGTGCTAGAATATTTTCAAAATATAGGCCCAGAACATGCTAAAAATCGATATTTTAGGTGCCCAAAGTTGATATCTCAAATTCAGGCCCAAAACACCTGAAAATTCGATGTTTTAGGGTCCTAGAAGCGATCTGTACATGCCTACTCCTAGTTAGAATATTTTCAAGATACAGACCCAAAACATGCTCAAAATCGATATATTAGGTGCCCAAAAGTCGATATGTGTATGCATCTTCTGCACCCGTTTATATCCCAAATTCAAACTAGAAACACCCAAAAATTCGAAATTCGATATTTTTGGATCCCAGAAGCGATCTGTACATGCCTACTCAGTGCTAGAATATTTTCAAAATATAGGCCCAAAACATGCTAAAAATCGATATTTTAGGTGCCAAAACTCGATATCTCAAATTAAGGCCCAAAACACCCGAAAATTCGATATTTTTGGGTCTTAGAAGCGATCTGTACACGCCTACTCAGTGCTGTAATGTTTTCAAAATGTAGGCTCAAAACATCCTAAAAATCTATATTTTAAGTGTCCAAAGTCGATATGTGCATGCATCTTCTGTACCCGTTTATATCTCAAATTCATGCTCAAAACACCCGAAAATTCGTTATTTTTGGGGTCCTAGAAGCGATCTGTACATGCCTACTCCTAGTTAGAATCTTTTCAAGATACAGACCCAAAACATGCTCAAAATCGATATTTTAGGTGCCAAAAAGTCGATATGTGCATGCATCTTCAGTACCCGTTTACATCTTAAATTCAGTCTCCAAACACCCGAAAATTCGTGATTTAGGTGTCCAACAAGCGATCTGTACATGCCTACTCAGATACAGGCCAGAACACGCTGAAAATCGATATTTTAGGTGCCCAAAGTCAATATGTGTATGCATCTTCTGCACCACTTTATATCCCAAATTCAACCTCAAAACACCCGAAAAATCGATATTTTTGGGTCCCAGAAGTGATATGTACATGCCTACTCAGTGCTAGAATGTTTTCAAAATATAGGCTCAAAACATCCTAAAAATCGATATTTTAAGTGTCCAAAGTCGATATGTGCATGCATCGTCTGTACCCGTTTATATCTCAAATTCAGGCTCAAAACACCCGAAAAATCGTTATTTTTGGGTCCTAGAAGCGATCTGTACATGCCTACTCCTAGTTAGAATGTTTTCAAGATACAGACCCAAAACATGCTCAAAATCGATATTTTAGGTGCCCAAAAGTCGATATGTGCATGCTTCTTCAGTACCCGTTTATATCTCAAATTCAGGCTTATAACACCCAAAAAATCGATATTTTGGGGTCCCAGAAGCGATTTGTACATGCCTACTCAGTGCTAGAATATTTTCAAAATATAGGTCCAAAACATGCTAAAAATCGATATTTTAGGTACCCAAAGTCGATATCTCAAATTCAGGCCCAAAACACCCAAAAATTTAATGTTTTGGGGTCCCGGAAGCGATCTGTACATGCCTACTCTGTGTTAGAGTATTTTCAAAATACAGGTCCAAAACATTCTGAAAATCGATCGTTTAGGTGCCCAAAAGTCGATATATATCGTGCATGCGCATCTTCTGTACCCGTTTTTATCTCAAACTCAGGCTCCAAACACCCGAAAATTCGATATTTCGGGGTCCCAGAAGCGATCTGTACATGCCTACTCAGTGCTAGAATATTAACCAAATATAGGGCTAAAACATGCTACAAATCGATATTTTAGGTGCTCAAAGTCGATATCTCAAATTCAGGCCCAAAACACCAGAAAATCCGATATTTTGGGGTCCCAGAAGCGATCTGTACATGCCTACTCCGTGTTAGAGTATTTTTAAAATACAGGGCTAAAACATAGGGAAAATCGATCTTTTAGGTGCCCAAAAGTCGATATGGGTATGCATCTTCTGTACCCGTTTGTATCTCAAATTTAGGCTCCAAACACCCGAAAATTCGATATTTTTGGGTCCCACAAGCGTTCTGTACATGCCTACTCAGTGCTAGAATGTTTTCAATATATTGGCTCAAATCATGCTAAAAATCGATATTTTCATTGTCCAAAGTCGATATGTGGATGCATCTTCTGTACCCGTTTATATCTCAAATTCAGGCTCAAAACACCCGAAAATTCGTTATTTTTGGGTCCTAGAAGCGATCTGTACATGCCTACTCCTAGTTAGAATATTTTCAAGATACAGACCCAAAACATGCTCAAAATCGATATATTAGGTGCCCAAAAGTCGATATGTGTATGCATCTTCTGCACCCGTTTATATCCCAAATTCAAACTAGAAACACCCAAAAATTCGAAATTCGATATTTTTGGATCCCAGAAGCGATCTGTACATGCCTACTCAGTGCTAGAATATTTTCAAAATATAGGCCCAAAACATGCTAAAAATCGATATTTTAGGTGCCAAAAGTCGATATCTCAAATTAAGGCCCAAAACACCCGAAAATTCGATATTTTTGGGTCTTAGAAGCGATCTGTACACGCCTACTCAGTGCTGTAATGTTTTCAAAATGTAGGCTCAAAACATCCTAAAAATCGATATTTTAAGTGTCCAAAGTCGATATGTGCATGCATCTTCTGTACCCGTTTATATCTCAAATTCAGGCTCAAAACACCCGAAAATTCGTTATTTTTGGGGTCCTAGAAGCGATCTGTACATGCCTACTCCTAGTTAGAATCTTTTCAAGATACAGACCCAAAACATGCTCAAAATCGATATTTTAGGTGCCAAAAAGTCGATATGTGCATGCATCTTCAGTACCCGTTTACATCTTAAATTCAGTCTCCAAACACCCGAAAATTCGTGATTTAGGTGTCCAACAAGCGATCTGTACATGCCTACTCAGATACAGGCCAGAACACGCTGAAAATCGATATTTTAGGTGCCCAAAGTCAATATGTGTATGCATCTTCTGCACCACTTTATATCCCAAATTCAACCTCAAAACACCCGAAAAATCGATATTTTTGGGTCCCAGAAGTGATCTGTACATGCCTACTCAGTGCTAGAATGTTTTCAAAATATAGGCTCAAAACATCCTAAAAATCGATATTTTAAGTGTCCAAAGTCGATATGTGCATGCATCGTCTGTACCCGTTTATATCTCAAATTCAGGCTCAAAACACCCGAAAAATCGTTATTTTTGGGTCCTAGAAGCGATCTGTACATGCCTACTCCTAGTTAGAATGTTTTCAAGATACAGACCCAAAACATGCTCAAAATCGATATTTTAGGTGCCCAAAAGTCGATATGTGCATGCTTCTTCAGTACCCGTTTATATCTCAAATTCAGGCTTATAACACCCAAAAAATCGATATTTTGGGGTCCCAGAAGCGATTTGTACATGCCTACTCAGTGCTAGAATATTTTCAAAATATAGGTCCAAAACATGCTAAAAATCGATATTTTAGGTACCCAAAGTCGATATCTCATTTTCAGGCCCAAAACACCCAAAAATTTAATGTTTTGGGGTCCCGGAAGCGATCTGTACATGCCTACTCTGTGTTAGAGTATTTTCAAAATACAGGTCCAAAACATTCTGAAAATCGATCGTTTAGGTGCCCAAAAGTCGATATATATCGTGCATGCGCATCTTCTGTACCCGTTTTTATCTCAAACTCAGGCTCCAAACACCCGAAAATTCGATATTTCGGGGTCCCAGAAGCGATCTGTACATGCCTACTCAGTGCTAGAATATTAACCAAATATAGGGCTAAAACATGCTACAAATCGATATTTTAGGTGCTCAAAGTCGATATCTCAAATTCAGGCCCAAAACACCAGAAAATCCGATATTTTGGGGTCCCAGAAGCGATCTGTACATGCCTACTCCGTGTTAGAGTATTTTTAAAATACAGGCCCAAAACATAGGGAAAATCGATCTTTTAGGTGCCCAAAGATCGATATGGGTATGCATCTTCTGTACCCGTTTGTATCTCAAATTTAGGCTCCAAACACCCGAAAATTCGATATTTTTGGGTCCCACAAGCGTTCTGTACATGCTTACTCAGTGCTAGAATGTTTTCAATATATTGGCTCAAATCATGCTAAAAATCGATATTTTCATTGTCCAAAGTCGATATGTGCATGCATCTTCTGTACCCGTTTATATCTCAAATTCAGGCTCAAAACACCCGAAAATTCGTTATTTTTGGGTCCTAGAAGCGATCTGTACATGCCTACTCCTAGTTAGAATGTTTTCAAGATACAGACCCAAAACATGCTCAAAATCGATATTTTAGGTGCCCAAAAAGTCGATATGTGCATTCATCTTCAGTACCCGTTTATATCTCAAATTCAGGCTCAAAACACCCGAAAATTCGATATTTTGGGGTCCCAGAAACGATCTGTACATGCCTACTCCGTGCTAAAATATTTACAAAATGCAGGCCCAAAACATACGGAAAATCGATCTTTTAGGTGCCCAAAAGTTGATATGTGCATGCATCTTCTGTACCCGTTTTTATCTCAAATTCTGGCTCCAAACACCCGAAAGTTCGATATTTTGGGGCCCAGAAGCGATCTGTACATGCCTACTCAGATACAGGATAAGACACGCTGAAAATCGATATTTTAGGTGCCCAAAGTCAATATGTGTATATATCTTTTGCACCCGTTTATATCCCAAATTCAACCTCAAAACGCCCGAAAATTCGATATTTTTGGGTTCCAGAAGCAATCTGTACATGCCTACTCAGTGTTAGAATGATTTCAAAAAATAGGCTCAAAACATGCTAAAAATCGATATTTTAAGTGTCCAAAGTCGATATGTGCATGCATCTTCTGTACCCGTTTATATCTCAAATTCAGGCTGAAAACCCACAAAAATTCGATATTTTGGGGTCCCAAAAGCAATCTGTTCATGCCTACTCAGTGCTAGAATATTTTCAAAATATACGCCCAAAACATGCTACAAATCGATATTTTAGGTGCACAAAGTCGATATCTTAAATACAGGCCCAAAACACCCGAAAATTCGATATTTTTGGGTCCCAGAAGCGATCTGTACATGCCTACTCCGTGTTTGAGTATTTTCAAAATACAGGCCCAAAACATACTGAAAATCGATCTTTTAGGTGCCCAAAAGTCGATATGTGCATGCATCTTCAGTACCCGTTTATATTTCAAATTCAGGCTCAAAACACCCGAAAGTTCGTTATTTTTGAGTCCTAGAAGTGATCTGTTCATGCCTACTCCTAGTTAGAATGTTTTCAAGATACAGAACCAAAACAATCTCAAAATCGATATTTTAGGTGCCCAAAAGTCGATATGTCCATGCATCTTCAGTACCCGTTTATATCTCAAATTCAGGCTCAAAACCCCCGAAAATTCGATATTTTGAGGTCAAAGAAGCAATCTGTACATGCCTACTCAGTGCTAGAATATTAACCAAATATAGGGCAAAACATGCTACAAATCGATATTTTAGGTGCTCAAAGTCGATATCTCAAATTCAGGCCCAAAACACCAGAAAATCCGATATTTTGGGGTCCCAGAAGCGATCTGTACATGCCTACTCCGTGTTAGAGTATTTTTAAAATACAGGCCCAAAACATAGGGAAAATCGATCTTTTAGGTGCCCAAAAGTCGATATGTGTATGCATCTTCTGTACCCGTTTATATCTCAAATTCAGGCTCCAAACACCCGAAAATTCGATATTTTTGGGTCCCACAAGCAATCTGTACATGCCTATTCAGTGCTAGAATGTTTTCAATATATCGTCTCAAATCATGCTAAAAATCGATATTTTAATTGTCCAAAGTCGATATGTGCATGCATCTTCTGTACCCGTTTATATCTCATATTCAGGCTCAAAACACCCGAAAATTCGTTATTTTTGGGCCCTAGAAGCGATCTGTACATGCCTACTCCTAGTTAGAATGTTTTCAAGATACAGACCCAAAATATGCTCAAAATCGATATTTTAGGTGCCCAAAAGTAGATATGTGCATGCATCTTCTGTACCCGTTTATATCTCAAATTCAGGCTCCAAACACCCGAAAATTCGATATTTTGGAGTCGCAGAAGCGATCTGTACATGCCTACTCAGATACAGGCCAAAACACTCTGTAAATCGATATTTTAGGTGCCCAAAGTCAATATGTGTATGCATCTTTTGCACCTGTTTATATCCCAAATTCAACCTCAAAACACCCGAAAATTCGATATTTTTGGGTCCCAGAAGCGATCTGTACATGCCTACTCAGTGCTAGAATGTTTTCAATATATAGGCTCAAAACATGCTAAAAATCGATATTTTAAGTGTCCAAAGTTAATATGTCCATGCATCTACTGTACCCGTTTATATCTCAAATTCTGGCTCAAAACACCCGAAAATTCGTTATTTTTGGGTCCGAGAAGCGATCTGTACATGCTTACTCCTAGTTAGAATGTTTTCAAGATACAGACCCAAAACATGCTAAAAATCGATATTTTAGGTGCCCAAAAGTAGATATGTGCATGCATCTTCAGTACCCGCTTATTTTTCAAATTCAGGCTCAAAACACCCGAAAATTCGATATTTTGGGGTCCCAGAAGCGATCTGTTCCTTTTTACTCAGTGCTAGAATATTTTCAAAATATAGGCCCAAAACATGCTACAAATCGATATTTTAGGTGCTCAAAGTCGATATCTCAAATTCAGGCCCAAAACACCCGAACATTCAATATTTTGGGGTCCCAGAAGCGATCTGTAAATGCCTACTCCGTGTTAGAGTATTTTCAAAATACAGGCCCAAAACATACGGAAAATCGATCCTTTAGGTGCCCTAAAGTCGATATGTGCATGCATCTTCTGTACCCGTTTATATCTCCAATTCAGGCTCCAAACACCCGAAAATTTGATATTTTGGGGCCCAGAAGCGATCTGTACATGCCTACTCAGATACAGGATAAAACACGCTGAAAATCGATATTTTAGGTGCCCAAAGTCAATATGTGTATGTATCTTTTGCACCCGTTTATATCCCAAATTCAACCTCAGAACTCCCGAAAATTCGATATTTTTGTGTTCCAGAAGCAATCTGTAAATGCCTACTCAGTTTTAGATTGTTTTCAAAATATAGGCTCAAAACATGCTAAAAATCGATATTTTAAGTGTCCAAAGTCGATATGTGCATGCATCTTCTGTACCCGTTTATATCTCAAATTCAGGCTCAAAACACCCGAAAATTCGTTATTTTTGGGTCCTAGAAGCGATCTGTACATGCCTACTCCTAGTTAGAATTTTTTCAAGATACAGACCCAAAACATGCTCAAAATCGATATTTTAGGTGCCCAAAAGTCGATATGTGCATGCAACTTCAGTACCCGTTTATATCTCAAAATCAGGCTCAAAACACCCGAAAATTCGATATTTTGGGGTCCCAGAAGCGATCTGTACATGCCTACTCCGTGTTAGAGTATTTTCAAAATATAGGCCCAAAACATACAGAAAATCGATCTTTTAAGTGCCCAAAAGTCGAAATGTGCATGCATCTTCTGTACCTGTTTATATCTCAAATTCAGGCTCTAAACACCCGAAAATTCGATATTTTGGGGTCGCACAAGCGATCTGTACATGCCTACACAGATACAGGCCAAAACACGCTGAAAATCGATATTTTAGGTGCCTAAAGTCAATATGTGTATACATCTTTTGCACCCGTTTATATCCCAAATTCAACCTCAAAACACCCGCAATTCGATATTTTGGGGTCCCAGAAGCGATCTGTACATGCCTACTCCGTGTTAGATTATTTTCAAAATACAGGTCCAAAATCTACGGAAAATCGATCTTTTAGATGCCCAAAAGTCAATATGTGCATGCATCTTCTGTACCCGTTTATATCTCAAATTCAGGCTCCAAACACCCGAGAATTCGATATTTTGGGGTCCCAGAAGCGATCTGTACATGCCTACTCAGATACAGGCCAAAACACGCTGAAAATCGATATTTTAGGTGCCCAAAGTCAATATGTGTATGCTTTTTGTACACCGGTTTATATCCAAAATTCAACCTCAAAACACCCGAAAATTTGATATTTTTGGGTCCCAGAAGCGATCTGTACATGCCTACTCAGTACTAGAATATTTTCAAAATAAAGGCTCAAAACATGCTAAAAATCGATATTTTAAGTGTCCAAAGTCGATATGTGCATTCATCTACTGTACCCGTTTATATCTCAAATTCAGGCTCAAAACACCCGAAAATTCGTTATTTTTGGGTCCTAGAAGCGATCTGTACATTCCTACTCCTAGTTAGAATGTTTTCAAGATACAGACCTAAAACATGCTAAAAATCGATATTTTAGGTGCTAAAAAGTCAATATGTGCATTCATCTTCAGTACCCGTTTATTTATCAAATTCAGACTCAAAACACCCGAAAATAAGATATTTTGGGGTCCCAGAAGCAATCTGTTCATTTTTACTCAGTGCTAGAATATTTTCAAAATATAGGCCCAAAACATGCTACAAATCGATATTTTAGGTGCTCAAAGTCGATATCTCAAATTCAGGCCCAAAACACCCGAAAATTCAATATTTTGGGGTCCCAGAAGCGATCTGTAAATGCCTACTCCGTGTTAGAGTATTTTCAAAATACAGGCCCAATACATACGGAAAATCGATCTTTTAGGTGCCCAAAAGTCGATATGTGCATGCATCTTCTGTACCCGTTTATATCTCAAATTCAGGTTACAAACACCCGAAAATTCGATATTTTGAGGCCCACAAGCGATCTGTACATGCCTACTCAGATACAGGATAAAACACGCTGAAAATCGATATTTTAGGTGCCCAAAGTCAATATGTGTATGTATCTTTTGCACACGTTTATATCACAAATTCAACCTCAAAACACCCGAAAATTCGATATTTTTGGGTTCCAGAAGCAATCTGTACATGCCTACTCAGTGCTAGATTGTTTTCAAAATATAGGCTCAAAACATGCTAAAAATCGATATTTTAAGTGTCCAAAGTCGATATGTGCATGCATCTTCTGTACCCGTTTATATATCAAATTCAGGCTCAAAACACCCGAAAATTCGTTATTTTTGGGTCCTAGAAGCGATCTGTACATGCCTACTCCAAGTTAGAATTTTTTCAAGATACAGACACAAAACATGCTCAAAATCGATATTTTAGGTGCCCAAAAGTCGATATGTGCATGCAACTTCAGTACCCGTTTATATCTCAAATTCAGGCTCAAAACACCCGAAAATTCGATATTTTGGGGTCCCAGAAGCAGTCTGTTCATGCCTACTTAGTGCTTGAATATTTTCCAAATATAGGCCAAAATCATGCTACAAATCGATATTTTAGGTGCTCAAAGTCGATATCTCAAATTCAGGCCCAAAACACCAGAAAATTCGATATTTTGGGGTCCCATATGCGATCTGTACATGCCTACTTCGTGTTAGAGTATTTTCAAAATACAGGCCGAAAACATACGGAAAATCGATCTTTTAGGTGCCCAAAAGTCGATATGTGCATGCATCTTCTGTACCCGTTTATATCTCAAATTCAGGCTCCAAACACCCCAAAATTCTATATTTTGGGGTCGCAGAAGCGATCTGTACATGCCTACTCAGATACAGGCGAAAACACGCTGAAAATCGATAATTTAGGTGCCCAAAGTCAATATGTGTATGCATCTTTTGCACCCTTTTATATCCCAAATTCAACCTCAAAACACTTGAAAGTTCGATATTTTTTGGTCCCAGAAGCGATCTGTACATGCCTACAAAATGCTAGAATGTTTTCAAAATATAGGCTCAAAACATGCTAAAAATCGATATTTTAAGTGTCCAAAGTCAATATGTGCATGCATCTTCTGTACCTGTTTATATCTCAAATTCAGGCTCAAAACACCCGAAAATTCGTTATTTTTGGGTCCTAGAAGCGATCTGTACATGCCTACTCCTAGTTAGAATGTTATCAAGATACAGACCCAAAACATGCTCAAAATCGATATTTTAGGTGCCCAAAAGTCGATATGTGCATGCATCTTCAGTACCCGTTTATATCTCAAATTCAGGCTCAAAACACACGAAAATTCGATATTTTAGGGTTCCAGAAGCGATCTGAAACCCGTTTATATCTCAAAATCAGGCTCCAAAAACCCGAAAATTCGATATTTTGGGGTTCCAGAAGCGATCTGTACATGCCTACTCAGATACAGGCTAAAACATGCTAAAAATCGATATTATAAGTGTCCAAAGTCGATATGTGCATGCATCTTCAGTACCCGTTTATATCTCAAATTCAGGCTCAAAACACCCGAAAATTCGATATTTTGGGGTCCCAAAAGCGATCTGTACATGCCTACTCAGTGCTAGAATATTTTCAAAATATAGGCCCAAAACATGATAAAAATCGATATTTTAGGTGCCCAAAGTCGATATCTCAAATTCAGGCCCAAAACACCCGAAAATTCGATATTTTTGGGTCCCCGAAGCGATCTGTACATGTCTACTCAGTGCTAGAATGTTTTCAAAATATAGGCTCAAAACATCCTAAAAATCGATATTTTAAGTGTCCTAAGTCGATATGTGCATGCATCTTCTTTACCCGTTTATATCTCAAATTTAGGCTCAAAACACCCGAAAATTCGTTATTTTTGAGTCCTAGAAGCGATCTGTACATGCCTACTCCTAGTTAGAATGTTTTCAAGATACAGACCCAAAACATGCTCAAAATCGATATTTTAGGTGCTCAAAAGTCGATATGTGCATGCATCTTCAGTACCCGTTTATATCTCAAATTCAAGCTCAAAACACCCGAAAATTCGATATTTTGGGGCCCCAGAAGCGATCTGTTCATGCCTACTCAGTGCTAAAATATTTTCAAAATATAGGCCCAAAACATGCTAAAAATCGATATTTTAGGTGCTCAAAGTCGATATCTCAAATTCAAGCCCAAAACACTCGAAAATTCGATATTTTGGGGTCTCAGAAGCGATCTGTACATGCCTACTCCGAGTTAGAGTATTTTCAAAATGCATGCCCAAAACATACTGAAAATCGATCTTTTAGGAGCCCAAAAGTCGATATGTGCATGCATCTTCTGTAACCGTTTAAATCTCAAATTCAGGCTCCAAACACCCGAAAATTCGATATTTTGGGGTCCCAGAAGCGATCTGTACATGCCTACTCAGATACAGGCAAAAACATGCTGAAAATCGATAATTTAGGTGCCCAAAGGCAATACGTGTATGTATTTTCTGCACCCGTTTATATCCCAAATTCAACCTCAAAACACCCGAAAAGTTTGATATTTTTGGGTCAAAGAAGTTATCTGTACATGCCTACTCAGTCCTAGAATGTTTTCAAAATATAGGCTCAAAACATGCTAAAAATCGATATTTTAAGTGTCGTAAGTCGATATGTGCATGCATCTTCTGTACCCGTTTATATCTCAAATTTAGGCTCAAAACACCCGAAAATTCGTTATTTTTTTGTCCTAGAAGCGATCTGTACATGCCTACTCAGTGCTAGAATATTTTCAAAATATAGGCCCAAAACATGCTAAAAATCGATATTTTAGGTGCCCAAAGTCGATATCTCAAATTCAGGCCCAAAACACCCGAAAAATCGATATTTTTGGGTCCCCGAAGCGATCTGTACATGTCTACTCAGTGCTAGAATGTTTTCAAAATATAGGCTCAAAACATCCAAAAAATCGATATTTTAAGTGTCCTAAGTCGATATGTGCATGCATCTTCTGTTCCCGTTTATATCTCAAATTCAGGCTCAAAACACCTGGAAATTCGTTATTTTTAGGTCCTAGAAGCAATCTGTACATGCCTACAACTAGTTAGAATCTTTTCAAGATACAGACCCAAAACATGCTCAAAATCGATATTTTAGGTGCCCAAAAGTCGATATGTGCATGCATCTTCAGTACCCGTTTATATCTTAAATTCAGGCTCAAAACACCCGAAAATTCAATATTTTGGGGTCCCAGTAGCGATCTGTACATGCCTACTCATTGCTAGAATATTTTCAAAATATAGGCCCTAAACATGCTAAAAATCGATATTTTAGGTACCTAAAGTAGATATCTCAAATTCAGCCCCAAAACACCCGAAAATTCGATATTTTTGGGTCCCAGAAGCGATCTGTACATGCTTACTCCGTGTTAGAGTATTTTCAAAATACAGGCCCAAAACATACAGAAAATCGATCTTTTAGGTGCCCAAAAGTCGATTTGTGCATGCATCTTCTGTACCCGTTTATATCTCAAATTTAGGCTCAAAACACCCGAAAATTCGTTATTTTTGAGTCCTAGAAGCGATCTGTACATGCCTACTCCTAGTTAGAATGTTTTCAAGATACAGACCCAAAACATGCTCAAAATCGATATTTTAGGTGCTCAAAAGTCGATATGTGCATGCATCTTCAGTAACCGTTTATCTCTCAAATTCAAGCTCAAAACACCCGAAAATTCGATATTTTGGGGCCCCAGAAGCGATCTGTTCATGCCTACTCAGTGCTAAAATATTTTCAAAATATAGGCCCAAAACATGCTAAAAATCGATATTTTAGGTGCTCATAGTCGATATCTCAATTTCAGGCCCAAAACACTCGAAAATTCGATATTTTGGGGTCTCAGAAGCGATCTGTACATGCCTACTCCGAGTTAGAGTATTTTCAAAATGCATGCCCAAAACATACTGAAAATCTATCTTTTAGGTGCCCAATAGTCGATATGTGCATGCATCTTCTGTAACCGTTTTAATCTCAAATTCAGGCTCCAAACACCCGAAAATTCGATATTTTGGGGTCCCAGAAGCGATCTGTACATGCCTACTCAGATACAGGCAAAAACATGCTGAAAATCGATAATTTAGGTGCCCAAAGGCAATACGTGTATGTATTTTCTGCACCCGTTTATATCCCAAATTCAACCTCAAAACACCCGAAAAGTTTGATATTTTTGGGTCAAAGAAGTTATCTGTACATGCCTACTCAGTCCTAGAATGTTTTCAAAATATAGGCTCAAAACATGCTAAAAATCGATATTTTAAGTGTCGTAAGTCGATAAGTGCATGCATCTTCTGTACCCGTTTATATCTCAAATTTAGGCTCAAAACACCCGAAAATTCGTTATTTTTGAGTCCTAGAAGCGATCTGTACATGCCTACTCCTAGTTAGAATGTTTTCAAGATACAGACCCAAAACATGCTAAAAATCGATATTTTAGGTGCACAAAAGTCGATATGTGCATGCATCTTCAGTACCCGTTTATATCTCAAATTCAGGCTCAAAACACCCGAAAATTCGATATTTTGGGGCTCCAGAAGCGATCTGTACATGCCTATTCAGTGCTAAAATATTTTCAAAATATAGGCCCAAAACATGCTAAAAATCGATATTTTAGGTGCTCAAAGTCGATATCTCAAATTCAGGCCCAAAACACCCGAAAATTTGATATTTTGGGGTCCCAGATGCGATCTGTACATGCCTACTCCGTGTTAGAGTATTTTCAAAATACAGGCCCAAAACATACTGAAAATCGATCTTTTAGGTGCCCAAAAGTCGATATGTCCATACGTCTTCTGTATCCGTTAATATCTCAAATTCAGGCTCCAAACACCTGAAAATTCGATATTTTGGGGTCCCAGAAGCGATCTGTACATGCCTACTAAAGTACAGGCCAAAACATGCTGAAAATCGATATTTTAGGTGCCCAATGTCAATATGTGTATGTATCTTCTGCACCCGTTTATATCCCAAATTTAACCTCAAAACACCCGATAATTCGATATTTTTGGGTCCAAGATGCTATCTGTACATGCCTACTCAGTGCTAGAATGTTTTCATAATATAGGCTCAAAACATTCAAAAAATCGATATTTTAAGTGTCCAAAGTCGATATGTGAATGCATCTTCTGTATCCGTTTATATCTCAAATTCAGGATCAAAACACCCGAAAATTCGTTATTTTTGGGTGCTAGAAGCGATCTATACATGCCTACTCCTAGTTAGAATGTTTTCAAGATACAGACCCAAAAAAACCTCAAAATCGATTATTTAGGTGCCCAATGTCAATATGTGTATGCTTCTTCTGCACCCGTTTATATCCCAAATTCAACCTCAAAACACCCGAAAATACGATATTTTTGGGTCCCATAAGCGATCTTTACATGCCTACTCAGTGCTAGAATGTTTTCAAAATATAGGCTCAAAACATGCTAAAAATCGATATTTTAAGTGTCCTAGGTCGATATCTCAGATTCAGGCCCAAAACACCCAAAAAATCGATATTTTGGTGTCCTAGAAGCGATCTGTACATGCCTACTCCGTGCTAGAATATTTTCAAAATATAGGCCCAAAACATGCTGAAAATCGATATATTAGGTGCCCTAAGTCGATATCTCAAATTCTACCTCAAAACACCCGCAAATTCGATATTATGGGGTCCCAGAAGCGATCTGTACATGCCTACTCAGTGCTAGAATGTTTTCAAAATATAGGCTCAAAACATGCTAAAAATCGATATTTTAAGTGTCCTAGGTTGATATCTCAGATTCAGGCCTAAAACACCCGAAAATTCGTTTTTTTTATGTAACAGAAGCTATCTGTACATGCCTACTCCGTTTTAGAGTATCTTTAAAATACAGGCCCAAAACATACTGAAAATCGATATTTTAGGTGCCCAAAAGTCGATATGTGCATGCATCTTCTGCACCCGTTTATATCCCAAATTCAAACTCAAAACACCCAAAAATTCGTTTTTTTTGGTTCCTAGAAGCGATCTGTACATGCCTACTCCTAGTTAGAATGTTTTCAAGATACAGACCCAAAACATGCTCAAAATCGATATTTTAGGTGCCCAAAAGTTGATATGTGCATGAATCTTCAGTACCCGTTTATATCTCAATTTGAGGCTCAAAACACCCGAAAATTCGATATTTTGGAGTCCCAGAAGCATTCTGTAGGTGTCTACTCAGTGCTAGAATATTTTAAAAATATAGGCCTAAAAACATGCTAAAAATCTATATTTTACGTGCCGAAAAGTCGATATGTGCCTGCATCTTCTGTACCCGTTTATATCTCAAATTCAGGCTCCAAACACCCGAAAATTCGATATTTTGGGGTCCCAGAAGCGATCTGTAGGTGCCTACGCAGTGCTAGAGTATTTTCAAAATATAGGCCGAAAACATGCTACAAATCGATATTTTACGTGCCCAAAGTCGATATCTCAAATTCAGGCCCAAAACACACGAAAATTCGTTATTTTTGGGTCCTCAAAGCGATCTGTACATGCCTACTCCTAGTTAGAATGTTTTGAAGATACAGACCCAAAACATGCTCAAAATCGATATTTTAGATGCCCAAAAGTCGATATTTGCATGCATCTTCAGTACCCGTTTATATCTCAAATTCAGGCTCAAAACACCCGAAAATTCGATATTTTTGGTTCCCAGTAGCGATCTGTACATGCCTACTCAGTGCTAGAATGTTTTCAAAATACAGATACAAAACATGCTCAAAATCGATATTTTAAGTGTCCAAAGACAATATGTGCATGCATCTTCTGTACTCGTTTATATTTCAAATTCAGGCTCAAAACACCCGAAAATTCGATATTTTGGGGTCCCAGAAGTGATATGTACATGCCTACTCATTGCTAGAATATTTTTTAAAAATAGGGCCAAAACATGCTAAAAATCGATATTTTAGGTGCTCAAAGTCGATATCTCAAATTCAGGCCTAAAACACCCGAAAATTTGTTTTTTTTATGTAACAGAAGCGATCTGTACATGCCTACTCCGTTTTAGAGTATTTTTAAAATACAGGCCCAAAACATACTGAAAATCGATCTTTTAGGTGCCCAAAAGTCGATATGTGCATGCAACTTCTGCACCCGTTTATATCCCAAATTCAACCTCAAAACACCCAAAAATTCGATATTTTTGGGTCCCAGAAGCGATCTGTACATGCCTACTCAGTGCTAGAATGTTTTCAATATATAGGCTCAAAGCATGCTAAAAATCGATATTTTAAGTGTCCAAAGTCGATATGTGTATGCATCTTCTGTACCCGTTTATATCTCAAATTCAGGCTCAAAACATCCGAAAATTCGTTTTTTTTGGGTCCTAGAAGCGATCTGTACATGCCTACTCCTAGTTAGAATGTTTTCAAGATACAGACCCAAAACATGCTCAAAATCGATATTTTAGGTGCCCAAAAGTCGATATGTGCATGAATCTTCAGTACCCGTTTATATCTCATTTTGAGGCTCAAAACACCCGAAAATTCGATATTTTGGGGTCCCAGAAGCATTCTGTAGGTGTCTACTCAGTGCTAGAATATTTTAAAAATATAGGCCTAAAACATGCTAAAAATCTATATTTTACGTGCCGAAAAGTCGATATGTGCCTGCATCTTCTGTACCCGTTTATATCTCAAATTCAGGCTCAAAACACCCGAAAATTCGATATTTTGGCGTCCCAGAAGCGATCTGTAGGTGCCTACTCAGTGCTAGAATATTTTCAAAATATAGGCCGAAAACATGCTACAAATCGATATTTTACGTTCCCAAAGTCGATATCTCAAATTCAGGCCCAAAACACCCGAAAATTCGTTATTTTTGGGTCCTAAAAGCGATCTGTACATGCCTACTCCTAGTTAGAATGTTTTCAAGATACAGACCCAAAACATGCTCAAAATCGATATTTTAGATGCCTAAAAGTCGATATTTGCATGCATCTTCAGTACCCGTTTATATCTAAAATTCAGGCTCAAAACACCCGAAAATTCGATATTTTTGGTTCCCAGTAGCGATCTGTACATGCCTACTCAGTGCTAGAATGTTTTCAAAATACAGATACAAAACATGCTCAAAATCGATATTTTAAGTGTCCAAAGTCAATATGTGCATGCATCTTCTGTACCCGTTTATATCTCAAATTCAGGCCCAAAACACCCGAAAATTCGTTTTTTTTTAGGTAACAGAAGCGATCTGTACATGCCTACTCAGAGCTAGAATGTTTTCAAAGTATATGCTCAAAACATGCTAAAAATCGATATTTTAAGTATCCAAAGTCGATATGTGTATGCATCTTCTGTACCCGTTTATATCTCGAATTCAGGCTCAAAACACCCGAAAATTCGTTTTTTTTGGGCCCTAGAAGCGATCTGTACATGCCTACTCCTAGTTAGAATGTTTTCAAGATACAGACCCAAAACATGCTCAAAATCGATATTTTAGGTGCCCAAAAGTCGATATGTGCAAGAATCTTCAGTACCCGTTTATATCTAAAATTGAGGCTCAAAACACCCGAAAATTCGATATTTTGGGTTCCCAGAACCGATCTGTAGGTGCCTACTCAGTGCTAGAATATTTTCAAAATATAGGCCCAAAACATGCTAAAAATCTATATTTTACGTGCCCAAAGTCGATATCTCAAATTCAGGCTCAAAACACCCGAAAATTCGATATTTTTGGGTCCCAGGAGCGATCTGTACAAGGCCTATTCCTTGTTAGAGTATTTTCAAAATACAGGCCCAAAACATACTGAAAATCGATTTTTTAGGTGTCCAAAAGTCGATACGTGCATGAATCTTCAGTACTCGTTTATATCTCAAATTCAGGCTCAAAACACCCGAAAATTCGATATTTTGGGGTCCCAGAAGCGATCTGTAGGTGCCTACTCAGTGCTAGAATATTTTCAAAATATAGGCCTAAAACATGCTAAAATCGATATTTTACGTGCCCAAAGTCGATATCTTAAATTCAGGCCCAAAACACCCGAAAATTCGTTATTTTGGGGTCCCAGAAGCGATCTGTACATGCCTACTTCTAGTTAGAATGTTTTCAAGACACAGACCCAAAACATGCTCAAATCGATATTTTAGGTGCCCAAAAGTCGATATTTGCATGCATCTTCAGTACACATTTATATCTCAAATTCAGGCTCAAAACACCCGAAAATTCGATATTTTTGGGTCTCAGAAGCGATCTGTACATGCCTACTCCGTGTTAGAGTATTTTCAAAATACAGGCCCAAAACATACTGAAAATCGATCTTTTAGGTGCCCAAAAGTCGATATGTGCATTCATCTTCTGTACCCGTTTATATCTCAAATTCAGGCTCCAAACACCCGAAAATTCAATATTTTGGGGTCCCAGAAGCGATCTGTACATGCCTACTCAGATACAGGCCAAAACATACTGGAAATCGATATTTTAGGTGCCCAAAGTCAATATGTGTATGCATCTTCTGCACCCGTTTATATCCCAAATTCAACCTCAAAACACCCGAAAATTCGATATTTTTGGTTCCCAGAAGCGATTTGTACATGCCTACTCAGTGCTAGAAAGTTTTTAAAATATAGGCTCAAAACATGCTAAAAAATCGATATTTTAAGTGTCTTAAGTCGATATGTGCATGCATCTTCTGTACCCGTTTATATCTCAAATTCAGGCCCAAACCACCCGAAAATTCGTTATTTTTGGGTCCTAAAAGCGATCTGTACTTGCCTACTCCTAGTTAGAATGTTTTCAAGATACAGACCTAAAACATGCTCAAAATTGACATTTTAGGTGCCAAAAAGTCGATATTTGCATGCATCTTCAGTACCCGTTTATATCTCAAATTCATGCTCAAAACACCCGAAAATTCGATATTTTTGGTTCCCAGAAGCGATCTGTACCTGCCTACTCAGTGCTAGAATGTTTTCAAAATACAGACACAAAACATGCTCAAAATCGATATTTTCAGTGTCCAAAGTCGATATGTGAATGCATCTTTTGTACCCGTTTATATCTCAAATTCAGGCTCAAAACACCCGAAAATTCGATATTTTGGGGTCCCAGAAGCGATCTGTACATGCCTACTCAGTGCTAGAATATTTTTTAAAAATAGGGCCAAAACATGCTAAAAATCGATATTTTAGGTACTCTAAGTCGATATCTCATATTCAGGTCCAAAACACCCGAAAATTCGTTTTTTTTAGGCAACAGAAGCGATCTGTACATGCCTACTCCGTGTTAGAGTATTTTTAAAATACAGGCCCAAAACATACTGAAAATCGATCTTTTAGGTGCCCAAAAGTCGATATGTGCATGCATCTTCTGTACCCGTTTATATCTCAAATTCAGGCTCCAAACAAGCAAAAATTCGATATTTTGGGGGCCCATAAGCGATCTGTACATGCCTACTCAGATACAGGCCAAAACATACTGAAAATCGATATTTTAGGAGCCCAAAGTCAATATGTCTATGTATCTTCTTCACCTGTTTATATCCCAAATTCAACCTCAAAACACCCAAAAATTCTATATTGTTGGGTCCCTGAAGCAATCTGTGCATGCCTACTCAGTGCTTGAATGTTTTCAAAATATAGGCTCAAAAAATGCTAAAAATCGATATTTTAAGTGTCCAAAGTCAATATGTGCATGCATCTTTGGTACCCGTTTATATCTCAAATTCAGGCTCAAAGCACCCGAAAATTCGTTATTTTTGGGTCCGAGAAGCAATCTGTACATGACTACTCCTAGTTAGAATGTTTTCAAGATACAGACACAAAACATGCTTAAAATCGATATTTTAGGTGCCCAAAAGTCGTTATGTGCCTGCATCTTCAGTACCCGTTTATATCTCTAGTTCAGGCTCAAAACACCCGAAAATTCGATATTTTGGGGTCCCAGAAGTGATCTGTACATGCCTACTCAGTGCTAAAATATTTCAAAAAATAGCCCCAAAACATGCTAAAAATCGATATGTGAGGTGCCCTAAGTCGATATCTCAAATTCAGGCCCAAAACACCCTAAAATTCGTTTTTTTTTTAGGTAACAGAAGCGATCTGTACATGACTACTCCGTGTTAGAGTATTTTTAAAATACAGACCCAAAACATACTGAAAATAGATGTTTTAGGTGCCCAAAAGTCGATATGTGCATGCATCTTCTGTACCCGTTTATATCTCAAATTCAAGCTCCGAACACGCAAAAATTCGATATTTTGGGGTCCCATAAGCGATCTGTACATGCCTACTCAAATACAGGCAAAAACATGCTGAAAATCGATATTTTAGGAGCCCAAAGTCAATATGTCTATGCATCTTCAGCACCTGTTTATATCCCAAATTCAACCTCAAAACACCCGAAAATTCTATATTGTTGGGTCCCTGAAGCGATCTGTACATGCCTACTCAGTGCTAGAATGTTTTCAAAATATAGGCTGAAAACATGCTAAAAATCGATATTTTAAGTGTCCAAAGTCGATATGTGCATGCATCTTCTGTACCCGTTTACATCTCAAATTCAGGCTCAAAACACCCGAAAATTCGTTATTTTTGGGTCCGAGAAGCAATCTGTACATGCCTACTCCTAGTTAGAATGTTTTCAAGATACAGACACCAAACATGCTCAAAATCGATATTTTAGGGGCCCAAAAGTCGATATGTTCATGAATCTTCTGTTCCCGTTTATATCTCAAATTCAGGCTCAAAATACCCGAAAATCCGGTATTTTGAGGTCCTAGAAGCGATCTGTACATGCCTACTCAGATACAGGCCAAAACATGCTGAAAATCGATATTTTAGGTGCCCAAAGTCAATATGTGTATGCATCTTCTGCACCCGTTTATATCCCAAATTCAACCTCAAAACACCCGAAAATTCGATATTTTTGGGTCCCAGAAGCGATCTGTACATGCCTACTTAGTGCTAGAATGTTTTCAAAATATAGGCCCAAAACATGCTAAAAATCGATATTTTAAGTGTCCAAAGTCGATATGTGTATGCATCTTCTATACCCGTAAATATCTCATTTTCAGGCTCAAAACACCCGGAAATTCGTTATTTTTGGGTCCTAGAAGCGATCTGTACATGCCTACTCCTAGTTAGAATGTTTTCAAGATACAGACCCAAAACATGCTCAAAATCGATATTTTAGGTGCCCAAAAGTCGATATGTGCATGAATCTTCAGTACCTGTTTATATCTCAAATTCAGGCTCAAAACACCTGAAAATTCGATATTTTGGGGTCCCAGAAGCGATCTGTAGGTGTCTACTCAGTGCTAGAACGTTTTCAGAATATAGGCTCAAAACATGCTAAAAATCGATATTTTAAGTGTCCAAAGTCGATATGTGCATTCATCTTCTGTACCCGTTTATATCTCAAATTCTGGCTCAAAACACCCGAAAATTCGTTATTTTTGGGTCCGAGAAGCGATCTGTACATGCCTACTCCTAGTTAGAATGTTTTCAAGATACAGACATAAAACATGCTCAAAATCGATATTTTACTTGCTAAAAAGTCGATATGTGCATGCATCTTCAGTACCCGTTTATATCTCAAATTCAGGCACAAAACACCCGAAAATTCGATATTTTTGGGTCCCAGAAGCGATCTGTACATGCCTACTCAGATACTGGCCAAAACATGCAGAAAATCGATATTATAGGTGCACTACGTCAATATGTGCATGCATCTTCTGCACCCGTTTATATCCCAAATTCAACCTTAAAACACCCGAAAATTCGATATTTTTGGGTCCCAGAAACGATCTGTACATGCCTACTCAGTGCTAGAATGTTTTCAAAATATAGGCTCAAAACATGCTAAAAATCGATATTTTAAGTGTCCAAAGTCGATGTGTGCATGCATCTTCTGTACCCGTTTATATCTCAAATTCAGGCTCAAAGCACCCGAAAATTCGTTGTTTTTGGGTCCCAGAAACGATCTCTACATGCCTACTCTGTGTTAGAGTATTTTCAAAATACAGGCCCAAAACATACTGAAAATCGATCTCTTAGGTGCGCAAAGTCAAAATGTGTATGCATATTCTGCACCCGTTTATATCCCAAATTCAACCTCAAAACTCCCGAAAATTCGATATTTTTAGTTCAAAGAAGCGATCTGTACATACCTACTCAGTGCTAGAATGTTTTCAAAATATAGGCTCAAAACATGCTAAAAATCGATATTTTAAGTGTCCAAAGTCGATATGTGCATGCATCTTCTGTACCCGTTTATATCTCAAATTCTGGCTCAAAACACCCGAAAATTCGTTATTTTTGGGTCCGAGAAGCGATCTGTACTTGCCTACTCCTAGTTAGAATGTTTTCAAGATACAGACACAAAACATACTCAAAATCGATATTTTAGGTTCCCAAAAGTCGATATGTGCATGAATCTTCAGTACCCGTTTATATATCAAATTCAGGCTCAAAACACCCGAAAATTCGATATTTTGGGGTCCCAGAAACGATTTGTACATGCCTACTCAGTGCTAGTATATTTTTCAAATATAGGCCCAAAACATGCTAAAAATCGATTTTTTAGGAGCCCAAAAGTCGATATGTGCATGCATCTTCTGTACCCGTTTATATCTCAAATTCAGGCTCGAAACACCCAAAAATTCGATATTTTGGGGTCCCATAAGCGATCTGTACATGCCTACTCAGATACAGGCCAAAACATGCTGAAAATCGATATTTTACGAGCCCAAAGTCAATATGTCTATTCATCTTCTGCACCCGTTTATATCCTAAATTCATCCTCAAAACACCCGAAAATTCTATATTTTTGGGTTCCAGTAGCGATCTGTACATGCCTACTCAGTGCTAGAATGTTTTCAAAATATAGGCCCAAAACATGCTAAAAATCGATATTTTTAGTGTCCAAAGTTGATATGTGCATGCATCGTCTGTAACCGTTTATATCTCGAATTTAGGCTTAAAACACCCAAAAATTCGTTATTTTTGGGTCCTAGAAGTGATCTGTACATGCCTACTCAGATACAGGCCAAAACATACTGAAAATCGATCTTTTAGGTGCGCAAAGTCAAAATGTGTATGCATATTCTGCACCCGTTTAAATCCCAAATTCAACCTCAAAACTCCCGAAAATTCGATATTTTAAGTTCAAAGAAGCGATCTGTACATACCTACTCAGTGCTAGAATGTTTTCAGAATATAGGCTCAAAACATGCTAAAAATCGATATTTTAAGTGTCCAAAGTCGATATGTGCATGTATCTTCTGTACCCGTTTATGTCTCGAATTCAGGCTTAAAACACCCAAAAATTCGTTATTTTTGGGTCCTAGAAGTGATCTGTACATGCCTACTCCAAGTAAGAATGTTTTCAAGATACAGACACAAAACATGCTCAAAATCGATATTTTAGGTGCCCAAAAGTCGATATGTGCATGCATCTTCTGTACCTGTTTATATCTCAAATTCAGGCTCAAAACACCCAAAAATTCAATATTTTGGGGTCCCAGAAGCAATCTGTACAAGCCTACTCAGTGCTAGAATATTTTCATAAATATAGGCCCTAAACATGCTAAAAATCGAAATTTTAGGTGCCCAAAATCGATATCTCAAATTCAGGATCAAAACACCCAAAACTTCGATATTTTGGGGTTCCGGAAGCGATGTGTACATGCCTACTCCGTGTTAGAGTATCTTCAAAATACATGCCCAAAACATACTGAAAATCGATCTTTTATGTGCCCAAAAGTCAATATGTGCATGATTCTTCTGTACCCGTTTATATCTCAAATTCAGGCTCCAAACACCCAAAAATTCGTTATTTTGGGGTCATAGAAGCGATCTATACATGCCTACTCAGATACAAGCCAAAACATGCTGAAAATCGATATTTTAGGTGCCCAAAGTCAATATGTGTATGTATCTTCTGCACACGTTTATATCCCAAATTCAACCAGAAAACACCCGAAAATTCGATATTTTTGGGTCCCAGAAGCGATCTGTACATGCCTACTCAGTGCTAGAATGTTTTCAAAATATAGGCTCAAAACATGCTAAAAAATCGATATTTTCATTAAGTGTCCAAAGTCGATGTGTGCATGCATCTTCTGTACCCGTTTATATCTCAAATTCAGGCTCAAAACACCCGAAAATTCGTTATTTTTGGGTCCCTTAAGCGATCTCTACATGCCTACTCTGTGTTAGAGTATTTTCAAAATACAGGCCCAAAACATACTAAAAATCGATCTTTTAGGTGCGCAAAGTCAAAATGTGTATGCATATTCTGCACCCGTTTATATCCCAAATTCAACCTCAAAACTCCCAAAAATTCGATATATTTAGTTCAAAGAAGCGATCTGTACATACCTACTCAGTGCTAGAATGTTTTCAAAATATAGGCTCAAAACATGCTAAAAATCGATATTTTAAGTGTCCAAAGTCGATATGTGCATGCATCTTCTGTACCCGTTTATGTCTCGAATTCAGGCTTAAAACACCCAAAAATTCGTTATTTTTGGGTCCTAGAAGTGATCTGTACATGCCTACTCCAAGTAAGAATGTTTTCAAGATACAGACACAAAACATGCTCAAAATCGATATTTTAGGTGCCCAAAAGTCGATATGTGCATGCATCTTCTGTACCTGTTTATATCTCAAATTCAGGCTCAAAACACCCAAAAATTCAATATTTTGGGGTCCCAGAAGCAATCTGTACAAGCCTACTCAGTGCTAGAATATTTTCAAAATATAGGCCCTAAACATGCTAAAAATCGAAATTTTAGGTGCCCAAAATCGATATCTCAAATTCAGGATCAAAACACCCAAAACTTCGATATTTTGGGGTTCCGGAAGCGATGTGTACATGCCTACTCCGTGTTAGAGTATCTTCAAAATACATGCCCAAAACATACTGAAAATCGATCTTTTATGTGCCCAAAAGTCAATATGTGCATGATTCTTCTGTACCCGTTTATATCTCAAATTCAGGCTCCAAACACCCAAAAATTCGTTATTTTGGGGTCATAGAAGCGATCTATACATGCCTACTCAGATACAAGCCAAAACATGCTGAAAGTCGATATTTTAGGTGCCCAAAGTCAATATGTGTATGTATCTTCTGCACACGTTTATATCCCAAATTCAACCAGAAAACACCCGAAAATTCGATATTTTTGGGTCCCAGAAGCGATCTGTACATGCCTACTCAGTGCTAGAATGTTTTCAAAATATAGGCTCAAAACATGCTAAAAAATCGATATTTTCATTAAGTGTCCAAAGTCGATGTGTGCATGCATCTTCTGTACCCGTTTATATCTCAAATTCAGGCTCAAAACACCCGAAAATTCGTTATTTTTGGGTCCCCTAAGCGATCTCTACATGCCTACTCTGTGTTAGAGTATTTTCAAAATACAGGCCCAAAACATACTAAAAATCGATCTTTTAGGTGCGCAAAGTCAAAATGTGTATGCATATTCTGCACCCGTTTATATCCCAAATTCAACCTCAAAACTCCCAAAAATTCGATATATTTAGTTCAAAGAAGCGATCTGTACATACCTACTCAGTGCTAGAATGTTTTCAAAATATAGGCTCAAAACATGCTAAAAATCGATATTTTAAGTGTCCAAAGTCGATATGTGCATGCATCTTCTGTACCCGTTTATATCTCAAATTCTGGCTCAAAACACCCGAAAATTCGTTATTTTTGGGTCCGAGAAGCGATCTGTACATGCCTACACTAGTTAGAATGTTTTTAAGATACAGACACAAAACATGCTCAAAATCGATATTTTAGGTGCCCAAAAGTCGATATGTGCATGCATCTTCAGTACCCGTTTATATCTCAAATTCAGGCTCAAAACACCCGAAAATTCGATATTTTTGGGTACCAGAAACGATTTGTACATGCCTACTCAGTGCTAGAATATTTTTTAAATAAAGGCCCAAAACATGCTAAAAACCGATTTTTTAGGAGCCCAAAAGTCGATATGTGCATGCATCTTCTGTACCCGTTTATATCTCAAAATCAGGCTCCAAACACCCGAAAATTCGATATTTTGGGGTCCCAGAAGCGATCTGTACATGCCTACTCAGCGCTAGAATGTTTTCAAAATATAGGCTCAAAACATGCTAAAAATCGATATTTTAAGTGCCCAAAATCGATATCTCAAATTCAGGCCCAAAACACCCGAAAATTCGATATTTTGGGGTTTTAGAAGCGATCTGTACATGCCTACTCAGATACAGGCTAAAACATGCTAAAAATCGATATTTTAAGTGTCCAAAGTCGATATGTGTATGCATCTTCAGTACCCGTTTATATCTCAAATTCAGGCTCAAAACACCCGAAAATTCGATATTTTGGGGTCCCAGAAGCGATCTGTACATGCCTACTCAGTGTTAGAATATTTTTAAAATATAGGCCCAAAACAAGCTAAAAATCGATATTTTAGGTGCCCAAAGTCGATATCACAAATTCAGGGACAAAACAACCGAAAATTCGTTTTTTTTTGTTTAGGAAGCAGAAGCGATCTGTACATGCCTACTCCGTGTTAGAGTATTTTTAAAATACAGGCACAAAACATGCTCAAAATCAATATTTCAGGTGCCCAAAAGTCGATATGTGCATGCATCTTCAGTACCCGTTTATATCTTAAATTCAGGCTCAAAACACCCGAAAATTCGATATTTTAAGGTCCCAGAAGCAATTTGTACATGCCTACACAGTGCTAGAATATTTTCAAAATATAGTCTCAAAACTTGCTAAAAATCGATATTTTAAGTGTCCAAAGTCGATATGTGCATGCATCATCTGTACTCGTTTATATCTCAAATTCAGGCTCAAAACACCCGAATAATTCATTATTTTTGGGTCCGAGAAGCGATCTGTACATGCCTACTCCTAGTTAGAATGTTTTCAAAATACAGACACAAAACATGCTTAAAATCGATATTTTAGGTTCCCAAAGGTCGATATGTGCATGCATCTTCAGTACCCGTTTATATATCAAATTCAGGCTCAAAACACCCGAAAATTCGATATTTTGGGGTCCCAGAAGCGATCTGTACATGCCTACTCAGTGCTAGAATATTTTTAAAAATATATGCTCAAAACATGCTAAAAATCGATATTTTAGGTGCCCTAAGTCGATATCTTAAATTCAGGCTCAAAACACCCGAAAATTCGTTTTTTCTTTCAGGTAACAGAAGCGATCTGTACATGCCTACTCCGTGTTAGAGTATTTTCAAAATACAGGCCCAAAACACACTGAAAATCGATCGTTTAGGTGCACAAAAGTCGATATGTGAATGCATCTTCTGTACCCGTTTATATCTCAATTTCAGGCTCCAAACACCCAAAAATTCGATATTTTGGGATCCCAGAAGCGACCTGTACATGCCTACTCAGATACAGGCCAAAACATGCTGAAAACCGATATTTTAGGTGCCCAAAGTCAATATGTGTATGCATCTTCTTCACCCGTTTATATCCCAAATTCAACCTCAAAACCCCCGAAAATTCGATATTTTTGGTTCCCAGAAGCGATCTGTACATGCCTACTCAGTGCTAGAATGTTTTCAAAATATAGTCTCAAAACATGCTAAAAATCGATATTCTAAGTGTCCAAAGTCGATATGTGCATGCATCTTCTGTACCCGTTTATATATCAAATTCAGGCTCAAAACACCCGAATAATTCATTATTTTTGGGTCCGAGAAGCGATCTGTACATGCCTACTCCGTGTTAGAGTATTTTTAAATTAAAGGCCCAAAACATACTGAAAATCGATCTTTTAGGTGCCAAAAAGTCAATATGTGCATTCATCTTCTGTACCCGTTTATATCTCCAAATTCAGGCTCCAAACACCCGAAAATTCGATATTTTGGAGTCCCAGAAGCGATCTGTACATGCCTACTCAGATACAGGCCAAAACATGCTGAAAATCGATATTTTAGGTGCCCAAAGTCAATATGTGTATGCATCTTCTGCACCCGTTTATATCCGAAATTCAACCTCAAAACACCCGAAAATTCAATATTTTTGGGTCCCAGAAGAGATCTGTCCATGCCTACTCCGTGTTAGAATATTTTCAAAATACAGGCCCAAAACATACTGAAAATCAATCTTTTAGGTGCACAGAAGTCGATATGTGAATGCATCTTCTGTACCCGTTTATATCTCAATTTCAGGCTACAAACACCCAAAAATTCAATATTTTGGGATCCCAGAAGCGATCTGTACATGCCTACTCAGATACAGGCCAAAACATGCTGAAAATCGATATTTTATGTATCCAAAGTCGATATGTGCATGCATCATCTGTACCCGTTTATATCTTAAATTCAGGCTCAAAACACCCGAATATTCGTTATTTTTGGGTCCTAGAAGCGATCTGTACATGCCTAGTCCTAGTTAGAATGTTTTCAAGATACAGACCCAAAACATGTTCAAAATCGATATTTTAGGTGCTCAAAAGTCGATATGTGCATGCATCTTCAGTATCCGTTTATATCTCAAATTCAAGCTTAAAACACCCGAAAATTCGATATTTTGGGGTCCCAGAAGCGATCTGTACATGCCTACTCAGTGCTAGAATGTTTTCAAAATATTGGCTCAAAACATGCTAAAAATCGATATTTTAGGTGCCCAAAGTCGATATCTTAAAATAAGGTTAAAAAACCCGAAAATTCGATATTTTGGGGTCCTAGAAGCGATCTGTACATGCCTACTCCCTGTTAGAGTATTTAAAAAAAAAAGGCCCAAAACATACTGAAAATCGATCGTTTAGGTGCCCAAAACTCGATATGTGCATGCATCTTCTGAACCCGTTTTTTTCTCAAATTCATGCTCCAAACACCCTAAAATTCGAAATTTTGGGGTCCCAGAAGCAATCTATACATGCCTACTCAGTGCTAGAGTGTTTTCAAAATATTGGCTCAAAACATGCTAAAAATCGATATTTTAAGTGTCCAAAGTCGATATGTGCATGCATCTTCTGTACCCGTTTATATCTCAAATTCAGGCTCAAAACACCCGAATAATTCATTATTTTTGGGTCCGAGAAGCGATCTGTACATGCCTACTCCGTGTTAGAGTATTTTTAAAATAAAGGCCCAAAACATACTGAAAATCGATCTTTTAGGTGACCAAAAGTCGATATGTGCATGCATCTTCTGCACCCGTTTATATCTTAAATTCATCCTCAAAACACCCGAAAATTCTATATTTTTGGGTTCCTGTAGCGATCTGGCCATGCCTAGTCAGTGCTAGAATATTTTCAAAATATAGGCTCAAAACATGCTAAAAATCGATATTTTTAGTGTCCAAAGTTGAAAGGTGCATGCATCTTCTTTACCCGTTTATATCTCGAATTCTGGCTCAAAACACCCAAAAATTCGTTATTTTTGGGTCCGAGAAGCGATCTGTACATGCCTACACTAGTTAGAATGTTTTTAAGATACAGACACAAAAACATGCTCAAAATCGATATTTTAGGTGCCCAAAAGTCGATATGTGCATGCATCTTCAGTACCCGTTTATATCTCAAATTCAGGCTCAAAACACCCGAAAATTCGATATTTTGGGGTCCCAGAAACGATTTGTACATGCCTACTCAGTGCTAGAATATTTTTTAAATAAAGGCCCAAAACATGCTAAAAATAGATCTTTTAGGAGCCCAAAAGTCGATATGTGCATGCATCTTCTGTACCCGTTTATATCTCAAAATCAGGCTCCAAACACCCGAAAAATCGATATTTTGGGGTCCCAGAAGCGATCTGTACATGCCTACTCAGCGCTAGAATGTTTTCAAAATATAGGCTCAAAACATGCTAAAAATCGATATTTTAAGTGCCCAAAATCGATATCTCAAATTCAGGCCCAAAACACCCGAAAATTCGATATTTTGGGGTTTTAGAAGCGATCTGTACATGCCTACTCAGATACAGGCTAAAACATGCTAAAAATCGATATTTTAAGTGTCCAAAGTCGATATGTGTATGCATCTTCAGTACCCGTTTATATCTCAAATTCAGGCTCAAAACACCCGAAAATTCTATATGTTTGGGTCCCAGAAGCAATCTGTACAAGCCTAATCAGTGCTAGAATGTTTTCAAAATATAGGCTCAAAACATGGTATAAATCGATATTTTAAGTGCCCAAAATCGATATCTGAATTACATGCCCAAAACGCCCGAAAATTCGATATTTTGGGGTTTCAGAAGCGATCTGTACATGCCTACTCAGATACAGGCTAAAACATGCTTAAAATCGATATTTTAGATGCCCAAAAGTCGATATGTGCATTCATCTTCAGTAACCGTTTATATCTCAAATTCAGGCTCAAAACACCCGAAAATTCGATATTTTGGGGTCCCAGAAGCGATCTGTACATGCCTACTCAGCGCTAGAATGTTTTCAAAATATAGGCTCAAAACATGCTAAAAATCGATATTTTAAGTGCCCAAAATCAATATCTCAAATTCAGGCCCAAAACACCCAAAAATTCGATATTTTGGGGTTTTAGAAGCGATCTGTACATGCCTACTCAGATACAGGCTAAAACATGCTAAAAATCGATATTTTAAGTGTCCAAAGTCGATATGTGCATGCATCTTCTGTACCCGTTTATATCTCAAATTCTGGCTCAAAACACCCGAAAATTCGTTATTTTTGGGTCCGAGAAGCGATCTGTACATGCCTACACTAGTTAGAATGTTTTTAAGATACAGACACAAAACATGCTCAAAATCGATATTTTAGGTGACCAAAAGTCGATATGTGCATGCATCTTCAGTACCCGTTTATATCTCAAATTCAGGCTCAAAACACCCGAAAATTCGATATTTTGGGGTCCCAGAAACGATTTGTACATGCCTACTCAGTGCTAGAATATTTTTTAAATAAAGGCCCAAAACATGCTGAAAACCGATCTTTTAGGAACCCAAAAGTCGATATGTGCATGCATCTTCTGTACCCGTTTATATCTCGAAATCAGGCTCCAAACACCCGAAAATTCGATATTTTGGGGTCCCAGAAGCGATCTGTACATGCCTACTCAGCGCTAGAATGTTTTCAAAATATAGGCTCAAAACATGCTAAAAATCGATATTTTAAGTGCCCAAAATCGATATCTCAAATTCAGGCCCAAAACACCCGAAAATTCGATATTTTGGGGTTTTAGAAGCGATCGGTACATGCCTACTCAGATACAGGCTAAAACATGCTAAAAATCGATATCTTAAGTGTCCAAAGTCGATATGTGTATGCATCTTCAGTACCCGTTTATATCTCAAATTCAGGCTCAAAACACCCGAAAATTCTATTTGTTTGGGTCCCAGAAGCGATCTGTACATGCCTACTCAGTGTTAGAATATTTTTAAAATATAGGCCCAAAACAAGCAAAAAATCGATATTTTAGGTGCCCAAAGTCGATATCACAAATTCAGGGGCAAAACAACCGAAAATTCGTTTTTTTTTGTTTAGGAAGCAGAAGCGATCTGTACATGCCTACTCCGTGTTAGAGTATTTTCAAAATACAGGCACAAAACATGCTCAAAATCAATATTTCAGGTGCCCAAAAGTCGATATGTGCATGCATCTTCAGTACCCGTTTATATCTTAAATTCAGGCTCAAAACACCCGAAAATTCGATATTTTAGGGTCCCAGAAGCAATTTGTACATGCCTACTCAGTGCTAGAATATTTTCAAAATATAGTCTCAAAACTTGCTAAAAATCGATATTTTAAGTGTCCAAAGTCGATATGTGCATGCATCATCTGTACTCGTTTATATCTCAAATTCAGGCTCAAAACACCCAAAAATTCGTCATTTTTGGGCCCGAGAAGCGATCTGTACATGCCTACTCCTAGTTAGAACGTTTTCAAGATACAGACACAAAACATGCTCAAAATCGATATTTTAGTTTCCCAAAGGTCGATATGTGCATGCATCTTCAGTACCCGTTTATATATCAAATTCAGGCTCAAAACACCCGAAAATTCGATATTTTTTGGTCCCAGAAGCGATATGTACATGCCTACTCAGCGCTAGAATGTTTTCAAAATATAGGCTCAAAACATGCTAAAAATCGATATTTTTAGTGCCCAAAATCGATATCTCAAATTCAGGCTCAAAACACCCGAAAATTCGATATTTTTTGGTCCCAGAAGCGATATGTACATGCCTACTCAGCGCTAGAATGTTTTCAAAATATAGGCTCAAAACATGCTAAAAATCGATATTTTAAGTGCCCAAAATCGATATCTCAAATTCAGGCCCAAAACACCCGAAAATTCGATATTTTGGGGTTTTAGAAGCGATCTGTACATGCCTACTCAGATACAGGCTAAAACATGCTAAAAATCGATATTTTAAGTGTCCAAAGTCGATATGTGTATGCATCTTCAGTACCCGTTTATATCTCAAATTGAGGCTCAAAACACCCGAAAATTCTATATGTTTGGGTCCCAGAAGCAATCTGTACAAGCCTAATCAGTGCTAGAATGTTTTCAAAATATAGGCTCAAAACATGGTAAAAATCGATATTTTAAGTGCCCAAAATCGATATCTCAAATACAGGCCCAAAACACCCGAAAATTCGATATTTTGGGGTTTCAGAAGCGATATGTACATGCCTACTCAGATATAGGCTAAAACATGCTTAAAATCGATATTTTAGATGCCCAAAAGTCGATATGTGCATTCATCTTCAGTACCCGTTTATATATCAAATTCAGATTCAAAACACCCGAAAATTCGATATTTTGGGGTCCCAGAAGCGATCTGTACATGCCTACTCAGTGCTAGAATATTTTTAAAAATATATGCCCAAAACATGCTAAAAATCGATATTTTAGGTGCCCTAAGTCGATATCTTAAATTCAGGCTCAAAACACCCGAAAATTCGTTTTTTCTTTTAGGTAACAGAAGCGATCTGTACATGCTTACTCCGTGTTAGAGTATTTTCAAAATACAGGCCCAAAACACACTGAAAATCGATCGTTTAGGTGCACAAATGTCGATATGTGAATGCATCTTCTGTACCCGTTTATATCTCAATTTCAGGCTCCAAACACCCAAAAATTCGATATTTTGGGATCCCAGAAGCGATCTGTACATGCCTACTCAGATACAGGCCAAAACATGCTGAAAACCGATATTTTAGGTGCCCAAAGTCAATATGTGTATGCATCTTCTTCACCCGTTTATATCCCAAATTCAGCCTCAAAACCCCCGAAAATTCGATATTTTTGGTTCCCAAAAGCGATCTGTACATGCCTACTCAGTGCTAGAATGTTTTCAAAATATAGTCTCAAAACATGCTAAAAATCGATATTCTAAGTGTCCAAAGTCGATATGTGCATGCATCTTCTGTACCCGTTTATATCTCAAATTCAGGCTCAAAACACCCGAATAATTCATTATTTTAGGATCCGAGAAGCGATCTGTACATGCCTACTCCGTGTTAGAGTATTTTTAAATTAAAGGCCCCAAACATACTGAAAATCGATCTTTTAGGTGCCCAAAAGTCAATATGTGCATTCATCTTCTGTACCCGTTTATATCTCCAAATTTAGGCTCCAAAGACCCAAAAATTCGATATTTTGGAGTCCCAGAAGCGATCTGTACATGCCTACTCAGATACAGGCCAAAACTTGCTAAAAATCGATATTTTACGAGCCCAAAGTCAATATTATATTGTCTATTCATCTTCTGCACCCGTTTATATCCTAAATTCATCCTCAAAACACTCGAAAATTCTATATTTTTGGGTTCCAGTAGCGATCTGGCCATGCCTAGTCAGTGCTAGAATGTTCCCAAAATATAGGCTCAAAACATGCTAAAAATCGATATTTTTAGTGTCCAAAGTTGATAGGTGCATGCATCTTCTGCACCCGTTTATATCTCGAATTCATGCTCAAAACACCCAAAAATTCGTTATTTTTGGGTCCTAGAAGTGATCTGTACATGCCTACTCCAAGTTAGAATGTTTTCAAAATACAGACACAAAACATGCTCAAAATCGATATTTTAGGTGCCCAAAAGTCGATATGTGCATGCATCTTCAGTACCCGTTTATATCTCAAATTCAGTCTCAAAACACCCGAAAATTCGATATTTTGGGGTCCCAGAAGCGATCTGTACATGCCTACTCCGTGACAGAATATTTTCAAAATATAGGCCCAAAACATGCTAAAAATCGATATTTTAGGTGCCCAAAATCGATATATCAAATTCAGGCCCAAAACACCCGAAATTTCAATATTTTGGGGTTCCAGAAGCGATCTGTACATGCCTACTCAGATACAGGCTAAAACATGCTTAAAATCGATATTTTAGATGACCAAAAGTCGATATGTGCATGCATCTTCAGTACCCGTTTATATATCAAATTCAGGCTCAAAACACCCGAAAATTCGATATTTTGGGGTCCCAGAAGCGATCTGTACATGCCTACTCAGTGCTAGAATATTTTCAAAATATAGGCTCAAAACATGCTAAAAATCGATATTTTTAGTGTCCAAAGTTGATATGTGCATGCATCTTCTGTACCTGTTTATATCTCAAATTCAGGCTCAAAACACCCGAAAATTCGATATTTTTGGGTCCCAGAAGCAATCTGTACAAGCCTACTCAGTGCTAGAATGTTTTCAAAATATAGGCTCAAAACATGCTAAAAATCGATATTTTAAGTGCCCAAAATCGATACCTAAAATACAGGCCCAAAACACCCGAAAATTCGATATTTTGAGGTTTCAGAAGCGATCTGTACATGCCTACTCAGATACAGGCTAAAACATGCTTAAAATCGATATTCTAGATTCCCAAAAGTCGATATGTGCATGCATCTTCAGTACCCGTTTATATCTCAAATTCAGGCTCAAAACACCCGAAAAATCGATATTTTGGGGTCTCAGAAGCGATCTGTACATGCCTACTCAGTGTTAG
The DNA here is from genome assembly GCA_033782935.1 of Petrolisthes cinctipes. NCBI lineage: Eukaryota > Metazoa > Arthropoda > Malacostraca > Decapoda > Porcellanidae > Petrolisthes > Petrolisthes cinctipes. Next base: position 1,148,965 of record JAWQEG010000781.1, on the reverse strand, counting down.
AATATTTTTAAAATATAGGCCCAAAACAAGCTAAAAATCGATATTTTAGGTGCCCAAAGTCGATATCACAAATTCAGGGACAAAACAACCGAAAATACGTTTTTTTTATTTAGGAAGCAGAAGCGATCTGTACATGCCTACTCAGTGTTAGAGTATTTTCAAAATACAGGCACAAAACAAGCTCAAAATCGATATTTTAGGTGCCCAAAATCGATATCGCAAATTCAGGCCCAAAACACCCGAAAATTCGATATTTTGGGGTTCCAGAAGCGATGTGTACATGCCTACTCCGTGTTAGAGTATCTTCAAAATACATGCCCAAAACATACTGAAAATCGATCTTTTAGGTGCCCAAAAGTCGATATGTGCATGCTTCTTCTGTACCCGTTTATATCTCAAATTCAGGCTCTAAACACTCGAAAATTCGATATTTTGGGGTCCCAGAAGCGTTCTGTACATGCCTACTCAGATACAGGCCAAAACATGCTGAAAATCGATATTTTAGGTGCCCAAAGTCAATATGTGTATGCATCTTCTGTACCCGTTTATATCCCAAATTCAACCTCAAAACACCGGAAAATTCGATATTTTTGGGTCCCAGAAGCGATCTGTACATAATTATCTACTCAGTGCTAGAATGTTTTCAAAATATAGGCTTTAAACATGCTACAAATCAATTTTTTAGGTGCCCAACGTCGATATCTTAAAATCAGGTTAAAAACATCCGAAAATTCGATATTTTGGGGTCCTAGAAGCGATCTGTACATGCCTACTCAGTGCTAGAGTGTTTTCAAAATATTGGTTATAAACATGCTAAAAATCGATATTTTAAGTGTCCAAAGTCGATATGTGCCTGCATCTTCTGTACCCGTTTATATCTCAAATTCAGGCTCAAAACACCCGAATAATTCATTATTTTTGGGTCCTAGAAGCGATCTGTACATGCCTACTCCGTGTTAGAGTATTTTTAAAATAAAAGCCCAAAACATACTGAAAATCGATCTTTTAGGTGCCCATAAGTCGATATGTGCATGCATATTCTGTACCCGTTTATATCTCCAAATTCAGGCTCCAAACTCCCGAAAATTTGATATTTCGGAGTCCCAGAAGCGATCTGTACATGCCTACTCAGATACAGGCCAAAACATGCTGAAAATCGATATTTTATGTGCCCAAAGTCAATATGTGTATGCATCTTCTGCACCCGTTTATATCCGAAATTCAACCTCAAAACACCCGAAAATTCAATATTATTGGGTCCCAGAAGAGATCTGTACATGCCTACTCCGTGTTAGAATATTTTCAAAATACAGGCCCAAATCATACTGAAAATCAATCTTTTAGGTGCCCATAAGTCGATATGTGCTTGCATCTTCTGTACCCGTTTATATCTAAAATTCTGGCTTCAAACACCCGAAAATTCGATGTATTGGGGTCCCAGAAGCGATCTGTGCATGTCTATTCAGATACAGGCAAAAACATGCTGAAAATCGATATTTTATGTATCCAAAGTCGATATGTGCATGCATCATCTGTACCCGTTTATATCTCAAATTCAGGGTCAAAACACCCGAATATTCATGATTTTTGGGTCCTAGAAGCGATCTGTACATGCCTACTCCTAGTTAGAATGTTTTCAAGATACAGACCCAAAACATGCTCAAAATCGATGTTATAGGTGCTCAAAAGTCGATATGTGCATGCATCTACAGTATCCGTTTATATCCCAAATTAAGGCTCAAAACACCCGAAAATTCAACATTTTGGGGGCCCACAAGCGATCTGTACATGCCTACTCAGTGCTAGAGTGTTTTCAAAATATTGGCTCAAAACATGCTAAAAATTGATATTTTAAGTGTCCAAAGTCGATATGTGCATGCATCTTCTGTACCCGTTTATATCTCAAATTTAGGCTCAAAACACCCGAATAATTCATTATTTTTGGGTCCTAGAAGCGATCTGTACATGCCTACTCCGTGTTAGAGTATTTTTAAAATAAAGGCCCAAAACATACTGAAAATCGATCTTTTAGGTGCCCAAAAGTCGATATGTGCATGCATCTTCTGTACCCGTTAATATTTCCAAATTCAGGCTCCAAACACCTGAAAATTCGATATTTTGGAGTCCCAGAAGCGATCTGTACATGCCTACTCAGATACAGGCCAAAAAACATGCTCAAAATCGATATTTTAGGTGCCCAAAGTCAATATCTGTATGCATCTTCTGCACCCGTTTATATCCGAAATTCAACCTCAAAACACCCGAAAATTCAATATTTTTGGGTCCCAGAAGCGATCTGTACATGCCTACTCCGTGTTAGAGTATTTTTAAAGTACAGGCCCATAACATACTAAAAATCGATCTTTTAGATGCCCAAAAGTTGATATGTGAATGCATCTTCAGTACCCGTTTACATCTCAAATTCAGGCTCAAAACACCCGAATATTCGTTATTTTTGGGTCCTAGAAGCGATCTGTACAAGCCTACTCCTAGTTAGAATGTTTTCAAGATACAAACCCAAAACATGCTCAAAATCGATATTTTAGGTGCTCAAAAGTCGATATGTGCATGCATCTTCAGTATCCGTTTATATCTCAAATTCAGGCTGTAAACACCCGAAAATTCGATATTTTGGGGTCCCAGAAGCGATCTGTACATGCCTACTCAGTGCTAGAATGTTTTCAAAATATTGGCTCAAAATATGCTAAAAATCGATATTTTAATTGTTTAAAGACGATATGTGCATGCATCTTCTGTACCCGTTTATATCTCAAATTCAGGCTCAAAACACCCGAAAATTCATTATTTTTGGGTCCTAGAAGCGATCTGTACATGCCTACTCCTAGTTAGAATGTTTTTAAGATACAGACCCAAAACATGCTCAAAATCGATATTTTAGGTGCCCAAAACTCGATATGTGCATGCATCTTCAGTACCCGTTTATATCTCAAAATCAGGCTCAAAACACCCGAAAACTCGATATTTTGGGGTACCAGAAGCGATCTGTAGATGCCTACTCAGTGCTAGAATGTTTTCAAAATATTGGCTCAAAACATGCTAAAAATCGATATTTTAAGTGTCCAAAGTCGATATGTGCATGCATCTTCTGTACCCGTTTATATCTCAAATTCAGGGTTAAAACACCCAAAAATTCATTATTTTTGGGTCCTAGAAGGGATCTGTATATGCCTACTCCTAGTTAGAATGTGTTCAAGATACAGACCCAAAACATGCTCAAAATCAATATTTTAGGTGCCCAAAACTCGATATGTGCATGCATCTTCAGTACCCGTTTATATCTCAAATTCAGGCTCAAAACACCCGAAAATTCTATATTTTGGGGTCCCAGAAGCGATCTGTACATGCCTACTCCGTGTTAGAGTATTTTCAAAATACAGGCCCAAAGCATACTGAAAATCGATCTTTTAGGTGCCCAAAAGTCGATATGTGCATGCATCTTCTGTACCCGTTTATATCTCCAAATTCAGGCTCCAAACACCCGAAAATTCGATATTTTGGAGTCCCAGAAGCGATCTGTACATGCCTACTCAGATACAGGCCAAAACATGCTGAAAATCGATATTTTAAGTGCCCAAAGTCAATATGTGTATGCATCTTCTGCACCCGTTTATATCCTAAATTCAACCTCAAAACACCCGAAAATTCAATATTTTTGGGTCCCAGAAGCGATCTGTACATGCCTACTTATTTCTAGGATATTTTTAAAATATAGGCCCAAAACATGCTAAAAATCGATATTTTAGGTGCCCAAAGTCGATATCTCAAATTCAGGCCATAAGCACCCGAAAATTCGATTATCGATTTTTAGCATGTTTTGGGCCTATATTTTGAAAATATTCTAGCACTGAGTAGACATGTACAGATCGCTTCTGGGACCCCAAAATATCGAATTTTCGGGTGTTTTGAGCCTGAATTTGAGATATTAACGGGTACAGAAGATGAATGCACATATCGACTTTTGGACACCTAAGAGATCGATTTTCAGTATGTTTTGGGCCTGTATTTTGGAAATACTCTAACACGGAGTAGGCATGTACAGATCGCTTCTGGGACCCCAAAATATCGAATTTTCAGGTGTTTTCAGCCGGAATTTGAGATATCGACTTTGGGCACCTAAAATATCGATTTTTAGCATGTTTTGGGCCTATATTTTGGAAATATTCTAGCACTGAGTAGGCATGTACATATCGCTTGTGGGACCCCAAAATATCGAATTTTCCGGTGTTTTGAGCCTGAATTTGAGATATAAACGGGTACAGAAGATGCATGCACATATTGACTTTGGGCACCTAAAATATCGATTTTTAGCATGTTTTGGGCCTGTATTTTGAAAATACTCTAACACGGAGTAGGCATGTACAGATCGCTTCTAGGACCCCAAAATATCAAATTTTCCGGTGTTTTGAGCCTGAATTTGAGATATCGACTTTGGGCACCTAAAATATCGATTTTTTGCATGTTTTGGGCCTATGTTTTGAAAATATTATAGCATTGAGTAGGCATGTACAGATCGCTTCTGCTACCCCAAAATATCGAATTTTCGGGTGTTTTGAGCCTGAATTTGTCATATAAACGGGTACAGAAGATGCATGCACATATTGACTTTGGACACTTAAAATATCGATTTTTAGCATGTTTTGAGCCTATATTTTGAAAATATTCTAGCACTTAGTAGGCATGTACAGATCGCTTCTGAGACACCAAAATATCGAATTTTCGGGTGTTTTGATTCTAAATTTGAGATATAAACGGGTACAGAAGATGCATGCACATATCGACTTTTGGGCACCTAAAAGATCGATTTTCAGTATGTTTTGGGCCTGTATTTTGAAAATACTCTAACACGGAGTAGGCCTGTACAGATCGCTTCTTGGACCCCAAAATATCGAATTTTCGTGTGTTTTGAGCTTGAATTTGAGATATAAACGGGTACTGAAGATGCATGCACATATCGACTTTTGGGCACATAAAATATCGTTTTTGAGCATGTTTTGGGTCTGTATCTTGAAAACCTTCTAACTAGGAGTAGGCATGTACAGATCGCTTCTAGGACCCAAAAATACCGATTTTTTTGGTGTTTTGAGCCTGAATTTGAGATATAAACGGGTACAGAAGATGCATGAACATATCGACTTTTGGGCACCTAAAATATCGATTTTCAGTATGATTTATGCCTGTATTTTGAAAATACTCTAACACGGAGTAGGCATGTACAGATCGCTTCTGGGACCCCAAAATATCGAATTTTCCGGTGTTTTTTTCCCGAATTTGAGATATCGACTTTGGGCACCTTAAATATCGATTTTTAGCATGTTTTGGCCCTATATTTTGAAAATATTCTAGCACTGAGTAGGCATGTACAGATCGCTTCTGGGACCCAAAAATATCGAATTTTCGGTTGTTTTGAGCCTGAATTTCAGATATAAACGGGTACAGAAGATGCATGCACATAATGACTTTGGGCACCTAAAATATCGATTTTCAGCATGTTTTGGGCCTGTATTTTGAAAATACTCTAACACGGAGGATCGACTTTGGGCACCTAAAATATCGATTTTTAGCATGTTTTGGGCCTATATTTTGAAAATATTCTAGCACTGAGTAGGCATGTACAGATCGCTTCTGGGACCCCAAAATATCGAATTTTCGGGTGTTTTGAGCCAGAATTTCAGATATAAACAGGTACAGAAGATGCATGCACGTATTGACTTTGGGCACCTAAAATATCGATTTTCAGCATGTTATGGGCCTGTATTTCTAAAATACTCTAACTCGGACTAGGCATGTACAGATCGCTTCTAAGACCCAAAAATACCGAATTTTTGGGTGTTTTAAACCTGAATTTGAGATATAAACGGGTACAGAAGATGTATGCACATATCGACTTTGGACACTTAAAATATCGATTTTTAGCATGTTTAGGGCCTTTATTTTGAAAATATTCTAGCATTGAGTAGGCATGTACCGATCGCTTCTGCAACCCCAAAATATTGAATTTTCGAGTGTTTTGAGCCTGAATTTGAGATATAAACGGGTACAGAAGATGCATGCACAAATCGACTTTTGGGCACCTAAAAGATCGATTTTCAGTATGTTTTGGGCCTGTATTTTGAAAATACTCTAACACGGAGTAAACATGTACAGATTGCTTCTGGAACCCCAATATATCGAATTTTCGGGTGTTTTGTCCCTGAATTTGAGATACCGACTTTGGGCACCTAAAATATCGATTTTTAGCAGGTTTTGGGCCTATATTTTGAAAATATTCTAGCACTGAGTAGGCATGTACAGATCGATTCTGGGACCCCAAAATATCGAATTTTTGGGAGTTTTGAGCCTGAATTTGAGATATAAACGGGTACAGAAGATGCATGCACATATCGACTTTGGGCACCTAAAATATCGATTTTCAGCATGTTTTGGTCCTATACTTTGTAAATACTCTAACACGGAGTTTTTTACTTTGGGCACCTAAAATATCGATTTTTACCATTTTTTGGGCCTATACTTTGAAAATATTCTAGCACTGAGTAGGCATGTACAGATTGCTTCTGGGACCCCGAAATATCGAATTTTCGGGTGTTTTGAGCCTGAATTTGAGATATAAACGGGTACAGAAGATGCATGCACATATCGACTTTTAGGCACATAAAAGATCGATTTTCAATATGTTTTGGGCCTGAATTTTGAAAATACTCTACCACGGAGTAGGCATGTACAGATCGCTTCTAGGACCCAAAAATACCGAGTTTTCGGGTGTTTTGTGCTTTAATTTGAGATATAAACGGGTACAGAAGATGCATGCACATATCGACTTTTGGGCACATAAAAGATCTATTTTTGGTATGTTTTGGGCCAGTATTTTGAAAATACTCTAACACGGAGTAGGCATGTACAGATCACTTCTGGGACCCCAAAATATCGAATTTTCCGGTGTTTTGTGCCTGAATTTGAGATTTCGACTTTGGGCACCTAAAATATCGACTTTTAGCATGTTTTGGGCCTATATTTTGAAAATATTCTAGCACTGAGTAGGCATGTACAGATCGTTTCTAGGACCCAAAAATACCGAATTTTCGGGTGTTTTGAGCCTGAATTTCAGATATAAACGGGTACTGAAGATGCATGCACATATCGACTTTTGGGCACCTAAAATATCGATTTTGAGCATGTTTTGGGTCTGTATCTTGAAAACATTCTAACACGGAGTAGCCATGTACAGATCGCTTCTAGGACCCAAAAATACCGAATTTTCGGGTGTTTTGAGCCTGAATTTGAGATATAAACGAGTACAGAAGATGCATGCACATAATGACTTTGGGCACCTAAATTATCGATTTTCAGCATGTTTTGGGCCTGTATTTTGTAAATAGTCTAACACGAAGTATCGACTTTGGGAATCTAAAATATCGATTTTTAGCATGTTTTGGGCCTATATTTTGAAAATATTCTAGGACTGAGTAGGCATGTAAAGATCGCTTCTGGGTCCCCAAAATATCGAATTTTCGGGTGTTTTGAGCCTGAATTTGAGATATAAACGGGTACAGAAGATGCATGCACATAATGACTTTGGGTACCTTAAATATAGATTTTCAGTATGTTTTGGGCCTGTATTTTGAAAATACTCTAACACGGAGTATCGACTTTGGGCACATAAAATATCGATTTTTAGCATGTTTTGGGCCTATATTTTGAAAATATTCTAGCACTGAGTAGGCATGTACAGATCGCTTCTGGGACTCCAAAATATCGAATTTTCGGGTGTTTTAAGCCTAAATTTGAGATATAAACGGGTACAGAAGATGCATGCACATGTTGACTTTGGGCATCTAAAATATCGATTTTCAGCATGTTTTGGGCCTGTATTTTGAAAATACTCTACCACGGAGTAGGCATGTACAGATCGCTTCTAGGAACCAAAAATACCGAATTTTAGGTTGTTTTGAGCGTGAATTTGAGATGTAAACGGGTACAGAAGATGAATTAACATATCGACTTTTGGGCACCTAAAAGATCGATTTTTAGTATGTTTTGGGCCTGTATTTTGAAATAAATCTAACACGGAGTAGGCATGTACAGATCGCTTCTGGGACCCCAAAATATCGAATTTTAGGGTGTTTTGAGCCTGAATTTGAGATATAAACGGGTACAGAAGATGCATGCACATAATGACTTTGGGCACCTAAAATATCGATTTTCAGCATGTTTTGGGCCTATACTTTGTAAATACTCTAACACGGAGTTTTTTACTTTGGGCACCTAAAATATCGATTTTCTACCATTTTTTGGGCCTATATTTTGAAAATATTCTAGCACTGAGTAGGCATGTACAGATTGCTTCTGGGACCCCGAAATATCGAATTTTCGGGTGTTTTGAGCCTGAATTTGAGATATAAACGGGTACAGAAGATGCATGCACATATCGACTTTTAGGCACATAAAAGATCGATTTTCAATATGTTTTGGGCCTGAATTTTGAAAATACTCTACCACGGAGTAGGCATGTACAGATCGCTTCTAGGACCCAAAAATACCGAGTTTTCGGGTGTTTTGAGCTTTAATTTGAGATATAAACGGGTACAGAAGATGCATGCACATATCGACTTTTGGGCACATAAAAGATCTATTTTTGGTATGTTTTGGGCCAGTATTTTGAAAATACTCTAACACGGAGTAGGCATGTACAGATCACTTCTGGGACCCCAAAATATCGAATTTTCCGGTGTTTTGTGCCTGAATTTGAGATTTCGACTTTGGGCACCTAAAATATCGACTTTTAGCATGTTTTGGGCCTATATTTTGAAAATATTCTAGCACTGAGTAGGCATGTACAGATCGTTTCTAGGACCCAAAAATACCGAATTTTCGGGTGTTTTGAGCCTGAATTTGAGATATAAACGGGTACTGAAGATGCATGCACATATCGACTTTTGGGCAACTAAAATATCGGTTTTGAGCATGTTTTGGGTCTGTATCTTGAAAACATTCTAACACGGAGTAGCCATGTACAGATCGCTTCTAGGACCCAAAAATACCGAATTTTCGGGTGTTTTGAGCCTGAATTTGAGATATAAACGAGTACAGAAGATGCATGCACATAATGACTTTGGGCACCTAAATTATCGATTTTCAGCATGTTTTGGGCCTGTATTTTGTAAATAGTCTAACACGAAGTATCGACTTTGGGAACCTAAAATATCGATTTTTAGCATGTTTTGGGCCTATATTTTGAAAATATTCTAGGACTGAGTAGGCATGTAAAGATCGCTTCTGGGTCCCCAAAATATCGAATTTTCGGGTGTTTTGAGCCTGAATTTGAGATATAAACGGGTACAGAAGATGCATGCACATAATGACTTTGGGTACCTTAAATATAGATTTTCAGGATGTTTTGGGCCTGTATTTTGAAAATACTCTAACACGGAGTATCGACTTTGGGCACATAAAATATCGATTTTTAGCATGTTTTGGGCCTATATTTTGAAAATATTCTAGCACTGAGTAGGCATGTACAGATCGCTTCTGGGACTCCAAAATATCGAATTTTCGGGTGTTTTAAGCCTAAATTTGAGATATAAACGGGTACAGAAGATGCATGCACATGTTGACTTTGGGCACCTAAAATATCGATTTTCAGCATGTTTTGGGCCTGTATTTTGAAAATACTCTACCACGGAGTAGGCATGTACAGATCGCTTCTAGGACCCAAAAATACCGAATTTTAGGTTGTTTTGAGCATGAATTTGAGATGTAAACGGGTACAGAAGATGAATTAACATATCGACTTTTGGGCACCTAAAAGATCGATTTTTAGTATGTTTTGGGCCTGTATTTTGAAATAAATCTAACACGGAGTAGGCATGTACAGATCGCTTCTGGGACCCCAAAATATCGAATTTTTGGGTGTTTTGAGCCTGAATTTGAGATATAAACGGGTACAGAAGATGCATGCACTTAATGACTTTGGGCACCTAAAATATCGATTTTCAGCATGTTTTGGGCCTATACTTTGTAAATACTCTAACACGGAGTTTTTGACTTTAGGCATCTAAAATATCGATTTTCTACCATTTTTTGGGCCTATATTTTGAAAATATTCTAGCACTGAGTAGGCATGTACAGATTGCTTCTGGGACCCCGAAATATCGAATTTTCGGGTGTTTTGAGCCTGAATTTGAGATATAAACGGGTACAGAAGATGCATGCACATATCGACTTTTGGGCACATAAAAGATCGATTTTCAATATGTTTTGGGCCTGAATTTTGAAAATACTCTACCACGGAGTAGGCATGTACAGATCGCTTCTAGGACCCCAAAATATCGAATTTTCGTGAGTTTTGAGCCTGAATTTGAGATATAAACGGGTACTGAAGATGCATGCACATATCGACTTTTGGGCACCTAAAATATCGATTTTGAGCATGTTTTGGGTCTGTATTTTGAAAACATTCTAACTAGGGGTAGGCATGTACGGATCGCTTCAAGGACCCAAAAATACCGATTTTTTTGGTGTTTTGAGCCTGATTTTGAGATATAAATGGGTACTGAAGATGCATGCATATATCGACTTTTGGGCACCTAAAATATCGATTTTCAGTATGTTTTGGGCTTGTAATTTTAAAATACTCTAACACGGAGTAAGTATGTACAGATCGCTTTTAAGACCCCAAAATATCGAATTTTCGGGTGTTTTGTACCTGAATTTGGGATATCGACTTTGGGCACCTAAAATATCGATTTTTAGCATGTTTTAGGCCTTTATTTTGAAAATATTCTAGCATTGAGTAGGCATGTACAGACCGCTTCTGGGACCCAAAAATATCGAATTTTCGGGTGTTTTGAGCATGAATTTGAGATATAAACGGGTACAGAAGATGCATGCACGTATTGACTTTGGACACCTAAAATATCGATTTTCAGCATGCTATGGGCCTGTATTTCGAAAATACTCTAACACGGAGTAGGCATGTACAGATCGCTTCTAGGACCCAAAAATACCGAATTTTCGGGTGTTTTGAGCCTGAAAATGAGATATAAACGGGTACAGAAGATGCATGCACATATCGACTTTGGACACTTAAAATATCGATTTGTAGCATGTTTTGAGCCTATATTTTGAAAATATTCTAGCACTGAGTAGGCATGTACAGATCGCTTCTGGGACACCAGAATATCGAATTTTCGGGTGTTTTGAGCCTGAATTTGAGATATAAACGGGTACAGAAGATGCATACACATATCGACTTTTGGGCACCTAGAAGATCGATTTTCAGTATGATTTGGGCCTGTATTTTAAAAATACTCTAACACGGAGTAGGCATGTACAGATCGCTTTTGGGACCCCAAAATACAAAATTTTTGGGTGTTTTGTGCCTGAATTTGAGATATAATCGGGTACAGAAGATGCATACACATATCGAATTTAGGGCACCTAATAGATCGATTTTCAGGATGTTTTGGGCCTGTATTGTGAAAATACTCTAACACGGAGTAGGCATGTACAGATCGCTTCTGTTACCTAATAAAAACGAATTTTCGGTTGTTTTGGGGCCTGAATTTGTGATATCGACTTTGGGCACATAAAATATCGATTTTTAGCATGTTTTGGGCTTATATATTAAAAATATTCTAGCACTGAGTAGGCATGTACAGATCGCTTCTGGGACCCCAAAATATCGAATTTTCGGGTGTTTTGAGCCTGAATTTGAGATATAAACGGGTACTGTAGATGCATGCACATATCGACTTTTGGGCACCTAAAATATCGATTTTGAGCATGTTTTGTGTCTGTATCTTGAAAACATTCTAACTAGGAGTAGGCATGTACAGATCGCTTCTCGGACCCAAAAATAACGAATTTTCGGGTGTTTTGAGCCTGAATTTGAGATATAAACGGGTACAGAAGATGCATGCACATATCGACTTTAGACACTTAAAATATCGATTTTTTAGCATGTTTTGAGCCTATATTTTGAAAACTTTCTAGCACTGAGTAGGCATGTACAGATCGCTTCTGGGAACCAAAAATATTGAATTTTCGGGTGTTTTGAGGTTGAATTTGGGATATAAACGGGTGCAGAAGATGCATACACATATTGACTTTGGGCCCCTAAAATATCTATTTTCAGTATGTTTTGGCCTGTATCTGAGTAGGCATGTACAGATCGCTTCTGGGACCCATAAATATCGAATTTTCGAGTGTTTTGAGCCTGAATTTGATATATAAACGGGTACAGAAGATGCATGCACATATCGACTTTTGGGCACCTAAAAGATCGATTTTCAGTATGTTTTGGGCCTGTATTTTGAAAATACTCTAACACGGAGTAGGCATGTAGAGATCGCTTCTGGGACACTAAAATGTCGAATTTTCAGTTGTTTTGTGCCTGAATTTGAGATATCGACTTTGAGCACCTAAAATATCGATTTTTAGCATGTTTTGGGCCTATATTTTGAAAATATTCTAGCACTAAGTAGGCATGTACAGATCGCTTCTGGGACCCAAAAATATCGAATTTTCGGGTGTTTTGAGCCTGAATTTGATATATAAACGGGTACAGAAGATGCATGCTCATATTGACTTTGGGCACCTAAAATATAGATTTTCAGCATGTTTTGGGCCTGTATTTTGAAAATACTCTACCACCGAGTAGGCATGTACAGATCGCTTCTAGGACCCAAAAATACCGAATTTTCGGGTGTCTTGAGCATGAATTTGTGATGTAAACGGGTACAGAAGATGAATGCACATATCGACTTTTGGGCACCTAAAAGATCGATTTTCAATATGTTTTGGGCCTGTATTTTGAAAATACTCTAACACGGAGTAGGCATGTACAGATCGCTTCTGGGACACCAAATTATCGAATTTTCGGGTGTTTTGTGCCTGAGTTTGAGATATAAACGGGTACAGAAGATGCATGCACATATCAACTTTTGGGCACCTAAAAGATCGATTTTTAATATGTTTTGGGCATGAATTTTGAAAATACTCTAACACGGAGTAGGCATGTACAGATCGCTTTTGGGACCCCCAAATATCGAATTTTCGGGTGTTTTGTGCCTGAATTTGGGATATTGACTTTGGGCACCTAAAATATCGATTTTTAGCATGTTTTGGGCCTATATTTTGAAAATATTGTAGCATTGAGTAGGCATGTACAGATCGCTTCTGCTACCCCAAAATATCGAATTTTCGGGTGTTTTAAGCCTGAATTTGAGATATAAACGGGTACAGAAGATGCATGCACATATTGACTTTGGGCACCTAAAATATCGATTTTGAGCATGTTTTGGGCCTATATTTTGAAAATACTCTAACACGGAGTAGACATGTACAGATCGCTTCTTGGACCACAAAATATCGAACTTTTGTGTGTTTTGAGCCTGAATTTGAGATATAAACGGGTACTGAAGATGCATGCACATATCGACTTTTGGGCACCTAAAATATCGATTGTGAGCATGTTTTGGGTCTGTATCTTGAAAACATTCTAACTAGGAGTAGGCATGTACATATCACTTCTAGGACCCAAAAATACCAAATTTTCGGGTGTTTTGAGCCTAAATTTGACATATAAACGGGTACAGATGATGCATGCACATATCGATTTTTGGGCACCTGAAAGATCGATTTTCAATATGTTTTGGGCCTGTATTTAGAAAATACTCTAACACGGAGTAAGCATGTACAGATCGCTTCTGGGACCCCATAATATCGAATTTTCGGGTGTTTTGTCCCTGAATTTGAGATATCGACTTTGGGCACCTAAAATATCGATTGTTAGCATGTTTTGGGCCTATATTTTGAAAATACTCTACCACGGAGTAGGCATGTACAGTTCGCTTCTAGGACCCAAAAATACCGAATTTTCGGGTGTTTTGAGCATGAATTTGAGATGTAATCGGGTATAGAAGATGAATGCACATATCGACTTTGGGGCACCTAAAAGATCGATTTTCAGTATGTTTTGGGCCTGTATTTTGAAAATACTCTAACACGGGGTAGGCATGTAGAGATCGCTTTTTAAACACCAAAATATCGAATTTGCGGTTGTTTTGTGCCTGAATTTGAGATATCGACTTTGATCACCTAAAATATCGATTTTTAGCATGTTTTGGGCCTATATTTTGAAAATATTCTAGCACTGAGTAGGCATGTACAGATCGCATCTGGGACCCCAAAATATCGAATTTTCGTGTGTTTTGAGCCTGAATTTCAGATATAAACGGGTACAGAAGATGCATGCACATATCGACTTTTGGGCACCTAAAAGATCGATTTTCAGTATGTTTTGGGCCTGTATTTTGAAAATACTCTAACACGGAACAGGCATGTACAGATCGCTTTTGGGACCCCAAAATATCAAATTTTCTGGTGTTTTGTGCCTGAATTTGGGATATCGACTTTGGGCACCTAAAATATCGATTTTTAGCATGTTTAGGGCCTTTATTTTGAAAATATTCTAGCATTGAGTAGGCATGTACAGATCGCTTCTGCAAACCCCAAAATATCGAATTTTCGGGTGTTTTAAGCCTGAATTTGAGATATAAACGGGTACAGAAGATGCATGCACATATCAACTTTTAGGCACCTAAAAGATCGATTTTCATTATGTTTTGGGCCTGTATTTTGAAAATATTCTAACACGGAGTAAGCATGTACAGATTGCTTCTGGGACCCCAATATATCGAAATTTCGGGTGTTTTGTCCCTGAATTTGAGATATCGACTTTGGGCACCTAAAATATCGATTTTTAGCATGTTTTGGGCCTATATTTTGAAAATATTCTAGCACTGAGTAGGCATGTACAGATCGCTTCTGGGACCTCAAAATATATAATTTTCGGGTATTTTGAGCCTGAATTTGAGATATAAACGGGTACAGAAGATGCACGCACATAAATACTTTGGGCACCTAAAATATCGATTTTCAGCATGTTTTGGGCCTGTACTTTGTAAATACTCTAACACGGAGTATTGACTTTGGGCACCTAAAATATCGATTTTTAGCATGTTTTGGGCCTATATTTTGAAAATATTCTAGCACTGAGTAGGAATGTACAGATCGCTTCTGGGACCCCGAAATATCGAATATTAGGGTGTTTTGAGCCTGAATTTGAGATATAAAAGGGTACTGAAGATACATGCACATATCGACTTTTGGGCACATAAAAGATCGATTTTCAATATGTTTTGGGCCTGAATTTTGAAAATACTCTAACACTGAGTAGGCATGTACAGATCGCTTTTGGGACCCCAAAATATCGAATTTTCGGGTGTTTTATGCCTGAATTTGGGATAACGACTTTGGGCACCTAAAATATCGATTTTTAGCATGTTTTGGGTCTATATTATTAAAATATTCTAGCATTGAGTAGGCATGTACAGATCGCTTCTGCTACCCCAAAATATCGAATTTTCGGGTGTTTTAAGCCTGAATTTGAGATATAAAAGGGAACAAAAGATGCATGCACATATTGACTTTGGGCCCCTAAAATATCGATTTTTAGCATGTTTTGGGACTGTATTTTGAAAATACTCTAACACGGAGTAGGCATGTACAGATCGCTTCTTAGACCCCAAAATATCGAATTTTCGTTTTTTTTGAGCCTCAATTTGAGATATAAACGGGTACTGAAGATGAATGCACATATCGACTTTTAGGCACCTAAAATATCGATTTTCAGTATTTTTTGTGCCTGTATTTTGAAAATACTCTAACACGGAGTAGGCATGTACAGATCGCTTCTGGGACCCTGAAATATCGAATATTAGGGTGTTTTGAGCCTGAATTTGAGATATAAACGGGTACAGAAGATGCATACACATATCGACTTTGGGCACCTAAAAGATCGATTTTCAGTATGTTTTGGGCCTGTATTTTGAAAATACTCTAACACGGAGTAGGCATGTACAGATCGCTTCTGTTACCTAAAAATAAACGAATTTTCGTTTTTTGGGGGGCCTGAATTTGTGATATCGACTTTGGGCACCTAAAATATCGATTTTTAGCATGTTTTGGGCCTATATTTTAAAAATATTCTAGCACTGAGTAGGCATGTACAGATCGCTTCTCGGACCCAAAAATAACGAATTTTCGGATGTTTTGAGCCTGAATTTGAGATATAAACGGGTACAGAAGATGCATGCACATATCGACTTTAGACACTTAAAATATCGATTTTTTAGCATGTTTTGAGCCTATATTTTGAAAACTTTCTAGCACTGAGTAGGCATGTACAGATCGCTTCTGGGAACCAAAAATATCGAATTTTCGGGTGTTTTGAGGTTGAATTTGGGATATAAACGGGTGCAGAAGATGCATACACATATTGACTTTGGGCCCCTAAAATATCTATTTTCAGTATGTTTTGGCTTGTATCTGAGTAGGCATGTACAGATCGCTTCTGGGACCCCAAAATATCGAATTTTCGGGTGTTTTAAGCCTGAATTTGAGATATAAACGGGTACAGAAAATGCATGCACATATTGACTTTGGGCACCTAAAATATCGATTTTCAGCATGTTTTGGGCCTATATTTTGAAAATACTCTAACACGGAGTAGGCATGTACAGATCGCTTCTGGGACCCCAAAATATCGAATTTTCGGGTGTTTTATGCCTGAATTTGAAATTTCGACTTTGGGCACCTAAAATATCGATTTTTAGCATGTTTTGGGCCTATATTTTGAAAATATTCTAGCACTGAGTAGGCATGTACAGATAGCTTCTAGGACCCAAAAATACCGAACTTTCGGGAGTTTTGAGTCTGTTTTTGAGATATAAACGGGTACAGAAGATGCATGCACATATCGACTTTTGGACACCTAAAAGATCGATTTTCAGTATGTTTTGGGCCTGTATTTTGCAAATACTCTAACACGGAGTAGGCATGTACAGATCGCTTCTGGGACCCCAAAATATCGAATTTTCCGGTGTTTTATGCCTGAATTTGAGATTTCGCCTTTGGGCACATAAAATATCGATTTTTAGCATGTTTTGGGCCTATATTTTGAAAATATTCTAGCACTGAGTAGGCATGTACAGATCGCTTCTGGGACCCCAAAATATCGAATTTTCGGGTGTTTTGAGCCTGAATTTCAGATATAAACGGGTACAGAAGATGCATTCACATATTGACTTTGGGCACCTAAAATATCGATTTTCAGCATGTTTTGGGCCTGTATTTTAAAAATACTCTAACACGGAGTAGGCATGTACATATAACTTCTAGGACCCAAAAATACCTTATTTTCGGGTGTTTTGAGCCTGAAAATGAGATATATACGGGTACAGAAGATGCATGCATATATCGACTTTGGACACTTAAAATATCGATTTTTAGCATGTTTTCAACCTATATTTAGAAAATATTCTAGCAATGAATAGGCATGTACAGATCGCTTTTGGGACACCAAAATATTGAATTTTCGGGTGTTTTGAGCCTGAATTTGAGATATAAACAGGTACAGAAGATGCATACAAATATCGACTTTTGGGCACTTAAAAGATCGATTTTTAGTATGTTTTGGGCCTGGATTTCGAAAATACTCTAACACGGAGTAGGCATGTACAGATCGCTTTTGGGACCCCAAAATATCGAATTTTCGGGTGTTTTGTGCCTGAATTTGGGATATCGACTTTGGGCACCTAAAATATCGATTTTTAGCATGTTTAGGGCCTTTATTTTGAAAATATTCTAGCATTGAGTACGCATGTACATATCGCTTCTGCAACCCCAAAATATCGAATTTTCGGGTGTTTTAAGCCTGAATTTGAGATATAAACGGGTACAGAAGATGCATGCACATATTGACTTTGTGCACCTAAAATATCGATTTTCAGCATGTTTTGGGCCTATTTTTTAAAAAATACTCTAACACGGAGTAGGCATGAACAGATCGCTTCTTGGACATCAAAAAATCGAATTTTCGCGTATTTTAAACCTGAATTTGAGATATAAACGGGTACTGAAGATGCATGCACATATCGACTTTTGGGCACCTAAAAGATCGATTTTCAGTATGTTTTGGGCCTGTATTTTGAAAATACTGTAACACGGAGTAGGCATGTACAGATCGCTTCTGTTACCTATAAATAAACGAATTTTCGGTTTTTTTTTAGGGCCTGAATTTGTGATATCGACTTTGGGCACCTAAAAAATCGATTTTTAGCATGTTTTGGGCCTATATTTTAAAAATATTCTAGCACTGAGTAGGCATGTACAGATCGCTTCTGGGATCCCAAAATATCGAATTTTCGGGTGTTTTGAGCCAGAATTTGAGATATAAACGGGTATTGAAGATGGATGCACATATCGACTTTTGGGCACCTAAAATATCGATTTTGAGCATGTTTTGGGTCTGTATCTTGAAAACATTCTAACTAGGAGTAGGCATGTACAGATCGCTTCAAGGACCCAAAAATACCGAATTTTCGGGTGTTTTGAGCCTGAATTTGAGATATAAACGGATACAGAAGATGCATGCACATTTCGACTTTGTACACTTAAAATATCGATTTTTAGCATGTTTTCAGCCTATATTTTGAAAATATTCTAGAACTGAGTAGGCATGTACAGATCGCTTCTGGGACACCAAATTATCGAATTTACGGGTGTTTTGAGCCTGAATTTGAGATATAAGCGGATATAGAAGATGCATGCACATAATGACTTTGGGCACCTAAAATATCGATTTTCAGCATGTTTTGGGCCTGTATTTTTAAAATACTCTAACAGGAGTAGGCATGTACAGTTCGCTTCTGAGACACCAAAATATCGAATTTTCGGGTGTTTTGAGCCTGAATTTGAGATATAAACGGGTACTGAAGATGCATGCACATATCGACTTTTGGGCACCTAAAATATCGATTTTGAGCATGTTTTGGGTCTGTATCTTGAAAACATTCTAACTAGGAGTAGGCATGTACAGATCGCTTCTAGGACCCAAAAATACCGAATTTTCGGGTGTTTTGAGCAGGAATTTGAGATATAAACGGGTACAGAAGATGAATGCACATATTGACTTTGGGCACCTAAAATATCGATTTTCAGCATGTTTTGGCGCTGTATTTTGAAATTACTCTAACACGGAGTAGGCACGTACAGATCGCTTCTGGGACCCAAAAATATCGAATTTTCCGGTGTTTTGTGCTTGAATTTGAGATTTCGACTTTGGGCACCATATATATCGATTTTTAGCATGTTTTGGGCCTATATTTTGAAAATATTTTAGCACTGAGTAGGCATGTACAGATTGCTTCTGGCACACCAAAATATCGAATTTTCTGGTGTTTTGAGCCTGAATTGGAGATATAAACGGGTACAGAAGAGGCATGAACATATCGACTTTTGGTCACCTAAAAGATCGATTTTCAGTATGTTTTGGGCCTGTATTTTGAAAATTCTCTAACACGGAGTAAGCATGTACAGATCGCTTCTGGGA
Source organism: Petrolisthes cinctipes (assembly GCA_033782935.1). NCBI lineage: Eukaryota > Metazoa > Arthropoda > Malacostraca > Decapoda > Porcellanidae > Petrolisthes > Petrolisthes cinctipes. Next base: position 1,129,494 of record JAWQEG010000781.1, on the reverse strand, counting down.
CCCCAAAATATCGAATTTTCCGGTGTTTTATCCCTGAATTTTGGATATCGACTTTGGACACCTAAAATATCGATTTTTAGCATGTTTTGGGCATATATTTTGAAAATATTCTAGCACTGAATATACATGTACAGTTTGCTTCTGGGACCCCAAAATATCGAATTTTCGGGTGTTTTGAGCCTGAATATCAGATATAAACGGGTTCAGAAGATGCATGCACATATTGACTTTGGGCACCTAAAATATCGGTTTTCAGCATGTTTTGGGACTGTATTTTGAAAATACTCTACCACGGAGTAGGCATGTACAGATTGCTTCTAGGACCCAAAAATACCGAATTTTCGGGTGTTTTGAGCCTGAAAATGAGATATAAACGGGTACAGAAGATGCATGTACATATCGACTTTGGACACTTAAAATATCGATTTTTAGCATGTTTTGAGCCTATATTTTGAAAATATTCTAGCACTGAGTAGGCATGTACAGATCGCTTCTGGGTACACAAAAATATCGAATTTTCGCGTGTTTTGAGCCTGAATTTGAGATATAAACGGGTACAGAAGATGCATACACATATCGACTTTTGGGCATCTAAAAGATCGATTTTCAGTATGTTTTGGGCCTGTATTTTGAAAATACTCTAACACGGAGTAGGCATGTACAGATCGCTTATTGAACACCAAAATAACGAATTTTCGGTTGTTTTGTGCCTGAATTTGAGATATCGACTTTGGGCACCTAAAATATCGATTTTTAGCATGTTTTGGGCCTATATTTTGAAAATATTCTGGCACTGAGTAGGCATGTACAGATCGCTTCTGGGACCCCAAAATATCGAATTTTCGGGTGTTTTGAGCATGAATTTGAGATATAAACGGGTACAGAAGATGCATTCACATATTGACTCTGGTCACCTAAAATATCGATTTTCAGCATGTTTTGGGCCTATATTTTAAAAATATTCTAGCACTTAGTAGGCATGTACAGATCGCTTCTAGGACCCAAAAATACCGAATTTTCGGGTGTTTTGAGCCTAAAAAAGGAGATATAAACGGGTACAGAAGATGCATGCACATATCGACTTTGAACACTTAAAATATTGATTTTTTGCATGTTTTGAGCCTATATTTTGAAAATATTCTAGCACTGAGTAGGCATGTACAGATCGCTTCTGGGACACAAAAATATCGAATTTTCGGGTGTTTTGAGCCTGAATTTGAGATATAAACGGGTACTGAAGATGCATGCACATATCGACTTTTGGGCACCTAAAATATCGATTTTGAGCATGTTTTGGGTCTGTATCTTGAAAACATTCTAACTAGGAGTAGGCATGTACAGATCGCTTCTAGGACCCAAAAATACCGAATTTTCGGGTGTTTTGAGCAGGAATTTGAGATATAAACGGGTACAGAAGATGAATGCACATATTGACTTTGGGCACCTAAAATATCGATTTTCAGCATGTTTTGGAGCTGTATTATGAAATTACTCTATCACGGAGTAGGCACGTACAGATCGCTTCTGGGACCCAAAAATACCGAATTTTCCGGTGTTTTGTGCCTGAATTTGATATTTCGACTTTGGGCACCTAATATATCGATTTTTAGCATGTTTTGGGCCTATATTTTGAAAATATTTTAGCACTGAGTAGGCATGTACAGATTGCTTCTGGCACACCAAAATATCGAATTTTCTGGCGTTTTGAGCCTGAATTTGTGATATAAACGGGTACAGAAGATACATGCACATATTGTCTTTTGGCACCTAAAATATCGATTTTCAGCATGTTTTGGGTCTGTATTTTGAAAATTCTCTAACACGGAGGAGGCATGTACAGATCGCTTCTAGGACCCAAAAATACCGAATTTTCGGGTGTTTTGAGCCTGAAAATGAGATATAAACGGATACAGAAGATGCATGCACATATCGACTTTAGACACTTAAAATATCGATTTTTAGCATGTTTTGAGCCTATATTTTGAAAATACTCTAACACGGAGTAGGCATGTACAGATCGCTATTGAGACACCAAAATATCGAATTTTCGGGTGTTTTGAGCCTGAATTTGAGATATAAACAGGTACAGAAGATGCATGCACATATCGACTTTTGGGCACCTAAAAGATATATTTTCAGTATGTTTTGGGCCTGTATTTTGAAAATACTCTAACAGGAGTAGGCATGTACAGATCGCTTCTTGGACCCCAAAATAACGAATTTTCGTGTGTTTGGAGCCTGAATTTGAGATATTAACGGGTACTGAAGATGCATGCACATATCGACATTTGGGCACCTAAAATATCGATTTTGAACATGTTTTGGGTCTGTATCTTGAAAACATTCTATCTAGAAGTAGGCATGTACAGATCGCTTCTAGGACCCAAAAATACCTAATTTTTTGGTGTTTTGAGCCTGAATTGGAGATATAAACGGGTACAGAAGATGCATGAACATATAGACTTTTGGTCACATAAAAGATCGATTTTCAGTATGTTTTGGGCCTGTATTTTGAAAATACTCTAACACGGAGTAAGCACGTACAGATCGCTTCTGGGACCCCAAAATATCGAATTTTCCGGTGTTTTGTCCCTGAATTTGGGATATCGACTTTGGACACCTAAAATATCGATTTTTAGCATGTTTTGGGCCTATATTTTGAAAATATTCTAGCACTGAGTATACATGTACAGTTTGCTTCTGGGACCCCAAAATATCGAATTTTCGGGTGTTTTGAGCCTGAATATCAGATATAAACGGGTTCAGAAGATGCATGCACATATTGACTTTGGGCACCTAAAATATCGGTTTTCAGCATGTTTTGGGACTGTATTTTGAAAATACTCTACCACGGAGTAGGCATGTACAGATTGCTTCTAGGACCCAAAAATACCGAATTTTCGGATGTTTTGAGCATGAATTTGAGATATAAACGGGTACAGAAGATGAATGCACATATCGACTTTTGGGCACCTAAAAGAACGATTTTCAGTATGTTTTGGGAAGGTATTTTAAAAATACTCTAACACGGAGTAGGCATGTGGAGATCGCTTCTTGAACACCAAAATAACGAATTTTCGGTTGTTTTGTGCCTGAGTTTTAGATATCGACTTTGGGCACCTAAAATATCGATTTTTAGCATGTTTTGGGCCTATATTTTGAAAATATTCTAGCACTGAGTAGGCATGTACAGATCGCTTCTGGGACCCCAAAATATCGAATTTTTGGGTGTTTTGAGCATGAATTTGAGATATAAACGGGTACAGAAGATGCATGCACATATTGACTCTGGGCACCTAAAATATCGATTTTCAAAATGTTTTGGGCCTATATTTTAAAAATATTCTAGCACTGAGTAGGCATGTACAGATCGCTTCTAGGATCCAAAAATACCGAATTTTCGGGTGTTTTGAGCCTGAAAATGAGATATAAACGGGTACAGAAGATGCATGTACATATCGACTTTGGACACTTAAAATATCGATTTTTAGCATGTTTTGAGCCTATATTTTGAAAATATTTTAGCACTGAGTAGGCATGTACAGATCGCTTTTGGGACACAAAAATATCGAATTTTCGGGTGTTTTGAGCCTGAATTTGAGATATCGACTTTGGGCACCTAAAATATCGATTTTTAGCATGTTTTGGGCCTATATTTTGAAAATATTCTAGCACTGAGTATGTACAGATCGCTTCTGGGACCCCAAAATATCGAATTTTCGGGTGTTTTGAGCATGAATTTGAGATATAAACGGGTACAGAAGATGCATGCACATATTGACTCTGGTCACCTAAAATATCGATTTTCAGCATGTTTTGGGCCTATATTTTAAAAATATTCTACACTGAGTAGGCATGTACAGATCGCTTCTAGGACCCAAAAATACCGAATTTTCGGGTGTTTTGAGCCTAAAAAAGGAGATATAAACGGGTACAGAAGATGCATGCACATATCGACTTTGAACACTTAAAATATCGATTTTTAGCATGTTTTGAGCCTGTATTTTGAAAATACTCTAACACGGAGTAGGCATGTACAGATCGCTTTTGGGACCCTAAAATATCGAATTTTCGGGTGTTTTGTGCCTGAATATGGGATATCGACTTTGGGCACCTAAAATATCGATTTTTAGCATGTTTTAGGCCTATATTTTGAAAATATTTTAGCACTGAGTAGGCATGTACAGATCGCTTCCGGGACCCCAAAATATCAAATTTTCGGGTGTTTTGTGCCAGAAAATGAGATATAAACGGGTACAGAAGATGCATGCACATATCGACTTTGGACACTTAAAATATCGATTTTTAGCATGTTTTGAGCCTATATTTTGAAAATATTCTAGCACTGAGTAGGCATGAAGAGATCGCTTCTGGGACACCAAAATATCGAATTTTCGGGTGTTTTGAGCCTGAATTTGAGATATAAGCGGGTACAGAATTTGCATGCACATATTGACTTTGTGCACCTAAAATATCGATTTTCAGCATGTTTTGGGTCTGTATTTTGAAAATACTCTAACACGGAGGAGGCATGTACAGATCGCTTCTAGGACCCAAAAATACCGAATTTTCGGGTGTTTTGAGCCTGAAATTGAGATATAAACGGATACAGAAGATGCATGCACATATCGACTTTAGACACTTAAAATATCGATTTTTAGCATGTTTTGAGCCTATATTTTGTAAAATATTCTAGCACTGAGTAGGCATGTACAGATCGCTTCTGGGACACCAAATAATCGAATTTTCGGGTGTTTTGAGCCTGAATTTGAGATATAAACGGGTACTGAAGATGCATACACATATAGACTTTTGGGCACCTAAAAGATCGATTTTCAGTATGTTTTTGGCCTGTATTTTGAAAATACTCTAACACGGAGTAGGAATGTACAGATCGATTTTGGGACCCCAAAATATCGCATATTCGGGTGTTTTGTGCCTGAATTTGGGATATCGACTTTGGGCACCTAAATTATCGATTTTTAGCATGTTTTGGGCCTTCATTTTGAAAATATTCTAGAATTGAGTAGGCATGTACAGATCGCTTCTACAACCCCAAAATATCGAATTTTCGGGTGTTTTAAGCCTGAATTTGAGATATAAACGGGTACTGAAGATGAATGCAGATATCGACTTTTGGGCACCTAAAATATCGATTTTAAGCATGTTTTGGGTCTGTATCTTGAAAACACTTTAACTAGGAGCAGGCATGTACAGATCGCTTCTAGGACCCAAAAATCCCGAATTTTCGGGTTTTTTGATCCTGAATTTGAGATATAAACGGGTACAGAAGATGCATGCAAATATCGACTTTTGGGAACCTAAAAGATCGATTTTCAGTATGTTTTGGGCCTGTATTTTGAAAATACTCTAACACGGAGTAGGCATGTACAGATCACTTCTAGGACCCCAAAATTTCGAATTTTTCGGTGTTTTGAGCCTAAATTTGAGATATCGACTTTGGGCACCTAAAATATCGATTTTTAGCATGTTTTAGGCCTATATTTTGAAAATATTTTAGCACTGAGTAAGCATGTACAGATCGCTTCCGGGACCCCAAAATATCGAATTTTCGGGTGTTTTGAGCCTGAATTTCAGATATAAACGGGTTCAGAAGATGCATGCACATATTGACTTTGGGCACCTAAAATATCGATTTTCAGAATGTTTTGGGCCTGTATTTTGAAAATACTCTAACACGGAGTAGGCATGTACAGATCGCTTCTAGGACCCAAAAATACCGAATTTTCGGGTGTTTTGAGCCTGAAAATGAGATATAAACGGGTACAGAAGATGCATGCACATACCGACTTTGGACACTTAAAATATCGATTTTTAGCATGTTTTGAGCCTATATTTTGAAAATATTCTAGCACTGAGTAGGCATGAAGAGATCGCTTCTTGGACAACAAAATATCGAATTTTCGGGTGTTTTGAGCCTGAATTTGAGATATAAGCGGGTACAGAAGATGCATGCACATATTGACTTTGGGCACCTAAAATATCGATTTTCAGCATGTTTTGGCGCAGTATTTTGAAATTACTTTAACACGGAGTAGGCACGTACAGATTGCTTCTGGGACCCAAAAATATCGAATTTTCCTTTGTTTTGTGCCTGAATTTGAGATTTCGACTTTGTGCACCTAATTATCAATTTTTAGCATGTTTTGGGACTATATTTTGAAAATATTTTAGCACTGAGTTGCCATGTACAGATTGCTTCTGGCACCCCAAAATATCGAATTTTCTGGTGTTTTGAGCCTGAATTTGTAATATAAACGGGTACAGAAGATGCATGCACATATTGACTTTTGGCACCTAAAATGTCGATTTTCAGCATGTTTTGGGTCTGTATTTATTAATACTCTAACACGGAGAAGGCATGTACAGATCGCTTCTAGGACCCAAAAATACCGAATTTTCGGGTGTTTTGAGCCTGAAAATGAGATATAAACGGACACAGAAGATGCATGCACATATCGACTTTAGACACCTAAAATATCGATTTTCAGTATGTTTTGGGCCTGTATTTAGAAAATACTTTAACACGGAGTAGGCATGTACAGATCGCTTTTAGGACCCCAAAATATCGAATTTTCGGGTGTTTTGTGCCTGAATTTGGGATATCGACATTGGGCACCTAAAATATCGATTTTTAGCATGTTTTTAGGCCTATATTTTTAAAATATTCTAGCATTGAGTAGACATGTACAGATCGTTTCTGCGACCCAAAAATATCGAATTTTCGGGTGTTTTAAGCCTGAATTTGAGATATAAACGGGTACTGAAGATGAATGCAGATATCGACTTTTGGGCACCTAAAATATCGATTTTAAGCATGTTTTGGGTCTGTATCTTGAAAACACTCTAACTAGGAGTAAGCATGTACAGATCGCTTCTAGGACCCAAAAACACCGAATTTTCGGGTTTATTTAGCCTGAATTTGAGATATAAACGGGTACAGAAGATGCATGCACATATCGACTTTTGGGCACCTAAAAGATCGATTTTCAGTATGTTTTGGGCCTGTATTTTGAAAATATTCTAGCACTGAGTAGGCATGTACAGATCGCTTCTGGGACCCCAAAATATCGAATTTTCGGGTGTTTTGAGCCTGAATTTGAGATATAAACGGGTACAGAAGATGCATGCACATATTGACTTTGGGCACATAAAATTTCGATTTTCAGCATGTTTTGGGCCTGTATTTTGAAAATACTCTAACACGGAGTAGGCATGTACAGATCGCTTCTAGGACCCAAAAATACCGAATTTTCGGGTGTTTTGAGCCTGAAAATGAGATATAAACGGGTACAGAAGATGCATGCGCATATCGACTTTGGACACTTAAAATATCGATTTTTAGCATGTTTTGAGCCTATATTTTGAAAATATTCTAGCACTGAGAAGGCATGTACAGATCGCTTCTGGGACACCAAAATATCGAATTTGCGGGTGTTTTGAGCCTGAATTTGAGATATAAACGGGTACAGAAGATGCATGCACATATTGACTTTGGGCACCTAAAATATCGATTTTCAGCATGTTTTGGCGCTGTATTTTGAAATTACTCTAACACGGAGTAGGCACGTACAGATCTCTTCTGGGACCCAAAAATATCGAATTTTCCGGTGTTTTGTGCCTGAATTTGAGATTTCGACTTTGGGCACCTAAAATATCAATTTTTAGCATGTTTTGGGCCTATATTTTGAAAATATTTTAGCACTGAGTAGGCATGTACAGATTGCTTCTGGCACCCCAAAATATCGAATTTTCTGGTGTTTTGAGCCTGAATTTGTGATATAAACGGGTACAGAAGATGCATGCACATATTGACTTTGGGCACCTAAAATGTCGATTTTTAGCATGTTTTGGGTCTGTATTTTGAAATTACTCTAACACGGAGTAGGCACGTACAGATCTCTTCTGGGACCCAAAAATATCGAATTTTCCGGTGTTTTGTGCCTGAATTTGAGATTTCTACTTTGAGCACCTAAAATATCAATTTTTAGCATGTTTTGGGCCTATATTTTGAAAATATTTAAGCACTGAGTTGGCATGTACAGATTGCTTCTGGCACCCCAAAATATCGAATTTTCTGGTCTTTTGAGCCTGAATTTGTAATATAAACGGGTTCAGAAGATGCATGCACATATTGACTTTGGGCACTTAAAATGTCGATTTTCAGCATGTTTTGGGTCTGTATTTATTAATACTCTAACACGGAGAAGGCATGTACAGATCGCTTTTAGGACCAAAAAATACCGAATTTTCGGGTGTTTTGAGCCTGAAAATGAGATATAAACGGATACAGAAGATGCATGCACATATCGACTTTAGACACCTAAAATATCGATTTTCAGTATGTTTTGGGCCTTTATTTAGAAAATACTTTAACACGGAGTAGGCATGTACAGATCGCTTTTAGGACCCCAAAATATCGAATTTTCGGGTGTTTTGGGCCTGAATTTGGGATATCGACATTGGGCACCTAAAATATCGATTTTTAGCATGTTTTTAGGCCTATATTTTGAAAATATTCTAGCATTGAGTAGACATGTACAGATCGTTTCTGCGACCCCAAAATATCGAATTTTCGGGTGTTTTAAGCCTGAATTTGAGATATAAACGGGTACTGAAGATGCATGCAGATATCGACTTTTGGGCACCTAAATTATCGATTTTAAGCATGTTTTGGGTCTGTATCTTGAAAACACTCTAACTAGGAGTAGGCATGTACAGATCGCTTCTAGGACCCAAAAACACCGAATTTTCGGGTGTTTTGAGCCTGAATTTGAGATATAAACGGGTACAGATGATGCATGCACATATCGACTTTTGGGCACCTAAAAGATCGATTTTCAGTATGTTTTGGGCCTGTATTTTGAAAATATTCTAGCACTGAGTAGGCATGTAGAGATCGCTTCCGGGACCCCAAAATATCGAATTTTCGGGTGTTTTGAGCCTGAATTTGAGATATAAACGGGTACAGAAGATGCATGCACATATTGACTTTGGGCACCTAAAATTTCGATTTTCAGCATGTTTTGGGCCTGTATTTTGAAAATACTCTAACACGGAGTAGGCATGTACAGATCTCTTCTGGGACCCAAAAATATCGAATTTTCCGGTGTTTTGTGCCTGAATTTGAGATTTCGACTTTGGGCACCTAAAATATCAATTTTTAGCATGTTTTGGGCCTATATTTTGAAAATATTTTAGCACTGAGTAGGCTATGTACAGATTGCTTCTGGCACCCCAAAATATCGAATTTTCTGGTGTTTTGAGCCTGAATTTGTGATATAAACGGGTACAGAAGATGCATGCACATATTGACTTTGGGCTCCTAAAATGTCGATTTTTAGCATGTTTTGGGTCTGTATTTTAAAAATACTCTAACACGGAGGAGGCATGTACAGATCGCTTCTAGGACCCAAAAATACCGAATTTTCGGGTGTTTTGAGCCTGAAAATGAGATATAAACGGATGCAGAAGATGCATGCACATATCGACTTTAGACACTTAAAATATCGATTTTTAGCATGTTTTGAGTCTATATTTTGAAAATATTCTAGCATTTAGTAGGCATGTACAGATCGCTTCTGAGACACCAAAATATCGAATTTTCGGGTGTTTTGAGCCTGAATTTGAGATATAAACGGGTACAGAAGATGCATGCACATATCGACTTTTGGGCACCTAAAAGATCTATTTTCAGTATGTTTTGGGCCTGTATTTTGAAAATACTCTAACAGGAGTAGGCATGTACAGATCGCTTCTTGGACCCCAAAATATCGAATTTTCGTGTGTTTTGAGTCTGAATTTGAGATATAAACGGGTACTGAAGATGCATGCACATATCGACATTTGGGCACCTAAAATATCGATTTTGAGCATGTTTTGGGTTTGTATCTTGAAAACATTTTAACTAGGAGAAGGCATGTACAGATCGCTTCTAGGACCCAAAAATACCGAATTTTCGGGTGTTTTGAGCATGAATTTGAGATATAAACGGGTACAGAAGATGAATGCACATATCGACTTTTGGGCACCTAAAAGATCGTATTTCTGTATGTTTTTGGCCTGTATTTTGAAAATACTCTAACACGGAGTAGGCATGTAGAGATCGCTTTTGGGACACCAAAATATCGAATTTTCGGTTGTTTTGTGCCTGAATTTGAGATATCGACTTTGGGCACCTAAAATATCGATTTTTAGCATATTTTTTGCCTATATTTTGAAAATATTCTAGCACTGAGTAGGCATGTACAGATCGCTTCTAGGACCCCAAAATATCGAATTTTAGGGTGTTTTGAGCCTGAATTTGTGATATAAACGGGTACAGAAGATGCATGCACATATTGACTTTGGGCACCTAAAATATCGATTTTCAGCATGTTTTGGGTCTATATTTTGAAAATACTCTAACACGGAGGAGGCATGTACAGATCGCTTCTAGGACCCAAAAATACCGAATTTTCGGGTGTTTTGAGCCTGAAAATGAGATATAAACGGATATAGAAGATGCATGCACATATCGACTTTAGACACTTAAAATATCGATTTTTAGCATGTTTTGAGCCTATATTTTGAAAATATTCTAGCATTTAGTAGGAATGTACAGATCGCTTCTGAGACACCAAAATATCGAATTTTCGGGTGTTTTCAGCCTGAATTTGAGATATAAACGGGTACAGAAAATGCAAGCACATATCGAATTTTGGGCACCTAAAAGATCGATTTTCAGTATGTTTTGGGCCTGTATTTTGAAAATACTCTAACAGGAGTAGACATGTACAGATCGCTTCTTGGACCCCAAAATATCGAATTTTCGTGTGTTTTGAGTTTGAATTTGAGATATAAACGGGTACTGAAGATGCATGCACATATCGACTTTTGGGCACCTAAAATATCGATTTTCAGTATGTTATGGGCCTGTATTTTGAAAATACTCTAACACGTAGTAGGTATGTAGAGATCGCTTTTGGGTCACCAAAATATCGAATTTTCGGTTGTTTTGTGCCTGAATTTGAGATATCGACTTTGGGCACCTAAAATATCGATTTTTAGCATATTTTGTGCCTATATTTCGAAAATATTCTAGCACTGAGTAGGCATGTACAGATCGCTTCTGGGACCGCAAAATATCGAATTTTAGGGTGTTTTAAGCCTGAATTTGAGATATAAACGGGTTCTGAAGATGCATGCAGATATCGACTTTTGGGCACCTAAAATATCGATTTTAAGCATGTTTTTGGTCTGTATCTTGAAAATACTCTAACTAGGAGTAGGCAGGTACAGATCGCTTCTAGGACCCAAAAATACCGAATTTTCCTTTTTTTTTTTTTAGCCTGAATTTGAGATATAAACGGGTACAGAAGATGCATGCACATATCGACTTTAGACACTTAAAATATCGATTTTTAGCATGTTTTGAGCCTATATTTTGAAAATATTCTAGCATTTAGTAGGCATGTACAGATCGCTTCTGAGACACCAAAATATCGAATTTTCGGGTGTTTTGAGCCTGAATTTGAGATATAAACGGGTACAGAAAATTAATGCACACATCGAATTTTGGGCTCCTAAAAGATCGATTTTCATTATGTTTTGGGCCTGTATTTTGAAAATACTCTAACAGGAGTAGGCATGTACAGATCGCTTCTTGGACCCCAAAATATCGAATTTTCGTGTGTTTTCAGTCTGAATTTGAGATATAAACGGGTACTGAAGATGCATGCACATATCGACTTTTGGGCACCTAAAATATCGATTTCGAGCATGTTTTGGGTATGTATCTTAAAAACATTCTAACTAGGAGTAGACATGTACAGATCGCTTCTAGGACCCAAAAATACCGAATTTTCGGGTGTTTTGAGCATGAATTTGAGATATAAACGGGTACAGAAGATGAATGCACATATCGACTTTTGGGCACCTAAAAGATCGTATTTCAGCATGTTTTGGGCCTATATTTTGAAAATACTCTAACACAGAGTAGGCATGTACAGATCGCTTCTTGGACATCAAAATATCGAATTTTCGTGTGTTCTGAGTCTGAATTTGAGATATAAACGGGTACTGAAGATGCACGCAGATATCGACTTTTGGGCACCTAAAATATCGATTTTCAGTATGTTATGGGCCTGTATTTTGAAAATACTCTAACACGGAGTAGGCATGTACAGATCGTTTTTAGGACCCCTAAATATCGAATTTTCAGGTGTTTTGTGCCTGAATTTGGGATATCGACTTTGGGCACCTAAAATATCGATTTTTAGCATGTTTTAGGCCTATATTTTGAAAATATTCTAGCATTGAGTAGACATGTACAGATTGTTTCTGCGACTCCAAAATATAGAATTTTCGGGTGTTTTAAGCCTGAATTTGAGATATAAACGGGTACTGAAGATGCATGCAGATATCGACTTTTGGGCACCTAAAATATCGATTTTAAGCATGTTTTGGGTCTGTATCTTGAAAACACTCTAACTAGAAGTAGGCATGTACAGATCGCTTCTGGGCCCCAAAAATATCGAATTTTCCGGTGTTTTGTGCCTGAATTTGAGATTTCGACTTTGTGCACCTAAAATATCGACTTTTAGCATGTTTTGGGCCTATATTTTGAAAATATTCTAGCACTGAGTAGGCATGTACAGATCGCTTCTGGGACACCAAAATATCGAATTTTCGGGTGTTTTGAGCCTGAATTTGAGATATAAACGGGTACTGAAGATGCATGCACATATCGACTTTTGGGCACCTAAAATATCGATTTTGAGAGTGTTTTGGGTCTGTATCTTGAAAACATTCTAAATAGGAGTAGGCATGTACAGATCGCTTCTAGGACCCAAAAATACCGATTTTTCGGGTGTTTTGAGCATGAATTTGAGATATAAACGGGTACAGAAAATGAATGCACATATCGAATATTGGGCACCTAAAAGATCGATTTTCAGTATGTTTTGGGCCTGTATTTTGAAAATACTCTAACAGGAGTAGGCATGTACAGATCGCTTCTTGGACCCCAAAATATCGAATTTTCGTGTGTTTTGAGTCTGAATTTGAGATATAAACGGGTACTGAAGATGCATGCACATATCGACTTTTGGGCACCTAAAATATCGATTTTGAGCATGTTTTGGGTCTGTATCTTAAAAACATTCTAATTAGGAGTAGGCATGTACAGATCGCTTCTAGGACCCAAAAATACCGAATTTTTGGGTGTTTTGAGCATGAATTTGAGATATAAACGGGTACAGAAGATGAATGCACATATCGACTTTTGGGCACCTAAAATATCGATTTTTAGCATGTTTTGAGCCTATATTTTGAAAATATTCTAGCATTGAGTAGACATGTACAGATCGCTTCTGGGACCGAAAATATTGATTTTTCGGGTGTTTTGAGCCTGAATTTGAGATATAAACGGGTACAGAAGATGCATGCACATATTGACTTTGGGCACCTAAAATATCGATTTTCAGCATGTTTTCGCGCTGTATTATGAAATTACTCTAACACGGAGTAGGCACGTACAGATCTCTTCTGGGACCCAAAAATATCGAATTTTCCGGTGTTTTGTGCTGGAATTTGAGATTTCGACTTTGGGCACCTAAAATATCGACTTTTAGCATGTTTTGGGCCTTTATTTTGAAAATATTCTAGCACTGAGTAGGCATATACAGATCGCTTCTGGGACACCAAAATATCGAATTTTCGGGTGTTTTGAGCCTGAATTTGTGATATAAACGGGTACAGAAGATGCATGCACATATTGACTTTGGGCACCTAAAATGTCGATTTTGAGCATGTTTTTGGTCTGTAATTTAAAAATACTCTAACACGGAGGAGGCATGTACAGATCGCTTCTAGGACCCAAAAATACCGAATTTTCGGGTGTTTTGAGCCTGAAAATGAGATATAAACGGATGCAGAAGATGCATGCACATATCGACTTTAGACACTTAAAATATCGATTTTTAGCATGTTTTGAGTCTATATTTTGAAAATATTCTAGCATTTAGTAGGCATGTACAGATCGCTTCTGAGACACCAAAATATCGAATTTTCGGGTGTTTTGAGCCTGAATTTGAGATATAAACGGGTACAGAAGATGCATGCACATATCGACTTTTGGGCACCTAAAAGATCTATTTTCAGTATGTTTTGGGCCTGTATTTTGAAAATACTCTAACAGGAGTAGGCATGTACAGATCGCTTCTTGGACCCAAAAATATCGAATTTTCGTGTGTTTTGAGTCTGAATTTGAGATATAAACGGGTACTGAACAAGCATGCACATATCGACATTTGGGCACCTAAAATATCGATTTTGAGCATGTTTTGGGTCTGTATCTTGAAAACATTTTAACTAGGAGTAGGCATGTACAGATCGCTTCTAGGACCCAAAAATCCCGAATTTTCGGGTGTTTTGAGCATGAATTTGAGATATAAACGGGTGCAGAAGATGAATGCACATATCGACTTTTGGGCACCTAAAAGATTGTATTTCAGTATGTTTTGGGCCTGTATTTTGAAAATACTCTAACACGTAGTAGGCATGTAGAGATCGCTTTTGGGACACCAAAATATCGAATTTTCGGTTGTTTTGTGCCTGAATTTGAGATATCGACTTTGGGCACCTAAAATATCGATTTTCAGCATGTTTTGGGTCTATATTTTGAAAATACTCTAACACGGAGGAGGCATGTACAGATCGCTTGTAGGACCCAAAAATACCGAATTTTCGGGTGTTTTGAGCCTGAAAATGAGATATAAACGGATACAGAAGATGCATGCACATATCGAATTTAGACACTTAAAATATCGATTTTTAGCATATTTTGAGCCTATATTTTGAAAATACTCTAACACGGAGTAGGCATGTACAGATCGCTTCTTGGACATCAAAATATCGACTTTTCGTGTGTTCTGAGTCTGAATTTGAGATATAAACGGGTACTGAAGATGCATGCACATATCGACTTTTGGGCACCTAAAATATCGATTTTCAGTATGTTATGGGCCTGTATTTTGAAAATACTCTAACGCGGAGTAGGCATGTACAGATCGTTTTTAGGACCCCTAGATATCGAATTTTCAGGTGTTTTGTGCCTGAATTTGGGATATCGATTTTGGGCACCTAAAATATCGAATTTTAGCATGTTTTAGGCCTATATTTTGAAAATATTCTAGCATTGAGTAGACATGTACAGATCGTTTCTGCGACCCCAAAATATCGAATTTTCGGTTGTTTTAAGCCTGAATTTGAGATATAAACGGGTACTGAAGATGCACGCAGATATCGACTTTTGTGCACCTAAAATATCGATTTTAAGCATGTTTTGGGTCTGTATCTTGAAAACACTCTAACTAGGAGTAGGCATGTACAGATCGCTTCTGGGACCCCAAAATATAGAATTTTCGTTTTTTTGAGCCTGAATTTGAGATATAAACGGGTACAGAAGATCCATGCACATATTGACTTTGGGCACCTAAAATATCGATTTTCAGCATGTTTTGGCGCTGTATTATGAAATTACTCTAACACGGAGTAGGCACGTACAGATCTCTTCTGGGACCCAAAAATATCTAATTTTCCGGTGTTTTGTGCCTGAATTTGAGATTTCGACTTTGGGCACCTAAAATATCGACTTTTAGCATGTTTTGGGCCTATATTTTGAAAATATTCTAGCACTGAGTAGGCATGTACAGATCGCTTCTGGGACACCAAAATATCGAATTTTCGGGTGTTTTGAGCCTGAATTTGTGATATAAACGGGTACAGAAGATGCATGCACATATTGACTTTGGGCACCTAAAATGTCGATTTTTAGCATGTTTTTGGTCTGTAATTTAAAAATACTCTAACACGGAGGAGGCATGTACAGATCGCTTCTAGGACCCAAAAATACCGAATTTTCGGGTGTTTTGAGCCTGAAAATGAGATATAAACGGATGCAGAAGATGCATGCACATATCGACTTTAGACACTTAAAATATCGATTTTTAGCATGTTTTGAGTCTATATTTTGAAAATATTCTAGCATTTAGTAGGCATGTACAGATCGCTTCTGAGACACCAAAATATCGAATTTTCGGGTGTTTTGAGCCTGAATTTGAGATATAAACGGGTACAGAAGATGCATGCACATATCGACTTTTGGGCACCTAAAAGATCTATTTTCAGTATGTTTTTGGCCTGTATTTTGAAAATACTCTAACAGGAGTAGACATGTACAGATCGCTTCTTGGACCCAAAAATATCGAATTTTCGTGTGTTTTGAGTCTTAATTTGAGATATAAACGGGTACTGAAGATGCATGCACATATCGACATTTGGGCACCTAAAATATCGATTTTGAGCATGTTTTGGGTCTGTATCTTGAAAACATTTTAACTAGGAGTAGGCATGTACAGATCGCTTCTAGGACCCAAAAATCCCGAATTTTCGGGTGTTTTGAGCATGAATTTGAGATATAAACGGGTACAGAAGATGAATGCACATATCGACTTTTGGGCACCTAAAAGATCGTATTTCAGTATGTTTTGGGCCTGTATTTTGAAAATACTCTAACACGGAGTAGGCATGTAGAGATCGCTTTTGGGACACCAAAATATCGAATTTTCGGTTGTTTTGTGCCTGAATTTGAGATATCGACTTTGGGCACCTAAAATATCGATTTTCAGCATGTTTTGGGTCTATATTTTGAAAATACTCTAACACGGAGGAGTCATGTACAGATCGCTTCTAGGACCCAAAAATACCGAATTTTCGGGTGTTTTGAGCCTGAAAATGAGATATAAACGGATACAGAAGATGCATGCACATATCGACTTTAGACACTTAAAATATCGATTTTTAGCATGTTTTGAGCCTATATTTTGAAAATATTCTAACATTTAGTAGGCATGTACAGATCGCTTCTGAGACACCAAAATATCGAATTTTCGGGTGTTTTGAGCCTGAATTTGAGATATAAAAAGGTACAGAAAATGCAAGCACATATCGAATTTTGGGCACCTTAAAGATCGATTTTCAGTATGTTTTGGGCGTGTATTTTGAAAATACTCTAACAGGAGTAGGCATGTACAGATCGCTTCTTGGACCCCTAAATATCGAATTTTCGTGTGTTTTGAGTCTGAATTTGAGATATAAACGGGTACTGAAGATGCATGCACATATCGACATTTGGGCACCTAAAATATCGATTTTGAGCATGTTTTGGGTCTGTATCTTGAAAACATTTTAACTAGGAGTAGGCATGTACAGATCGCTTCTAGGACCCAAAAATACCGAATTTTCGGGTGTTTTGAGCATGAATTTGAGATATAAACGGGTACAGAAGATGAATGCACATATCGACTTTTGGGCACCTAAAAGATCGTATTTCAGCATGTTTTGGGCCTATATTTTGAAAATACTCTAACACGGAGTAGGCATGTACAGATCGCTTCTTGGACATCAAAATATCGACTTTTCGTGTGTTCTGAGTCTGAATTTAAGATATAAACGGGTACTGAAGATGCATGCACATATCGACTTTTGGGCACCTAAAATATCGATTTTCAGTATGTTTTGGGCCTGTATTTTGAAAATACTCTAACGCGGAGTAGGCATGTACAGATCGTTTTTAGGACCTCTAGATATCGGATTTTCAGGTGTTTTATGCCTGAATTTGGGATATCGATTTTGGGCACCTAAAATATCGAATTTTAGCATGTTTTAGGCCTATATTTTGAAAATATTCTAGCATTGAGTAGACATCTACAGATCGTTTCTGCGACCCCAAAATATCGAATTTTCGGTTTTTTTGAGCCTGAATTTGAGATATAAACGGGTACAGAAGATGCATGCACATATTGACTTTGGGCAATTAAAATATCGATTTTTAGCATGTTTTGGGCCTGTATTTTGAAAATACTCTAACATGGAGTAGGCATGTACAGATCGCTTCTGGGACCCGAAAATATCGAATTTTCGGGTGTTTTGAGCCTGAATTTGAGATATAAACGGGTACAGAAGATCCATGCACATATTGACTTTGCGCACCTAAAATATCGATTTTCAGCATGTTTTGGCGCTGTATTATGAAATTACTCTAACACGGAGTAGGCACGTACAGATCTCTTCTGGGACCCAAAAATATCGAATTTTCCGGTGTTTTGTGCTGGAATTTGAGATTTCGACTTTGGGCACCTAAAATATCGACTTTTAGCATGTTTTGGGCCTTTATTTTGAAAATATTCTAGCACTGAGTAGGCATATACAGATCGCTTCTGGGACACCAAAATATCGAATTTTCGGGTGTTTTGAGCCTGAATTTGTGATATAAACGGGTACAGAAGATGCATGCACATATTGACTTTGGGCACCTAAAATGTCGATTTTGAGCATGTTTTTGGTCTGTAATTTAAAAATACTCTAACACGGAGGAGGCATGTACAGATCGCTTCTAGGACCCAAAAATACCGAATTTTCGGGTGTTTTGAGCCTGAAAATGAGATATAAACGGATGCAGAAGATGCATGCACATATCGACTTTAGACACTTAAAATATCGATTTTTAGCATGTTTTGAGTCTATATTTTGAAAATATTCTAGCATTTAGTAGGCATGTACAGATCGCTTCTGAGACACCAAAATATCGAATTTTCGGGTGTTTTGAGCCTGAATTTGAGATATAAACGGGTACAGAAGATGCATGCACATATCGACTTTTGGGCACCTAAAAGATCTATTTTCAGTATGTTTTGGGCCTGTATTTTGAAAATACTCTAACAGGAGTAGGCATGTACAGATCGCTTCTTGGACCCAAAAATATCGAATTTTCGTGTGTTTTGAGTCTGAATTTGAGATATAAACGGGTACTGAAGAAGCATGCACATATCGACATTTGGGCACCTAAAATATCGATTTTGAGCATGTTTTGGGTCTGTATCTTGAAAACATTTTAACTAGGAGTAGGCATGTACAGATCGCTTCTCGGACCCAAAAATCCCGAATTTTCGGGTGTTTTGAGCATGAATTTGAGATATAAACGGGTACAGAAGATGAATGCACATATCGACTTTTGGGCACCTAAAAGATCGTATTTCAGTATGTTTTGGGCCTGTATTTTGAAAATACTCTAACACGTAGTAGGCATGTAGAGATCGCTTTTGGGACACCAAAATATCGAATTTTCGGTTATTTTGTGCCTGAATTTGAGATATCGACTTTGGGCACCTAAAATATCGATTTTCAGCATGTTTTGGGTCTATATTTTGAAAATACTCTAACACGGAGGAGGCATGTACAGATCGCTTGTAGGACCCAAAAATACCGAATTTTCGGGTGTTTTGAGCCTGAAAATGAGATATAAACGGATACAGAAGATGCATGCACATATCGAATTTAGACACTTAAAATATCGATTTTTAGCATATTTTGAGCCTATATTTTGAAAATACTCTAACACGGAGTAGGCATGTACAGATCGCTTCTTGGACATCAAAATATCGACTTTTCGTGTGTTCTGAGTCTGAATTTGAGATATAAACGGGTACTGAAGATGCATGCACATATCGACTTTTGGGCACCTAAAATATCGATTTTCAGTATGTTATGGGCCTGTATTTTGAAAATACTCTAACGCGGAGTAGGCATGTACAGATCGTTTTTAGGACCCCTAGATATCGAATTTTCAGGTGTTTTGTGCCTGAATTTGGGATATCGATTTTGGGCACCTAAAATATCGAATTTTAGCATGTTTTAGGCCTATATTTTGAAAATATTCTAGCATTGAGTAGACATGTACAGATCGTTTCTGCGACCCCAAAATATCGAATTTTCGGTTGTTTTAAGCCTGAATTTGAGATATAAACGGGTACTGAAGATGCACGCAGATATCGACTTTTGTGCACCTAAAATATCTATTTTAAGCATGTTTTGGGTCTGTATCTTGAAAACACTCTAACTAGGAGTAGGCATGTACAGATCGCTTCTGGGACCCCAAAATATAGAATTTTCGTTTTTTTGAGCCTGAATTTGAGATATAAACGGGTACAGAAGATCCATGCACATATTGACTTTGGGCACCTAAAATATCGATTTTCAGCATGTTTTGTCGCTGTATTATGAAATTACTCTAACACGGAGTAGGCACGTACAGATCTCTTCTGGGACCCAAAAATATCGAATTTTCCGGTGTTTTGTGCCTGAATTTGAGATTTCGACTTTGGGCACCTAAAATATCGACTTTTAGCATGTTTTGGGCCTATATTTTGAAAATATTCTAGCACTGAGTAGGCATGTACAGATCGCTTCTGGGACACCAAAATATCGAATTTTCGGGTGTTTTGAGCCTGAATTTGTGATATAAACGGGTACAGAAGATGCATGCACATATTGACTTTGGGCACCTAAAATGTCGATTTTTAGCATGTTTTTGGTCTGTAATTTAAAAATACTCTAACACGGAGGAGGCATGTACAGATCGCTTCTAGGACCCAAAAATACCGAATTTTCGGGTGTTTTGAGCCTGAAAATGAGATATAAACGGATGCAGAAGATGCATGCACATATCGACTTTAGACACTTAAAATATCGATTTTTAGCATGTTTTGAGTCTATATTTTGAAAATATTCTAGCATTTAGTAGGCATGTACAGATCGCTTCTGAGACACCAAAATATCGAATTTTCGGGTGTTTTGAGCCTGAATTTGAGATATAAACGGGTACAGAAGATGCATGCACATATCGACTTTTGGGCACCTAAAAGATCTATTTTCAGTATGTTTTGGGCCTGTATTTTGAAAATACTCTAACAGGAGTAGGCATGTACAGATCGCTTCTTGGACCCAAAAATATCGAATTTTCGTGTGTTTTGAGTCTTAATTTGAGATATAAACGGGTACTGAAGATGCATGCACATATCGACATTTGGGCACCTAAAATATCGATTTTGAGCATGTTTTGGGTCTGTATCTTGAAAACATTTTAACTAGGAGTAGGCATGTACAGATCGCTTCTAGGACCCAAAAATCCCGAATTTTCGGGTGTTTTGAGCATGAATTTGAGATATAAACGGGTACAGAAGATGAATGCACATATCGACTTTTGGGCACCTAAAAGATCGTATTTCAGTATGTTTTGGGTCTGTATTTTGAAAATACTCTAACACGGAGTAGGCATGTAGAGATCGCTTTTGGGACACCAAAATATCGAATTTTCGGTTGTTTTGTGCCTGAATTTGAGATATCGACTTTGGGCACCTAAAATATCGATTTTCAGCATGTTTTGGGTCTATATTTTGAAAATACTCTAACACGGAGGAGTCATGTACAGATCGCTTCTAGGACCCAAAAATACCGAATTTTCGGGTGTTTTGAGCCTGAAATGAGATATAAACGGATACAGAAGATGCATGCACATATCGACTTTAGACACTTAAAATATCGATTTTTAGCATGTTTTGAGCCTATATTTTGAAAATATTCTAGCATTTAGTAGGCATGTACAGATCGCTTCTGAGACACCAAAATATCGAATTTTCGGGTGTTTTGAGCCTGAATTTGAGATATAAACGGGTACAGAAAATGCAAGCACATATCGAATTTTGGGCACCTTAAAGATCGATTTTCAGTATGTTTTGGGCGTGTATTTTGAAAATACTCTAACAGGAGTAGGCATGTACAGATCGCTTCTTGGACCCCTAAATATCGAATTTTCGTGTGTTTTGAGTCTGAATTTGAGATATAAACGGGTACTGAAGATGCATGCACATATCGACATTTGGGCACCTAAAATATCGATTTTGAGCATGTTTTGGGTCTGTATCTTGAAAACATTTTAACTAGGAGTAGGCATGTACAGATCGCTTCTAGGACCCAAAAATACCGAATTTTCGGGTGTTTTGAGCATGAATTTGAGATATAAACGGGTACAGAAGATGAATGCACATATCGACTTTTGGGCACCTAAAAGATCGTATTTCAGCATGTTTTGGGCCTATATTTTGAAAATACTCTAACACGGAGTAGGCATGTACAGATCGCTTCTTGGACATCAAAATATCGACTTTTCGTGTGTTCTGAGTCTGAATTTAAGATATAAACGGGTACTGAAGATGCATGCACATATCGACTTTTGGGCACCTAAAATATCGATTTTCAGTATGTTATGGGCCTGTATTTTGAAAATACTCTAACGCGGAGTAGGCATGTACAGATCGTTTTTAGGACCTCTAGATATCGGATTTTCAGGTGTTTTATGCCTGAATTTGGGATATCGATTTTGGGCACCTAAAATATCGAATTTTAGCATGTTTTAGGCCTATATTTTGAAAATATTCTAGCATTGAGTAGACATGTACAGATCGTTTCTGCGACCCCAAAATATCGAATTTTCGGTTTTTTTGAGCCTGAATTTGAGATATAAACGGGTACAGAAGATGCATGCACATATTGACTTTGGGCAATTAAAATATCGATTTTTAGCATGTTTTGGGCCTGTATTTTGAAAATACTCTAACATGGAGTAGGCATGTACAGATCGCTTCTGGGACCCGAAAATATCGAATTTTCGGGTGTTTTGAGCCTGAATTTGAGATATAAACGGGTACAGAAGATCCATGCACATATTGACTTTGCGCACCTAAAATATCGATTTTCAGCATGTTTTGGCGCTGTATTATGAAATTACTCTAACACGGAGTAGGCACGTACAGATCTCTTCTGGGACCCAAAAATATCGAATTTTCCGGTGTTTTGTGCCTGAATTTGAGATTTCGACTTTGGGCACCTAAAATATCGACTTTTAGCATGTTTTGGGCCTATATTTTGGAAATATTCTAGCACTGAGTAGGCATGTACAGATCGGTTCTGGGACACCAAAATATCGAATTTTCGGGTGTTTTGAACCTGAATTTGAGATATAAACGGGTACTGAAGATGCATGCACATATCGACTTTTGGGCACCTAAAATATCGATTTTGAGAGTGTTTTGGGTCTGTATCTTGAAAACATTCTAACTAGGAGTAGGCATGTACAGATCGCTTCTAGGACCCAAAATACCGATTTTTCGGGTGTTTTGAGCCTGAATATGGGATATCGACTTTGGACACCTAAAATATCGATTTTTAGCATGTTTTGGGCCTTTATTTTGAAAATATTCTAGCATTGAGTAGGCATGTACAAATCGCTTCTGCTACCCCAAAATATCGAATTTGAGGGTGTTTTAAGCTTGAATTTGAGATATAAACGGGTACCGAAGATGCATGCACATATCGATTTTTAGCATGTTTTGAGCCTATATTTTGAAAATATTCTAGCACTGAGTAGGCATGTACAAATCGCTTCTGGGACACCAAAATATCGAATTTTCGGGTGTTTTGAGCCTGAATTTGAGATATAAACGGGTACAGAAGATGCATACACATATCGACTTTTGGGCACCTAAAAGATCGATTTTCAGTATGTTTTGGGCCTGTATTTTGAAAATACTCTAACACGGAGTAGGAATGTACAGATCGATTTTGGGACCCCAAAATATCGCATATTCGGGTGTTTTGTGCCTGAATTTGAGATTTCGACTTTGGGCACCTAAAAAATCGACTTTTAGCATGTTTTGGGCCTATATTTTGAAAATATTCTAGCACTGAGTAGGCATGTACAGATCGCTTCTGGGACACCAAAATATCGAATTTTCGGGTGTTTTGAGCCTGAATTTGAGATATAAACGGGTACTGAAGATGCATGCACATATCGACTTTTGGGCACCTAAAATATCGGTTTTGAGAGTGTTTTGGGTCTGTATCTTGAAAACATTCTAACTAGGAGTAGGCATGTACAGATCGCTTCTAGGACCCAAAAATACCGATTTTTCGGGTGTTTTGAGCATGAATTTGAGATATAATCGGATACAGAAGATGGATGCACATATCGACTTTAGACACTTAAAATATCGATTTTTAGCATGTTTTTAGCCTATATTTTGAAAATATTCTAGCATTTAGTAAGCATGTACAGATCGCTTCTGAGACACCAAAATATCGAATTTTCGGGTGTTTTGAGCCTGAATTTGAGATATAAACGGGTACAGAAGATGCATGCACATATCGACTTTTGGGCACCTAAAAGATCGATTTTCAGTATGTTTTGGGCCTGTATTTTGAAAATACTCTAACATGGAGTAGGCATGTACAGATCGCTTTTGGGACCCTAAAATATCGAATTTTCGGGTGTTTTGTGCCTGAATATGGGATATCGACTTTGGACACCTAAAATATCGATTTTTAGCATGTTTTGGGTCTGTATCTTAAAAACATTCTAACTAGGAGTAGGCATGTACAGATCGCTTCTAGGACCCAAAAATACCGAATTTTCGGGTGTTTTGAGAATGAATTTGAGATATAAACGGGTACAGAAGATGAATGCACATATCGACTTTTGGGCACCTAAAAGATCGTATTTCAGCATTTTTTGGGCCTATATTTTGAAAATACTCTAACACGAAGTAGGCATGTACAGATTGCTTCTTGGACATCAAAATATCGAATTTTCGGGTGTTTTAAGCCTGAATTTGAGATATAAACGGGTTCTGAAGATGCATGCACATATTGACTTTGGGCAATTAAAATATCGATTTTTAGCATGTTTTGGGCCTGTATTTTGAAAATACTCTAACATGGAGTAGGCATGTACAGATCGCTTCTGGGACCCCAAAATATCGAATTTTCGGGTGTTTTGAGCCTGAATTTGAGATATAAACGGGTACAGAAGATCCATGCACATATTGACTTTGGGCACCTAAAATATCGATTTCAGCATGTTTTGGCGCTGTATTATGAAATTACTCTAACACGGAGTAGGCACGTACAGATCTCTTCTGGGACACAAAAATATCGAATTTTCCGGTGTTTTGTGCCTGAATTTGATATTTCGACTTTGGGCACCTAAAATATCGACTTTTAGAATGTTTTGGGCCTATATTTTGAAAATATTCTAGCACTGAGTAGGCATGTACAGATCGCTTCTGGGACACCAAAATATCGAATTTTCGGGTGTTTTGAGCCTGAATTTGAGATATAAACGGGTACTGAAGATGCATGCACATATCGACTTTTGGGCACCTAAAATATCGATTTTGAGAGTGTTTTGGGTCTGTATCTTGAAAACATTCTAACTAGGAGTAGGCATGTACAGATCGCTTCTATGACCCAAAAATACCGATTTTTCGGGTGTTTTGAGCCTGAATATGGGATATCGACTTTGGACACCTAAAATATCGATTTTTAGCATGTTTTGGGCCTTTATTTTGAAAATATTCTAGCATTGAGTAGGCATGTACAAATCGCTTCTGCTACCCCAAAATATCGAATTTGAGGGTGTTTTAAGCTTGAATTTGAGATATAAACGGGTACCGAAGATGCATGCACATATCGATTTTTAGCATGCTTTGAGCCTATATTTTGAAAATATTCTAGCACTGAGTAGGCATGTACAAATCGCTTCTGGGACACCAAAATATCGAATTTTCGGGTGTTTTGAGCCTGAATTTGAGTTATAAACGGGTACAGAAGATGCATACACATATCGACTTTTGGGCACCTAAAAGATCGATTTTCAGTATGTTTTGGGCCTGTTTTTTGAAAATACTCTAACACGGAGTAGGAATGTACAGATCGATTTTGGGACCCCAAAATATCGCATATTCGGGTGTTTTGTGCCTGAATTTGAGATTTCGACTTTGGGCACCTAAAATATCGACTTTTAGCATGTTTTGGGCCTATATTTTGAAAATATTCTAGCACTGAGTAGGCATGTACAGATCGCTTCTGGGACACCAAAATATCGAATTTTCGGGTGTTTTGAGCCTGAATTTGAGATATAAACGGGTACTGAAGATGCATGCACATATCGACTTTTGGGCACCTAAAATATCGGTTTTGAGAGTGTTTTGGGTCTGTATCTTGAAAACATTCTAACTAGGAGTAGGCATGTACAGATCGCTTCTAGGACCCAAAAATACCGATTTTTCGGGTGTTTTGAGCATGAATTTGAGATATAATCGGATACAGAAGATGGATGCACATATCGACTTTAGACACTTAAAATATCGATTTTTAGCATGTTTTTAGCCTATATTTTGAAAATATTCTAGCATTTAGTAAGCATGTACAGATCGCTTCTGAGACACCAAAATATCGAATTTTCGGGTGTTTTGAGCCTGAATTTGAGATATAAACGGGTACAGAAGATGCATGCACATATCGACTTTTGGGCACCTAAAAGATCGATTTTCAGTATGTTTTGGGCCTGTATTTTGAAAATACTCTAACATGGAGTAGGCATGTACAGATCGCTTTTGGGACCCTAAAATATCGAATTTTCGGGTGTTTTGTGCCTGAATATGGGATATCGACTTTGGACACCTAAAATATCGATTTTTAGCATGTTTTGGGCCTTTATTTTGAAAATATTCTAGCATTGAGTAGGCATGTACAAATCGCTTCTGCTACCCCAAAATATCGAATTTGCGGGTGTTTTAAGCTTGAATTTGAGATATAAACGGGTACCGAAGATGCATGCATATATTGACTTTGGGCACCTAAAATATCGATTTTTAGCATGTTTTGAGCCTATATTTTGAAAATATTCTAGCACTGAGTAGGCATGTACAGATCGCTTCTGGGACACCAAAAAATCGTATTTTCGGGTGTTTTGAGCATGAATTTGAGATATAAACGGGTACAGAAGATGCATGCAAATATCGACTTTTGGGCACCTAAAAGATCGATTTTCAGTATGTTTTGGGCCTGTATTTTGAAAATACTCTAACACGGAGTAGGCATGTACAGATCACTTCTAGGACCCCAAAATTTCGAATTTTCCGGTGTTTTGAGCCTGAATTTGAGATATCGACTTTGGGCACCTAAAATATCGATTTTTAGCATGTTTTAGGCCTATATTTTGAAAATATTTTAGCACTGAGTAGGCATGTACAGATCGCTTCCAGGACCACAAAATATCGAATTTTCGGGTGTTTTGACCCTGAATTTGAGATATAAACGGGTACAGAAGATGCATGCACATATTGACTTTGGGCACCTAAAATATCGATTTTCAGCATGTTTTGGGCCTGTATTTTGAAAATACTCTAACACGGAGTAGGCATGTACAGATCGCTTCTAGGACCCAAAAATACCGAATTTTCGGGTGTTTTGAGCCTGAAAATGAGATATAAACGGGTACAGAAGATGCATGCACATATCGACTTTGGACACTTAAAATATCGATTTTTAGCATGTTTTGAGCCTATATTTTGAAAATATTCTAGCACTGAGTAGGCATGAAGAGATCGCTTCTGGGACACCAAAATATCGAATTTTCGGCTGTTTTGAGCCTGAATTTGAGATATAAGCGGGTACAGAAGATGCATGCACATATTGACTTTGGGCACCTAAAATATCGATTTTCAGCATGTTTTGGCGCAGTATTTTGAAATTACTTTAACACGGAGTAGGCACGTACAGATCGCTTCTGGGACCCAAAAATATCGAATTTTCCGGTGTTTTGTGCCGGAATTTGAGATTTCGACTTTGTGCACCTAAAATATCAATTTTTAGCATGTTTTGGGACTATATTTTGAAAATATTTTAGCACTGAGTTGGCATGTACAGATTGCTTCTGGCACCCCAAAATATCGAATTTTCTGGTGTTTTGAGCCTGAATTTGTAATATAAACGGGTACAGAAGATGCATGCACATATTGACTTTGGGCACCTAAAATGTCGATTTTCAGCATGATTTGGGTCTGTATTTATTAATACTCTAATACGGAGGAGGCATGTAAAGATCGCTTCTAGGACCCAAAAATACCGAATTTTTGGGTGTTTTGAGCCTGAAAATGAGATATAAACGGATACAGAAGATGCATGCACATATCGACTTTAGACACCTAAAATATTGATTTTCAGTATGTTTTGGGCCTGTATTTAGAAAATACTTTAACACGGAGTAGGCATGTACAGATCGCTTTTAGGACCCCAAAATATCGAATTTTCGGGTGTTTTGTGCCTGAATTTGGGATATCGACATTGGGCACCTAAAATATCGATTTTTAGCATGTTTTTAGGCCTATATTTTGAAAATATTCTAGCATTGAGTAGACATGTACAGATCGTTTCTGCGACCCCAAAATATCGAATTTTCGGGTGTTTTAAGCCTGAATTTGAGATATAAACGGGTACTGAAGATGCATGAAGATATCGACTTTTGGGCACCTAAAATATCGATTTTAAGCATGTTTTGGGTCTGTATCTTGAAAACACTCTAACTAGGAGTAGGCATGTACAGATCGCTTCTAGGACCCAAAAATACCGAATTTTCGGGTTTTTTGAGCCTGAATTTGAGATATAAACGGGTACAGAAGATGCATGCACATATCGACTTTTGGGCACCTAAAAGATCGATTTTCAGCATGTTTTGGCGCTGTATTTTGAAATTACTCTAACACGGAGTAGGCACGTACAGATCTCTTCTGGGACCCAAAAATATCGAATTTTCCGGTGTTTTGTGCCTGAATTTGAGATTTCGACTTTGGGCACCTAAAATATCAATTTTTAGCATGTTTTGGGCCTATATTTTGAAAATATTTTAGCACTGAGTAGGCATGTACAGATTGCTTCTGGCACCCCAAAATATCGAATTTTCGGGTGTTTTGAGACTGAATTTGTGATATAAATGGGTACAGAAGATGCATGCACATATTGACTTTGTGTACCTAAAATGTCGATTTTTAGCATGTTTTGGGTCTATATTTTGAAAATACTCTAACACGGAGGAGGCATGTACAGATCCCTTCTAGGACCCAAAAATACCGAATTTTCGGGTATTTTGAGCCTGAAAATGAGATATAAACGGATACAGAAGATGCATGCACATATCGACTTTAGACACTTAAAATATCGATTTTTAGCATGTTTTGAGCCTATATTTTGAAAATATTCTAGCATTTAGTAGGCATGTACAGATCGCTTTTAGGACCCCAAAATATCGAATTTTCGGGTGTTTTGAGCCTGAATTTGAGATATTAACGGGTACAGAAAATGCAAGCACATATCGAATTTTGGGCACCTTAAAAAGTCGATTTTCAGTATGTTTTGGGCTTGTATTTTGAAAATACTCTAACAGGAGTAGGCATGTACAGATCGCTTCTTGGACCCAAAAATATCGAATTTACGTGTGTTTTGAGCATGAATTTGAGATATAAACGGGTACAGAAGATGAATGCACATATCGACTTTTCGGCACCTAAAAGATCGTATTTCAGCATATTTTGGGCCTATATTTTGAAAATACTCTAACACGGAGTAGGCATGTACAGATCGCTACTTGGACATCAAAATATCGAATTTTCGTGTGTTCTGAGTCTGAATTTGAGATATAAACGGGTACTGAAGATGCATGCACATATCGACTTTTGGGCACCTAAAATATCGATTTTCAGTATGTTATTGGCCTGTATTTTGAAAATACTCTAACACGTAGTAGGTATGTAGAGATCGCTTTTGGGACACCAAAATATCGAATTTTCGGTTGTTTTGTGCCTGAATTTGAGATATCGACTTTGGGCACTTAAAATATCGATTTTTAGCATATTTTGTGCCTATATTTTGAAAATATTCTAGCACTGAGTAGGCATGTACAGATCGCTTCTGGGACCCCAAAATATCGAATTTTAGGGTGTTTTGAGCCTGAATTTGTGATATAAACGGGTACAAAAGATGCATGCACATATTGACTTTGGGCACCTAAAATATCGATTTTCAGCATGTTTTGGGTCTATATTTTGAAAATACTCTAACACGGAGGAGGCATGTACAGATCGCTTCTAGGACCCAAAAATACCGAATTTTCGGGTGTTTTGAGCCTGAAAATGAGGTTTCAACGGATACAGAAGATGAATGCACATATCGACTTTAGACACTTAAAATATCGATTTTTAGCATGTTTTGAGCCTATATTTTGAAAATATTCTAGCATTGAGTAGACATGTACAGATCGCTTCTGAGACACCAAAATATCGAATTTTCGGGTGTTTTGAGCCTGAATTTGAGATATAAACGGGTACAGAAAATGAATGCAGATATCGACTTTTAAGCACCTAAAATATCGATTTTAAGCATGTTTTGGGTCTGTATCTTGAAAACACTCTAACTAGGAGTAGGCATGTACAGATCGCTTCTAGGACCCAAAAACACCGAATTTTCGTTTTTTTTTAGCCTGAATTTGAGATATAAACGGGTACAGAAGATGCATGCACATATTGACTTTGGGCAATTAAAATATCGATTTTCAGCATGTTTTGGGCCTGTATTTTGAAAATACTCTAACATGGAGTAGGCATGAATTTTTTCAAAATATAGGCTCAAAACATGCTAAAAATCGATATTTTAAGTGTCCAAAGTCGATATGTGCATGAATCATCTATACCCGTTTATATCTCAAATTCAGGCTCAAAACACCCGAAAATTCGATATTTTGGGGTCCCAGAAGTGATCTGTACATGCCTACTTAGTGCTAGAATATTTTCAAAATATAGGCCCAAAACATGCTAAAAATCAATATTTTAGGTGCCCAAAGTCGATATCTCAAATTCAGGCCCAAAACACCCGAAAATTCGATATTTTGGGGTACCAGAAGCGAACTGTACATGCCTACTCCGTGTTAGAGTATTTTCAAAATACAGGCCCAAAACATACTGAAAATCGATCTTTTAGGTGCCCAAAAGTCGATATGTGCATGCATCTTCTGTACCCGTTTATATCTCAAATTCAGGCTCCAAACACCCGAAAATTCGATATTTTGGGGTCCCAGAAGAGATCTGTACATGCCTACTCAGATGCAGGCCCAAAACATGCTGAAAAACGATATTTTAGGTGCCCAAAGTCAACATGTGCATGCATCTTCTGTACCCGTTTATATCCCAAATTCAACCTCAAAACACCCGAAAATTCGATATTTTTGGGTCCCAGAAGCGATCTGTACATGCCTACTCAGTGCTAGAATTTTTTTAAAATTTAGGCTCAAAACATGCTAAAAATCGATATTTTAAGTGTCCAAAGTCGATATGTTCATGCATCTTTTGTACCCGTTTATATCTCAAATTCGGGCCCAAAACACCCAAAAATTCGATATTTTGGGGTCCCAGAAGCGATCTGTACATGCCTACTCCGTGTTAGAGTATTTTCAATATACAGGCCAAAAACATACTGAAAATCGATCTTTTAGGTGCCCAAAAGTCGATATGTGCATGCATCTTCTGTACCCGTTTATATCCCAAATTCAACCTCAAAACACCCAAAAATTCGATATTTTTGGGTCCCAGAAGCGATCTGTACATGCCTACTCAGTGCTATAATTTTTTCAAAATATAGGCTTAAAACATGCTAAAAATCGATATTTTAAGTGTCCAAAGTCGATATGTGCATGCATCATCTGTACCCGTTTATATCTCAAATTCAGGCTCAAAACACCCGAAAATTCGATAATTTGGGGTCCCAGATGTGATCTGTACATGCCTAGTTAGTGCTAGAATATTTTCAAAATATAGTCCCAAAACATGCTAAAAATCGATATTTTAGGTGCCCAAAGTCGATATCTCAGATTCAGGCCCAAAACACTCGAAAATTCGATATTTTGGGGACCCAGAAGCGATCTGTACATGCCTACTCCGTGTTAGAGTATTTTCAATATACAGGCCCAAAACATACTGAAAATCGATCTTTTAGGTGCCCAAAAGTCGATATGTGCATGCATCTTCTGTTCCCGTTTATATCCCAAATTCAACCTCAAAACACCCGAAAATTCGATGTTTTTGGGTCCCAGAAGCGATCTGTACATGCCTACTCAGTGCTAGAATTTTTTCAAAATATAGGCTCAAAACATGCTAAAAGTCGATATTTTAAGTGTCCAAAGTCGATATGTGCATGCATCATCTGTACCCGTTTATATCTTAAATTCAGGCTCAAAACACCCGAAAATTCGATATTTTGGGGTCCCAGAAGTGATCTGTACATGCCTACTTAGTGCTAGAATATTTTCAAAATATAGGCCCAAAACATGCTAAAAATCGATATTTTAGGTGCCCAAAGTCGATATCTCAAATTCAGGCCCAAAACACCCGAAAAATCGATATTTGGGGGTCATAGAAGCGAACTGTACATGCCTACTCCGTGTTAGAGAATTTTCAAAATACAGGCCCAAAACATACGTAAAATCGATCATTTAGGTACCTAAAAGTCGATATGTGCATGCATTTTCTGTACCCGTTTATATCTCAAATTCAGGCTCCAAACACCCGAAAATTCGATATTTTGGGGTCCCAGAAGCGATCTGTACTTGCCTACTCCGTGTTAGAGTATTTTCAAAATACAGGCCCAAAACAAGCTGAAAATCGATATTTTAGGTGACGAAAGTCAATATGTGTATGCATCTTCTGCACCAGTTTATATCCCAAATTCAACCTCAAAACACCCGAAAATTCGGTATTTTTGGGTCCTAGAAGCGATCTGTACATCTCTACACCGAGTTAGATATTTTTCAAGATACAGACCCAAAACATGCTCAAAATCAATTTTTCAGGTGCCCAAAAGTCGATATGTGCATGCATCTTCTGTACCCGTTTATATCTCAAATTCAGGCTTAAAACACCCGAAAATTCGATATTTTGGGGTCCCAGAAGCGATCTGTACATGCTTACTCAGTGATAGAATTTTTTCAAATTATAGGCCCAAAACATGCTAAAAATCGATATTTTAGGTGCCCAAAGTCGATATCTTAAATTCAGGCCCAAAACACCCAAAAATTCGATATTTTGGGGTCCCAGAAGCGATCTGTACATGCCTAGTCCGTGTTAGAGTATTTTCAATATACAGGCCAAAAAACATAATGAAAATCGATCTTTTAGGTGCCCAAATGTCGATATTTGCATGCATCTTCTGTACCCGTTTATATCCCAAATTCAACCTCAAAACACCAGAAAATTCGATATTTTTGGGTCCCAGAAGCGATTTGTACATGCCTACTCAGTGCTAGAATTATTTCAAAAATATAGGCTCAAAACATGCTAAAAATCGATATTTTAAGTGTCCAAAGTCGATATGTGCATGCATCATCTGTACCCGTTTATATCTCAAATTCAACCTCAAAATACCCGAAAATTCGATATTTTGGGGTCGCAGAAGTGATCTGTACATGTCTAGTCAGTGCTAGAATGTTTTCAAAATAGAGGCTCAAAACATGCTAAAAATCGATATTTTAAGTGTCCAAAGTCGATATGTGCATGCATCATCTGTACCCGTTTATATCTCAAATTCAGGCTCAAAACACCCGAAAATTCGATATTTTGGGGTCCCAGAAGTGATCTGTACATGCCTACTTAGTGCTAGAATATTTTAAAAATATTGGCCCACAACATGCTAAAAATCGATATTTAGGTGCCCAAAGTCGATATCTCAAATTCAGGCCCAAAACACCCCAAAATTCGATATTTTGGGGTCCCAGAAGCGATCTGTACATGCCTACTCCGTGTTAGAGTATTTTCAAAATACAGGCCCAAAACATACTGAAAATCGATCTTTTAGGTACATAAAAGTCGACATGTGCATGCATCTTCTGTACCCGTTTATATCTCAAATTCAGGCTTCAAACACCCGAAAATTCGATATTTTGGGGTCCCAGAAGCGATCTGTACTTGCCTACTCCGTGTTAGAGTATTTTCAAAATACAGGCCAAAACATGTAGAACATCGATATTTTAGGTGCCCAAAGTCAATATGTGTATGTATCTTCTGCACCCGTTTATATCCCAAATTCAACCTCAAAACACCCGGAAATTCGATATTTTTGGGTCTCAGAAGCGATCTGTACATGCCTACTCAGTGCTAGAATGTTTTCAAAATATAGGCTCAAAACATGCTAAAAATCGATATTTTAAGTGTCCAAAGTCGATATGTGCATGCATCTTCTGTACCCGTTTATATATCAAATTCCAGCTCAAAACACCCGAAAATTCGTTATTATTGCGTCCGAGAAGCGATCTGTACATGCCTACTCCTATTTAGAATGTTTTCAAGATACAGACACAAAACATGCTCAATATCGACATTTTAGGTGAACAAAAGTCGATATGTGCATATATCTTCTGTACCCGTTTATATCTCAAATTCAGGCTCCAAACACCCGAAAATTCTATATTTTGTGGTCCCAGAAGCGGTCTGTATATGCCTACTCAGTACTAGAATATTTTTAAAATATAGTCCCAAAACATACTAAAAATCGATATTTTAGGTGCCCAAAGTCGATATCTCAAATTCAGGCCCAGAAACACCCGAAAATTCGATATTTTGGGGTCCCAGAAGCGATCTGTACATGCCTACTCCGTGTTAGAGTATTTTCAAAATACAGGTCCAAAACATACTGAAAATCGAACTTTTAGGTGCACAAAAGTCGATATGTGAATGCATCTTCTGTACCTGTTTATATCTCAAATTCAGGCTCCAAACACCCGAAAATTCGTTATTTTTGGGTCCTAGAAGCGATCTGTACATGCCTACTCCTAGTTAGAATATTTTCAAGATACAGACCCAAAACATGCTAAAAATCGATATTTTAGGTGCCCAAAAGTCGATATGTGTATGCATCTTCAGTACCCGTTTATATCTCAAATTCTGGCTCCAAACACCCGAAAATTAGATATTTTGGGGTCTCAGAAGCGATCTGAACATGCCTACTCCGTGTTAGAGTATTTTCAAAATACAGGCCCAAAACATACTGAAAATCGATTTTTTTGGGTCCCAAAATTCGATATTTTTGGGTCCCCGAAGCGATCTGTACATGCCTACTCAGTGCTAGAATATTTTTAAAATATAGGCCCAAAAACATGCTAAAAATCGATATTTTAAGTGTCCAAAGTCGATATGTGCATGCATCTTCTGTACCCGTATATCTCAAATTCAGGCTCAAAACACCCGAAAATTCGTTATTTTTGGGTCCCAGAAGCGATCTGTACATGCCTACTCCGTGTTAGAGTATTTTCAAAATACAGGCCCAAAACATACTGAAAATCGATCTTTTAGGTGCACAAAAGTCGATATGTTAATGCATCTTCTGTACTAGTTTATATCTCAATTTAAGGCTCCAAACACCCGAAAATTCGTTTTTTTGGGGTCCTAGAAGCGATCTGTACATGCCTACTCCTAGTTAGAATGTTTTCAAGATACGGACCCAAAACATGCTCAAAATCGATATTTTAGGTGCCCAAAAGTCGATATGTGCATGCATCTTCAGTACCCGTTTATATCTCAAATTCAAGCTCAAAACACCCGAAAATTCGATAATTTGGGTCCGAGAAGCGATCTGTACATGCCTACTCAGATACATGCCAAAGCATGCTGAAAATCGATATTTTAGGTGCCCAAAGTCAATATGTGTATACATCTTCTGCACCCGTTTATATCCCAAATTCAACCTCAAAACACCCGAAAATTCGATATTTTTGGGTCCCAGAAGCGATCTGTGCATGCCTACTCAGTGCTAGAATGTTTTCAAAATATAGGCTCAAACCATGCTAAAAATCGATATTTTAAGTGTCCAAAGTCAATATGAGCATGCATCTTCTGTACCCGTTTATATCTCAAATTCAGACTCAAAACACCCGAAAATTCGTTATTATTGGGTCCGAGAAGCGATCTGTACTTGCCTACTCCTAGTTAGAATGTTTTCAAGATACAGACACAAAACATGCTCCATATCGATATTTTAGGTGCCCAAAAGTTGATATGTGCATGCATCTTCAGTACCCGTTTATATCTCAAATTCAGGCTCAAAACACCCGAAAATTCGATATTTTGGGGTCCCAGAAGCGATCTGTACATGCCTACTCAGTGTTAGAATATTTTTAAAATATAGTCCCAAAACATACTAAAAATCGATATTTTAGGTGCCCAAAGTCGATATCTCAAATTCAGGCCGAAAACACCCGAAAATTCGGTTTTTTTAGGTAACAGAAGCGATCTGTACATGCCTACTCAGTGTTAAGAGTATTTTCAAAATACAGGCCCAAAACATACTGAAAATCGATCTTTTAGGTGCCCAAAAAGTTGATATGTGCATGCATCTTCTGTACCCGTTTATATCTCAAATTCAGGCTCCAAACACCCGAAAATTCGATATTTTTTGGGTACCAGAAGCGATCTGTACGTGGCTACTCAGTGCTAGAATGTTTTCAAAATACAGGCCCAAAACATACTGAAAATCGGTCTTTTAGGTGCACAAAAGTCGATATGTGAATGCATCTTCTGTACCCGTTTATATCTCAAATTCAGGGTCCAAACACCCGAAAATTCGATATTTTTTGGGTCCCAGAAGCGATCTGTACATGCCTACTCCTAGTTAGAATGTTTTCAAGATACAGACCCAAAACATGCTCAAAATCGATATTTTAGGTGCCCAAAAGTCGATATATGTGTGCATCTTCAGTACCCGTTTATATCTCATATTCTGGCTCCAAACACCCGAAAATTCGATATTTTGGGGTCCCAGAATCGATCTGTACATGCCTACTCAGATACAGGCCAAAACATGCTGAAAATCGATATTTCAGGTGGCCAAAGTCAATATGTGTATTCATCTTCTGCACCCGTTTATATCCCAAATTCAACCTCAAAACACCCGAAAAATCGATATTTTTTGGGTCCCAGAAGCGATCTGTACATGCCTACTCAGTGCTAGAATGTTTTCAAAATATAGGCTCAAAACATGCTAAAAGTTGATATTTTAAGTGTCCAGGGTCGATAAGTGTATGCATCTTCTGCACCCGTTTATATCTCAAATTCAAGCTCAAAAAACCCGAAAATTCAATACTTTGGGGTCCCAAAAGCGATCTCTACATGCCTACTCCGTGTTAGAGTGTTTTCAAAATACAGGCCCAAAACATACTGAAAATCGTTCTTTTAGGTGCCCAAAACTCGATATGTGCATTCATCTTCTGTACCATTTTATATCTCAAAATCAGGCCCAAAACATCCGAAAATTCAAAATTTTTGTGTCCTAGTAGCGATCTGTACATGCCCACTCCTAGTTAGAATATTTTCAAGATACAGACCCAAAACATGCTCAAAATCGATATTATAGGTGCCCAAAAGTCGATATGTGCATGCATCTTCAGTACCTGTTTATATCTCAAATTCAGGCACAAAAAACCCGAAAATTTAATATTTTGGGATCCCAGAAGCGATCTGTACATGCCTACTCAGTGCTAGAATATTTTCAAAATATAGGCCCAAAACATGCTAAAATCGATATTTTAGGTGCCCAAAGTCGATATCTCAAATTCAGGCCCAAAACACCCGAACATTCGATATTTTTGGGTCCCAGAAGCGATCTGTACATGCCTACTCCATGTTAGAGTATTTTCAAAATACAGGCCCAAAACATACTGAAAATCGATCTTTTAGGTGCACAAAAGTCGATATGTGAATGCATCTACTGTACCCGTTTATATCTCAATTTCAGGCTCCAAACACCCGAAAATTCGGTATTTTTGGGTCCTAGAAGCGATCTGTACATGCCTACTCCTAGTTAGAATGTTTTCAAGATACAGACCCAAAACATGCTCAAAATCGATATTTTAGGTGCCCAAAAGTCGATATGTGCATGCATCTTCAGTACCCGTTTATATCTCAAATTCAGGCTCAAAACACCCGTAAATTCGATATTTTGGGGTCCCAGAATCGATCTGTAGATGCCTACTCAGTGCTAGAATATTTTTAAAATACAGGCCCAAAACATGCTAAAATCGATATTTTAGGTGCCCAAAGTCGATATCTCAAATTCAGGCCCAAAACAACCGAACATTCGATATTTTGGGGTCCCAGAAGCGATCTGTACATGCCTACTCCGTGTTAGAGTATTTTCAAAATACAGGACCAAAACATACTGAAAATCGATCTTTTTTGTGCACAAAAGTCGATATGTGAATGCATCTTCTGTACCCGGTTATATCTCAATTTAAGGCTCCAAACACCCGATAATTCGGTATTTTTGGGTACTGGAAGCGATCTGTACATGCCTACTCCTAGTTAGAATGTTTTTAAGATACAGACCCAAAACATGCTCCAAATCGATATTTTAGGTGCCCAAAAGTCGATATGTGCATGCATCTTCTGTACCCGTTTATATCACAAATTCAGGCTCCAAACACCCGAAAATTCAATATTTTGGGGTCCCAGAAGCGATCTGTACATGCCTACTCCGTGTTAGAATGTTTTCAAAATATAGGCTCAAAACATGCTAAAAATCGATATTTTAAGTGTCCAAAGTCGATATGTGCATGCATCTTCTGTACCCGTTTATATCTCAAATTCAGGCTCAAAACACCCGAAAATTCGTTATTTTTGGGTTCGAGAAGCGATCTGTACTTGCCTACTCCTAGTTAGAATGTTTTCAAGATACAGACACAAAACATGCCTAATATCGATATTTTAGGTGCCCTAAAGTCGATATGTGCATTCATCTTCAGTACCCGTTTATATCTCAAATTCAGGCTCAAAACACCCGAAAATTCGATATTTTGGGGTCCCAGAAGCGATCTGTACATGCCTACTCAGTGTTAGAAGATTTTTAAAATATAGTCGCGAAACATACTAAAAATCGATATTTTAGGTGCCCAAAGTCGATATCTCAAATTCAGGCCCAAAACACCAAAAAATTCGGTTTTTTTAGGTAACAGAAGCGATCTGTACATGCCTACTCCGTGTTAGAGTATTTTCAAAATACAGGACCAAAACATACTGAAAATCGATCTTTTTTGTGCACAAAAGTCGATATGTGAATGCATCTTCTGTACCAGGTTATATCTCAATTTAAGGCTCCAAACACCCGAAAATTCGGTATTTTTGGGTACTGGAAGCGATCTGTACATGCCTACTCCTAGTTAGAATGTTTTCAAGATACAGACCCAAAACATGCTCCAAATCGATATTTTAGGTGCCCAAAAGTCGATATGTGCATGCATCTTCAGTACCCGTTCATATCTCAAATTCAGGCTCCAAACACCCGAAAATTCGATATTTTGGGGTCCCAGAAGCGATCTGTACATGCCTACTCCGTGTTAGAGTATTTTCAAAATACAGGCCCAAAACATGCTAAAATCGATATTTTAGGTGCCCAAAGTCGATATCTCAAATTCAGGCCCAAAACAACCGAACATTCGATATTTTGGGGTCCCAGAAGCGATCTGTACATGCCTACTCCGTGTTAGAGTATTTTCAAAATACAGGACCAAAACATACTGAAAATCGATCTTTTTTGTGCACAAAAGTCGATATGTGAATGCATCTTCTGTACCCGGTTATATCTCAATTTAAGGCTCCAAACACCCGAAAATTCGGTATTTTTGGGTACTGGAAGCGATCTGTACATGCCTACTCCTAGTTAGAATGTTTTCAAGATACAGACCCAAAACATGCTCCAAATCGATATTTTAGGTGCCCAAAAGTCGATATGTGCATGCATCTTCTGTACCCGTTTATATCACAAATTCAGGCTCCAAACACCCGAAAATTCAATATTTTGGGGTCCCAGAAGCGATCTGTACATGCCTACTCCGTGTTAGAATGTTTTCAAAATATAGGCTCAAAACATGCTAAAAATCGATATTTTAAGTGTCCAAAGTCGATATGTGCATGCATCTTCTGTACCCGTTTATATCTCAAATTCAGGCTCAAAACACCCGAAAATTCGTTATTTTTGGGTTCTAGAAGCGATCTGTACTTGCCTACTCCTAGTTAGAATGTTTTCAAGATACAGACACAAAACATGCCTAATATCGATATTTTAGGTGCCCTAAAGTCGATATGTGCATTCATCTTCAGTACCCGTTTATATCTCAAATTCAGGCTCAAAACACCCGAAAATTCGATATTTTGGTGTCTCAGAAGCGATCTGTACATGCCTACTAAATGCTAGAATATTTTCAAAATATAGACTCAAAACATGCTAAAAATCGATATTTTAAGTGTCTAAAGTCGATATGTGCATGCATCTTCTGCATCCGTTTATATCTCATTTTCAGGCTCAAAACACCCGAAAATTCGGTATTTTTGGGTCCCAGAAGCGATCTGTACATGCCTACTCAGTGTTAGAAGATTTTTAAAATATAGTCGCGAAACATACTAAAAATCGATATTTTAGGTGCCCAAAGTCGATATCTCAAATTCAGGCCCAAAACACCAAAAAATTCGGTTTTTTTAGGTAACAGAAGCGATCTGTACATGCCTACTCCGTGTTAGAGTATTTTCAAACTACAGGACCAAAACATACTGAAAATCGATCTTTTTTGTGCACAAAAGTCGATATGTGAATGCATCTTCTGTACCAGGTTATATCTCAATTTAAGGCTCCAAACACCCGAAAATTCGGTATTTTTGGGTACTGGAAGCGATCTGTACATGCCTACTCCTAGTTAGAATGTTTTCAAGATACAGACCCAAAACATGCTCCAAATCGATATTTTAGGTGCCCAAAAGTCGATATGTGCATGCATCTTCAGTACCCGTTCATATCTCAAATTCAGGCTCCAAACACCCGAAAATTCGATATTTTGGGGTCCCAGAAGCGATCTGTACATGCCTACTCCGTGTTAGAATGTTTTCAAAATATAGGCTCAAAACATGCTAAAAATCGATATTTTAAGTGTCCAAAGTCGATATGTGCATGCATCTTCTGTACCCGTTTATATCTCAAATTCAGGCTCAAAACACCCGAAAATTCGTTATTTTTGGGTTCGAGAAGCGATCTGTACTTGCCTACTCCTAGTTAGAATGTTTTCAAGATACAGACACAAAACATGCCTAATATCGATATTTTAGGTGCCCAAAAGTCGATATGTGCATTCATCTTCAGTACCCGTTTATATCTCAAATTCAGGCTCAAAACACCCGAAAATTCGATATTTTGGGGTCCCAGAAGCGATCTGTACATGCCTACTCAGTGTTAGAAGATTTTTAAAATATAGTCGCAAAACATACTAAAAATCGATATTTTAGGTGCCCAAAGTCGATATCTCAAATTCAGGCCCAAAACACCAAAAAATTCGGTTTTTTTAGATAACAGAAGCGATCTGTACATGCCTACTCCGTGTTAGAGTATTTTCAAAATACAGGACCAAAACATACTGAAAATCGATCTTTTTTGTGCACAAAAGTCGATATGTGAATGCATCTTCTGTACCCGGTTATATCTCAATTTAAGGCTCCAAACACCCGAAAATTCGGTATTTTTGGGTACTGGAAGCGATCTGTACATGCCTACTCCTAGTTAGAATGTTTTCAAGATACAGACCCAAAACATGCTCAAAATCGATATTTTAGGTGCCCAAAAGTCGATATGTGCATGCATCTTCAGTACCCGTTTATATCTCAAATTCAGGCTCAAAACACCCGAAAATTCGATATTTTGGGGTCCCAGAAGCAATCTGTACATGCCTACTCCGTGTTAGAATGTTTTCAAAATATAGGCTCAAAACATGCTAAAAATCGATATTTTAAGTGTCCAAAGTCGATATGTGCATGCATCTTCTGTACCCGTTTATATCTCAAATTCAGGCTCAAAACACCCGAAAATTCGTTATTTTTGGGTTCGAGAAGCGACCTGTACTTGCCTACTCCTAGTTAGAATGTTTTCTAGATACAGACACAAAACATGCTTAATATCGATATTTTAGGTGCCCAAAAGTCGATATGTGCATTCATCTTCAGTACCCGTTTATATCTCAAATTCAGGCTCAAAACACCCGAAAATTCGATATTTTGGGGTCCCAGAAGCGATCTGTACATGCCTACTCAGTGTTAGAAGATTTTTAAAATATAGTCGCAAAACATACTAAAAATCGATATTTTAGGTGCCCAAAGTCGATATCTCAAATTCAGGCCCAAAACACCAAAAAATTCGGTTTTTTTAGGTAACAGAAGCGATCTGTACATGCCTACTCCGTGTTAGAGTATTTTCAAAATACTGGACCAAAACATACTGAAAATCGATCTTTTTTGTGCACAAAAGTCGATATGTGAATGCATCTTCTGTACCCAGTTATATCTCAATTTAAGGCTCCAAACACCCGAAAATTCGGTATATTTGGGTACTTTAAGCAATCTGTACATGCCTACTCCTAGTTAGAATGTTTTCAAGATACAGACCCAAAACATGCTCCAAATCGATATTTTAGGTGCCCAAAAGTCGATATGTGCATGCATCTTCAGTACCCGTTTATATCTCAAATTCAGGCTCCAAACACCCGAAAATTCGATATTTTGGGGTCCCAGAAGCGATCTGTACATGCCTACTCCGTGTTAGAATGTTTTCAAAATATAGGCTCAAAACATGCTAAAAATCGATATTATAAGTGTCCAAAGTCGATATGTGCATGCATCTTCTGTACCCGTTTATATCTCAAATTCAGGCTCAAAACACCCGAAAATTCGTTATTTTTGGGTTCGAAAAGCGATCTGTACTTGCCTACTTTTAGTTAGAATGTTTTCAAGATACAGACACAAAACATGCCTATTATCGATATTTTAGGTGCCCAAAAGTCGATATGTGCATTCATCTTCAGTACCCGTTTATATCTCAAATTCAGGCTCAAAACACCCGAAAATTCGATATTTTGGGGTCCCAGAAGCGATCTGTACATGCCTACTCAGTGTTAGAAGATTTTTTAAATATAGTCGCAAAACATACTAAAAATCGATATTTTAGGTGCCCTAAGTCGATATCTCAAATTCAGGCCCAAAACACCAAAAAATTCGGTTTTTTTAGGTAACAGAAGCGATCTGTACATGCCTACTCCGTGTTAAGAGTATTTTGAAAATACAGGCCCAAAACATACTGATAATCGATCTTTTAGGTGCCCAAAAGTCGATATGTGCATGCATCTTCTGTACCCGTTTATATCTCAAATTCAGGCTCCAAACACCCTGAAAATTCGATATTTTGGGGTCCCAGAAACGATCTGGACATGCCTACTTAGATACAGGCCAAAACATGCTGAAAATCGATATTTTAGGTGCCCAAAGTAAATATGTGTATGCATCTTCTGCACCCGTTAATATCCCAAATTCAACCTCAAAACACCCGAAAAATCGATATTTTTTGGGTCCCAGAAGCGATCTGTACATGCCTATTCAGTGCTAGAATGTTTTCAAAATATAGGCTCAAAACATGCTAAAAATCGATATTTTAAGTGTCCAGGGTCGATATGTGTATGCATCTTCTGCACCCGTTTATATCTCAAATTCAGGCTCAAAACACCCGAAAAATCAATATTTTCGGTCCCAGAAGCGATCTGTACATGCCTACTCAGTGCTAGAATATTTTCAAAATATAGGCCC
The DNA here is from genome assembly GCA_033782935.1 of Petrolisthes cinctipes. Taxonomy (NCBI): domain Eukaryota; kingdom Metazoa; phylum Arthropoda; class Malacostraca; order Decapoda; family Porcellanidae; genus Petrolisthes; species Petrolisthes cinctipes. The sequence continues at coordinate 1,086,058 of JAWQEG010000781.1, read as the reverse complement.
AAAACATGTTAAAATAGATATTTTAGGTGCCCAAAGTCGATATCTCAAATTCAGGCCCAAAACACCCGAACAATCGATATTTTTAGGTCCCAGAAGCGATCTGTACATGCCTACTCCGTGTTAGAGTATTTTCAAAATAAAGGTCCAAAACATACTGATAATCGATCTTTTAGGTGCACAAAAGTCGATATGTGAATGCATCTTCTGTACCCGTTTATATCTCAAATTCAGGCTCAAAACACCTGAAAATTCTATATTTTGGGGTCCCAGAAGCGATGTGTACATGCCTACTCAGATACATGCCAAAACATGCTGAAAATCGATATTTTAGGTGCCCAAATTCAATATGTGTATGCATCTTCTGCACCTGTTTATATCCAAAAATCAACCTCAAAACACCCGAAAATTCGATATTTTTGGGTCCTAGAAGCGATCTGTACATCTCAGTGCTAGAATGTTTTCAAAATATAGGCTCAAAACATGATAAAAATCGATATTTTAAGTGTCCAAAGTCGATACGTGCATGCATCTTCTGTACCTGTTTATATCTCAAATTCAGGCTCAAAACACCCGAGAATTCGTTATTTTTGGGTCCTAGAAGCGATCTGTACATGCCTACTCCTAGTTAGAATGTTTTCAAGATACAGACCCAAAACATGCTCAAAATCGATATTTTAGGTGCCCAAAAGTCGATATGTGCATGCATCATCAGTACCCGTTTATATCTCAAATTCAGGCTCAAAACACCCGAAAATTCAATATTTTGGGGTCCCAGAAGCGATCTTTACATGCCTACTCAGTGCTAGAACATTTTCAAAATATAGGCCCACAACATGCTAAAAATCGATATTTTAGGTGCCCAAAGTCGATATCTCAAATTCAGCCCCAAAACACCCGAAAATTCGATATTTTGGGGTCCCAGAAGCGATCTGTACATGCCTACTCCGTGTTAGAGTACTTTCAAAATACAGGCCCAAAACATACTGATAATCGATCTTTTAGGTGCACAAAAGTCGATATGTGAATGCATCTTCTGTACCCGTTTATATCTCAATTTCAGGCTCCAAACACCCGAAAATTCGTTATTTTTGGGTCCTAGAAGCGATCTGTACATGCCTACTCCTAGTTAGAATGTTTTCAAGATACAGACCCAAAACATGCTCAAAATCGATATTTTAGGTGCCCAAAAGTCGATATGTGCATGCATCTTCAGTACCCGTTTATATCTCAAATTCAGGCTCAAAACACTCGAAAATTCTATATTTTGGGGTCCCAGAAGTGAACTGTTCATGCCTACTCAGATACATGCCAAAACATGCTGAAAATCGATATTTTAGGTGCCCAAAGTCAATTTGTGTATGCATATTCTGCCTCCCGTTAATATCCCAAATTCAACCTCTAAACACCCGAAAATTCGATATTTTCGGGTCCCAGAAGCGATCTGTACATGCCTACTCAGTGCTAGAATGTTTTCAAAATATAGGCTCAAAACTTGCTAAAAATCGATATTTTAAGTGTCCAAAGTCAATATGTGCATGCATCTTCTGTACCCGTTTATATCTCAAATTCTGGCTCAAAATCCCCGAAAATTCGTTATTATTGGGTCCGAGAAGCGATATGTACTTGCCTACTCCTAGTTAGAATGTTTTAAAGATACAGACACAAAACATGCTCAATATCGATATTTTAGGTGCCCAAAAGTCGATATGTGCATGCATCTTCAGTACCCGTTTATATCTCAAATTCAGGCTCAAAACACCCGAAAATTCGATATTTTGGGGTCCCAGAAGCGATCTGTACATGCCTACTCAGTGCTAGAATATTTTTAAAATATAGTCCCAAAACATACTAAAAATCGATATTTTAGGTGCCCAAAGTCGATATTTCAAATTCAGGCCCAAAACACACGAAAATTCGGTTTTTTTAGGTAACAGAAGCGATCTGTACGTGCCTACATCGTGTTAAGAGTATTTTCAAAATACAGGCCCAAAACATACTGAAAATCGATGTTTTAGGTGCCCAAAAGTCGATATGTGCATGCATCATCTGTACCCGTTTATATACCTCAAATTCAGACTCCAAACACACGAAAATTCGATATTTTTGGGTACTGGAAGCAATCTGTACATGCCTACTCCTAGTTAGAATGTTTTCAAGATACAGACCCAAAACATGCTCAAAATCGATATTTTAGGTGCCCAAAAGTCGATATGTGCATGCATCTTCAGTACCCGTTTATATCTCAAATTCAGGCTCAAAACACCCGAAAATTCGATATTTTGGGGTCCCAGAAGCAATCTGTACATGCCTACTCCGTGTTAGAATGTTTTCAAAATATAGGCTCAAAACATGCTAAAAATCGATATTTTAAGTGTCCAAAGTCGATATGTGCATGCATCTTCTGTACCCGTTTATATCTCAAATTCAGGCTCAAAACACCCGAAAATTCGTTATTTTTGGGTTCGAGAAGCGACCTGTACTTGCCTACTCCTAGTTAGAATGTTTTCTAGATACAGACACAAAACATGCTTAATATCGATATTTTAGGTGCCCAAAAGTCGATATGTGCATTCATCTTCAGTACCCGTTTATATCTCAAATTCAGGCTCAAAACACCCGAAAATTCGATATTTTGGGGTCCCAGAAGCGATCTGTACATGCCTACTCAGTGTTAGAAGATTTTTAAAATATAGTCGCAAAACATACTAAAAATCGATATTTTAGGTGCCCAAAGTCGATATCTCAAATTCAGGCCCAAAACACCAAAAAATTCGGTTTTTTTAGGTAACAGAAGCGATCTGTACATGCCTACTCCGTGTTAGAGTATTTTCAAAATACTGGACCAAAACATACTGAAAATCGATCTTTTTTGTGCACAAAAGTCGATATGTGAATGCATCTTCTGTACCCAGTTATATCTCAATTTAAGGCTCCAAACACCCGAAAATTCGGTATATTTGGGTACTTTAAGCAATCTGTACATGCCTACTCCTAGTTAGAATGTTTTCAAGATACAGACCCAAAACATGCTCCAAATCGATATTTTAGGTGCCCAAAAGTCGATATGTGCATGCATCTTCAGTACCCGTTTATATCTCAAATTCAGGCTCCAAACACCCGAAAATTCGATATTTTGGGGTCCCAGAAGCGATCTGTACATGCCTACTCCGTGTTAGAATGTTTTCAAAATATAGGCTCAAAACATGCTAAAAATCGATATTATAAGTGTCCAAAGTCGATATGTGCATGCATCTTCTGTACCCGTTTATATCTCAAATTCAGGCTCAAAACACCCGAAAATTCGTTATTTTTGGGTTCGAAAAGCGATCTGTACTTGCCTACTTTTAGTTAGAATGCTTTCAAGATACAGACACAAAACATGCCTATTATCGATATTTTAGGTGCCCAAAAGTCGATATGTGCATTCATCTTCAGTACCCGTTTATATCTCAAATTCAGGCTCAAAACACCCGAAAATTCGATATTTTGGGGTCCCAGAAGCGATCTGTACATGCCTACTCAGTGTTAGAAGATTTTTTAAATATAGTCGCAAAACATACTAAAAATCGATATTTTAGGTGCCCTAAGTCGATATCTCAAATTCAGGCCCAAAACACCAAAAAATTCGGTTTTTTTAGGTAACAGAAGCGATCTGTACATGCCTACTCCGTGTTAAGAGTATTTTGAAAATACAGGCCCAAAACATACTGATAATCGATCTTTTAGGTGCCCAAAAGTCGATATGTGCATGCATCTTCTGTACCCGTTTATATCTCAAATTCAGGCTCCAAACACCCTGAAAATTCGATATTTTGGGGTCCCAGAAACGATCTGGACATGCCTACTTAGATACAGGCCAAAACATGCTGAAAATCGATATTTTAGGTGCCCAAAGTAAATATGTGTATGCATCTTCTGCACCCGTTAATATCCCAAATTCAACCTCAAAACACCCGAAAAATCGATATTTTTTGGGTCCCAGAAGCGATCTGTACATGCCTATTCAGTGCTAGAATGTTTTCAAAATATAGGCTCAAAACATGCTAAAAATCGATATTTTAAGTGTCCAGGGTCGATATGTGTATGCATCTTCTGCACCCGTTTATATCTCAAATTCAGGCTCAAAACACCCGAAAAATCAATATTTTCGGTCCCAGAAGCGATCTGTACATGCCTACTCAGTGCTAGAATATTTTCAAAATATAGGCCCAAAACATGTTAAAATAGATATTTTAGGTGCCCAAAGTCGATATCTCAAATTCAGGCCCAAAACACCCGAACAATCGATATTTTTAGGTCCCAGAAGCGATCTGTACATGCCTACTCCGTGTTAGAGTATTTTCAAAATAAAGGCCCAAAACATACTGATAATCGATCTTTTAGGTGCACAAAAGTCGATATGTGAATGCATCTTCTGTACCCGTTTATATCTCAAATTCAGGCTCAAAACACCTGAAAATTCTATATTTTGGGGTCCCAGAAGCGATCTGTACATGCCTACTCAGATACATGCCAAAACATGCTGAAAATCGATATTTTAGGTGCCCAAATTCAATATGTGTATGCATCTTCTGCACCTGTTTATATCCAAAAATCAACCTCAAAACACCCGAAAATTCGATATTTTTGGGTCCTAGAAGCGATCTGTACATCTCAGTGCTAGAATGTTTTCAAAATATAGGCTCAAAACATGATAAAAATCGATATTTTAAGTGTCCAAAGTCGATACGTGCATGCATCTTCTGTACCTGTTTATATCTCAAATTCAGGCTCAAAACACCCGAAAATTCGTTATTTTTGGGTCCTAGAAGCGATCTGTACATGCCTACTCCTAGTTAGAATATTTTCAAAATATAGGCCCAAAACATGCTAAAATCGATATTTTAGGTGCCCAAAAGTCGATATGTGAATGCATCTTCTGTACCCGTTTATATCTCAATTTCAGGCTCCAAACACCCGAAAATTCGTTATTTTTGGGTCCTAGAAGCGATCTGTACATGCCTACTCCTAGTTAGAATGTTTTCAAGATACAGACCCAAAACATGCTCAAAATCGATATTTTAGGTGCCCAAAAGTCGATATGTGCATGCATCTTCAGTACTCGTTTATATCTCAAATTCAGGCTCAAAACACCCGAAAATTCTATATTTTTGGGTCCCAGAAGTGAACTGTTCATGCCTACTCAGATACATGCCAAAACATGCTGAAAATCGATATTTTAGGTGCCCAAAGTCAATTTGTGTATGCATATTCTGCCTCCCGTTAATATCCCAAATTCAACCTCAAAACACCCGAAAATTCGATATTTTCGGGTCCCAGAAGCGATCTGTACATGCCTACTCAGTGCTAGAATGTTTTCAAAATATAGGCTCAAAACTTGCTAAAAATCGATATTTTAAGTGTCCAAAGTCAATATGTGCATGCATCTTCTGTACCCGTTTATATCTCAAATTCTGGCTCAAAATCCCCGAAAATTCGTTATTATTGAGTCCGAGAAGCGATATGTACTTGCCTACTCCTAGTTAGAATGTTTTAAAGATACAGACACAAAACATGCTCAATATCGATATTTTAGGTGCCCAAAAGTCGATATGTGCATGCATCTTCAGTACCCGTTTATATCTCAAATTCAGGCTCAAAACACCCGAAAATTCGATATTTTGGGGTCCCAGAAGCGATCTGTACATGCCTACTCAGTGCTAGAATATTTTTAAAATATAGTCCCAAAACATACTAAAAATCGATATTTTAGGTGCCCAAAGTCGATATTTCAAATTCAGGCCCAAAACACACGAAAATTCGGTTTTTTTAGGTAACAGAAGCGATCTGTACGTGCCTACATCGTGTTAAGAGTATTTTCAAAATACAGGCCCAAAACATACTGAAAATCGATGTTTTAGGTGCCCGAAAGTCGATATGTGCATGCATCATCTGTACCCGTTTATATACCTCAAATTCAGACTCCAAACACACGAAAATTCGATATTTTTGGGTCCCAGAAGCGATCTGTACATGCCTAATCAGATACAGGCCAAAACATACTGAAAATCGATATTTTAGGTGCCCAAAGTCAATATGTGTATGCATATTCTGCCTCCCGTTAATATCCCAAATTCAACCTCAAAACACCCGAAAATTCGATATTTTCGGGTCCCAGAAGCGATCTGTTCATGCCTACTCAGTGCTAGAATGTTTTCAAAATATAGGCTCAAAACTTGCTAAAAATCGATATTTTAAGTGTCCAAAGTCGATATGTGCATGCATCTTCTGTTCCCGTTTATATATCAAATTCAGGCTCAAAACACCCGTTAATTCGTTATTTATGGGTCCTAGAAGCGATCTGTACATGCCTACTCCTAGTTAAAAAATTTTCAAGATACAGACCCAAAACATGCTCAAAATCGATATTTTAGGTGCCCAGAAGTCGATATGTGGATGCATCTTAAGTACCCGTTTATATCTCAAATTCAGGCTCAAAACACCCGAAAATTCAATATTTTGGGGACCCAGAAGGAATCTGTACATGCCTACTCAGTGCTAGAATATTTTCGAAATATATGCCCAAAACATGCTAAAATAGATATTTTAGGTGCCCAAAGTCGATATCTCAAATTCAGGCACAAAACACCCGAACATTCGAAATTTTGGGGTCCCAGAAGCGATCTGTACATGCCTACTCCGTGTTAGAGTATTTTTAAAATACAGGCCCAAAACATACTGAAAATCGATCTTTTAGGTGCACAAAAGTCGATATGTGAATGCATCTTCTGTATCCGTTTATATCTCAATTTCAGGCTCCAAACACCCGAAAATTCGGTATTTTGGGGTCTTAGAAGCGATCTGTACATGACTACTCCTAGTTAGAATGTTTTCAAGATACACACCCAAAACATGATCAAAATCGATATTTTAGGTGCCTAAAAGTCGATATGTGCATGCATCTTCTGTACCCGTTTATATCTCAAATTCAGTCTCCAAACACCCGAAAATTCGATATTTTGGGGTCCTAGAAGCGATCTGTACATGCCTACTCAGATACATGCGAAAACATGCTGAAAATCGATATTTTAGGTGCCCAAAGTCAATATGTGTATGCATCTTCTGCACCCGTTTATATTCCAAATTCAAACTCAAAATACCCGAAAATTCGATATTTTTGGGTCCCAGAAGCGATCTGTACATCTCAGTGCTAGAATGTTTTCAAAATATAGGCTCAAAACATGCTAAAAATCGATATTTTAAGTGTCCAAAGTCGATATGTGCATGCATCTTCTGTACCCGTTTATATCTCAAATTCAGGCTCAAAACACCCGAGAATTCGATATTTTTGGGTCCTAGAAGCGATCTGTACATGCCTACTCCTAGATAGAATGTTTTCAAGATACAGACCCAAAACATGCTCAAAATCGATGTTTTAGGTGCCCAAAAGTCGATATGTGCATGCATCTTCAGTACCCGTTTATATCTCAAATTCAGGCTCAAAACACCCGAAAATTAAATATTTTGGTGTCCCAGAAGCGATCTGTACATGCCTACTCAGTGCTAGAATATTTTCAAAATATAGGCCCAAAACATTCTAAAATCGATATTTTAGGTGCCCAAAGTCGATATCTTAAATTCAGGCCCAAAACACCCGAACATTCGATATTTTTGGGTCCCAGAAGCGATCTGTACATGCTTACTCCGTGTTAGAGTATTTTCAAAATACATGCCCAAAACATACTGAAAATCGATCTTTTAGGTGCACAAAATTCGATATGTGCATGCATCTTCTCTACCCTATTATATCTCAATTTCATGCTCCAAACACCCGAAAATTCGGTATTTTTGGGTCCTAGAAGCGATCTGTACATGCCTACTCCTAGTTAGAATGTTTTCAAGATACAGACCCAAAACATGCTCAAAATCGATATTTTAGGTGCCCAGAAGTCGATATGTGAATGCATCTTCAGTACCCGTTTATATCTCAAATTCAGGCTTAAAACACCCGAAAATTCGATATTTTGGGGTCCCAGAAGCGATATGTACATCCCTACTCAGATACATGCCAAAACATGCTGAAAATCGATATTTTAGGTGCCCAAAGTCAATGTGTGTATGCATCTTCTGCACTCGTTTATATCCCAAATTCAACCTCAAAACACCCGAAAATTCGGTATTTTTGGGTCCTAGAAGCGATCTGTACATGCCTACTCTTAGTTAGAATGTTTTCTAGATACAGACACAAAACATGATCAAAATCGATATTTTAGGTGCCTTAAAGTCGATATGTGCATGCACCTTCAGTACCCGTTTATATCTCAAATTCAGGCTCAAAACACCCGAAAATTCGATATTTTGGGATCCCAGAAGCGATCTGTACTCCGTGTTAGAGTATTTTCAAAATACAGGCCCAAAACATACTGAAAATCGATCTTTTAGGTGCACAAAAGTCGATATGTGAATGCATCTTCTGTACCCGTTTATATCTCAATTTCAGGCTCCAAACACCCGAAAATTCGTTATTTTTGGGTCCTAGAAGCGATCTGTACATGCCTACTCCTTGTTAGAATGTTTTCAAAATACCGACCCAAAACATGCTCAAAATCGATATTTTAGGTGCCCAAAAGTCGATATGTGCATGAATCTTCAGTACCCGTTTATATATCAAAATCAGGGTCAAAACACCCGAAAATTCGATATTTTGGGGTCCCAGAAGCGATCTGTACATGCCTACTCTGATACATGCCAAAACATGCTGAAAATCGATATTTTAGGTGCCCAAAGTCAATATGTGTATGCATCTTCTGCACCCGTTAATATCCCAAATTCATCCTCAAAACACCCGAAAATTCGATATTTTTGGGTCCCAGAAGCGATCTGTACATACCTACTCACTGCTAGAATGTTTTCAAAATATAGGCTCAAAGCATGCTTAAAATCGATATTTTAGGTGTCCAAAGTCGATATGTGCATGCAACTTCTGTACCCGTTTATATCTCAAATTCAGGCTCACAACACCCGAAAATTCGTTATTTTTTGGTCCAAGAAGCCATCTGTACATGCCTAATCCTAGTTAGAATGTTTTCAAGATACAGACCCAAAACATGCTCAAAATCGATATTTTAGGTGCCCAAAAGTCGATATGTGCATGCATCTACAGTACCCGTTTATATCTCAAATTCAGGCTCAAAACACCCGAAAATTCGATATTTTGGGGTCCCAAAAGCGATCTGTTCATGCCTACTCAGTGCTAGAATATTTTCAAAATATAGGTCCAAAACATACTAAAATCGATATTTTAGGTGCACAAAGTCGATATCTCAAATTCAGGCCCAGAAACACCCGAAAATTCGATATTTTGGGGTCCCAGAAGCGATCTGTACATGCCTACTCCGTGTTAGAGTATTTTCAAAATACAGGCCCAAAACATACTGAAAATCGATCTTTTAGGTGCACAAAAGTCGATATGTGAATGCATCTTCTGTACCTGTTTATATCTCAAATTCAGGCTCCAAACACTCGAAAATTCGTTATTTTTTGGGTCCTAGAAGCGATCTGTACATGCCTACTCCTAGTTAGAATATTTTCAAGATACAGACCCAAAACATGCTAAAAATCGATATTTTAGGTGCCCAAAAGTCGATATGTGTATGCATCTTCAGTACCCGTTTATATCTCAAATTCTGGCTCCAAACACCCGAAAATTCGATATTTTGGGGTCCCAGAAGCGATCTGAAAATGCCTACTCCGTGTTAGAGTATTTTCAAAATACAGGCCCAAAACATACTGAAAATCGATTTTTTTGGTGCCCAAAATTCGATATTTTTGGGTCCCAGAAGCGATCTGTACATGCCTACTCAGTGCTAGAATATTTTTTAAATATAGTCCCTAAACATACTAAAAATCTATATTTTAGGTGCCCAAAGTCGATATCTCAAATTCAGGCCCAAAACACTGGAAAATTCGATATTTTGAGGTCCCAGAAGCGATCTGTAAATGCCTACTCCGTGTTAGAGTATTTTCAAAATACAGGCCCTAAACATACTGAAAATAGATCTTTTAGGTGCCCAAAAGTCGATATGAGCATGTATCATCTGTACCCGTTTATATCTCAATTTTAGGCTCCAAACACCCGAAAATTCAATATTTTTGGGTCCCAGAAGCGATCTGTACATGACTACTCAGATACAGGCCAAAACATGCTAAAAATCTATATTTTAGGTGCCCAAAGTCAATATGTGTATGCATCTTCTGCACCCTTATATATCTCGAATTCAACCTCAAAACACCTGAAAATTCGATATTTTTGGGTCCCCGAAGCGATCTGTACATGCCTACTCAGTGCTAGAATATTTTTAAAATATAGGCCCAAAAACATGCTAAAAATCGATATTTTAAGTGTCCAAAGTCGATATGTGCATGCATCTTCTGTACCCGTATATCTCAAATTCAGGCTCAAAACACCCGAAAATTCGTTATTTTTGGGTCCCAGAAGCGATCTGTACATGCCTACTCCGTGTTAGAGTATTTTCAAAATACAGGCCCAAAACACACTGAAAATCGATCTTTTAGGTGCACAAAAGTCGATATGTGAATGCATCTTCTGTACTAGTTTATATCTCAATTTAAGGCTCCAAACACCCGAAAATTCGTTTTTTTGGGGTCCTAGAAGCGATCTGTACATGCCTACTCCTAGTTAGAATGTTTTCAAGATACGGACCCAAAACATGCTCAAAATCGATATTTTAGGTGCCCAAAAGTCGATATGAGCATGCATCTTCTGTACCCGTTTATATCTCAAATTCAGGCTCAAAACACCCGAAAATTCGATATTTTGGGTCCGAGAAGCGATCTGTACATGCCTACTCAGATACATGCCAAAGCATGCTGAAAATCGATATTTTAGGTGCCCAAAGTCAATATGTGTTTACATCTTCTGCACCCGTTTATATCCCAAATTCAACCTCAAAACACCCGAAAATTCGATATTTTTGAGTCCCAGAAGCGATCTGTGCATGCCTACTCAGTGCTAGAATGTTTTCAAAATATAGGCTCAAACCATGCTAAAAATCGATATTTTAATTGTCCAAAGTCAATATGAGCATGCATCTTCTGTACCCGTTTATATCTCAAATTCAGGCTCAAAACACCCGAAAATTCGTTATTATTGGGTCTGAGAAGCGATCTGTACTTGCCTACTCCTAGTTAGAATGTTTTCAAGATACAGACACAAAACATGCTCCATATCGATATTTTAGGTGCCTTAAAGTTGATATGTGCATGCATCTTCAGTACCCGTTTATATCTCAAATTCAGGCTCAAAACACCCGAAAATTCGATATTTTGGGGTCCCAGAAGCGATCTGTAGATGCCTACTCAGTGCTAGAATATTTTTAAAATATAGGCCCAAAACATGCTAAAATCGATATTTTAGGTGCCCAAAGTCGATATCTCAAATTCAGGCCCAAAACACCCGAACATTCGATATTTTGGGGTCCCAGAAGCGATCTGTACATGCCTACTCCGTGTTAGAGTATTTTCAAAATACAGGACCAAAACATACTGAAAATCGATCTTTTTTGTGCACAAAAGTCGATATGTGAATGCATCTTCTGTACCAGGTTATATCTCAATTAAAGGCTCCAAACACCCGAAAATTCGGTATTTTTGGGTACTGGAAGCGATCTGTACATGCCTACTCCTAGTTAGAATGTTTTCAAGATACAGACCCAAAACATGCTCCAAATCGATATTTTAGGTGCCCAAAAGTCGATATGTGCATGCATCTTCAGTACCCGTTCATATCTCAAATTCAGGCTCCAAACACCCGAAAATTCGATATTTTGGGGTCCCAGAAGCGATCTGTACATGCCTACTCCGTGTTAGAATGTTTTCAAAATATAGGCTCAAAACATGCTAAAAATCGATATTTTAAGTGTCCAAAGTCGATATGTGCATGCATCTTCTGTACCCGTTTATATCTCAAATTCAGGCTCAAAACACCCGAAAATTCGTTATTTTTGGGTTCGAGAAGCAATCTGTACTTGCCTACTCCTAGTTAGAATGTTTTCAAGATACAGACACAAAACATGCCTAATATCGATATTTTAGGTGCCCAAAAGTCGATATGTGCATTCATCTTCAGTACCCGTTTATATCTCAAATTCAGGCTCAAAACACCCGAAAATTCGATATTTTGGGGTCCCAGAAGCGATCTGTACATGCCTACTCAGTGTTAGAAGATTTTTAAAATATAGTCGCGAAACATACTAAAAATCGATATTTTAGGTGCCCAAAGTCGATATCTCAAATTGAGGCCCAAAACACCAAAAAAATCGGTTTTTTTAGGTAACACAAGCGATCTGTACATGCCTACTCCGTGTTAGAGTATTTTCAAAATACAGAACCAAAACATACTGAAAATCGATCTTTTTTGTGCACAAAAGTCGATATGTGAATGCATCTTCTGTACCAGGTTATATCTCAATTTAAGGCTCCAAACACCCGAAAATTCGGTATTTTTGGGTACTGGAAGCGATCTGTACATGCCTACTCCTAGTTAGAATGTTTTCAAGATACAGACCCAAAACATGCTCCAAATCGATATTTTAGGTGCCCAAAAGTCGATATGTGCATGCATCTTCAGTACCCGTTCATATCTCAAATTCAGGCTCCAAACACCCGAAAATTCGATATTTTGGGGTCCCAGAAGCGATCTGTACATGCCTACTCCGTGTTAGAATGTTTTCAAAATATAGGCTCAAAACATGCTAAAAATCGATATTTTAAGTGTCCAAAGTCGATATGTGCATGCATCTTCTGTACCCGTTTATATCTCAAATTCAGGCTCAAAACACCCGAAAATTCGTTATTTTTGGGTTCGAGAAGCGATCTGTACTTGCCTACTCCTAGTTAGAATGTTTTCAAGATACAGACACAAAACATGCCTAATATCGATATTTTAGGTGCCCAAAAGTCGATATGTGCATTCATCTTCAGTACCCGTTTATATCTCAAATTCAGGCTCAAAACACCCGAAAATTCGATATTTTGGGGTCCCAGAAGCGATCTGTACATGCCTACTCAGTGTTAGAAGATTTTTAAAATATAGTCGCGAAACATACTAAAAATCGATATTTTAGGTGCCCAAAGTCGATATCTCAAATTCAGGCCCAAAACACCAAAAAATTCGGTTTTTTTAGGTAACAGAAGCGATCTGTACATGCCTACTCCGTGTTAGAGTATTTTCAAAATACAGGACCAAAACATACTGAAAATCGATCTTTTTTGTGCACAAAAGTCGATATGTGAATGCATCTTCTGTACCAGGTTATATCTCAATTTAAGGCTCCAAACACCCGAAAATTCGGTATTTTTGGGTACTGGAAGCGATCTGTACATGCCTACTCCTAGTTAGAATGTTTTCAAGATACAGACCCAAAACATGCTCCAAATCGATATTTTAGGTGCCCAAAAGTCGATATGTGCATGCATCTTCAGTACCCGTTCATATCTCAAATTCAGGCTCCAAACACCCGAAAATTCGATATTTTGGGGTCCTAGAAGCGATCTGTACATGCCTACTCCGTGTTAAGAGTATTTTCAAAATACAGGCCCAAAACATACTGATAATCGATCGTTTAGGTGCCCAAAAGTCGATATGTGCATGCATCTTCTGTACCCGTTTATATCTCAAATTCAGGCTCCAAACACCCTGAAAATTCGATATTTTGGGGTCCCAGAAACGATCTGTACATGCCTACTCAGATACAGGTAAAAACATGCTGAAAATCGATATTTTAGGTGCCCAAAGTAAATATGTGTATGCATCTTCTGCACCCGTTAATATCCCAAATTCAACCTCAAAACACCCGAAAAATCGATATTTTTTGGGTCCCAGAAGCGATCTGTACATGCCTATTCAGTACTAGAATGTTTTCAAAATATAGGCTCAAAACATGCTAAAAATCGATATTTTAAGTGTCCAGGGTCGATATGTGTATGCATCTTCTGCACCCGTTTATATCTCAAATTCAGGCTCAAAACACCCGAAAAATCAATATTTTCGGTCCCAGAAGCGATCTGTACATGCCTACTCAGTGCTAGAATATTTTCAAAATATAGGCCCAAAACATGTTAAAATAGATATTTTAGGTGCCCAAAGTCGCTATCTCAAATTCAGGCCCAAAACACCCGAACAATCGAAATTTTTGGGTCCCAGAAGCGATCTGTACATGCCTACTCCGTGTTAGAGTATTTTCAAAATAAAGGCCCAAAACATACTGATAATCGATCTTTTAGGTGCACAAAAGTCGATATGTGAATGCATCTTCTGTACCCGTTTATATCTCAAATTCAGGCTCAAAACACCCGAAAATTCTATATTTTGGGGTCCCAGAAGCGATCTGTACATGCCTACTCAGATACATGCCAAAACATGCTGAAAATCGATATTTTAGGTGCCCAAATTCAATATGTGTATGCATCTTCTGCACCTGTTTATATCCAAAAATCATCCTCAAAACACCCGAAAATTTGATATTTTTGGGTCCCAGAAGCGATCTGTACATCTCAGTGCTAGAACATTTTCAAAATATAGGCCCACAACATGCTAAAAATCGATATTTTAGGTGCCCAAAGTCGATATCTCAAATTCAGCCCCAAAACACCCGAAAATTCGATATTTTGGGGTCCCAGAAGTGATCTGTACATGCCTACTCCATGTTAGAGTACTTTCAAAATACAGGCCCAAAACATATTGAAAATCGATCTTTTAGGTGCACAAAAGTCGATATGTGAATGCATCTTCTGTACCCGTTTATATCTCAATTTCAGGCTCCAAACACTAGAAAATTCGGTATTTTTGGGTCCTTGAAGCGATTTGTACATGCCTACTCTTAGTTAGAATGTTTTCAGGATACAGACCCAAAACATGCTCAAAATCGATATTTTAGGTGCCCAAAAGTCGATATGTGCATGCATTTTCAGTACCCGTTTATATCTCAAATTCAGGCCCAAAACACCCGAAAATTCGATATTTTGGGGTCCCAGAAGCGATCTGTACATGCCTACTCCGTGTTAGAGTACTTTCAAAATACAGGCCCAAAACATACTGATAATCGATCTTTTAGGTGCACAAAAGTCGATATGTGAATGCATCTTCTGTACCCGTTTATATATCAATTTCAGGCTCCAAACACCCGAAAATTCGTTATTTTTGGGTCCTAGAAGCGATCTGTACATGCCTACTCCTAGTTAGAATGTTTTCAAGATACAGACCCAAAACATGCTCAAAATCAATATTTTCGGTCCCAGAAGCGATCTGTACATGCCTACTCAGTGCTAGAATATTTTCAAAATATAGGCCCAAAACATGTTAAAATAGATATTTTAGGTGCCCAAAGTCGCTATCTCAAATTCAGGCCCAAAACACCCGAACAATCGAAATTTTTGGGTCCCAGAAGCGATCTGTACATGCCTACTCCGTGTTAGAGTATTTTCAAAATAAAGGCCCAAAACATACTGATAATCGATCTTTTAGGTGCACAAAAGTCGATATGTGAATGCATCTTCTGTACCCGTTTATATCTCAAATTCAGGCTCAAAACACCCGAAAATTCTATATTTTGGGGTCCCAGAAGCGATCTGTACATGCCTACTCAGATACATGCCAAAACATGCTGAAAATCGATATTTTAGGTGCCCAAATTCAATATGTGTATGCATCTTCTGCACCTGTTTATATCCAAAAATCATCCTCAAAACACCCGAAAATTTGATATTTTTGGGTCCCAGAAGCGATCTGTACATCTCAGTGCTAGAACATTTTCAAAATATAGGCCCACAACATGCTAAAAATCGATATTTTAGGTGCCCAAAGTCGATATCTCAAATTCAGCCCCAAAACACCCGAAAATTCGATATTTTGGGGTCCCAGAAGTGATCTGTACATGCCTACTCCATGTTAGAGTACTTTCAAAATACAGGCCCAAAACATATTGAAAATCGATCTTTTAGGTGCACAAAAGTCGATATGTGAATGCATCTTCTGTACCCGTTTATATCTCAATTTCAGGCTCCAAACACTAGAAAATTCGGTATTTTTGGGTCCTTGAAGCGATTTGTACATGCCTACTCTTAGTTAGAATGTTTTCAGGATACAGACCCAAAACATGCTCAAAATCGATATTTTAGGTGCCCAAAAGTCGATATGTGCATGCATTTTCAGTACCCGTTTATATCTCAAATTCAGGCCCAAAACACCCGAAAATTCGATATTTTGGGGTCCCAGAAGCGATCTGTACATGCCTACTCCGTGTTAGAGTACTTTCAAAATACAGGCCCAAAACATACTGATAATCGATCTTTTAGGTGCACAAAAGTCGATATGTGAATGCATCTTCTGTACCCGTTTATATATCAATTTCAGGCTCCAAACACCCGAAAATTCGTTATTTTTGGGTCCTAGAAGCGATCTGTACATGCCTACTCCTAGTTAGAATGTTTTCAAGATACAGACCCAAAACATGCTCAAAATCGATATTTTAGGTGCCCAAAAGTCGATATGTGCATGCATCTTCAGTACCCGTTTATATCTCAAATTAAGGCTCAAAACACCCGAAAATTCTATATTTTGGGGTCCCAGAAGTGAACTGTTCATGCCTACTCAGATACATGCCAAAACATGCTGAAAATCGATATTTTAGGTGCCCAAAGTCTATATGTGAATGCATATTCTGCCTCCCGTTAATATCCCAAATTCAACCTCAAAACACCCGAAAATTCGATATTTTCGGGTCCCAGAAGCGATATGTACATGCCTACTCAGTGCTAGAATATTTTCAAAATATAGGCTCAAAACTTGCTAAAAATCGATATTTTAAGTGTCCAAAGTCAATATGTGCATGCATCTTCTGTACCCGTTTATATCTCAAATTCAGGCTCAAAATCCCCGAAAATTCGTTATTATTGGGTTCGAGAAGCGATCTGTACTTGCCTACTCCTAGTTAGAATGTTTTAAAGATACAGACACAAAACATGCTCAATATCGATATTTTAGGTGCCCAAAAGTCGATATGTGCATGCATCTTCAGTACCCGTTTATATCTCAAATTCAGGCTCAAAACACCCGAAAATTCGATATTTTCTGGGTCCCAGAAGCGATCTGTACATGCCTACTCAGTGCTAGAATATGTTTAAAATATAGTCCCAAAACATACTAAAAATCGATATTTTAGGTGCCCAAAGTCGATATTTCAAATTCAGGCCCAAAACACCCGAAAATTCGGTTTTTTTAGGTAACAGAAGCGATCTGTATATGCCTACATCGTGTTAAGAGAATTTTCAAAATACAGGCCCAAAACATACTTAAAAATCGATGTTTTAGGTGCCCAAAAGTCGATATGTGCATGCATCATCTGTACCCGTTTATATACCTAAAATTCAGACTCCAAACACACGAAAATTCGATATTTTGGGGTCCCAGAAGCGATCTGTACATGCCTACTCCATGTTAGAGTATTTTCAAAATACATGCCCAAAACATACTGAAAATCGATCTTTTAGGTGCACAAAAGTCGATATGTGAATGCATCTACTGTACCCGTTTATATCTCAATTTCAGGCTCCAAACACCCGAAAATTCGGTATTTTTGGGTCCTAGAAGCGATCTGTACATGCCTACTCCTAGTTAGAATGTTTTCAAGATACAGACCCAAAACATGCTCAAAATCGATATTTTAGGTGCCCAAAAGTCGATATGTGCATGCATCTTCAGTACCCGTTTATATCTCAAATTCAGGCTCAAAACACCCGTAAATTCAATATTTTGGGGTCCCAGAATCGATCTGTAGATGCCTACTCAGTGCTAGAATATTTTTAAAATATAGGCCCAAAACATGCTAAAATCGATATTTTAGGTGCCCAAAGTCGATATCTCAAATTCAGGCCCAAAACACCCGAACATTCGATATTTTGGGGTCCCAGAAGCGATCTGTACATGCCTACTCCGTGTTAGAGTATTTTCAAAATACAGGACCAAAACATACTGAAAATCGATCTTTTTTGTGCACAAAAGTCGATATGTGAATGCATCTTCTGTACCAGGTTATATCTCAATTTATGGCTCCAAACACCCGAAAATTCGATATTTTGGGGTCCCAGAAGCGATCTGTACATGCCTACTCCGTGTTAGAATGTTTTCAAAATATAGGCTCAAAACATGCTAAAAATCGATATTTTAAGTGTCCAAAGTCGATATGTGCATGCATCTTCTGTACCCGTTTATATCTCAAATTCAGGCTCAAAACACCCGAAAATTCGTTATTTTTGGGTTCGAGAAGCGATCTGTACTTGCCTACTCCTAGTTAGAATGTTTTCAAGATACAGACACAAAACATGCCTAATATCGATATTTTAGGTGCCCAAAAGTCGATATGTGCATTCATCTTCAGTACCCGTTTATATCTCAAATTCAGGCTCAAAACACCCGAAAATTCGATATTTTGGGGTCCCAGAAGCGATCTGTACATGCCTACTCAGTGTTAGAAGATTTTTAAAATATAGTCGCAAAACATACTAAAAATCGATATTTTAGGTGCCCAAAGTCGATATCTCAAATTCAGGCCCAAAACACCAAAAAATTCGGTTTTTTTAGGTAACAGAAGCGATCTGTACATGCCTACTCCGTGTTAGAGTATTTTCAAAATACAGGACCAAAACACACTGAAAATCGATCTTTTTTGTGCACAAAAGTCGATATGTGTATGCATCTTCTGCACCCGTTAATATCCCAAATTCAACCTCAAAACACCCGAAAAATCGATATTTTTTGGGTCCCAGAAGCGATCTGTACATGCCTATTCAGTGCTAGAATGTTTTCAAAATATAGGCTCAAAACATGCTAAAAATCGATATTTTAAGTGTCCAGGGTCGATATGTGTATGCATCTTCTGCACCCGTTTATATCTCAAATTCAGGCTCAAAACACCCGAAAAATCAATATTTTTGGTCCCAGAAGCGATCTGTACATGCCTACTCAGTGCTAGAATATTTTCAAAATATAGGCCCAAAACATGTTAAAATAGATATTTTAGGTGCCCAAAGTCGATATCTCAAATTCAGGCCCAAAACACCCGAACAATCGATATTTTTGGGTCCCAGAAGCGATATGTACATGCCTACTCCGTGTTAGAGTATTTTCAAAATAAAGGCCCAAAACATACTGATAATCGATCTTTTAGGTGCACAAAAGTCGATATGTGAATACAT
This sequence comes from Petrolisthes cinctipes, assembly GCA_033782935.1. Classification (NCBI taxonomy): domain Eukaryota; kingdom Metazoa; phylum Arthropoda; class Malacostraca; order Decapoda; family Porcellanidae; genus Petrolisthes; species Petrolisthes cinctipes. The sequence continues at coordinate 1,066,807 of JAWQEG010000781.1, read as the reverse complement.
CTTCTGTACCCGTTTATATCTCAAATTCAGGCTCAAAACACCTGAAAATTCTATATTTTGGGGTCCCAGAAGCGATCTGTACATGCCTACTCAGATACATGCCAAAACATGCTGAAAATCGATATTTTAGGTGCCCAAATTCAATATGTGTATGCATCTTCTGCACCTGTTTATATCCAAAAATCAACCTCAAAACACCCGATAATTCGATATTTTTGGGTCCCAGAAGCGATCTGTACATCTCAGTGCTAGAATGTTTTCAAAATATAGGCTCAAAACATGCTAAAAATCGATATTTTAAGTGTCCAAAGTCGATACGTGCATGCATCTTCTGTACCTGTTTATATCTCAAATTCAGGCTCAAAACACCCGAGAATTCGTTATTTTTGGGTCCTAGAAGCGATCTGTACATGCCTACTCCTAGTTAGAATGTTTTCAAGATACAGACCCAAAACATGCTCAAAATCGATATTTTAGGTGCCCAAAAGTCGATATGTGCATGCATCATCAGTACCCGTTTATATCTCAAATTCAGGCTCAAAACACCCGAAAATTCGATATTTTGGGGTCCCAGAAGCGATCTTTACATGCCTACTCAGTGCTAGAACATTTTCAAAATATAGGCCCACAACATGCTAAAAATCGATATTTTAGGTGCCCAAAGTCGATATCTCAAATTCAGCCACAAAACACCCGAAAATTCGATATTTTGGGGTCCCAGAAGCGATCTGTACATGCCTACTCCGTGTTAGAGTACTTTCAAAATACAGGCCCAAAACATACTGAAAATCGATCTTTTAGGTGCACAAAAGTCGATATGTGAATGCATCTTCTGTACCCGTTTATATCTCAATTTCAGGCTCCAAACACCAGAAAATTCGGTATTTTTGGGTCCTAGAAGCGATTTGTACATGCCTACTCTTAGTTAGAATGTTTTCAGGATACAGACCCAAAACATGATCAAAATCGATATTTTAGGTGCCCAAAAGTCGATATGTGCATGCATTTTCAGTACCCGTTTATATCTCAAATTCAGGCCCAAAACACCCGAAAATTCGATATTTTGGGGTCCCAGAAGCGATCTGTACATGCCTACTCCGTGTTAGAGTACTTTTAAAATACAGGCCCAAAACATACTGATAATCGATCTTTTAGGTGCACAAAAGTCGATATGTGAATGCATCTTCTGTACCCGTTTATATCTCAATTTCAGGCTCCAAACACCCGAAAATTCGTTATTTTTGGGTCCCAGAAGCGATCTGTACATGCCTACTCAGTGCTAGAATGTTTTCAAAATATAGGCTCAAAACATGCTAAAAATCGATATTTTAAGTGTCCAGGGTCGATATGTGCATGCATCTTCCGTACCCGTTTATATCTCAAATTCAGGCTCAAAACACCCGAAAATTCAAAATTTTTGTGTCCTAGTAGCGATCTGTACATGCCTACTAATACTTAGAATGTTTTCAAGATACAGACCCAAAACATGCTCAAAATTGATATTATAGGTGCCCAAAAGTCGATATGTGCATTCATCTTCAGTACCTGTTTATATCTTAAATTCAGGCTCACAATACCCGAAAATTCGATATTTAGGGGTCCCAGAAACGATCTGTACATGCCTACTCAGTGCAAAAATATTTTCAATATATATGCCCAAAACATGCTACAAATCGATATTTTAGGTGCCCAAAGTCGATATCTCAAATTCAGGACCAAAACACCCGAAAATTCGATATTTTGGGGTCCTAGAAGCGATCTGTACATGCCTACTCCGTGTTAGAGTATTTTCAAAATACAGACCCAAAACATACGGAAAATCGATCTTTTAGGTGCCCAAAAGTCGATATGTGCATGCATCTTCTTTACCCGATTATATCTCAAATTCAGGCTCCAAACACCCGAAAATTCGATATTTAGGGGTCCCAGAAGCGATCTGTACATGCCTACTCAAATACAGGCCAAAACATGCTGAAAATCGATATTTTAGGTGCCCAAAGTCAATATGTGTATGCATCTTCTGCACCCGTTTATATCCCAAATTCAACCTCAAAACACCTGAAAATTCGATATTTTTTGGTCCCAGAAGCGATCTGTACATACCTACTCAGTGCTAGAATGTTTTCAAAATATAGGCTTAAAACATGCTAAAAATCGATATTTTACGTGTCCAAAGTCAATATGTGTATGAATCTTCTGCTCCCGTTTATATCCCAAATTCAACCTCAAAACACCCGAAAATTCGATATTTTTGGGTCCCAGAAGCGATCTGTACATGCCTACTCAGTGCTAAAATGTTTTCAAAATATAGGCTCAAAACATGCTAAAAATCGATATTTTAAGTGTCCAAAGTCGATATGTGCATGCATCTTCAGTACCTGTTTATATCTTAAATTCAGGCTCAAAATACCCGAAAATTCGTTATTTTGGGGTCCCAGAAGCGATCTGTACATGCCTACTCAGTGCTAGAGTATTATCAAAATACAGGCCCAAAATATACTGAAAATCGATCCTTTATGTGCACAAAAGTCGATATGTGAATGCATCTACTGTACCCGTTTATATCTCAATTTCAGGCTCAAAACACCCGAAAATTCGGTATTTTTGGGTCCTAGAAGCGATCTGTACATGCCTACTCCTAGTTAGAATGTTTTCAAGATACAGACCCAAAACATGCTTAATATCAATATTTTAGGTGCCCAAAAGTCGATATGTGCATGCATCTTTAGTACCCGTTTATATCTCAAATTCAGGCTCCAAACACCCGAAAATTCAATATTTTGGGGTCCCAGAAGCGATCTGTACATGCCTACTCAGATTCATGCCAAAACATACTGAAAATCAAAATTTTAGGTGCCCAAAGTCAATATGTGTATGCATCTTCTGTACCCGTTTATATCCCAAATTCAACCTCAAAACACCCGAAAATTCGATTTTTTTTGGTTCCCAGAAGCGATCTGTACATGCCTAATCAGTGCTAGAATATTTTTAAAATATAGGCTCAAAACATGCTAAAAATCGATATTTAAGTGTCCAAAGTCGATATGTGCATGCATCTTCTTTACCCGTTTACATCTCAAATTCAGGCTCAAAACACCCGAAAAAATTTCTTTATTTTTGGGTCCTAGAAGCGATCTGTACATGCCTACTCCTAGTTAGAATGTTTTCAAGATACAGACCTAAAACATGCTCAAAATCGATATTTTAGGTGCCCAAAAGTGGATATGTTAATGCATCTTCTGTACCCGTTTATATCTCAATTTTAGGCTCCAAACACCCGAGAATTTGTTATTTTTGGGTCCTAGAAGCGATCTGTACATGCCTACTCCTAGTTAGAATGTTTTCAAGATACAGACCCAAAACATGCTCAAAATCGATATTTTAGGTGCCCAAAAGTCGATATGTGCATGCATCTTCAGTACCCGTTTATATCTCAAATTCAGGCTCCAAACACCCAAAAATTCAATATTTTGGGGTCCCAGAAGCGATTTGTACATGCCTACTCAGATACATGCCAAAACATGCTGAAAATCGATATTTTAGGTGCCCAAAGTCAATATGTGTATGCATCTTCTGCATCCGTTTATATTCCAAATTCAGGCTCAAAACACACTAAAATTCTATATTTTTGGGTCCCATAAGCGATCTGTACATCTCAGTGCTAGAATGTTTTCAAAATATAGGCTCAAAACATGCTAAAAATCGATATTTTAAATGTCCAAAGTCGATATGTGCATGCATCATCTGTACCCGTTTATATCTCAAATTCAGGCTCAAAACACACGAGAATTCGATATTTTTGGGTCCTAGAAGCGATCTGTACATGCCTACTCCTAGTTAGAATGTTTTCAAGATACAGACCCAAAACATGCTCAAAATCGATATTTTAGGTGCCCAAAAGTCGATATGTGCATGCATCTTTAGTACCCGTTTATATCTCAAATTCAGGCTCAAAACACCCGAAAATTCAATATTTTTGGGTCCCAGAAGCGATGTGTACATGCCTACTCCGTGTTAGAGTATTTTCAAAATACATTCCCAAAACATACTGAAAATCGATCTTTTAGGTGCACAAAAGTCGATATGTGAATGCATCTTCTGCACCCGTTTATATCCCAAATTCAACCTTAAAACACCCGAAAATTCGATATTTTTTGGGGTCGCAGAAGCGATCTGTACATGCCTAATCAGTGCTAGAATGTTTTCAAAATATAGGCTCAAAACATGCTAAAAATCGATATTTTAAGTGTCCAGGGTCGATATGTGCATGCATCTTCTGTACCCGTTTATATCTCAAATTCAGGCTCAAAATACCCAAAAATTCGATATTTTGGGGTCCCAGAAGCGATCTGTACATGCCTACTCAGTGCTAAAATATTTTCAAAATATATGCCCAAAACATGCTACAAATCGATATTTTAGGTGCCCAAATTCGATATCTCAAATATAGGACCAAAACACCCGAAAATTCGATATTTTGGGGTCCCAGAAGCGATCTGTACATGCCTACTCCGTGTTAGAGTATTTTCAAAATAAAGGCCCATAACATACGGAAAATCGATCTTTTAGGTGCCCAAAAGTCGATATGTGCATGCATCTTCTGTACCCGTTTATATCTCAAATTCAGGCTCCAAACACCCGAAAATTCGATATTTTGGGGTTCCAGAAGCGATCTGTACATGCCTACTCAGATACAGGCCAAAACATGCTAAAATTCGATATTTTAGTTGCCCAAAGTCAATATGTGTATGCATCTTCTGCATCCGTTTATATCTTAAATTCAGGCTCAAAATACCCGAAAATTCTATATTTTGGGGTCCCAGAAGCGATCTGTACATGCCTACTCCGTTTTGTTTTTTTATATATGTTCCTACACTGGACATAGGCTTCATCAAGCCCGTTACCATGGCCCAGGTCAACTGCTACTCACACACACACACACACGCGTCACGACTTCCGAACTGGTACCCAGCCACAGAAGGAGAGAAGTGAGGGTAATTCCCAAATACTGCAGCTGTTTTGGTACCAGCGAGGGTGTTTTACGACGTTCGGTGGCCTTATAGTTAGTGCCTCAAACTCAAATCGGGAGAGTAAATATTCTCAGGCCCTTACCTGAGAGGATCGATCTCCCGACCTCTAGGTTACGAGTCCAGAACACCAACCACACGGATACCTCCACCGTGTTAGAGTATTTTCAAAATACAGGCCCAAAACATACTGAAAATCGATCTTTTAGGTGCCCAAAAGTCGATATGTGCATGCATCTTCTGTACCCGTTTATATCTCAAATTCAGGCTCCAAACACGCGAAAATTCGATATTTTTGGGTAATAGAAGCGATCTGTACATGCCTACTCCTAGTTAGAATGTTTTCAAGATACAGACCCAAAACATGCTCAAAATCGATGTTTTAGGTGCCCAAAAGTCGATATGTGCATGCATCTTCAGTACCCGTTTATATCTCAAATTCAGGCTCAAAACACCCGAAAATTAAATATTTTGGGGTCCCAGAAGCGATCTGTACATGCCTACTCAGTGCTAGAATATTTTCAAAATAAAGGCCCAAAACATGCTAAAATCGATATTTTAGGTGCCCAAAGTCGATATCTCAAATTCAGGCCCAAAACACCCGAACATTCGATATTTTTGGGTCCCAGAAGCGATCTGTACATGCCTACTCCGTGTTAGAGTATTTTCAAAATACAGGCCCAAAACATACTGAAAATCGATCTTTTAGGTGCACAAAAGTCGATATGTGAATGCATCTTCTGTACCCGTTTATATCTCAATTTCAGGCTCCAAACACCCGAAAATTCGGTATTTTTGGGTCCTAGAAGCGATCTGTACATGCCTACTCCTAGTTAGAATGTTTTCAAGATACAGACCCAAAACATGCTCAAAATCGATATTTTAGGTGCCCAAAAGTCGATATGTGCATGCATCTTCAGTACCCGTTTATATCTCAAATTCAGGCTCCAAACACCCGAAAATTCGATATTTTGGGGTCCCAGAAGCGATCTGTACATGCCTACTCAGATTCATGACAAAACATGATAAAAATCAATATTTTAGGTGCCCAAAGTCAATATGTGTATGCATCTTCTGCACCCGTTAATATCTCAAATTCAACCTCAAAACACCCGAAAATTCGATATTTTTGGGTCCCAGAAGATATCTGTACATGCCTACTCAGTGCTAGAATGTTTTCAAATTATAGGCTCAAAACATGCTAAAAATCGATATTTTAAGTGTCCAAAGTCAATATGTGCATGCATCTTCTGTACCCGTTTATATCTCAAATTCAGGCTCAAAACACCCGAAAATTCGTTATTATTGGGTCCGAGAAGCGATCTGTACTTGCCTACTCCTAGTTAGAATGTTTTAAAGATACAGACACAAAACATGCTCAATATCGATATTTTAGGTTCCCAAAAGTCGATATGTGCATACATCTTCAGTACCCGTTTATATCTCAAATTCAGGCTCAAAACACCCGAAAATTCGATATTTTGGGGTCCCAGAAGCGATCTGTACATGCCTACTCAGTGCTAGAATATTTTTAAAATATAGTCCCAAAACATACTAAAAATCGTTATTTTAGGTGCCCAAAGTCGATATCTCAAATTCAGGCCCAAAACACCAGAAAATTCGTTTTTTTTAGGTAAAAGAAGCGATCTGTACATGCCTACTCCATGTTAAGTGTATTTTTAAAATACAGGCCCAAAACATACTGAAAATCGATGTTTTAGGTGCCCAAAAGTCGATATGTGAATGCATCTTCAGTACCCGTTTATATCTCAAATTCAGGCTCCAAACACCCGAAAATTCAATATTTTGGGGTCCCAGAAGCGATCTGTACATGCCTACTCAGATTCATGCCAAAACATACTGAAAATCAAAATTTTAGGTGCCCAAAGTCAATATGTGTATGCATCTTCTGTACCCGTTTATATCCCAAATTCAACCTCAAAACACCCGAAAATTCGATTTTTTTGGGTCCTAGAAGCGATCTGTACATGCCTACTCAGTGCTAGAATATTTTCAAAATATAGGCTCAAAACATGCTAAAAATCGATATTTAAGTGTCCAAAGTCGATATGTGCATGCATCTTCTGTACCCGTTTACATCTCAAATTCAGGCTCAAAACACCCGAGAATTTGTTATTTTTGGTCCTAGAAGCGATCTGTACATGCCTACTCCTAGTTAGTATGTTTTCAAAATACAGGCCCAAAACATACTGAAAATCGATCTTTTAGGTGCCCAAAAGTCGATATGTGCATGCATCTTCTGTACCCGTTTATATCTCAAATTCAGTCTCCAAACACGCGAAAATTCGATATTTTTGGGTCCTAGAAGCGATCTGTACATGCCTACTCCTAGTTAGAATGTTTTCAAGATACAGACCCAAAACATGCTCAAAATCGATGTTTTAGGTGCCCAAAAGTCGATATGTGCATGCATCTTCAGTACCCGTTTATATCTCAAATTCAGGCTCAAAACACCCGAAAATTAAATATTTTGGGGTCCCAGAAGCGATCTGTACATGCCTACTCAGTGCTAGAATATTTTCAAAATAAAGGCCCAAAACATGCTAAAATCGATATTTTAGGTGCCCAAAGTCGATATCTCAAATTCAGGCCCAAAACACCCGAACATTCGATATTTTTGGGTCCCAGAAGCGATCTGTACATGCCTACTCCGTGTTAGAGTATTTTCAAAATACAGGCCCAAAACATACTGAAAATCGATCTTTTAAGTGCACAAAAGTCGATATGTGAATGCATCTTCTGTACCCGTTTATATCTCAATTTCAGGCTCCAAACACCCGAAAATTCGTTATTTTTGTGTCCTAGAAGCGATCTGTACATGCCTACTCCTAGTTAGAATGTTTTCAAGATACAGACCCAAAACATGCTCAAAATCGATATTTTAGGTGCCCAAAAGTCGATATGTGCATGCATCTTCAGTACCCGTTTATATCTCAAATTCAGGCTCAAAACACCCGAAAATTCGATATTTTGGGGTCCCAGAAGCGATCTATACATCCCTACTCAGATACATGCCAAAACTTGGTGAAAATCGATATTTTAGGTGCCCAAAGACAATATGTGTATGCATCTTCTGCACCCGTTTATATCCCAAATTCAACCTCAAAACACCCGAAAATTCGGTATTTTTGGGTCCTAGAAGCAATTTTTACATGCCTACTCTTAGTTAGAATGTTTTCAAGATACAGACCCAAAACATGCTCAAAATCGATATTTTAGGTGCCTAAAAGTCGATATGTGCATGCATCTTCAGTACCCGTTTATATCTCAAATTCATTCTCAAAACACCCGAAAATTTGATATTTCTGGATCCCAGAAGCGATCTGTACTCCGTGTTAGAGTATTTTTAAAAAACAGGCCCAAAACATACAGAAAATCGATCTTTTAGGTGCACAAAAGTCGATATGTGAATGCATCTTCTGTACCCGTTTATATCTCAATTTCAGGCTCCAAACACCCGAAAATTCGGTATTTTTGGGTCCTAGAAGCGATCTGTACATGCCTACTCCTAGTTAGAATGTTTTCAAGATACAGACCCAAAACATGCTCAAAATCGATATTTTAGGTGCCCAAAAGTCGATATGTGCATGCATCTTCAGTACCCGTTTATATCTCAAATTCAGGCTCCAAACACCCGAAAATTCGATATTTTGGGGTCCCAGAAGCGATCTGTACATGCCTACTCAGATTCATGCCAAAACATGATAAAAATCAATATTTTAGGTGCCCAAAGTCAATATGTGTATGCATCTTCTGCACCCGTTAATATCTCAAATTCAACCTCAAAACACCCGAAAATTCGATATTTTTGGGTCCCAGAAGATATCTGTACATGCCTACTCAGTGCTAGAATGTTTTCAAATTATAGGCTCAAAACATGCTAAAAATCGATATTTTAAGTGTCCAAAGTCAATATGTGCATGCATCTTCTGTACCCGTTTATATCTCAAATTCAGGCTCAAAACACCCGAAAATTCGTTATTATTGGGTCCGAGAAGCGATCTGTACTTGCCTACTCCTAGTTAGAATGTTTTAAAGATACAGACACAAAACATGCTCAATATCGATATTTTAGGTTCCCAAAAGTCGATATGTGCATGCATCTTCAGTACCCGTTTATATCTCAAATTCAGGCTCAAAACACCCGAAAATTCGATATTTTGGGGTCCCAGAAGCGATCTGTACATGCCTACTCAGTGCTAGAATATTTTTAAAATATAGTCCCAAAACATAATAAAAATCGATATTTTAGGTGCCCAAAGTCGATATCTCAAATTCAGGCCCAAAACACCAGAAAATTCGGTTTTTTTAGGTAAAAGAAGCGATCTGTACATGCCTACTCCATGTTAAGTGTATTTTTAAAATACAGGCCCAAAACATACTGAAAATCGATGTTTTAGGTGCCCAAAAGTCGATATGTGAATGCATCTTCAGTACCCGTTTATATCTCAAATTCAGGCTCCAAACACCCGAAAATTCAATATTTTGGGGTCCCAGAAGCGATCTGTACATGCCTACTCAGATTCATGCCAAAACATACTGAAAATCAAAATTTTAGGTGCCCAAAGTCAATATGTGTATGCATCTTCTGTACCCGTTTATATCCCAAATTCAACCTCAAAACACCCGAAAATTCGATTTTTTTGGGTCCTAGAAGCGATCTGTACATGCCTACTCAGTGCTAGAATATTTTCAAAATATAGGCTCAAAACATGCTAAAAATCGATATTTAAGTGTCCAAAGTCGATATGTGCATGCATCTTCTGTACCCGTTTACATCTCAAATTCAGGCTCAAAACACCCGAGAATTTGTTATTTTTGGGTCCTAGAAGCGATCTGTACATGCCTACTCCTAGTTAGTATGTTTTCAAGATACAGACCCAAAACATGCTCAAAATCGATATTTTAGGTGCCCAAAAGTCGATATGTGCATGCATCTTCAGTACCCGTTTATATCTCAAATTCAGGCTCCAAACACCCGAAAATTTAATATTTTGGGGTCCCAGAAGCGATCTGTACATGCCTACTCAGATACATGCCAAAACATGTTGAAAATCGATATTTTAGGTGCCCAAAGTCAATATGTGTATGCATCTTCTGCACCCGTTTATATTCCAAATTCAACCTCAAAACACCCGAAAATTCTATATTTTTGGGTCCCAGAAGCGATCTGTACATCTCAGTGCTAGAATGTTTTCAAAATATAGGCTCAAAACATGCTAAAAATCGATATTTTAAATGTCCAAAGTCGATATGTGCATGCATCATCTGTACCCGTTTATATCTCAAATTCAGGCTCAAAACACCCGAGAATTCGATATTTTTGGGTCCTAGAAGCGATCTGTACATGCCTACTCCTAGTTAGAATGTTTTCAAGATACAGACCCAAAACATGCTCAAAATCGATGTTTTAGGTGCCCAAAAGTCGATATGTGCATGCATCTTCAGTACCCGTTTATATCTCAAATTCAGGCTCAAAACACCCGAAAATTTGATATTTTGGGATCCCAGAAGCGATCTGTACTCCGTGTTACAGTATTTTCAAAAAACAGGCCCAAAACATACTGAAAATCGATCTTTTAGGTGCAGAAAAGTCGATATGTGAATGCATCTTCTGTACCCGTTTATATCTCAATTTCAGGCTCCAAACACCCGAAAATTCGATATTTTTGGGTCCCAGAAGCTATCTGTACATGCCTACTCAGTGCTAGAATGTTTTCAAAATATAGGCTCAAAACATGCTAAAAATCGATATTTTAAGTGTCCAAAGTTAATATGTGCATGCATCTTCTGTACCCGTTTATATCTCAAATTCAGGCTCAAAACACCCGAAAATTCGTTATTATTGGGTCCGAGAAGCGATCTGTACTTGCCTACTCCTAGTTAGAATGTTTTAAAGATACAGACACAAAACATACTCAATATCGATATTTTTGGTTCCCAAAAGTCGATATGTGCATGCATCTTCAGTACCCGTTTATATCTCAAATTCAGGATCAAAACACCCGAAAATTCGATATTTTGGGGTCCCAGAAGCGATCTGTATATTCCTACTCAGTGCTAGAATATTTTTAAAATATAGTCCCAAAACATACTAAAAATCGATATTTTAGGTGCCCAAAGTCGATATCTCAAATTCAGGCCCAAAACACCCGAAAATTCGTTTTTTTTAGGTAACAGAAGCGATCTGTACATGCCTACTCCATGTTAAGTGTATTTTTAAAATACAGGCCCAAAACATACTGAAAATCGATGTTTTAGGTGCCCAAAAGTCGATATGTGAATGCATCTTCAGTACCCGTTTATATCTCAAATTCAGGCTCCAAACACCCGAAAATTCAATATTTTGGGGTCCCAGAAGCGATCTGTACATGCCTACTCAGATTCATGCCAAAACATACTGAAAATCAAAATTTTAGGTGCCCAAAGTCAATATGTGTATGCATCTTCTGTACCCGTTTATATCCCAAATTCAACCTCAAAACACCCGAAAATTCGATTTTTTTGGGTCTTAGAAGCGATCTGTACATGCTTACTCAGTGCTAGAATATTTTCAAAATATAGGCTCAAAACATGCTAAAAATCGATATTTAAGTGTCCAAAGTCGATATGTGCATGCATCTTCTGTACCCGTTTACATCTCAAATTCAGGCTCAAAACACCCGAGAATTTGTTATTTTTGGGTCCTAGAAGCGATCTGTACATGCCTACTCCTAGTTAGAATGTTTTCAAGATACAGACCCAAAACATGCTCAAAATCGATATTTTAGGTGCCCAAAAGTCGATATGTGCATGCATCTTCAGTACCCGTTTATATCTCAAATTCAGGCTCAAAACACCCGAAAATTCAATATTTTGGGGTCCCAGAAGCGATCTGTACATGCCTACTCAGATACATGCCAAAACATGTTGAAAATCGATATTTTAGGTGCCCAAAGTCAATATGTGTATGCATCTTCTGCACCCGTTTATATTCCAAATTCAACCTCAAAACACCCGAAAATTCTATATTTTTGGGTCCCAGAAGCGATCTGTACATCTCAGTGCTAGAATGTTTTCAAAATATAGGCTCAAAACATGCTAAAAATCGATATTTTAAATGTCCAAAGTCGATATGTGCATGCATCATCTGTACCCGTTTATATCTCAAATTCAGGCTCAAAACACCCGAGAATTCGATATTTTTGGGTCCTAGAAGCGATCTGTACATGCCTACTCCTAGTTAGAATGTTTTCAAGATACAGACCCAAAACATGCTCAAAATCGATATTTTAGGTGCCCAAAAGTCGATATGTGCATGCATCTTCAGTACCCGTTTATATCTCAAATTCAGGCTCAAAACACCCGAAAATTCAATATTTTTGGGTCCCAGAAGCGATCTGTACATGCCTACTCCGTGTTAGAGTATTTTAGAAATACAGGCCCAAAACATACTGAAAATCGATCTTTTATGTGCACAAAAGTCGATATGTGAATGCATCTTCTGTACACTCTAATTATCTCAATTTCAGGTTCCAAACACCCGAAAATTCGGTATTTTTGGGTCCTAGAAGCGATCTGTACATGCCTACTCCTAGTTAGAATGTTTTCAAGATACAGACCCAAAACATGCTCAATATCAATATTTTAGGTGCCCAAAAGTCGATATGTGCATGCATCTTCAGTACCCGTTTATATCTCAAATTCAGGCTCCAAACACCCGAAAATTTAATATTTTGGGGTCCCAGAAGCGATCTGTACATGCCTACTCAGATACATGCCAAAACATGTTGAAAATCGATATTTTAGGTGCCCAAAGTCAATATGTGTATGCATCTTCTGCACCCGTTTATATTCCAAATTCAACCTCAAAACACCCGAAAATTCTATATTTTTGGGTCCCAGAAGCGATCTGTACATCTCAGTGCTAGAATGTTTTCAAAATATAGGCTCAAAACATGCTAAAAATCGATATTTTAAATGTCCAAAGTCGATATGTGCATGCATCATCTGTACCCGTTTATATCTCAAATTCAGGCTCAAAACACCCGAGAATTCGATATTTTTGGGTCCCAGAAGCGATCTGTACATGCCTACTCCTAGTTAGAATGTTTTCAAGATACAGACCCAAAACATGCTCAAAATCGATGTTTTAGGTGCCCAAAAGTCGATATGTGCATGCATCTTCAGTACCCGTTTATATCTCAAATTCAGGCTCAAAACACCCGAAAATTTGATATTTTGGGATCCCAGAAGCGATCTGTACTCCGTGTTACAGTATTTTCAAAAAACAGGCCCAAAACATACTGAAAATCGATCTTTTAGGTGCAGAAAAGTCGATATGTGAATGCATCTTCTGTACCCGTTTATATCTCAATTTAAGGCTCCAAACACCCGAAAATTCGATATTTTTGGGTCCCAGAAGCTATCTGTACATGCCTACTCAGTGCTAGAATGTTTTCAAAATATAGGCTCAAAACATGCTAAAAATCGATATTTTAAGTGTCCAAAGTTAATATGTGCATGCATCTTCTGTACCCGTTTATATCTCAAATTCAGGCTCAAAACACCCGAAAATTCGTTATTATTGGGTCCGAGAAGCGATCTGTACTTGCCTACTCCTAGTTAGAATGTTTTAAAGATACAGACACAAAACATGCTCAATATCGATATTTTAGGTTCCCAAAAGTCGATATGTGCATGCATCTTCAGTACCCGTTTATATCTCAAATTCAGGCTCAAAACACCCGAAAATTCGATATTTTGGGGTCCCAGAAGCGATCTGTACATGCCTACTCAGTGCTAGAATATTTTTAAAATATAGTCCCAAAACATACTAAAAATAGATATTTTAGGTGCCCAAAGTCGATATCTCAAATTCAGGCCCAAAACACCCGAAAATTCGTTTTTTTTAGGTAACAGAAGCGATCTGTACATGCCTACTCCATGTTAAGTGTATTTTTAAAATACAGGCCCAAAACATACTGAAAATCGATGTTTTAGGTGCCCAAAAGTCGATATGTGAATGCATCTTCAGTACCCGTTTATATCTCAAATTCAGGCTCCAAACACCCGAATATTCAATATTTTGGGGTCCCAGAAGCGATCTGTACATGCCTACTCAGATTCATGCCAAAACATACTGAAAATCAAAATTTTAGGTGCCCAAAGTCAATATGTGTATGCATCTTCTGTACCCGTTTATATCCCAAATTCAACCTCAAAACACCCAAAAATTCGATTTTTTTGGGTCTTAGAAGCGATCTGTACATGCTTACTCAGTGCTAGAATATTTTCAAAATATAGGCTCAAAACATGCTAAAAATCGATATTTAAGTGTCCAAAGTCGATATGTGCATGCATCTTCTGTACCCGTTTACATCTCAAATTCAGGCTCAAAACACCCGAGAATTTGTTATTTTTGGGTCCTAGAAGCGATCTGTACATGCCTACTCCTAGTTAGAATGTTTTCAAGATACAGACCCAAAACATGCTCAAAATCGATATTTTAAGGTGCCCAAAAGTCGATATGTGCATGCATCTTCAGTACCCGTTTATATCTCAAATTCAGGCTCCAAACACCCGAAAATTCAATATTTTGGGGTCCCAGAAGCGATCTGTACATGCCTACTCAGATACATGCCAAAACATGTTGAAAATCGATATTTTAGGTGCCCAAAGTCAATATGTGTATGCATCTTCTGCACCCGTTTATATTCCAAATTCAACCTCAAAACACCCGAAAATTCTATATTTTTGGGTCCCAGAAGCGATCTGTACATCTCAGTGCTAGAATGTTTTCAAAATATAGGCTCAAAACATGCTAAAAATCGATATTTTAAATGTCCAAAGTCGATATGTGCATGTATCATCTGTACCCGTTTATATCTCAAATTCAGGCTCAAAACACCCGAGAATTCGATATTTTTGGGTCCTAGAAGCGATCTGTACATGCCTACTCCTAGTTAGAATGTTTTCAAGATACAGACCCAAAACATGCTCAAAATCGATATTTTAGGTGCCCAAAAGTCGATATGTGCATGCATCTTCAGTACCCGTTTATATTTCAAATTCAGGCTCAAAACACCCGAAAATTCAATATTTTTGGGTCCCAGAAGCGATCTGTACATGCCTACTCCGTGTTAGAGTATTTTAGAAATACAGGCCCAAAACATACTGAAAATCGATCTTTTATGTGCACAAAAGTCGATATGTGAATGCATCTTCTGTACACTCTTATATCTCAATTTCAGGTTCCAAACACCCGAAAATTCGGTATTTTTGGGTCCTAGAAGCGATCTGTACATGCCTACTCCTAGTTAGAATGTTTTCAAGATACAGACCCAAAACATGCTCAATATCAATATTTTAGGTGCCCAAAAGTCGTTATGTGCATGCACCTTCAGTACCCGTTTATATCTCAAATTCAGGCTCCAAACACCCAAAAATTCAATATTTTGGGGTCCCAGAAGAGATCTGTACATGCCTACTCAGATTCATGCCAAAACATATTGAAAATCAAAATTTTAGGTGCCCAAAGTCAATATGTGTATGCATCTTCTGTACCCGTTTATATCCCAAATTCAAACTCAAAACACCCGAAAATTCGATTTTTTTGGGTCCCAGAAGCAATCAGTGCTAGAATATTTTCAAAATATAGGCTTAAAACATGCTAAAAATCGATATTTAAGTGTCCAAAGTCGATATGTGCATGCATCTTCTGTACCCGTTTACATCTCAAATTCAGGCTCAAAACACCCGAGAATTCGTTATTTTTGGGTCCTAGAAGCGATCTGTACATGCCTACTCCTAGTTAGAATGTTTTCAAGATACAGACCCAAAACATGCTCAAAATCGATATTTTAGGTGCCCAAAAGTCGATATGTGAATGCATCTTCTGTACCCGTTTATATCTCAATTTCAGGCTCCAAACACCGGAGAATTTGTTATTTTTGGGTCCTAGAAGCGATCTGTACATGCCTACTCCTAGTTAGAATGTTTTCATGATACAGACCCAAAACATGCTCAAAATCGATATTTTAGGTGCCCAAAAGTCGATATGTGCATGCATCTTCAGTACCCGTTTATATCTCAAATTCAGGCTCCAAACACCCGAAAATTCGATATTTTGGGGTCCCAGAAGCGATTTGTACATGCCTACTCAGATACAGGCCCAAAACATGCTGAAAATCGTTATTTTAGGTGCCCAAAGTCAATATGTGTATGCATCTTCTGCACCTGTTTATATCCCAAATTCAACCTCAAAACACCCGAAAATTCGATATCTTTGGGTCCCAGAAGCGATATGTACATGCCTACTCAGTGCTAGAATGTTTTCAAAATATAGGCTCAAAACATGCTAAAAATCGATATTTTACGTGTCCAAAGTCAATATGAGTTTGAATCTTCTGCACCCGTTTATATCCCAAATTCAACCTCAAAACACCCGGAAATTCGATATTTTTGGGTCCCAGAAGCGATCTGTACATGCGTACTCAGTGCTAAAATGTTTTCAAAATATAGGCTCAAAACATGCTAAAAATCGATATTTTAAGTGTCAAAAGTCGATATGTGCATGCATCTTCTGTACCCGTTTATATGTCAAATTCAGACTCAAAACACCCGAGAATTCGTTATTTTTGGGTCCTAGAAGCGATCTGTACATGCCTACTAATAGTTAGAATGTTTTCAAGATACAGACCCAAAACATGCTCAAAATCGATATTTTAGGTGCCCAAAAGTAGATATGTGCATGCATCTTCAGTACCCGTTTGTATCTCAAATTCAGGCTCAAAACACCCGAAAATTCAATATTTTGGGGTCCCAGAAGCAATATGTACATGCCTACTCAGTGCTAGAATATTTTCGAAATATAGGCCCAAAACATGCTAAAATAGATATTTTAGGTGCCCAAAGTCGATATCTCAAATTCAGGCCCAAAACACCCGAACATTCGATATTTAGGGGTCCCAGAAGCGATCTGTACATGCCTACTCCTAGTTAGAATGTTTTCATGATACAGACCCAAAACATGCTCAAAATCTATATTTTAGGTGCCCAAAAGTCGATATGTGCATGCATCTTCAGTACCCGTTTATATCTCAAATTCAGGCTCCAAACACCCGAAAATTCATTATTTTGGGGTCCCAGAAGCGATCTGTACATGCCTACTCAGATACATGCCAAAACATGCTGAAAATCGACATTTTAGGTGCCCAATGTCAATATGTGTATGCATCTTCTGCACCCGTTTATATTCCAAATTCAAACTCAAAACACCCGAAAATTCTATATTTTTGGGTCCCAGAAGCGATCTGTACATCTCATTGCTAGAATGTTTTCAAAATATAGGCTCAAAACATGCTAGAAATCGATATTTTAAATGTCCAAAGTCGATATGTGGATGCATCTTCTGTGCCCGTTTATATCTCAAATTCAGGCTCAAAACACCCGAAAATTCGGTATTTTTGGGTCCTAGAAGCAATCTGTACATGCCTACTCTTAGTTAGAATGTTTTCAAGATACAGACCCAAAACATGCTCAAAATCGATATTTAAGGTGCCCAAAAGTCGATATGTGCATGCATCTTCAGTTCCCATTTATATCTCAAATTCAGGCTCAAAACACCCGAAAATTCGATATTTTGGGGTCCCAGAAGCGATCTGTACATGCCTTCTCAGTGCTAGAATATTTTCAAAATATAGGCCCAAAACATACTAAAATTGATATTTTAGGTGCCCATAGTCGATATCTCAAATTCAGGCCCAAAACACCCGAAAATTCGATATTTTGGGGTCCCAGAAGCGATCTGTACATGCTTACTCCGTGTTAGAGTATTTTCAAAATACAGGCCCAAAACATACTGAAAATCGATCTTTTAGGTGCACAAAAGTCGATATGTGAATGCATCTTCTGTACCCGTTTATATCTCAAATTTAGGCTCCAAACACCCGAAAATTCGTTATTTTTGTGTCCTAGAAGCGATCTGTACATGCCTACTCCTAGTTAGAATGTTTTCGAGATAAAGACCCAAAACATGCTCAAAATCGATATTTTAGGTGCCCAAAAGTCGATATGTGTATGCATCTTCAGTACCCGTTTATATCTCAAATTCGGGCTCCAAACACCCGAAAATTCGATATTTTGGGGTCCCAGAAGCGATTTGTACATGCCTACTCAGATACAGGCCCAAAACATGCTGAAAATCGTTATTTTAGGTGCCCAAAGTCAATATGTGTATGCATCTTCTGCACCTGTTTATATCCCAAATTCAACCTCAAAACACCCGAAAATTCGATATCTTTGGGTCCCAGAAGCGATATGTACATGCCTACTCAGTGCTAGAATGTTTTCAAAATATTGGCTCATAACATGCTAAAAATCGATATTTTACGTGTCCAAAGTCAATATGTGTTTGAATCTTCTGCACCCGTTTATATCCCAAATTCAACCTCAAAACACCCGGAAATTCGATATTTTTGGGTCCCAGAAGCGATCTGTACATGCGTACTCAGTGCTAAAATGTTTTCAAAATATAGGCTCAAAACATGCTAAAAATCGATATTTTAAGTGTCAAAAGTCGATATGTGCATGCATCTTCTGTACCCGTTTATATGTCAAATTCAGACTCAAAACACCCGAGAATTCGTTATTTTTGGGTCCTAGAAGCGATCTGTACATGCCTACTAATAGTTAGAATGTTTTCAAGATACAGACCCAAAACATGCTCAAAATCGATATTTTAGGTGCCCAAAAGTAGATATGTGCATGCATCTTCAGTACCCGTTTGTATCTCAAATTCAGGCTCAAAACACCCGAAAATTCAATATTTTGGGGTCCCAGAAGCAATATGTACATGCCTACTCAGTGCTAGAATATTTTCGAAATATAGGCCCAAAACATGCTAAAATAGATATTTTAGGTGCCCAAAGTCGATATCTCAAATTCAGGCCCAAAACACCCGAACATTCGATATTTAGGGGTCCCAGAAGCGATCTGTACATGCCTACTCCTAGTTAGAATGTTTTCATGATACAGACCCAAAACATGCTCAAAATCTATATTTTAGGTGCCCAAAAGTCGATATGTGCATGCATCTTCAGTACCCGTTTATATCTCAAATTCAGGCTCCAAACACCCGAAAATTCATTATTTTGGGGTCCCAGAAGCGATCTGTACATGCCTACTCAGATACATGCCAAAACATGCTGAAAATCGACATTTTAGGTGCCCAAAGTCAATATGTGTATGCATCTTCTGCACCCGTTTATATTCCAAATTCAAACTCAAAACACCCGAAAATTCTATATTTTTGGGTCCCAGAAGCGATCTGTACATCTCATTGCTAGAATGTTTTCAAAATATAGGCTCAAAACATGCTAGAAATCGATATTTTAAATGTCCAAAGTCGATATGTGGATGCATCTTCTGTGCCCGTTTATATCTCAAATTCAGGCTCAAAACACCCGAAAATTCGGTATTTTTGGGTCCTAGAAGCAATCTGTACATGCCTACTCTTAGTTAGAATGTTTTCAAGATACAGACCCAAAACATGCTCAAAATCGATATTTAAGGTGCCCAAAAGTCGATATGTGCATGCATCTTCAGTTCCCATTTATATCTCAAATTCAGGCTCAAAACACCCGAAAATTCGATATTTTGGGGTCCCAGAAGCGATCTGTACATGCCTTCTCAGTGCTAGAATATTTTCAAAATATAGGCCCAAAACATACTAAAATTGATATTTTAGGTGCCCATAGTCGATATCTCAAATTCAGGCCCAAAACACCCGAAAATTCGATATTTTGGGGTCCCAGAAGCGATCTGTACATGCTTACTCCGTGTTAGAGTATTTTCAAAATACAGGCCCAAAACATACTGAAAATCGATCTTTTAGGTGCACAAAAGTCGATATGTGAATGCATCTTCTGTACCCGTTTATATCTCAAATTTAGGCTCCAAACACCCGAAAATTCGTTATTTTTGTGTCCTAGAAGCGATCTGTACATGCCTACTCCTAGTTAGAATGTTTTCGAGATAAAGACCCAAAACATGCTCAAAATCGATATTTTAGGTGCCCAAAAGTCGATATGTGTATGCATCTTCAGTACCCGTTTATATCTCAAATTCGGGCTCCAAACACCCGAAAATTCGATATTTTGGGGTCCCAGAAGCGATTTGTACATGCCTACTCAGATACAGGCCCAAAACATGCTGAAAATCGTTATTTTAGGTGCCCAAAGTCAATATGTGTATGCATCTTCTGCACCTGTTTATATCCCAAATTCAACCTCAAAACACCCGAAAATTCGATATCTTTGGGTCCCAGAAGCGATATGTACATGCCTACTCAGTGCTAGAATGTTTTCAAAATATTGGCTCATAACATGCTAAAAATCGATATTTTACGTGTCCAAAGTCAATATGTGTTTGAATCTTCTGCACCCGTTTATATCCCAAATTCAACCTCAAAACACCCGGAAATTCGATATTTTTGGGTCCCAGAAGCGATCTGTACAAGCGTACTCAGTGCTAAAATGTTTTCAAAATATAGGCTCAAAACATGCTAAAAATCGATATTTTAAGTGTCAAAAGTCGATATGTGCATGCATCTTCTGTACCCTTTTATATGTCAAATTCAGGCTCAAAACACCCGAGAATTCGTTATTTTTGGGTCCTAGAAGCGATCTGTACATGCCTACTAATAGTTAGAATGTTTTCAAGATACAGACCCAAAACATGCTCAAAATCGATATTTTAGGTGCCCAAAAGTAGATATGTGCATGCATCTTCAGTACCCGTTTGTATCTCAAATTCAGGCTCAAAACACCCGAAAATTCAATATTTTGGGGTCCCAGAAGCAATCTGTACATGCCTACTCAGTGCTAGAATATTTTCGAAATATAGGCCCAAAACATACTAAAATAGATATTTTAGGTGCCCAAAGTCGATATCTCAAATTCAGGCCCAAAACACCCGAACATTCGATATTTAGGGGTCCCAGAAGCGATCTGTACATGCCTACTCCGTGTCAGAGTATTTTCAAAATACAGGCCCAAAACATACTCAAAATCGATCTTTTAGGTGCACAAAAGTCGATATGTGAATGCATCTTCTCTACCCGTTTATATCTCAATTTCAGGCTCCAAACACCCGAGAATTCGGTATTTTGGGGTCCTAGAAGCGATCTGTACATGCCTACTCCTAGTTAGAATGTTTTCAAGATACACACCCAAAACATGCTCAAAATCGATATTTTAGGTGCCCAAAAGTCGATATGTGTATGCATCTTCAGTACCCGTTTATATCTCAAATTCAGGCTCCAAACACCCGAAAATTCGATATGTTGGGGTCCCAGAAGCGATTTGTACATGCCTACTCAGATACAGGCTCAAAACATGCTAAAAATCGATATTTTACGTGTCCAAAGTCAATATGTGTGTGAATCTTCTGCACCAGTTTATATCCCAAATTCAACCTCAAAACACCCGGAAATTCGATATTTTTGGGTCCCAGAAGCGATCTGTACATGCGTACTCAGTGCTAAAATGTTTTCAAAATATAGACTCAAAACATGCTAAAATCGATATTTTAAGTGTCAAAAGTCGATATGTGCATGCATCTTCTGTTCCCGTTTATATGTCAAATTCAGGCTCAAAACACCCAAGAATTCGTTATTTTTGGGTGATAGAAGCGATCTGTACATGCCTACTAATAGTTAGAATTTTTTCAAGATACAGACCCAAAACATGCTCAAAATCGATATTTTAGGTGCCCAAAAGTCGATATGTGCATGCATCTTCTTTACCCGATTATATCTCAAATTCTGGCTCCAAACACCCGAAAATTCGATATTTAGGGGTCCCAGAAGCGATCTGTACATGCCTACTCAGATACAGGCCAAAACATGCTGAAAATCGATATTTTAGGTGCCCAAAGTCAATATGTGTATGCATCTTCTGCACCCGTTTATATCCCAAATTCAACCTCAAAACACCTGAAAATTCGATATTTTTTGGTCCCAGAAGCGATCTGTACATACCTACTCAGTGCTAGAATGTTTTCAAAATATAGGCTTAAAACATGCTAAAAATCGATATTTTACGTGTCCAAAGTCAATATGTGTATGAATCTTCTGCTCCCGTTTATATCCCAAATTCAAACTCAAAACACCCGAAAATTCGATATTTTTGGGTCCCAGAAGCGATCTGTACATGCCTACTCAGTGCTAGAATATTTTCAAAATTTATGCCCGAAACATGCTAAAATCGATATTTTAGGTGCCCAAATTCGATATATCAAATTCAGGACCAAAACACCCGAAAATTCGATATTTTGGGGTCCCAGAAGCGATTTGTACATGCCTACTCCGTGATAGAGTATTTTCAAAATACAGGCCCAAAACATACGGAAAATCGATCTTTTAGGTGCCCAAAAGTCGATATGTGCATTCATCTTCAGTACCCGTTTATATCTCAAATTCAAGCTCAAAACACCCGAAAATTCGGTATTTTTCGGTCCTAGAAGCGATCTGTACATGCCTACTCTTAGTTAGAATGTTTTCAAGATAAAGACCCAAAACATGCTCAAAATCGATATTTTAGGTGCCCAAAAGTCGATATGTGTATGCATCTTCAGTACCCGTTTATATCTCAAATTATGGCTCCAAACACCCGAAAATTCGATATTTTGGGGTCCCAGAAGCGATCTGTACATGCCTACTCAGATACAGGTCAAAACATGCTGAAAATCGTTATTTTAGGTGCCCAAAGTCAATATGTGTATGCATCTTCTGCACCTGTTTATATCCTAAATTCAACCTCAAAACACCCTAAAATTCGATATCTTTGGGTCCCAGAAGCGATATGTACATGCCTACTCCGTTTTTTTTTTGTTTTTTTTATATATGTTCCGACACTGGACATAGGCTTCATCAAGCCCGTTACCATGGCCCAGGTCAACTGCTACTCTCACACACACACACGTCACGACTTTCGAACTGGTACCCAGCCACAGAGGGATGGAAGTGAGGGTAATTCCCAAATACTGCAGCTGTTATGGTACCAGCGAGGGTGTTTTACGACGTTCGGTGGCCTTATAGTTAGTGCCTCAAACTCAAATCGGGAGAGTAAATATTCTCAGGCCTTCACCTGAGAGGATCGATCTCCTGACCTCTAGGTTACGAGTCCAGAACACTAACCACTCGGCCACCTCCCCCGTGTTAGAGTATTTTCAATATACAGGCCCAAAACATACTGAAAATCGATCTTTTAGGTGCCTAAAAGTCGATATGTGCATGCATCTTCTGTACCCATTTATATCCTAAATTCAACCTCAAAACACCCGAAAATTCTATATTATTGGTATAGTGTAACCAGCACAGCTGGATTTGCTATAGAATACACCCCTTCCCCAGCCCAGGCCCCGTATAGGCATAATCTGGGGTAGAAGGGTCTATTCCGTGACGATCATCAGAAGTAAATTCAAATTCAAATCTGGCGCTGTACTGATAGTGGAGCCACCTGGTGGTGGGGTGATGAGGTATTAAGCCCGCTTCCCGCAGGTCGCTGCTCGGTCACTCTGTTGCGGAACACGTACCTGTCAACATCTACGCTCCTTGCTGCTACGCTATGGTATTGTTTCACGTGTTCCTGCTATCGTTTCTTTTGTGTTCTAGTGGCTTGGCTGCTTTGCAGATGTGTGTGTGTGTGTGTGTTTTAGGAGTTTAGGGTGTTAGTGTGGGAATATTTTCCTTTCCTGGGGCTAGTTCATTTTCTTTCCTAGTGGAGGGGGCTCTTTTGGGCCTCCTTTTTCGGGGTTTTCTCCCCTTATCCCCCTCTCACCCTTCCTCCTGCCACTAGTACACTTATTTGGTGTGTTTTCCTCGGGTTTTTTTAGGTTTTTAGCGAGGTTTGGCCTCCCCACGTGGGGCCCTTACCTCCCCACGTGGTGTGTGTGTGTGGGCTTGTTAGCCCTCTTGTGCCTTCCCCGAGTATTGTGTAAGTCCACGCGGGTTGTGGGGAGCGAGAATTGTGCCCAGGTTCTCCCTTCCTCTCCCTTGCATGTTTTTTAAGTGTGTTTTTGTTTTTTCCCTGTGTGGTGTTCCTGGGTTTTTGCCCCTCAGGCTGCCTGGTATGTTGGGGGCTCCTTTTCGGGGTTTTTCCCCTTCCCTGTCCTTTCTCCCTTCCTCCTGCCACTAGTACACGTCATTTGGCGTATTTTTCCTCGGGGTATTTTGGTGTTAGCGAGGTTTTTTCCTCCCCACGTGGGGCCCTTGCCTCCCCACGTTGTGCGGGTGTAGGGCTACTTAGCCCCTTATTGTTGTTTCCCCCGAGTGTGGTTTAGTGTTACGTGGGGTGCGGGGAGCGAGGATTGTGCCAAGGTTCTCGTTTCCCCTTCCCAGCATATTTTTGGGTTTTTTTCTGGTGTTTTCCCAGTGTGTCTGTTACCCTGGGAGTTGCCCCTCAGGCTGTCTGTGCCTCTCCTTTGGGGCCTGCAGACATGGGGTTGTTTCCCCGCCCCCGCAGGACGGTTTTTTTTGCCTTTCGGGGTTTTTTCCCGGGTTGGTGCGTGTGGGGGTTTTGTTTGGGGTTTGTTCCCGGGTCCGAGGGGGCTTGCTATCCCCCTCTGCCCGTGTCCTATTATTTTTGTGTGTGTCTTTGTACGCGTGGCTTCACGTGTTAACCCCTTTTTTGTGAATTTTTTCCCCCGCAGTCTACTCATGCCTTATGTGCCTCTTCGAGGTGTACTGTGTGGGTGTCCCCTGACGGCCACCAGCATTGTTCACCCCACGCACCCTGCTTCACCCCCAAGGCTTACGACCCTTTGGTGTGTAGTGTGGAAGGCTGTATGTTGTGTTTTTCTCTGCACGTGGCGCGAACACGTGTGCGTGTTTGCCCCTTGTGTGGGGGTTTTCCCCGTGTGTGTGTTGGTTGGTGTGTGCGCTCACGGTGTGACTGTCTTCCCCCGTGTGCGGTGAGTACTTGTTTGGGTTTTTTCTCCCCGGGTTTTTAGCCCTGTGGGGAGTTAGGTTATTTATTTACACGTGTCCCCTCTCCCCTGTGTCTTGGGGGCCTCTGCACCTTTTTGGTGTTTTTCCTTGTCAGCTCTTTTAGTGTCATTAGGATATTATTCTGATAATTTGCCTGCACTTCTGTAGCTGCCTTACCAAGCAACGTTTTACTCACTACACCTGCATGACTTCTTCCAACCGGTACTGGTTTCGTCTGCTTCCTTTTCTTTGATGCCTTATTTACTAACTCTTGCTATTCTTTTATTCCCAGTGTTGAGGCATTGCTTGAGCTCCCTCCGAGTTGCTACTACTGTACTGTTTTTAGTCTGCGTTGTAGCATTCTTCTTCGTGCAGTACTGTATTTTCAACATTCAGTACCATCTTTTTTCTTACAATTCAGTACAGTTTTTATAATTTTTAACATTATGCTGTAGGGTAGTAAGACTATCTATCTTTCTTCTTACAACATAAACTCTTACTTTGTGTTTGCCTTTATTGGGGGTAAGAGAAGCTTAATACTTTCTGGTAGAGTAACATGTTCCTCCATTAAAACCCTCTCCCTCCTTGGGTTTACTAGGGTCTACTCTCGGCTTTTGGGGACCGTGTTTGCGGGGTTTTTCCCCAGCAGTGTGGGGGTGAATATGTGTGGGTTAGTGTTTAGCCTTGGGAGTTAGTGTTTTCCTCTCTCGGGGTGTTTTGTGTTTTTCCATGTGTGTACACGTGGGTTCACGTGTTAACCCCCTTTTTTCTCCCCCTGGTCCACTCGTGCCTTGTGTGCTTCTTCTGGCTGCACCGTGAGGTTGTTCCTCGACGTGCATCCCCACTGTTCACCCCACACATGCTTCTGCACTCCCAGGAGTACGTTCCTGCTACGTGCCTCTCGGAGTCAAAGGGGATCAAGCTCCTAGCACCCCGCGGAGTCCCCGTCGCCATCCCTGGATGGTTCTGTGCCTCCCTTCCGTGGTTTTCCACCATTCCCGGAAGCGAGCCAGACCACCACGCTGGCCCCCCTGGCTACCTGACCGGTACCAGGACCCAGCAGGGAAGCTGCTTCATCTCCCCCAAGGGCGAGCTCCTCGAGCCGCTCACGAGGGTGCAAGCACGAGTCCAGGAGGAGGTCTCGCCCTCGGGTCCACAGGGTTTCGGGTCCCTAGCACCCCGAGAGGCCTCCTCTCCTTCCTTTAGTCGGCTCTGATAACCCCCCCGAGGTTCCCACCTCAACAGGAGGGGGTCAGACCGTCGGGCTGCACCCCTGGTCACCTCCCAGGTACCAGGGCCCAGCAAGGAAAGGCTCCTTCTCCCCCGCGGACGCGCTCAAAGAGCCGCTCCCGAGGGAGCAAGCGTAGCACCAAATGCAGGACCTCCTCAGCTAAGGACCCGGGGTGGTACCGACTGACGATCCTGCAGGTCCCTGCCAACTAGGCTCCGACCACAGCCTAGGGTACTACCCATGCACAACCTAGTACCAAAGAGCAGGTCCCTCTCAGCCAAGGACCCGGTAGGGTACTAACTGACAAACCTGCTAGGACTTGGCCAGCTAGTGGGCTACCCAGGCACAACCTAGTGCCAAGAACAGGACCCTTTCAGCCAAGGACCCGGTGGGGTACTAACTGGCAAGCCTGCTAGGACCTAGCCAGCTAGGCTCCT
Source organism: Petrolisthes cinctipes (assembly GCA_033782935.1). Lineage (NCBI taxonomy): Eukaryota > Metazoa > Arthropoda > Malacostraca > Decapoda > Porcellanidae > Petrolisthes > Petrolisthes cinctipes. The sequence goes on along the minus strand of JAWQEG010000781.1, from coordinate 1,040,122 downwards.
ACCACAGCCTAGGGTTCTACCCATGCACAACCTAGTGCCAACAGCAGGACCCGCTCAGCCAAGGACCCGGTAGGGTCCCGACTGATAAACCTGCTAGGACCTGGCCAGCTAGGATTCTACCCATGCACAACCTAGGGCCAAGAGCAGGACCCGCTCAGCCAAGGACCCGGTAGGGTACTGACTGACACGCCTGCGAGGACCTGGCCAGCCAGTCTCCTCCACTATCTAGGTGCTGCCTATGCACAACCTAGCACCAATAGCAGGACCCGCTCAACCAAGAACCCGGGAGGGTACTGACTGAGAGGCCTGCTGGGACCTAGCCAGCTAGGCTTCGACCACAGCCAAGGTTCTACCTGTGCACAACCTAGGGGCTACCTCGGGCTCAGCCAAGGCGCTGCCTATGCACAACCTAGGCGCTACCCGGGGCTCAACCTAGTGCGACATGGTCCTCAGCCTAAGGGCTACCTGGACCTGAACCTAGTGGCTACCTGGACCTGAACCTAGTGGCTAGCTGGACCTGAACCTGGGGCTCAGCCTAGGGGGTACCTGGGACTCAGCCTACGGCAGCTACTTCATGAGAGTTTATAACACACGGCCTCTTTGCCGCGTGAGGGAAATAGGAGAGCGAATGCGATAACGTTTCAAAACGTTCTCAGAGCTGTAACAACACTCAAACTCGGGGTTTTTTCCAGTCACTGGCCTCCCTGACATTGATGTTTTTACGTCCCTCTTTTCCAGTAATGATTCGCAGGTGGTCACCATGGTTCTCCGAAACGTCAATCATTCTTTACCAAGAACGAGACACCCTACCCTGTGCTGACGTAGGGTTTCAATTGAGGTATGTCTTCTAGCGGTGGGGCAACTGTTGGTCCCCCATAAATTCCCACAAAAGTTTGTTTATTCATAATTTGGCTTAACCTCCCCAGACATTTCAGGTAACTGCTTGACCCACCAGTCTTCTTTTCTGCTTGGCTCGGAAGTTTTCAAAGTAGTTTTCTCACCTCACGGTGGTCCTTACCAAATTCAAACAAACCATTGATAAACTATACGGCTCCGGTTGTTGCCTACCGTCCTACCAAGCTGCACATGTCACTCTTGGTGTCATGTCCAAGCTCTCAGGGATGATATTACAGCTACCCTAGTCCTCGCCTCGGATCACCTGTTTTGTATCCCCATAACAGGGAGACATGGAGCAGCAAGATTTGTGTCTTGTACACCATACTCATTCAATGGGGGCTTTTCAACTACATCCTTAACCTTTCATCGCATGCATTCCACTTAGGGGATGCGGGCGAGGGGATATTGGGGCTTCGGCTTACACTGGTCGATGCCTTGTATTAATGCTCAGGACGGTCCTGGCGTTACACTCTCGACACTGTCCCAGACAGCCTCGTGAGATTTAAGGTTCGCCTCATTCCCTAGTGGGGGAGCCGGCCAATTATGTGCCACCCCACAGCCCCACTATTGCAACGGTACCCGTTCCTGAACCCGCCCTTCTTCTCACCTTCCCTGCCGCGTCGCCGGTAGAGGACTCGAGTCCACCTGGGGATTTTGGAGTCGTTCCCGTTCCTCCAATCTCTCCAGGTCTCGAGTCCCCGAAGGGCACCCTGGCGGAGGAGCTGGCTGCCTCTCCTCCTCCTTTCCCGTCGCCTCATCCTGTGGACGACGGGTACCTTCCCTACTCTTGGGCCTTACTTCCTTCATCCTTGACTCACTCTTCAGAGGAGGGCAGACGGGTGCGTAGTCTCCCGATCCTTCTATACCAGAGGTTTGGGTTTGGAGGCACGATGGGCTAGTGAAGCGGGAAGCGGACGAACCTTTCGGTTTGTTCGTAGGCCACGCGCCCTTCCCCACCTACCATGGTGGAGGCGGCGGAACCCATTCCTGGACCTGCTCTCTCCGAGTCCCCGCGGTGGAGCGGGTACGGGATCTGGGGGAGGGGCGGGACATCCACCACATCCTTCAGGACGAGGTATCTGTTCCACTCGCTCTCCCCCACCCCCTGTGTTGCAATGGGGACTCCGCCCACCTTACCACAGGGTCCCCGTGGGAGACAGAAAAGGGGGACGGTGCGCCCGAATGGAAAAGGTCGGGCGACTTACCTTCCATCGCCAGTCATCCCATACGTCATCTCCATTCTGTACAGTCTCATGGTTAGAACATCTTGGTGTTTATTTTCTCCTCTCGGGATATTTTACCCGAACCTAGGCCTTAGCCTAGGTTCGGAGGACTTTAACAACAAAAAGGGGGGGAGGGGTCCTCGACCCCCTGGCCTATCCCCTCGAGGGTGTCTTTAAAGACTTACGACTTGTAACACTTTCTGGTTTTAACAGAAAGTTGTCCGTATATTATGATAATAAATTATATGAGTAACAACCCTTCCACAGCAGCTACCACTCTAGCTTTGGGAAATCGTTTTACGATGGTCGGCCACTTGCACTGTTCGCCTCATGCACCCTGCTTCACGCCCAAGGGTTACGACCCTTTGGCGTGCGGTGTGTGCCGCCCCTGGGCTGAGCTGTGTCGGGAGACACCCGCCTCTGCCCGCCCCCAAAACTCCCCCGCCCTTGCCTCCCTTCGTAACGCGTGGACTAGGGCCGGGAGAATGGCGGACCCAGACTCCCTCCTGGTCCCTTCACCGCGTCCTTTTCCTACCTGACCTTCGAGGGGGTTCCTCTGGAGGTTTGTCACCTCCTCCAGAAAGCTCTCTTCCTGCTCGCCTTTGCTACAGGGTACAGGGCCTCTCAGTTGGCAGCCCTTACCCGTCACACAGCCTTTTCATCTGAAAGCCCTAACCTTACTTCTTTAACTATCTCCCCCTCTCCTGCTTTCCTAGTTAAGAACGAGCAGGCTGACGACAGGATTGGCCCTCTTGCAGTACCCTCGTTCCTGAGGGATGAAAGTTTCCACCCCCTCTGTCCACTCCACGCGTTTACTACATACGTGGAGACGACGAGAGGGGCTTCTCCGGACAACCTCATCTACAACTCTTAGTCCGGTAACCCTCTCTTCCCTAGGTCAATCGGATGAGTGACTGGATATATATATTAAACACAGGATTAGTGCATCCTTGTGTCCTCCTTCATCCCCTCGGGATCACATGACCTGAGCCAGGGCTATAGCCCTAGCTCAGAGGACTTTAATAAAAACGGGGGGGGGGGGGGGGGGGAACCCCCTCTCCTGTACCCGACCCCTCGAGTCTGCCTATAAAGACTTTGGATGGGTAACAATTCTGGTCTATAACAGAATAGTCTCCGGTATATAATATTTTTATTATAACTATTACAACACTTCCACCACAGCTATTCCCCTAGCTAGTGTGGAAGCTGCTTTAGCTTCGGCCTCACCTTAGCTCGGTTACCTTTTATGATTCACCGCTCTCTCAACCGCTCTTATCTAAGCACGTGATTGCCTCCACCTCACCTCCCACCTACCGCATCGCATGCATAGCAAATCCAGCTGTGCTGGTTCCACTATACCAATAATAGTGCATTTGTCGCGGCTTCTAGCCGCTTAAATTGTATTTATTGGTTGTGGAACCAGCACAGCTTTTACTGTCCCACCCACCTCCCGATGCGGCAGGCATTCACTTTCTTTCTCATTTGAGTGACCAAGCGGCGACCTGCGGGGAACGGGCTTAATACCTCATCACGCCACCAACAGGTGGCTCCACTATCAGTACCGCGCCAGATTTGAATTTGAATTTACTTCTGATGATCGTCACGGAATAGACCCTTCTAGCCCAGATTATGCCTATACGGGGAGTGGGCTTGAGAAGGGGTGTATTTTATATCAAATCCAGCTGTGCTGGTTCCACAAACAATAAATACAATTTAAGCGGCTAGAAGCAGCGACAAATGCACTATTTTTGGGTCCCAGAAGCGATCTATACATGCCTACTCAGTGCTAGAATATTTTCAAAATATAGGCTCAAAACATGCTAAAAATCGATATTTTAAGTGTCCAAAGTAGATATGTGCATGCATCTTATGTACCCATTTATATCTCAAATTCAGTATCAAAACACCCGAAAACTCGTTATTTTAGGGTCCTAGAAGCGATATGTACATGCCTACTCCTAGTTAGAATGTTTTCAAGACACAGACACAAAACATACTCAAAATCGATATTTTAGGTGCCCAAAGTCGATATCTCAAATTCAGGCCCAAAACACCCGAAAATTCGATATTTTGGGGTCCAGAGATCTGTACATTCCTACTCCGTGTTAGAGTATTTTCATAATACAGGCCCAAAACATACTAAAAATCGATCTTTTAGGTGCCCAAAAGTCGATATGTGCATGCATCTTCTGTACCCGTTTTTATCCCAAATTCAAACTCAAAACACCCGAAAATTCGATATTTTTAGGTCCCAGAAGCTATCTATACATGCCTACTCAGTGCTAGAATGTTTTCAAAATATAGGCTCAAAACATGCTAAAAATCGATATTTTAAGTGTTCATGGTTGATATGTGCATGCATCTTCTGTACCCGTTTATATCTCAAATTCTGGGTCAAAACACCCGAAAATTCATTATTTTTGGGTCCTAGAAGCAATCTGTACATTCCTATTCCTAGTTAGAATGTTTTCAAGATACAGACCCAAAACATGCTCAAAATCGATATTTTAGGTGCCCAAATGTCGATATGTGCATGCATCTTCAGTACCCGTTTATATCTCAAAATCAGGCTCAAAACACACGCAAATTCGATATTTTGGGGTTCCAGAAGCGATCTGTACATGCCTAATCAGTGCTAGAATATTTTCAAAATATAGGCCCGAAACATGCTAAAAATCGATATTTTAGGGGCCCAAAGTCGATATCTCAAATTCAGGCCCAAAACACCCGAAAATTCGATATTTGGGGTCCGAGAAGCGATCTGTACATGCCTACTCCGTGTTCGAGTATTTTCAAAATACAGGCCCAAAACATACTGAAAATCGATCTTTTAGGTGCACAAAAGTCGATATGTGCATGCATCTTCTGTACCCGTTTTTATCCCAAATTCAAACTCAAAACACCCGAAAATTCGATATTTTTAGGTCCCAGAAGCGATCTATACATGCCTACTCAGTGCTAGAATGTTTTCAAAATATAGGCTCAAAACATGCTAAAAATCGATATTTTAAGTTTTCATGGTTGATATGTGCATGCATCTTCTGTACCCGTTTATATCTCAAATTCTGGGTCAAAACACCCGAAAATTAATTATTTTTGGGTCCTAGAAGCAATCTGTACATTCCTATTCCTAGTTAGAATGTTTTCAAGATACAGACCCAAAACATGCTCAAAATCGATATTTTAGGTGCCCAAATGTCGATATGTGCATGCATCTTCAGTACCCGTTTATATCTCAAATTCAGGCTCAAAACACCCGAAAATTCGATATTTTGGGGTTCCAGAAGCGATCTGTACATGCCTAATCAGTGCTAGAATATTTTCAAAATATAGGCCCGAAACATGCTAAAAATCGATATTTTAGGGGCCCAAAGTCGATATCTCAAATTCAGGCCCAAAACACCCGAAAATTCGATATTTTGGGGTCCGAGAAGCGATCTGTACATGCCTACTCCGTGTTCGAGTATTTTCAAAATACAGGCCCAAAACATACTGAAAATCGATCTTTTAGGTGCCCAAAAGTCGATATGTGCATGCATCTTCTGTACCCGTTTTTATCCCAAATTCAAACTCAAAACACCCGAAAATTCGATATTTTTAGGTCCCAGAAGCGATCTATACATGCCTACTCAGTGCTAGAATGTTTTCAAAATATATGCTCAAAATATGCTAAAAATCGATATTTTAAGTTTTCATGGTTGATATGTGCATGCATCTTCTGTATCCGTTTATATCTCAAATTCTGGGTCAAAACCCCCGAAAATTCATTATTTTTGGGTCCTAGAAGCAATCTGTACATTCCTATTCCTAGTTAGAATGTTTTCAAGATACAGACCCAAAACATGCTCAAAATCGATATTTTAGGTGCCCAAATGTCGATATGTGCATGCATCTTCAGTACCCGTTTATATCTCAAATTCAGGCTCAAAACACACGCAAATTCGATATTTTGGGGTTCCAGAAGCGATCTGTACATGCCTAATCAGTGCTAGAATATTTTCAAACCATAGGCCCGAAACATGCTAAAAATCGATATTTTAGGGGCCCAAAGTCGATATCTCAAATTCAGGCCCAAAACACCCGAAAATTCGATATTTTGGGTCCGAGAAGCGATCTGTACATGCCTACTCCGTGTTCGAGTATTTTCAAAATACAGGCCCAAAACATACTGAAAATCGATCTTTTAGGTGCCCAAAAGTCGATATGTGCATGCATCTTCTGTACCCGTTTTTATCCCAAATTCAAACTCAAAACACCCGAAAATTCGATATTTTTAGGTCCCAGAAGCGATCTATACATGCCTAGTCAGTGCTAGAATGTTTTCAAAATATAGGCTCAAAACATGTTAAAAATCGATATTTTAAGTGTTCATGGTTGATATGTGCATGCATCTTATGTACCCGTTTATATCTCAAATTCTGGGTCAAAACACCCGAAAATTCGTTATTTTTGGGTCCTAGAAGCAATCTGTACATTCCTATTCCTAGTTAGAATGTTTTCAAGATACAGACCCAAAACATGCTGAAAATCGATATTTTAGGTGCCCAAATGTCGATATGTGCATGCATCTTCAGTACCCGTTTATATCTCAAATTCAGGCTCAAAACACACGCAAATTCTTTATTTTGGGGTTCCAGAAGCGATCTGTACATGCCTAATCAGTGCTAGAATATTTTCAAAATATAGGCCCGAAACATGCTAAAAATCGATATTTTAGGGGCCCAAAGTCGATATCTCAAATTCAGGCCCAAAACACCCGAAAATTCGATATTTTTAGGTCCCAGAAGCGATCTATACATGCCTACTCAGTGCTAGAATGTTTTCAAAATATAGGCTCAAAACATGCTAAAAATCGATATTTTAAGTTTTCATGGTTGATATGTGCATGCATCTTCTGTACCCGTTTATATCTCAAATTCTGGGTCAAAACACCCGAAAATTAATTATTTTTGGGTCCTAGAAGCAATCTGTACATTCCTATTCCTAGTTAGAATGTTTTCAAGATACAGACCCAAAACATGCTCAAAATCGATATTTTAGGTGCCCAAATGTCGATATGTGCATGCATCTTCAGTACCCGTTTATATCTCAAATTCAGGCTCAAAACACCCGAAAATTCGATATTTTGGGGTTCCAGAAGCGATCTGTACATGCCTAATCAGTGCTAGAATATTTTCAAAATATAGGCCCGAAACATGCTAAAAATCGATATTTTAGGGGCCCAAAGTCGATATCTCAAATTCAGGCCCAAAACACCCGAAAATTCGATATTTTGGGGTCCGAGAAGCGATCTGTACATGCCTACTCCGTGTTCGAGTATTTTCAAAATACAGGCCCAAAACATACTGAAAATCGATCTTTTAGGTGCCCAAAAGTCGATATGTGCATGCATCTTCTGTACCCGTTTTTATCCCAAATTCAAACTCAAAACACCCGAAAATTCGATATTTTTAGGTCCCAGAAGCGATCTATACATGCCTACTCAGTGCTAGAATGTTTTCAAAATATATGCTCAAAATATGCTAAAAATCGATATTTTAAGTTTTCATGGTTGATATGTGCATGCATCTTCTGTATCCGTTTATATCTCAAATTCTGGGTCAAAACCCCCGAAAATTCATTATTTTTGGGTCCTAGAAGCAATCTGTACATTCCTATTCCTAGTTAGAATGTTTTCAAGATACAGACCCAAAACATGCTCAAAATCGATATTTTAGGTGCCCAAATGTCGATATGTGCATGCATCTTCAGTACCCGTTTATATCTCAAATTCAGGCTCAAAACACACGCAAATTCGATATTTTGGGGTTCCAGAAGCGATCTGTACATGCCTAATCAGTGCTAGAATATTTTCAAACCATAGGCCCGAAACATGCTAAAAATCGATATTTTAGGGGCCCAAAGTCGATATCTCAAATTCAGGCCCAAAACACCCGAAAATTCGATATTTTGGGTCCGAGAAGCGATCTGTACATGCCTACTCCGTGTTCGAGTATTTTCAAAATACAGGCCCAAAACATACTGAAAATCGATCTTTTAGGTGCCCAAAAGTCGATATGTGCATGCATCTTCTGTACCCGTTTTTATCCCAAATTCAAACTCAAAACACCCGAAAATTCGATATTTTTAGGTCCCAGAAGCGATCTATACATGCCTAGTCAGTGCTAGAATGTTTTCAAAATATAGGCTCAAAACATGTTAAAAATCGATATTTTAAGTGTTCATGGTTGATATGTGCATGCATCTTATGTACCCGTTTATATCTCAAATTCTGGGTCAAAACACCCGAAAATTCGTTATTTTTGGGTCCTAGAAGCAATCTGTACATTCCTATTCCTAGTTAGAATGTTTTCAAGATACAGACCCAAAACATGCTGAAAATCGATATTTTAGGTGCCCAAATGTCGATATGTGCATGCATCTTCAGTACCCGTTTATATCTCAAATTCAGGCTCAAAACACACGCAAATTCTTTATTTTGGGGTTCCAGAAGCGATCTGTACATGCCTAATCAGTGCTAGAATATTTTCAAAATATAGGCCCGAAACATGCTAAAAATCGATATTTTAGGGGCCCAAAGTCGATATCTCAAATTCAGGCCCAAAACACCCGAAAATTCGATATTTTGGGGTCCGAGAAGCGATCTGTACATGCCTACTCCGTGTTCGAGTATTTTCAAAATACAGGCATAAAAAAACATACTGAAAATCGATCTTTTAGGTGCCCAAAAGTCGATATGTGCATGCATCTTCTGTACCCGTTTTTATCCCAAATTCAAACTCAAAACACCCGAAAATTCGATATTTTTAGGTCCCAGAAGCGATCTATAGATGCCTACTCAGTGCTAGAATGTTTTCAAAATATAGGCTCAAAACATGCTAAAAATCGATATTTTAAGTGTTCATGGTTGATATGTGCATGCATCTTCTGTACCCGTTTATATCTCAAATTCTGGGTCAAAACACCCGAAAATACATTATTTTTGGGTCCTTGAAGCAATCTGTACAATCCTATTCCTAGTTAGAATGTTTTCAAGATACAGACCCAAAACATGCTCAAAATCGATATTTTAGGTGCCCAAATGTCGATATGTGCATGCATCTTCAGTACCCGTTTATATCTCAAATTCAGGCTCAAAACACACGCAAATTCGATATTTTGGGGTTCCAGAAGCGATCTGTACATGCCTAATCAGTACTAGAATATTTTCAAAATATAGGCCCGAAACATGCTAAAAATCGATATTTTAGGGGCCCAAAGTCGATATCTCAAATTCAGGCCCAAAACACCTGAAAATTCGATATTTTGGGGTCCGAGAAGCGATCTGTACATGCCTACTCCGTGTTCGAGTATTTTCAAAATACAGGCCCAAAACATACTGAAAATCGATCTTTTAGGTGCCCAAAAGTCGATATGTGCATGCATCTTCTGTACCCGTTTTTTCCCAAATTCAAACTCAAAACACCCGAAAATTCGATATTTTTAGGTCCCAGAAGCGATCTATACATGCCTAGTCAGTGCTAGAATGTTTTCAAAATATAGGCTCAAAACATGTTAGAAATCGATATTTTAAGTGTTCATGGTTGATATGTGCATGCATCTTATGTACCCGTTTATATCTCAAATTCTGGGTCAAAACACCCGAAAATTCGTTATTTTTGGGTCCTAGAAGCAATCTGTACATTCCTATTCCTAGTTAGAATGTTTTCAAGATACAGACCCAAAACATGCTGAAAATCGATATTTTAGGTGCCCAAATGTCGATATGTGCATGCATCTTCAGTACCCGTTTATATCACAAATTCAGGCTCAAAACACACGCAAATTCTTTATTTTTGGGTTCCAGAAGCGATCTGTACATGCCTAATCAGTGCTAGAATATTTTCAAAATATAGGCACGAAACATGCTAAAAATCGATATTTTAGGGGCCCAAAGTCGATATCTCAAATTCAGGCCCAAAACACCCGAAAATTCGATATTTTGGGGTCCGAGAAGCGATCTGTACATGCCTACTCCGTGTTCGAGTATTTTCAAAATACAGGCCCAAAACATACTGAAAATCGATCTTTTAGGTGCCCAAAAGTCGATATGTGCATGCATCTTCTGTACCCGTTTTTATCCCAAATTCAAACTCAAAACACCCGAAAATTCGATATTTTTAGGTCCCAGAAGCGATCTATACATGCCTACTCAGTGCTAGAATGTTTTCAAAATATAGGCTCAAAACATGCTAAAAATCGATATTTTAAGTGTTCATGGTTGATATGTGCATGCATCTTCTGTACCCGTTTATATCTCAAATTCTGGGTCAAAACACCCGAAAATTCATTATTTTTGGGTCCTTGAAGCAATCTGTACATTCCTATTCCTAGTTAGAATGTTTTCAAGATACAGACCCAAAACATGCTCAAAATCGATATTTTAGGTGCCCAAATGTCGATATGTGCATGCATCTTCAGTACCCGTTTATATCTCAAATTCAGGCTCAAAACACACGCAAATTCGATATTTTGGGGTTCCAGAAGCGATCTGTACATGCCTAATCAGTGCTAGAATATTTTCAAAATATAGGCCCGAAACATGCTAAAAATCGATATTTTAGGGGTTCAAAGTCGATATCTCAAATTCAGGCCCAAAACACCTAAAAATTCGATATTTTGGGGTCCGAGAAGCGATCTGTACATGCCTACTCCGTGTTCGAGTATTTTCAAAATACAGGCCCAAAACATACTGAAAATCGATCTTTTAGGTGCCCAAAAGTCGATATGTGCATGCATCTTCTGTACCCGTTTTTTCCCAAATTCAAACTCAAAACACCCGAAAATTCGATATTTTTAGGTCCCAGAAGCGATCTATACATGCCTAGTCAGTGCTAGAATGTTTTCAAAATATAGGCTCAAAACATGTTAGAAATCGATATTTTAAGTGTTCATGGTTGATATGTGCATGCATCTTATGTACCCGTTTATATCTCAAATTCTGGGTCAAAACACCCGAAAATTCGTTATTTTTGGGTCCTAGAAGCAATCTGTACATTCCTATTCCTAGTTAGAATGTTTTCAAGATACAGACCCAAAACATGCTGAAAATCGATATTTTAGGTGCCCAAATGTCGATATGTGCATGCATCTTCAGTACCCGTTTATATCACAAATTCAGGCTCAAAACACACGCAAATTCTTTATTTTTGGGTTCCAGAAGCGATCTGTACATGCCTAATCAGTGCTAGAATATTTTCAAAATATAGGCACGAAACATGCTAAAAATCGATATTTTAGGGGCCCAAAGTCGATATCTCAAATTCAGGCCCAAAACACCCGAAAATTCGATATTTTGGGGTCCGAGAAGCGATCTGTACATGCCTACTCCGTGTTCGAGTATTTTCAAAATACAGGCCCAAAACATACTGAAAATCGATCTTTTAGGTGCCCAAAAGTCGATATGTGCATGCATCTTCTGTACCCGTTTATATCTCAAATTCAGGCTCCAAGCACCCGAAAATTTGTTATATTGTGGTCCTAGAAGCGATCTGTACATGCCTACTCAGATACAGGCCAAAAAATGATGAAAATCGATATTTTAGGAGCCCAAAGTCAATATGAGTATGCATCTTCTGCACCTGTTTATATCCCAAATTCAACCTCAAAACACCCGAAAATTCGATATTTTTGGGTCCCAGAAGCGATCTGTACATGCCTACTCAGTGCTAGAATGTTTTAAATATATAGGCTCAAAACATACTGAAAATCGATATTTTAAGTGTCCAAAGTCGATATGTGCATGCATCTTCGGTACCCGTTTATATCTCAAATTCAGGCTCAAAATACCCGAAAACTTGTTATTTTTGGGTCCTAGAAGCGATCTGTACATGCCTACTCCTATTTAGAATGTTTTCAAGATACAGACTCAAAACATGCTCAAAATCGATATTTTAAGTGCCAAAAAGTCGATATGTGCATGCATCTTCAGTAACCGTTTATATCTCAAATTCAACCTCAAAACACCCGAAAATTCGATATTTTGGGGTCCCAGAAGCGATCTGTACATGCCTACTCAGTGCTAGAATATTTTCTAAATATAGGCCCAAAACATACTAAAAATCGATATTTTAGGTGCTCAAAGTCGATATCTCAATTTCAAGCCCAAAACACCCGAAAGTTCGATATTTTGGGGTCCCAGAAGCGATCTGCACTTGCCTACTCCGTGTTAGAGTATTTTCAAAATACAGGCCCAAAACATACTGAAAAACGATCTTTTAGGTGCCCAAAAGTCGATATGTGCATGCATCTTCAGCACCCGTTTATATCTCAAATTCAGCCCCAAAACACCCGAAAATTCGTTATTTTGGGGTCCTAGAAGCGATCTGTACATGCCTACTCACATACAGGCCAAAACATGCTGAAAATTGATATTTTAGGTGCCCAAAGTCAATATGTGTATGTATCTTCTGCACCTGTTTATATTTCAAATTCAACCTCAAAACACCCGAAAACTCGATATTTTTGGGTCTCAGAAGCGATGTGTACTTGCCTACTCAGTGCTAGAATGTTTTCAAGATACAGACCCAAAACATGCTCAAAATCGATATTTTAGGTGCCCAAAAGTCGATATGTGCATGCATCTTCAGTACCCGTTTATATCTTAAATTCAGGCTCAAAACACCCGAAAATTCGATATTTTGGGGTCCCAGAAGCGATCTGTACATGCCTACTCATTGCTAGAATATTTTCAAAATATAGGCCGTAAACATGCTAAAAATCGATATTTTAGGTGCCTAAAGTAGATATCTCAAATTCAGCCCCAAAATACCCGAAAATTCGATATTTTTGGGTCCCAGAAGCGATCTGTACATGCTTACTCAGTGCTAGAATGTTTTAAATATATAGGCTCAAAACACACTGAAAATCGATATTTTAAGTGTCCAAAGTCGATATGTGCATGCATCTTCAGCACCCGTTTATATCTCAAATTCAGCCTCAAAACACCCGAAAATTCGTTATTTTGGGGTCCTAGAAGCGATGTGTACATGCCTAGTACTAGTTAGACTGTTTTCAAGATACAGACCCAAAACATGCTCAAAATCGATATTTTAGGTGCCCAAAAGCCGATATGTGCATGCATCTTCAGTACCCGTTTATATCTCAAATTCAGGCTCAAAACACCCGAAAATTCGATATTTTGGGATCCCAAAAGCGATCTGTACATACCTACTCAGATACAGGCCAAAACATGCTGAAAATCGATATTTTAGGTGCCCAAAATCAATATGTGTATGCATCTTCTGCACCCGTTTATAACCCAAATTCAACCTTAAAACACCCGAAAATTCGATATTTTTGTGTCCCAGAAGCGATCTGCAAATCCCTACTCCATGTTAGAGTATTTTCAATATACAGGCCCAAAACATACTGAAAATCGATCTTTTAAGTGTCCAAAGAAGATATGTGCATGCATCTTCGGTACCCGTTTATATCTCAAATTCAGGCTCAAAACACCCGAAAACTTGTTATTTTTGGGTCCTAGAAGCGATCTGTACATGCCTACTCCTATTTAGAATGTTTTCAAGATACAGACCCAAAACATGCTCAAAATCGATATTTTAAGTGCCCAAAAGTCGATATGTGCATGCATCTTCAGTAACAGTTTATATCTCAATTTCAACCTCAAAACACCCAAAAATTCGATATTTTGGGGTCCCAGAAGCGATCTGTACATGCCTACTCATTGCTAGAATATTTTCAAAATATAGACCCTAAACATGCTTAAAATCGATATTTTAGGTGCTTAAAGTAGATATCTCAAATTCAGCCCCAAAACACCCGAAAATTCGATATTTTTGGGTCCCAGAAGCGATCTGTACATGCTTACTCCGTGTTAGAGTATTTTCAAAATACAGGCCCAAAACATACTGAAAATCGAACTTTTAGGTGCCCAAAAGTCGATATGTGCATGCATCTTCTGTACCCGTTTATATCTCAAATTCAGGCTCCAAACACCCGAAAATTTGTTATTTTGTGGTCCTAGAAGCGATCTGTACATGCCTACTCAGATACAGGCCAAAACATGCTGAAAATCGATATTTTTTTTTGGATGCCTAAAGTCAATATGTGTATGTATCTTCTGCACTTGTTTATATTTCAAATTCAACCTCAAAACACCCGAAAATTCGATATTTTTGGGTCGCAGAAGCAATCTGTACTTGCCTGCTCAGTGCTAGAATGTTTTCAAGATACTGACCCAAAACATGCTCAAAATCGATATTTTAGGTGCCCAAAAGTCGATATGTTGCTGTATCTTCAGTACCCATTTATATCTCAAATTCAGGCTCAAAACACCCGAAAATTCCATATTTTGGGGTCCCAGAAGCGATCTGTACATGCCTACTCCGTGTTAGAGTATTTTCATAATACAGGCCCAAAACATACTAAAAATCGATCTTTTAGGTGCACAAAAGTCTATATGTGCATGCATCTTCTGTGCCCGTTTATATCTCAAATTCAGGCTCAAAACACCCGAAACTTCGATATTTTGGGGTCCCATAAGCGATCTGTACATGCCTACTCAGATACAGGCCAAAACATGCTGAAAATCGATATTTTTGGTGCCTAAAGTCAATATGTGTATGCATCTTCTGCACCCGTTTATATCCCAAATTCAACCTCAAAACACCCGAAAATTCGTTATTTTTTGGTCCTAGAAGCGATCTGTACATGCCTATTCCTAGTTAGAATGTTTTCAAGATACAGACCCAAAACATGATCAAAATCGATATTTTAGGTGCCCAAAAGTCGATATGTGCATACATCTTCTGTACCCGTTTATATCTCAAATCCAGGCTCCAAACACCCGAAAATTCGTTATTTTGGGGTCCCAGAAGCGATCTGTACATGCCTACTCAGATACTGGCCAAAACATGCTGAAAATTAATATTTTAGGTGCCCAAAGTCAATATGTGTATGTATCTTCTGCACCTGTTTAAATTTCAAATTCAACCTCAAAACACCCGAAAATTCGATATTTTTGGGTCCCAGAAGCGATGTGTACTTGCCTACTCAGTGCCAGAATGTTTTCAAGATACAGACCCAAAACATGCTCAAAATCGATATTTTAGGTGCCCAAAAGCCGATATGTGCATGCATCTTTTGTACCCGTTTATATCTCAAATTCTGGGTCAAAATACCCGAAAATTCGTTATTTTTGGGTCCTAGAAGCGATCTGTACATTCCTATTCCTAGTTAGAATGTTTTCAAGATACAGACCCAAAACATGCTCAAAATCGATATTTTAGGTGCCCAAAAGTCGATATGTGCATGCATCTTCAGTACCCGTTTATATCTCAAATTCAAGCTCAAAACACACGCAAATTCTATATTTTGGGGTTCCAGAAGCAATCTGTTCATGCCTACTCAGTGCTAGAATATTTTCAAAATATAGGCCCAAAACATGCTAAAAATCGATATTTTAGGGGCCCAAAGTCGATATCTGAAATTCAGGCCCAAAACACCCGAAAATTCGATATTTTGGGGTCCCAGAAGCGATCTGCACATGCCTACTCCGTGTTCGAGTATTTTCAAAATACAGGCCCAAAACATACTGAAAATCGATCCTTTAGGTGCCCAAAATTCGATATGTGCATGCATCTTCTGTACCCGTTTATATCTCAAATTCACACTCCAAACACCTGAAAATTCGATATTTTGGGGTCCCAGAAGCGATCTGTACATGCCTAACCAGATACAGGCCAAAACATGCTGAAAATCGATATTTTAGGTACCCAAAGTCAATATGTGTATGCATTTTCTGCACCCGTTTATATCCCAAATTCATCCTCAAAACACCCGAAAATTCGATATTTTTGGGTCCCAAAAGCGATCTGTACATGTCTACTCAGTGCTAGAATATTTTCAAAATATAGGCTCAAAACATGTTAAAAATCGATATTTTAAGTGTTCATGGTTGATATGTGCATGCATCTTATGTACCCGTTTATATCTCAAATTCTGGGTCAAAACCACCGAAAATTCGTTATTTTTGGGTCCTAGAAGCAATCTGTACATTCCTATTCCTAGTTAGAATGTTTTCAAGATACAGACCCAAAACATGCTAAAAATCTATATTTTAAGTGTCCAAAGTCAATATATATTGTGCATGCATCTTCTGTACCCGTTTATATCTCAAATTCAGGCTCAAAACTCCTGGAAATTCGTTATTTTTAGGTCCTAGAAGCAATCTGTACATGCCTACTCCTAGTTATAATCTTTTCAAGATACAGACCCAAAACATGCTCAAAATCGATATTTTAGGTGCCCAAAAGTCGATATGTGCATGCATCTTCAGTACCCGTTTATATCTTAAATTCAGGCTCAAAACACCCGAAAATTCGATATTTTGGGGTCCCAGAAGCGATCTTACATGCCTACTCATTGCTAGAATATTTTCAAAATATAGCCCCTAAACATGCTACAAATCGATATTTTAGGTGCATAAAATAGATATCTCAAATTCAGCCCCAAAACACCCGAAAATTCGATATTTTGGGGTCCCAGAAGCGATCTGTACATGCTTACTCCGTGTTAGAGTATTTTCAAAATACAGGCCCAAAACATACTGAAAATCGATCTTTTAGGTGCCCAAAAGTCGATATGTGCATGCATCTTCTTTACCCGTTTATATCTCAAATTCAGGCTCCAAACACCCGAAAATTTGTTATTTTGTGGTCCTAGAAGCGATCTGTACATGCCTACTCAGATACAGGCCAAAACATGATGAAAATCGATATTTTAGGTGCCCAAAGTCAATATGCGTATGCATCTTCTGCACCTGTTTATATCCCAAATTCAAACTCAAAACACCCGAAAATTCGATATTTTTAGGTCCCAGAAGCGATCTATACATGCCTACTCAGTGATAGAATGTTTTCAAAATATAGGCTCAAAACATGTTAAAAATCGATATTTTAAGTGTTCATGGTTGATATGTGCATGCATCTTATGTACCCGTTTATATCTCAAATTCTGGGTCAAAACCCCCGAACATTCGTTATTTTTGGGTCCTAGAAGCAATCTGTACATTCCTATTCCTAGTTAGAATGTTTTCAAGATACAGACCCAAAACATGCTCAAAATCGATATTTTAGGTGCCCAAATGTCGATATGTGCATGCATCTTCAGTACCCGTTTATATCTCAAATTCAGGCTCAAAACATACGCAAATTCTTTATTTTGGGGTTCCAGAAGCGATCTGTACATGCCTAATCAGTGCTAGAATATTTTCAAAATATAGGCCCGAAACATGCTAAAAATCGATATTTTAGGGGCCCAAAGTCGATATCTCAAATTCAGGCCCAAAACACCCGAAAATTCGATATTTTGGGGTCCGATAAGCGATCTGTACATGCCTACTCCGTGTTCGAGTATTTTCAAAATACAGGCATAAAAAAACATACTGAAAATCGATCTTTTAGTTGCCCAAAAGTCGATATGTGCATGCATCTTCTGTACCCGTTTTTATCCCAAATTCAAACTCAAACACCCGAAAATTCGATATTTTTAGGTCCCAGAAGCGATCTATACATGCCTACTCAGTGCTAGAATGTTTTCAAAATATAGGCTCAAAACATGCTGAAAATCGATATTTTAAGTGTTCATGGTTGATATGTGCATGCATCTTCTGTACCCGTTTATATCTCAAATTCTGGGTCAAAACATCCGAAAATTCATTATTTTTGGGTCCTAGAAGCAATCTGTACATTCCTATTCCTAGTTAGAATGTTTTCAAGATACAGACCCAAAACATGCTCAAAATCGATATTTTAGGTGCCCAAATGTCGATATGTGCATGCATCTTCAGTACCCGTTTATATCTCAAATTCAGGCTCAAAACACACGCAAATTCGATATTTTGGGGTTCCAGAAGCTATCTGTACATGCCTAATCAGTGCTAGAATATTTTCAAAATATAGGCCCGAAACATGCTAAAAATCGATATTTTAGGGGCCCAAAGTCGATATCTCAAATTCAGGCCCAAAACACCCGAAAATTCGATATTTTGGGGTCCGAGAAGCGATCTGTACATGCCTACTCCGTGTTCGAGTATTTTCAAAATACAGGCCCAAAACATACTGAAAATCGATCTTTTAGGTGCCCAAAAGTCGATATGTGCATTCATTTTCTGTACCCGTTTTTTTCCAAATTCAAACTCAAAACACCCGAAAATTCGATATTTTTAGGTCCCAGAAGCGATCTATACATGCTTAGTCAGTGCTAGAATGTTTTCAAAATATAGGCTCAAAACAAGTTAAAAATCGATATTTTAAGTGTTCATGGTTGATATGTGCATGCATCTTATGTACCCGTTTATATCTCAAATTCTGGGTCAAAACCCCCGAAAATTCGTTATTTTTGGGTCCTAGAAGCAATCTGTACATTCCTATTCCTAGTTAGAATGTATTCAAGATACAGACCCAAAACATGCTCAAAATCGATATTTTAGGTGCCCAAATGTCGATATGTGCATGCATCTTCAGTACCCGTTTATATCTCAAATTCAGGCTCAAAACACACGCAAATTCGATATTTTGGGGTTCCAGAAGCGATCTGTACATGCCTAATCAGTGCTAGAATATTTTCAAAATATAGGCCCGAAACATGCTAAAAATCGATATTTTAGGGGCCCAAAGTCGATATCTCAAATTCAGGCCCAAAACACCCGAAAATTCGATATTTTGGGGTCCGAGAAGCGATCTGTACATGCCTACTCCGTGTTCGAGTATTTTCAAAATACAGGCCCAAAACATACTGAAAATCGATCTTTTAGGTGCCCAAAAGTCGATATGTGCATGCATTTTCTGTACCCGTTTTTTCCCAAATTCAAACTCAAAACACCCGAAAATTCGATATTTTTAGGTCCCAGAAGCGATCTATACATGCCTAGTCAGTGCTAGAATGTTTTTAAAATATAGGCTCAAAACAAGTTAAAAATCGATATTTTAAGTGTTCATGGTTGATATGTGCATGCATCTTATGTACCCGTTTATATCTCAAATTCTGGGTCAAAACCCCCGAAAATTCGTTATTTTTGGGTCCTAGAAGCAATCTGTACATTCCTATTCCTAGTTAGAATGTTTTCAAGATACAGACCCAAAACATGCTGAAAATCGATATTTTAGGTGCCCAAATGTCGATATGTGCATGCATCTTCAGTACCCGTTTATATCACAAATTCAGGCTCAAAACACACGCAAATTCTTTATTTTTGGGTTCCAGAAGCGATCTGTACATGCCTAATCAGTGCTAGAATATTTTCAAAATATAGGCCCGAAACATGCTAAAAATCGATATTTTAGGGGCCCAAAGTCGATATCTCAAATTCAGGCCCAAAACACCCAAAAATTTGATATTTTGGGGTCCGAGAAGCGATCTGTACATGCCTACTCCGTGTTCGAGTATTTTCAAAATACAGACCCAAAACATACTGATAATCGATCTTTTAGGTGCCCAAAATTCGATATGTGCATGCATCTTCTGTACCCGTTTGTATCTCAAATTCACACTCCAAACACCTGAAAATTCGTTATTTTGGGGTCCCAGTAGCGATCTGTACATGCCTACTCAGATACAGGCCAAAACATGCTGAAAATTGATATTTTAGGTGCCCAAAGTCAATATGTGTATGCATCTTCTGCACCTGTTTATATTTCAAATTCAACCTCAAAACACCCGAAAATTCGATATTTTTGGGTCCCAAAAGCGATGTGTACTTGCCTACTCAGTGCTAGAATGTTTTCAAGATACAGACCCAAAACATGCTCAAAATCGATATTTTAGGTTCCCAAAAGTCGATATGTGCATGCATCTTCTGTACCCGTTTATATCTCAAATTCAGGCTCAAAACACCTGGAAATTCGTTATTTTTAGGTCCTAGAAGCAATCTGTACATGCATACTCCTAGTTAGAATTTTTCAAGATACAGACCCAAAACATGCTCAAAATCGATATTTTAGGTGCCCAAAAGTCGATATGTTGCTGCATCTTCAGTACCCATTTATATCTCAAATTCAGGCTCAAAACACCCGAAAATTCGATATTTTGGGGTCCCAGAAGCGATCTGTACATGCCTACTCCGTGTTAGACTATTTTCATAATACAGGCCCAAAACATACTAAAAATCGATCTTTTAGGTGCCCAAAAGTCTATATGTGCATGCATCTTCAATGCCCGTTTATATCTCAAATTCAGGCTCCAATCACCCGAAAATTCGATATTTTGGGGTCCCATAAGCGATCTGTACATGCCTACTCAGATACAGGCCAAAACATGCTGAAAATCGATATTATAGGTGCCCAAAGTCAATATGTGTATGCATCTTCTGCACCCGTTTATATCCCAAATTCAACCTCAAAATACCCGAAAATTCGTTATTTTTTTGGTCCTAGAAGCGATCTGTACATGCTTATTCCTAGTTAGAATGTTTTCAAGATACAGACCCAAAACATGCTCAAAATCGATATTTTAGGTGCCCAAAAGTCGATATGTGCATGCATCTTCTGCACCCGTTTATATCTCAAATCCTGGCTTCAAACACCCGAAAATTCGTTATTTTGGGGTCCCAGAAGCGATCTGTACATGCCTACTCAGATACAGGCCAAAACATGCTGAAAATTGATATTTTAGGTGCCCAAAGTCAATATGTGTATGCATCTTCTGCACCTGTTTATATTTCAAATTCAACCTCAAAAAACCCGAAAATTCGATATTTTTGGGTCCCAGAAGCGATGTGTACTTGCCTACTCAGTGCTAGAATGTTTTCAAGATACAGACACAAAACATGCTCAAAATCGATATTTTAGGTGCCCAAAAGTCGATATGTGCATGCATCTTCTGTACCCGTTTATATCTCAAATTCAGGCTCAAAACACCTGGAAATTCCTTATTTTTAGGTCCTAGAAGCAATCTGTACATGCCTACTCCTAGTTAGAATCTTTTCAAGATACAGACACAAAACATGCTCAAAATCGATATTTTAGGTGCCCAAAAGTCGATATGTGCATGCATCTTCAGTACCCGTTTATATCTTAAATTCAGGCTCAAAACACCCGAAAATTCGATATTTTGGGGTCCCAGAAGCGATCTGTACATGCCTACTCATTGCTAGAATATTTTCAAAATATAGGCCCTAAACATGCTAAAAATCGATATTTTAGGTACCTAAAGTAGATATCTCAAATTCAGCCCCAAAACACCCGAAAATTCGATATTTTTGGGTCCCAGAAGCGATCTGTACATGCTTACTCCGTGTTAGAGTATTTTCAATATACAGGCCCAAAACATACTGAAAATCGATCTTTTAGGTGCCCAAAACTCGATTTGTGCATGCATCTTCTGTACCCGTTTATATCTCAAATTCAGGCTCCAAGCACCCGAAAATTTGTTATATTGTGGTCCTAGAAGCGATCTGTACATGCCTACTCAGATACAGGCCAAAACATGATGAAAATCGATATTTTAGGAGCCCAAAGTCAATATGCGTATGCATCTTCTGCACCTGTTTATATCCCAAATTCAACCTCAAAACACCCGAAAATTCGATATTTTTGGGTCCCAGAAGCGATCTGTACATGCCTACTCAGTGCTAGTATGTTTTAAATATATAGGCTCAAAACATACTGAAAATCGATATTTTAAGTGTCCAAAGTCGATATGTGCATGCATCTTCGGTACCCATTTATATCTCAAATTCAGGCTCAAAACACTCGAAAACTTGTTATTTTTGGGTCCAAGAAGCGATCTGTACATGCCTACTCCTATTTAGAATGTTTTCAAGATACAGACTCAAAACATGCTCAAAATCGATATTTTAAGTGCCCAAAAGTCGATATGTGCATGCATCTTCAGTAACCGTTTATATCTCAAATTCAACCTCAAAACACCCGAAAATTCGATATTTTGGGGTCCCAGAAGCGATCTGTACATGCCTACTCAGTGCTAGAATATTTTCAAAATATAGGCCCAAAACATACTAAAAATCGATATTTTAGGTGCTCAAAGTCGATATCTCAAATTCAGGCCCAAAACACCCGAAAGTTCGATATTTTGGGGTCCCAGAAGCGATCTGCACTTGCCTACTCCGTGTTAGAGTATTTTCAAAATACAGGCCCAAAACATACTGAAAAACGATCTTTTAGGTGCCCAAAAGTCGATATGTGCATGCATCTTCAGCACCCGTTTATATCTCAAATTCAGCCTCAAAACACCCGAAAATTCGTTATTTTGGGGTCCTAGAAGCGATCTGTACATGCCTACTCACATACAGGCCAAAACATGCTGAAAATTGATATTTTAGGTGCCCAAAGTCAATATGTGTATGTATCTTCTGCACCTGTTTATATTTCAAATTCAACCTCAAAACACCTGAAAAATCGATATTTTTGGGTCCCAGAAGCGATGTGTACTTGCCTACTCAGTGCTAGAATGTTTTCAAGATACAGACCCAAAACATGCTCAAAATCGATATTTTAGGTGCCCAAAAGTCGATATGTGCATGCATCTTCAGTACCCGTTTATATCTTAAATTCAGGCTCAAAAACACCCGAAAATTCGATATTTTGGGGTCCCAGAAGCGATCTGTACATGCCTACTCATTGCTAGAATATTTTCAAAATATAGGCCCTAAACATGCTAAAAATCGATATTTTAGGTGCCTAAAGTAGATATCTCAAATTCAGCCCAAAAATACCCGAAAATTCGATATTTTTGGGTCCCAGAAGCGATCTGTACATGCTTACTCAGTGCTAGAATGTTTTAAATATATAGGCTCAAAACACATTGAAAATCGATATTTTAAGTGTACAAAGTCGATATGTGCATGCATCTTCTGCACCCGTTTATATCCCAAATTCAACCTCAAAATACCCGAAAATTCGTTATTTTTTGGTCCTAGAAGCGATCTGTACATGCTTATTCCTAGTTAGAATGTTTTCCAGATACAGACCCAAAACATGCTCAAAATCGATATTTTAGGTGCCCAAAAGTCGATATGTGCATGCATCTTCTGTACCCGTTTATATCTCAAATCCTGGCTTCAAACACCCGAAAATTCGTTATTTTGGGGTCCCAGAAGCGATCTGTACATGCCTACTCAGATACAGGCCAAAACATGCTGAAAATTGATATTTTAGGTGCCCAAAGTCAATATGTGTATGCATCTTCTGCACCTGTTTATATTTCAAATTCAACCTCAAAACACCCGAAAATTCGATATTTTTGGGTCCCAGAAGCGATGTGTACTTGCCTACTCAGTGCTAGAATGCATCTTCTGTACCCGTTTATATCTCAAATTCAGGCTCAAAACACCTGGAAATTCGTTATTTTTAGGTCCTAGAAGCAATCTGTACATGCCTACTCCTAGTTAGAATCTTTTCAAGATACAGACCCAAAACATGCTCAAAATTGATATTTTAGGTGCCCAAAAGTCGATATGTGCATGCATCTTCAGTACCCGTTTATATCTTAAATTCAGGCTCAAAACACCCGAAAATTCGATATTTTGGGGTCCCAGAAGCGATCTGTACATGCCTACTCATTGCTAGAATATTTTCAAAATATAGGCCCTAAACATGCTAAAAATCGATATTTTAGGTACCTAAAGTAGATATCTCAAATTCAGCCCCAAAACACCCGAAAATTCGATATTTTTGGGTCCCAGAAGCGATCTGTACATGCTTACTCCGTGTTAGAGTATTTTCAATATACAGGCCCAAAACATACTGAAAATCGATCTTTTAGGTGCCCAAAAGTCGATTTGTGCATGCATCTTCTGTACCCGTTTATATCTCAAATTCAGGCTCCAAGCACCCGAGAATTTGTTATATTGTGGTCCTAGAAGCGATCTGTACATGCCTACTCAGATACAGGCCAAAACATGATGAAAATCGATATTTTAGGAGCCCAAAGTCAATATGCGTATGCATCTTCTGCACCTGTTTATATCCCAAATTCAACCTCAAAACACCCGAAAATTCGATATTTTTGGGTCCCAGAAGCGATCTGTACATGCCTACTCAGTGCTAGTATGTTTTAAATATATAGGCTCAAAACATACTGAAAATCGATATTTTAAGTGTCCAAAGTCGATATGTGCATGCATCTTCGGTACCCATTTATATCTCAAATTCAGGCTCAAAACACCCGAAAACTTGTTATTTTTGGGTCCAAGAAGCGATCTGTACATGCCTACTCCTATTTAGAATGTTTTCAAGATACAGACTCAAAACATGCTCAAAATCGATATTTTAAGTGCCCAAAAGTCGATATGTGCATGCATCTTCAGTAACCGTTTATATCTCAAATTCAACCTCAAAACACCCGAAAATTCGATATTTTGGGGTCCCAGAAGCGATCTGTACATGCCTACTCAGTGCTAGAATATTTTCAAAATATAGGCCCAAAACATACTAAAAATCGATATTTTAGGTGCTCAAAGTCGATATCTCAAATTCAGGCCCAAAACACCCGAAAGTTCGATATTTTGGGGTCCCAGAAGCGATCTGCACTTGCCTACTCCGTGTTAGAGTATTTTCAAAATACAGGCCCAAAACATACTGAAAAACAATCTTTTAGGTGCCCAAAAGTCGATATGTGCATGCATCTTCAGCACCAGTTTATATCTCAAATTCAGCCTCAAAACACCCGAAAATTCGTTATTTTGGGGTCCTAGAAGCGATCTGTACATGCCTACTCACATACAGGCCAAAACATGCTGAAAATTGATATTTTAGGTGCCCAAAGTCAATATGTGTATGTATCTTCTGCACCTGTTTATATTTCAAATTCAACCTCAAAACACCTGAAAAATCGATATTTTTGGGTCCCAGAAGCGATGTGTACTTGCCTACTCAGTGCTAGAATGTTTTCAAGATACAGACCCAAAACATGCTCAAAATCGATATTTTAGGTGCCCAAAAGTCGATATGTGCATGTATCTTCAGTACCCGTTTATATCTTAAATTCAGGCTCAAAAACACCCGAAAATTCGATATTTTGGGGTCCCAGAAGCGATCTGTACATGCCTACTCATTGCTAGAATATTTTCAAAATATAGGCCCTAAACATGCTAAAAATCGATATTTTAGGTGCCTAAAGTAGATATCTCAAATTCAGCCCCAAAATACCCGAAAATTCGATATTTTTGGGTCCCAGAAGCGATCTGTACATGCTTACTCAGTGCTAGAATGTTTTAAATATATAGGCTCAAAACACACTGAAAATCGATATTTTAAGTGTCCAAAGTCGATATGTGCATGCATCTTCTGCACCCGTTTATATCCCAAATTCAACCTCAAAATACCCGAAAATTCGTTATTTTTTGGTCCTAGAAGCGATCTGTACATGCTTATTCCTAGTTAGAATGTTTTCAAGATACAGACCCAAAACATGCTCAAAATCGATATTTTAGGTGCCCAAAAGTCGATATGTGCATGCATCTTCTGTACCCGTTTATATCTCAAATCCTGGCTTCAAATACCCGAAAATTCGTTATTTTGGGGTCCCAGAAGCGATCTGTACATGCCTACTCAGATACAGGCCAAAACATGCTGAAAATTGATATTTTAGGTGCCCAAAGTCAATATGTGTATGCATCTTCTGCACCTGTTTATATTTCAAATTCAACCTCAAAACACCCGAAAATTCGATATTTTTGGGTCCCAGAAGCGATGTGTACTTGCCTACACAGTGCTAGAATGTTTTCAAGATACAGACCCAAAACATGCTCAAAATCGATATTTTAGGTGCCCAAAAGTCGATATGTGCATGCATCTTCTGTACCCGTTTATATCTCAAATTCAGGCTCAAAACACCTGGAAATTCGTTATTTTTAGGTCCTAGAAGCAATCTGTACATGCCTACTCCTAGTTAGAATCTTTTCAAGATACAGATCCAAAACATGCTCAAAATCGATATTTTAGGTGCCCAAAAGTCGATATGTGCATGCATCTTCAGTACCCGTTTATATCTTAAATTCAGGCTCAAAACACCCGAAAATTCGATATTTTGGGGTCCCAGAAGCGATCTGTACATGCCTACTCATTGCTAGAATATTTTCAAAATATAGGCCCTAAACATGCTAAAAATCGATATTTTAGGTACCTAAAGTAGATATCTCAAATTCAGCCCCAAAACACCCGAAAATTCGATATTTTTGGGTCCCAGAAGCGATCTGTACATGCTTACTCCGTGTTAGAGTATTTTCAAAATACAGGCCCAAAACATACTGAAAATCGATCTTTTAGGTGCCCAAAAGTCGATTTGTGCATGCATCTTCTGTACCCGTTTATATCTCAAATTCAGGCTCCAAGCACCCGAAAATTTGTTATATTGTGGTCCTAGAAGCGATCTGTACATGCCTACTCAGATACAGGCCAAAACATAATGAAAATCGATATTTTAGGAGCCCAAAGTCAATATGCGTATGCATCTTCTGCACCTGTTTATATCCCAAATTCAACCTCAAAACACCTGAAAATTCGATATTTTTGGGTCCCAGAAGCGATCTGTACATGCCTACTCAGTGCTAGTATGTTTTAAATATATAGGCTCAAAACATACTGAAAATCGATATTTTAAGTGTCCAAAGTCGATATGTGCATGCATCTTCGGTACCCGTTTATATCTCAAATTCAAGCTCAAAACACCCGAAAATTCGATATTTTGTGGTCCCAGAAGCGATCTGTACATGCCTACTCAGTGCTAGAATATTTTCAAAATACAGGCCCAAAACATGCTAAAAATCGATATTTTAGGTGCTCAAAGTCGATATCTCAAATTCAGGCCCAAAACTCCCGAAAAATCGATATTTTGGGGTCCCAGAAGCGATGTGTACTTGCCTACTCAGTGCTAGAATGTTTTCAAGATACAGACCCAAAACATGCTCAAAATCGATATTTTAGGTGCCCAAAAGTCGATATGTGCATGCATCTTCAGTACCCGTTTATATCTTAAATTCAGGCTCAAAACACCCGAAAATTCGATATTTTGGGGTCCCTGAAACGATCTGTACATGCCTACTCATTGCTAGAATATTTTCAAAATATAGGCCCAAAACATGCTAAAAATCGATATTTTAGGTGATTAAAGTAGATATCTCAAATTCAGGCCCAAAAGACCCGAAAATTCGATATTTTGGGGTCCCAGAAGCGATGTGTACTTGCCTACTCAGTGCTAGAATGTTTTCAAGATACAGACCCAAAACATGCTCAAAATCGATATTTTAGGTGCCCAAAAGTCGATATGTGCATGCATCTTCAGTACCCGTTTATATCTCAAATTCAGGCTCAAAACACCCGAAAATTCGATATTTTGGGGTCCCAAAAGCGATCTGTACATACCTACTCAGATACAGGCCAAAACATGCTGAAAATCGATATTTTAGGTGCCCAAAGTCAATATGCGTATGCATCTTCTGAACCTGTTTATATCCCAAATTCAACCTCAAAACACCAGAAAATTCGATATTTTTGGGTCCCAGAAGCGATCTGTACATGCCTACTCATTGCTAGAATATTTTCAAAATATAGGCCCTAAACATGCTAAAAATCGATATTTTAGGTGCTCAAAGTCGATATCTCAAATTCAGGCTCAAAACACCCGAAAATTCGATATTTTGGGGTCCCAGAAGCGATCTGTACATGCCTACTCATTGCTAGAATATTTTCAAAATATAGGCCCTAAACATGCTAAAAATCGATATTTTAGGTGATTAAAGTAGATATCTCAAATTCAGCCCCAAAACACCCGAAAATTCGATATTTTTGGGTCCCAGAAGCGATCTGTACATGCTTACTCCGTGTTAGAGTATTTTCAAAATACAGGCCCAAAACATACTGAAAATCGATCTTTTAGGTGCCCAAAAGTCGATATGTGCATGCATCTTCAGTACCCGTTAATATATCAAATTCAGGCTCCAAACACCCGAAAATTTGTTATTTTGTGGTCCTAGCGCGATCTGTACATGCCTACTCAGATACAGGCCAAAACATGATGAAAATCGATATTTTAGGTGCCCAAAGTCAATATGCGTATGCATCTTCTGAACCCGTTTATAACCCAAATTCAACCTTAAAACACCCGAAAATTCGATATTTTTGTGTCCCAGAAGCGATCTGCAAATCCCTACTCCGTGTTAGAGTATTTTCAATATACAGGCCCAAAACATACTGAAAATCGATCTTTTATGTGTCCAAAGTCGATATGTGCATGCATCTTCGGTAACCGTTTATATCTCAAATTCAGGCTCAAAACACCCGAAAACTTGTTATTTTTGGGTCCTAGAAGCGATCTGTACATGCCTACTCCTATTTAGAATGTTTTCAAGATACAGACCCAAAACATGCTCAAAATCGATATTTTAAGTGCCCAAAAGTCGATATGTGCATGCATCTTCAGTAACAGTTTGTATCTCAATTTCAACCTCAAAACACCCAAAAATTCGACATTTTGGGGTCCCAGAAGCGATCTGTACATGCCTACTCAGTGCTAGAATATTTTCAAAAAATAGGCCCAAAACATGCTACAAATCGATATTTTAGGTGCTCAAAGTCGATATCTCAAATTCAGGCCCAAAACACTCGAAAATTCGATATTTTGGGGTCCCAGAAGCGATCTGCACTTGCCTACTCCGTGTTAGAGTATTTTCAAAATACAGGCCCAAAACATACTGAAAATCGATCTTTTAGGTGCCCAAAAGTCGATATGTGCATGCATCTTCTGTACCCGTTTATATCTCAAATTAAGGCTCAAAACACCTGGAAATTCGTTATTTTTAGGTCCTAGAAGCAATCTGTACATGCCTACTCCTAGTTAGAATCTTTTCAAGATAGAGACCCAAAACATGCTCAAGATCGATATTTTAGGTGCCCAAAAGTCGATATGTGCATGCATCTTCAGTACCCGTTTATATCTTAAATTCAGGCTAAAAACACCCGAAAATTCGATATTTTGGGGTCCCAGAAGCGATCTGTACATGCCTACTCATTGCTAGAATATTTTCAAAATATAGACCCTAAACATGCTTAAAATCGATATTTTAGGTGCCTAAAGTAGATATCTCAAATTCAGCCCCAAAACACCCGAAAATTCGATATTTTTGGGTCCAAGAAGCGATCTGTACATGCTTACTCCGTGTTAGAGTATTTTCAAAATACAGGCCCAAAACATACTGAAAATCGAACTTTTAGGTGCCCAAAAGTCGATATGTGCATGCATCTTCTGTACCCGTTTATATCTCAAATTCAGGCTCCAAACACCCGAAAATTTGTTATTTTGTGGTCCTAGAAGCGATCTGTACATGCCTACTCAGATACAGGCCAAAACATGCTGAAAATCGATATTTTAGGTGCCTAAAGTCAATATGTGTATGCACCTTCTGCACACGTTTATATCCCAAATTCGACATCAAAACACCTGAAAATTCGAAATTCGATATTTATGGGTCCCAGAAGCGATTTGTACATGCCTACTCAGTGCCAGAATGTTTCCAAAATATAGGCTCAAAACATGCTAAAAATCGATATTTTAAGTGTCCAAAGTCGATGCGTGCATGCATTTTCTGTACCCGTTTAAATCTCAAATTCAGGCTCAAAACACCCGAAAATTCGTTATTTTTGGGTCCTAGTAACGGTCTGTACATGCCTACTCAGATACAGGCCAAAACATGCTGAAAATCGATATTTTAGGTGCCCAAAGTCAATATGTGTATGTATCTTCTGCACCTGTTTATATTTCAAATTCAACCTCAAAACACCCGAAAATTCGATATTTTTGGGTCGCAGAAGCAATCTGTACTTGCCTACTCAGTGCTAGAATGTTTTCAAGATACAGACCCAAAACATGCTCAAAATCGATATTTTAGGTGCCCAAAAGTCGATATGTTGCTGCATCTTCAGTACCCATTTATATCTCAAATTCAGGCTCAAAACACCCGAAAATTCCATATTGTGGGGTCCCAGAAGCGATCTGTACATGCCTACTCCGTGTTAGAGTATTTTCATAATACAGGCCCAAAACATACTAAAAATCGATCTTTTAGGTGCACAAAAGTCTATATGTGCATGCATCTTCTGTGCCCGTTTATATCTCAAATTCAGGCTCGAAACACCCGAAAATTCGATATTTTGGGGTCCCATAAGCGATCTGTACATGCCTACTCAGATACAGGCCAAAACATGCTGAAAATCGATATTTTAGGTGCCTAAAGTCAATATGTGTATGCATCTTCTGCACCCGTTTATATCCCAAATTCAACCTCAAAACACCCGAAAATTCGTTATTTTTTGGTCCTAGAAGCGATCTGTACATGCCTATTCCTAGTTAGAATGTTTTCAAGATACAGACCCAAAACATGCTCAAAATCGATATTTTAGGTGCCCAAAAGTCGATATGTGCATGCATCTTCTGTACCCGTTTATATCTCAAATCCAGGCTCCAAACACCCTAAAATTCGTTATTTTGTGGTCCCAGAAGCGATCTGTACATGCCTACTCAGATACAGGCCAAAACATGCTGAAAATTAATATTTTAGGTGCCCAAAGTCAATATGTGTATGTATCTTCTGTACCTGTTTATATTTCAAATTCAACCTCAAAACACCCGAAAATTCGATATTTTTGGGTCCCAGAAGCGATGTGTACTTGCCTACTCAGTGCCAGAATGTTTTCAAGATGCAGACCCAAAACATGCTCAAAATCGATATTTTAGGTGCCCAAAAGCCGATATGTGCATCCATCTTCTGTACCCGTTTATATCTCAAATTCTGGGTCAAAACACCCGAAAATTCGTTATTTTTGGGTCCTAGAAGCGATCTGTACATTCCTATTCCTAGTTAGAATGTTTTCCAAATATAGGCCCTAAACATGCTACAAATCGATATTTTAGGTGATTAAAGTAGATATCTCAAATTCAGCCCCAAAACACCCGAAAATTCGATATTTTTGGGTCCCAGAAGCGATCTGTACATGCTTACTCCGTGTTAGAGTATTTTCAAAATACAGGCCCAAAACATACTGAAAATCGATCTTTTAGGTGCCCAAAAGTCGATATGTGCATGCATCTTCAGTACCCGTTTATATATCAAATTCAGGCTCCAAACACCCGAAAATTTGTTATTTTGTGGTCCTAGCGCGATCTGTACATGCCTACTCAGATACAGGCCAAAACATGATGAAAATCGATATTTTAGGTGCCCAAAGTCAATATGCGTATGCATCTTCTGAACCTGTTTATATCCCAAATTCAACCTCAAAACACCAGAAAATTCGATATTTTTGGGTCCCAGAAGCGATCTGTACATGCCTACTCAGTGCTAGAATGTTTTAAATATATAGGCTCAAAACACACTGAAAATCGATATTTTAAGTGTCCAAAGTCGATATGTGCATGCATCTTCTGTACCCGTTTATATCTCAAATTCAGGCTCAA
Organism: Petrolisthes cinctipes; assembly: GCA_033782935.1. Taxonomy (NCBI): domain Eukaryota; kingdom Metazoa; phylum Arthropoda; class Malacostraca; order Decapoda; family Porcellanidae; genus Petrolisthes; species Petrolisthes cinctipes. Next base: position 1,008,533 of record JAWQEG010000781.1, on the reverse strand, counting down.
AACACCCGAAAATTCGATATTTTGGGGTCCCAGAAGCGATCTGTACATGCCTACTCATTGCTAGAATATTTTCAAAATATAGGCCCTAAACATGCTAAAAATCGATATTTTAGGTGATTAAAGTAGATATCTCAAATTCAGCCCCAAAACACCCGAAAATTCGATATTTTTGGGTCCCAGAAGCGATCTGTACATGCTTACTCCGTGTTAGAGTATTTTCAAAATACAGGCCCAAAACATACTGAAAATCGATCTTTTAGGTGCCCAAAAGTCGATATGTGCATGCATCTTCAGTACCCGTTAATATATCAAATTCAGGCTCCAAACACCCGAAAATTTGTTATTTTGTGGTCCTAGCGCGATCTGTACATGCCTACTCAGATACAGGCCAAAACATGATGAAAATCGATATTTTAGGTGCCCAAAGTCAATATGCGTATGCATCTTCTGAACCTGTTTATATCCCAAATTCAACCTCAAAACACCAGAAAATTCGATATTTTTGGGTCCCAGAAGCGATCTGTACATGCCTACTCAGTGCTAGAATGTTTTAAAAATATAGGCTCAAAACACACTGAAAATCGATATTTTAAGTGTCCAAAGTCGATATGTGCATGCATCTTCGGTACCCGTTTATATCTCAAATTCAGGCTCAAAACACCCGAAAACTTGTTATTTTTGGGTCCTAGAAGCGATCTGTACATGCCTACTCCGAGTTAGAATGTTTTCAAGATACAGACCCAAAACATGCTCAAAATCGATATTTTAAGTGCTCAAAAGTCGATATGTGCATGCATCTTCAGTAACCGTTTATATCTCAAATTCAACCTCAAAACACCCGAAAATTCGATATTTTGGGGTCCCAGAAGCGATCTGTACATGCCTACTCAGTGCTAGAATATTTTCAAAATATAGGCCCAAAACATGCTAAAAATCGATATTTTAGGTGCTCAAAGTCGATATCTCAAATTCAGACCCAAAACACCCGAAAATTCGATATTTTGGGGTCCCAGAAGCGATCTGCACTTGCCTACTCCGTGTTAGAGTATTGTCAAAATACAGGCCCAAAACATACTGAAAATCGATCTTTTAGGTGCCCAAAAGTCGATATGTGCATGCATCTTCAGCACCCGTTTATATCTCAAATTCAGGCTCAAAACACCCGAAAATTCGATATTTTGGGGTCCCAAAAGCGATCTGTACATACCTACTCAGATACAGGCCAAAACATGCTGAAAATCGATATTTTAGGTGCCCAAAATCAATATGTGTATGCATCTTCTGCACCCGTTTATAACCCAAATTCAACCTTAAAACACCCGAAAATTCGATATTTTTGTGTCCCAGAAGCGATCTGCAAATCCCTACTCCGTGTTAGAGTATTTTCAATATACAGGCCCAAAACATGCTGAAAATCGATCTTTTATGTGTCCAAAGTCGATATGTGCATGCATCTTCGGTACCCGTTTATATCTCAAATTCAGGCTCAAAACACCCGAAAACTTGTTATTTTTGGGTCCTAGAAGCGATCTGTACATGCCTAGTCCTATTTAGAATGTTTTCAAGATACAGACCCAAAACATGCTCAAAATCGATATTTTAAGTGCCCAAAAGTCGATATGTGCATGCATCTTCAGTAACAGTTTATATCTCAATTTCAACCTCAAAACACCCAAAAATTCGATATTTTGGGGTCCCAGAAGCGATCTGTACATGCCTACTCAGTGCTAGAATATTTTCAAAAAATAGGCACAAAACATGCTACAAATCGATATTTTAGGTGCTCAAAGTCGATATCTCAAATTCAGGCCCAAAACACTCGAAAATTCGATATTTTGGGGTCCCAGAAGCGATCTGCACTTGCCTACTCCGTGTTAGAGTATTTTCAAAATACAGGCCCAAAACATACTGAAAATCGATCTTTTAGGTGCCCAAAAGTCGATATGTGCATGCATCTTCTGTACCCGTTTATATCTCAAATTAAGGCTCAAAACACCTGGAAATTCGTTATTTTTAGGTCCTAGAAGCAATCTGTACATGCCTACTCCTAGTTAGAATCTTTTCAAGATAGAGACCCAAAACATGCTCAAAATCGATATTTTAGGTGCCCAAAAGTCGATATGTGCATGCATCTTCAGTACCCGTTTATATCTTAAATTCAGGCTAAAAACACCCGAAAATTCGATATTTTGGGGTCCCAGAAGCGATCTGTACATGCCTACTCATTGCTAGAATATTTTCAAAATATAGACCCTAAACATGCTTAAAATCGATATTTTAGGTGCCTAAAGTAGATATCTCAAATTCAGCCCCAAAACACCCGAAAATTCGATATTTTTGGGTCCAAGAAGCGATCTGTACATGCTTACTCCGTGTTAGAGTATTTTCAAAATACAGGCCCATAACATACTGAAAATCGAACTTTTAGGTGCCCAAAAGTCGATATGTGCATGCATCTTCTGTACCCGTTTATATCTCAAATTCAGGCTCCAAACACCCGAAAATTTGTTATTTTGTGGTCCTAGAAGCGATCTGTACATGCCTACTCAGATACAGGCCAAAACATGCTGAAAATCGATATTTTAGGTGCCTAAAGTCAATATGTGTATGCACCTTCTGCACACGTTTATATCCCAAATTCGACCTCAAAACACCTGAAAATTCGAAATTCGATATTCATGGGTCCCAGAAGCGATTTGTACATGCCTACTCAGTGCCAGAATGTTTCCAAAATATAGGCTCAAAACATGCTAAAAATCGATATTTTAAGTGTCCAAAGTCGATGCGTGCATGCATTTTCTGTACCCGTTTAAATCTCAAATTCAGGCTCAAAACACCCGAAAATTCGTTATTTTTGGGTCCTAGTAACGGTCTGTACATGCCTACTCAGATACAGGCCAAAACATGCTGAAAATCGATATTTTAGGTGCCCAAAGTCAATATGTGTATGTATCTTCTGCACCTGTTTATATTTCAAATTCAACCTCAAAACACCCGAAAATTCGATATTTTTGGGTCGCAGAAGCAATCTGTACTTGCCTACTCAGTGCTAGAATGTTTTCAAGATACAGACCCAAAATATGCTCAAAATCGATATTTTAGGTGCCCAAAAGTCGATATGTTGCTGCATCTTCAGTACCCATTTATATCTCAAATTCAGGCTCAAAACACCCGAAAATTCCATATTGTGGGGTCCCAGAAGCGATCTGTACATACCTACTCAGATACAGGCCAAAACATGCTGAAAATCGATATTTTAGGTGCCCAAAATCAATATGTGTATGCATCTTCTGCACCCGTTTATAACCCAAATTCAACCTTAAAACACCCGAAAATTCGATATTTTTGTGTCCCAGAAGCGATCTGCAAATCCCTACTCCGTGTTAGAGTATTTTCAATATACAGGCCCAAAACATGCTGAAAATCGATCTTTTATGTGTCCAAAGTCGATATGTGCATGCATCTTCGGTACCCGTTTATATCTCAAATTCAGGCTCAAAACACCCGAAAACTTGTTATTTTTGGGTCCTAGAAGCGATCTGTACATGCCTACTCCTATTTAGAATGTTTTCAAGATACAGACCCAAAACATGCTCAAAATCGATATTTTAAGTGCCCAAAAGTCGATATGTGCATGCATCTTCAGTAACAGTTTATATCTCAATTTCAACCTCAAAACACCCAAAAATTCGATATTTTGGGGTCCCAGAAGCGATCTGTACATGCCTACTCAGTGCTAGAATATTTTCAAAAAATAGGCCCAAAACATGCTACAAATCGATATTTTAGGTGCTCAAAGTCGATATCTCAAATTCAGGCCCAAAACACTCGAAAATTCGATATTTTGGGGTCCCAGAAGCGATCTGCACTTGCCTACTCCGTGTTAGAGTATTTTCAAAATACAGGCCCAAAACATACTGAAAATCGATCTTTTAGGTGCCCAAAAGTCGATATGTGCATGCATCTTCTGTACCCGTTTATATCTCAAATTAAGGCTCAAAACACCTGGAAATTCGTTATTTTTAGGTCCTAGAAGCAATCTGTACATTCGTTATTTTTGTGGTCCCAGAAGCGATCTGTACATGCCTACTCAGATACAGGCCAAAACATGCTGAAAATTAATATTTTAGGTGCCCAAAGTCAATATGTGTATGTATCTTCTGTACCTGTTTATATTTCAAATTCAACCTCAAAACACCCGAAAATTCGATATTTTTGGGTCCTAGAAGCGATCTGTACATTCCTATTCCTAGTTAGAATGTTTTCAAGATACAGACCCAAAACATGCTCAAAATCGATATTTTAGGTGCCCAAAAGTCGATATGTGCATGCATCTTCAGTACCCGTTTATATCTCAAATTCAGGCTCAAAACACACGCAAATTCTATATTTTGGGGTTCCAGAAGGAATCTGTTCATGCCTACTCAGTGCTAGAATATTTTCAAAATATAGGCCCAAAACATGCTAAAAATCGATATTTTAGGGGCCCAAAGTCGATATCTGAAATTCAGGCTCAAAACACCCGAAAATTCGATATTTTGGGGTCCCAGAAGCGATCTGCACATGCCTACTCCGTGTTCGAGTATTTTCAAAATACAGGCCCAAAACATACTGAAAATCGATCCTTTAGGTGCCCAAAATTCGATATGTGCATGCATCTTCTGTACCCGTTTATATCTCAAATTCACACTCCAAACACCTGAAAATTCGATATTTTGGGGTCCCAGAAGCGATCTGTACATGCCTAACCAGATACAGGCCAAAACATGCTGAAAATCGATATTTTAGGTACCCAAAGTCAATATGTGTATGCATTTTCTGCACCCGTTTATATCCCAAATTCAACCTCAAAACACCCGAAAATTCGATATTTTTGGGTCCCAAAAGCGATCTGTACATGTCTACTCAGTGCTAGAATATTTTCAAAATAAATGCTCAAAACATGCTAAAAATCTATATTTTAAGTGTCCAAAGTCAAAATATATTGTGCATGCATCTTCTGTACCCGTTTATATCTCAAATTCAGGCTCAAAACTCCTGGAAATTCGTTATTTTTAGGTCCTAGAAGCAATCTGTACATGCCTACTCCTAGTTATAATCTTTTCAAGATACAGACCCAAAACATGCTCAAAATCGATATTTTAGGTGCCCAAAAGTCGATATGTGCATGCATCTTCAATACCCGTTTATATCTTAAATTCAGGCTCAAAACACCCGAAAATTCGATATTTTGGGGTCCCAGAAGCGATCTTACATGCCTAATCATTGCTAGAATATTTTCAAAATATAGGCCCTAAACATGCTAAAAATCGATATTTTAGGTGCTCAAAGTCGATATCTCAAATTCAGCCCCAAAACACCCAAAAATTCGATATTTTGGGGTCCCAGAAGCGATCTGTACATGCTTACTCCGTGTTAGAGTATTTTCAAAATACAGGCCCAAAACATACTGAAAATCGATATTTTAGGTGCCCAAAAGTCGATATGTGCATGCATCTTCTGTACCCATTTATATCTCAAATTCAGGCTCCAAACACCCGAAAATTTGTTATTTTGTGGTCCTAGAAGCGATCTGTACATGCCTACTCAGATACAGGCCAAAACATGATGAAAATCGATGTTTTAGGTGCCCCAAGTCAATATGCGTATGCATTTTCTGCACCCGTTTATATCCCAAATTCAACCTCAAAACACCCGAAAATTCGATATTTTTGGGTCCTAAAAGCGATCTGTACATGCCTACTCAGTGCTAGAATTATTTCAAAATATAGGCTCAAAACATGCTAAAAATCGATATTTTAAGTGTCCAAATTCGATAGGTGCATGCATCTTCTGTACCCGTTTATATCTCAAATTCAGGCTCAAAACACCCGAAAATTCGTTTTTTTTGGGTCCTAGAAGCGATCTGTACATGCCTACTCCGACTTAGAATTTTTTCAAGATACAGACCCAAAACATGCTCAAAATCGATATTTTAGGTGCCCAAAAGTTGATATATGCATGCATCTTCAGTACCCGTTTATATCTCAAATTCAGGCTCAAAACACCCGAAAATTCGATATTTTGGGGTCCCAGAAGCGATCTGTACATGCCTACTCAGTGCTAGAATATTTTCAAAATATAGGCCCAAAACATGCTAAAAATCGATATTTAAGGTGCTTAAAGTCTATATCTAAAATTCAGGCCCAAAACACCCGAAAATTCGATATTTTGGGGTCCCAGAAGCGATTTCTACATGCCTACTCCGTGTTAGAGTATTTTCAAAGTACAGGCCCAAAACATACTGAAAATCGATCTTTTAGGTGCCCATAAGTCGATATGTGCATGCATCTTCTGTACCCGTTTATATCTCAAATTCAGGCTCCAAACACCCGAAAATTCGTTATTTAGGTGTCCGATAAGCGTTCTGTACATGCCTACTCAGATACAGGCCAAAACACGCTGAAAATTGATATTTTAGGTGCCCAAAGTCAATATGTGTATGCATCTTCTGCACCACTTTATATTCCAAATTCAACCTCAAAACACCCGAAAATTCGTTATTTTTTGGTCCTAGAAGCGATCTGTACATGCATATTCCTAGTTAGAATATTTTCAAGATACAGACCCAAAACATGCTCAAAATCGATATTTTAGGTGCCCAAAAGTCGATATGTACATGCATCTTCAGTACCCGTTTATATCTCAAATTCTGGGTCAAAACACACGCAAATTCTATATTTTGGGGTTCCAGAAGCAATCTGTTCATGCCTACTCAGTGCTAGAATATTTTCAAAATATAGGCCCAAAACATGCTAAAAATCGATATTTTAGGAGCCCAAAGTCGATATCTCAAATTCAGGCCCAAAACACCCGAAAATTCGATATTTTGGGGTCCCAGAAGCGATCTGTACATGCCTACTCCGTGTTAGAGTATTTTCATGATACAGGCCCAAAACATACTAAAAATCGATCTTTTAGGTGCCCTAAAGTCTATAAGTGCATGCATCTTCTGTGCTCGTTTATATCTCAAATCCAGGCTGCAAACACCCGAAAATTCGATATTTTGGGGTCCCAGAAGCGATCTGTACATGCCTACTCAGATACAGGCCAAAACATGCTGAAAATCGATATTTTAGGTACCCAAAGTCAATATGTGTATGCATTTTCTGCACCCGTTTATATCCCAAATTCAAACTCAAAACACCCGAAAATTCGATATTTTTGGGTCCTAGAAGCGATCTGTAAATGCCTACTCAGTGCTAGAATATTTTCAAAATAAAGGCTCAAAACATGCTAAAAATCTATATTTTAAGTGTCCAAAGTCAAAATATATTGTGCATGCATCTTCTGTACCCGTTTATATCCCAAATTCAACCTCAAAACACCCGAAAATTCAATATTTTTGGGTCCCAGAAGTGATCTGTACATGCCTACTCAGTGCTAGAATATTTTGAATATATAGGCTCATAACATGCTAAAAATCGATATTTTAAGTGTCCAAAGTCGATATGTGCATGCATCTTCGGTACCCGTTTATATCTCAAATTCAGGCTCAAAACACCCGAAAACTTGTTTTTTTTGGGTCCTAGAAGCGATCTGTACATGCCTACTCCTATTTAGAATGTTTTCAAGATACAGACCCAAAACATGCTCAAAATCGATATTTTAAGTGCCCAAAAGTCGATATGTGCATGAATCTTCAGTAACCGTTTATATCTCAAATTCAACCTCAAAACACCCGAAAATTCGGTTTTTTGGGGTCCCAGAAGCGATCTGTACATGCCTACTCCTAGTTAGAATGTCTTCAAGATTCAGACCCAAAACATGCTCAAAATCGATATTTTAAGTGCCCAAAAGTCGATATGTGCATGCATGTTCAGTACTCGTTTTTATCTCAAATTCAGGCTCCAAACACCCAAAAATTCGATATTTTGGGGTCCCAGAAGAGATCTGTACATGCCTACTCAGTGCTAGAATATTTTCAAAATATAGGCCCAGAACATGCTAAAAATCGATATTTTAGGTGCCCAAAGTTGATATCTCAAATTCAGGCCCAAAACTCCCGAAAATTCGATGTTTTATGGTCCTAGAAGCGATCTGTACATGCCTACTCCTAGTTAGAATATTTTCAAGATACAGACCCAAAACATGCTCAAAATCGATATATTAGGTGCCCAAAAGTCGATATGTGTATGCATCTTCTGCACCCGTTTATATCCCAAATTCATACTAGAAACACCCAATAATTCGAAATTCGATATTTTTGGATCCCAGAAGCGATCTGTACATGCCTACTCAGTGCTAGAATATTTTCAAAATATAGGCCCAAAACATGCTAAAAATCGATATTTTAGGTGCCAAAAGTCGATATCTCAAATTCAGGCCCAAAACACCCTAAAATTCGATATTTTTGGGTCTTAGAAGCGATCTGTACATGCCTACTCCTAGTTAGAGTATTTTCAAAATACGGGCCCAAAACATACTGAAAATCAATCTTTAAGGTGCCCAAAGTCAATATGTGTATGCATCTTCTGCATCCCTTTATATCTCAAACTCAGGCTCCAAACACCCGAAAATTCGATATTTTGGGGTCCCAGAAGCGATCTGTACATGCCTACTCAGATACAGGCAAAAACATGCTGAAAATCGATATTTTAGGTGCCCAAAGTCAATATGTTTATGCATCTTCTGAACCCGTTTATATCCCAAATTCAACACCAAAACACCCGAAATTTTGATATATTTGGGTCCTATAAGCGATCTGTACATGCCTACTCAGTGCTAGAATGTTTTCAAAATATAGGCTCAAAACATGCTAAAAATTGATATTTTAAGTGTCCAGGGTCGATATGTGGATGCATATTATGTACCCGTTTTTATCTCAAATTCAGGCTCCAAACACCCGAAAATACGATATTTTTGGGACCCAGAAGCGATCTGTACATGCCCACTCAGATACAGGCCAAAACATTCTGAAAATCAATCTTTTAGGTGCCCAAATGTCGATATGTGCATGCATCTTCTGTACCAGTTTATATCTCAAATTCAGGCTCCAAACACCCGAAAATTCGATATTATGGGGTCCCAGAAGCGATCTGTACATGCCTACTCAGATAAAGGCCAAATCATGCTGAAAATCGATAATTTAGGTGCCCAAAGTCAATATGTGTATGCATCTTTAGTACCCGTTTATATTTCAAATTCAGGCTCAAAACACCCAAAATTTGATATTTTGGGGTCCTATAATCGATCTGTACATGCCTACTCAGTGCTAGAATATTTTTAAAATATAGGTCCAAAACATGCTACAAATCGATATTTTAGGTGCCCAAAATCGATTTCTCAAATTCTGGCCCAAAACACCCGAAAATACGTTTTTTTTTAGGTAACAGAAGCGAACTGTACATGATTACTCCGTGTTAGAGAATTTTCAGAATACAGGCCTAAAATATACTGAAAATCGATCATTTAGGTGCCCAAAAGTCGATATGTGCATGCATTTTCTGTCCCCGTTAATATCTCAAATTCAGGCTCCAAACACCCGAAAATTCGATATTTTTGGGTCCCAGTATCGATCTGTACATGCCTACTCAGATACAGGCCAAAACATGATGAAAATCGGTATTTTAGGTGCCCAAAGTCGATATGTGCATGCATCTTCTGTACCCGTTTATATCTCAAATTTAGGCTCCAAACACCAGAAAATTCGACATTTTGGGGTCCCAGAAGCGATCTGTACATGCCTACTCAGTGCTAGAATAATTTTAAAATATAGGCTCAAGACATGTTAAAAATCGATATTTTAAGTGTCCAAAGTCGATATGTGCATGCATCTTCTGTACCTGTTTAAATCTCAAATTCAGGCTCCAAACACCAGAAAATTCGATATTTTTGGGTCCCAGAAGCGATCTGTACATGCCTACTCAGATACAGGCCAAATATGCTGAAAACCGATATTTTAGGTGCCCAAAGTCAATATGTGTATTAATCTTCTGCACCCGTTTATATCACAAATTCAACCTCAAAACACCTGAAAATTCGATATTTTTGGGTCCCAGAAGCGATCTGTACATGCCTACTCAGTGCTGTAATGTTTTCAAAATATAGGCTCAAAACATGCTAAAAATCGACATTTTAATTGTCCAAAGTCGATATGTGCATGCATCTTCTGTACCCGTTTATATCTCAAATACAGGCTCAAAACACCCGAAAATTCGTTATTTTTGGGTCCTAGAAGCGATATGTACATGCCTACTCCTAATTAGAATGTTTTCAAGATGCAGACCCAAAACATGCTCAAAATCGATATTTTAGGTGCCCAAAAGTCGATATGTCCATGCATCTTCAGTACCCGTTTATATCTCAAATTCAGGCTTAAAACACCCGAAAATTCGATATTTCGGGGTCCCAGAAGCGATCTGTACATGCCTACTCAGTGCTAGAATTTTAACCAAATATAGGGCTAAAACATGCTACAAATCGATATTTTAGGTGCTCAAAGTCGATATCTCAAATTCAGGCCCAAAACACCAGAAAATCCGATATTTTGTGGTCCCAGAAGCGATCTGTACATGCCTACTCCGTGTTAGAGTATTTTTAAAATACAGGCCCAAAACATACGGAAAATCGATCTTTTAGGTGCCCAAAAGTCGATATGGGTATGCATCTTCTGTACCCGTTTATATCTCAAATTCAGGCTCCAAACACCCGAAAATTCGATATTTTTGGGTCCCACAAGCGATCTGTACATGCCTACTCAGTGCTAGAATGTTTTCAATATATTGGCTCAAATCATGCTAAAAATCGATATTTTCATTGTCCAAATTCGATATGTGCACGCATCTTCTGTACCCGTTTATATCTCAAATTCAGGCTCAAAACACCCGAAAATTCGTTATTTTTGGGTCCTAGAAGCGATCTGTACATGCCTACTCCTAGTTAGAATGTTTTCAAGATACAGACCCAAAACATGCTCAAAATCGATATTTTAGGTGCCCAAAAAGTCGATATGTGCATTCATCTTCAGTACCCGTTTATATTTCAAATACAGGCTCAAAACACCCGAAAATTCGATATTTTTGGGTCCCAGAAACGATCTGTACATGCCTACTCCGCGCTAAAATATTTACAAAATACAGGCCCAAAACATACGGAATATCGATATTTTAGGTGCTCAAAGTCGATATCTCAAATTCAAGCCCAAAACACCCGAAAATTCGATATTTTGGGGTCCCAGAAGCGATCTGTACATGCCTACTCCGTGTTAGAGTATTTTCAAAATACAGGCCCAAAACATACTGAAAATCGATCTTTTAGGTGCCCAAAAGTTGATATGTGCATGCATCTTCTGTACCCGTTTTTATCTCAAATTCAGGCTCCAAACACCCGAAAATTCGATATTTTGGGGCCCAGAAGCGATCTGTACATGCCTACTCAGATACAGGATAAAACACGCTGAAAATCGATATTTTAGGTGCCCAAAGTCAATATGTGTATGTATCTTTTGCACCCGTTTATATCCCAAATTCAACCTCAAAACGCCCGAAAATTCGATATTTTTGGGTTCCAGAAGCAATCTGTACATGCCTACTTAGTGCTAGAATGATTTCAAAAAATAGGCTCAAAACATGCTAAAAATCGATATTTTAAGTGTCCAAAGTCGATATGTGCATGCATCTTCTGTACCCGTTTATATCTCAAATTCAGGCTGAAAACACACAAAAATTCGATATTTTGGGGTCCCAAAAGCAATCTGTTCATGCCTACTCAGTGCTAGAATATTTTCAAAATATACGACCAAAATATGCTACAAATCGATATTTTAGGTGCATAAGTCGATATCTTAAATACAGGCCCAAAACACCCGAAAATTCGATATTTTTTCGTCCCAGAAGCGATCTGTACATGCCTACTCCGTGTTTGAGTATTTTCAAAATACAGGCCCAAAACATACTGAAAATCGATCTTTTAGGTGCCCAAAAGTCGATATGTGCATGCATCTTCTGTACCCGTATATATTTTAAATTCAGGCTCAAAACACCCGAAAGTTCGTTATTTTTGAGTCCTAGAAGTGATCTGTTCATGCCTACTCCTAGTTAGAATGTTTTCAAGATACAGAACCAAAATAATCTCAAAATCGATATTTTAGGTGCCCAAAAGTCGATATGTCCATGCATCTTCAGTACCCGTTTATATCTCAAATTCAGGCTGAAAACACCCGAGAATTCGATATTTTGAGGTCCCAGAAGCAATCTGTACATACCTACTCAGTGCTAGAATATTAACCAAATATAGGGAAAACATGCTACAAATCGATATTTTAGGTGCTCAAAGTCGATATCTCAAATTCAGGCCCAAAAAACCAGAAAATCCGATATTTTGGGGTCCCAGAAGCGATCTGTACATGCCTACTCCGTGTTAGAGTATTTTTAAAATACAGGCCCAAAACATACGGAAAATCGATCTTTTAGGTGCCCAAAAGTCGATATGTGTATGCATCTTCTGTACCCGTTTATATCTCAAATTCAGGCTCCAAACACCCGAAAATTCGATATTTTTGGGTCCCAAAAGCGATCTGTACATGTCTATTCAGTGCTAGAATGTTTTCAATATATCGTCTCAAATCATGCTAAAAATCGATATTTTAATTGTCCAAAGTCGATATGTGCATGCATCTTCTGTACCCGTTTATATCTCAAATTCAGGCTCAAAACACCCGAAAATTCGTTATTTTTGGGTCCTAGAAGCGATCTGTACATGCCTACTCCTAGTTAGAATGTTTTCAAGATACAGACCCAAAACATGCTCAAAATCGATATTTTAGGTGCCCAAAAGTCGATATGTGCATGCATCTTCTGTACCCGTTTATATCTCAAATTCAGGCTCAAAACACCCGAAAATTCGATATTTTGGGGTTCCAGAAGCGATCAGTACATGCCTACTCCGTGTTAGAGTATTTTCAAAATACAGGCCCAAAACATACGGAAAATCGATTTTTTATGTGCCCAAAAGTCGATATGTGCATGCATCTTCTGTACCCGTTTATATCTCAAATTCAGGCTCCAAACACCCGAAAATTCGATATTTTGGGGTCGCAGAAGCGATCTGTACATGCCTACTCAGATACAGGCCAAAACACGCTGTAAATCGATATTTTAGGTGCCCAAAGTCAATATGTGTATGCATCTTTTGCACCCGTTTATATCCCAAATTCAACCTCAAAACACCCGAAAATTCGATATTTTTGGGTCCCAGAAGCGATCTGTACATGCCTACTCAGTGCTAGATTGTTTTCAAAATATAGGCTCAAAACATGCTAAAAATCGATATTTTAAGTGTCCAAAGTTAATATGTCCATGCATCTACTGTACCCGTTTATATCTCAAATTCAGGCTCAAAACACCCGAAAATTCGTTATTTTTGGGTCCGAGAAGCGATCTGTACATGCTTACTCCTAGTTAGAATGTTTTCAAGATACAGACCCAAAACATGCTAAAAATCGATATTTTAGGTGCCCAAAAGTAGATATGTGCATGCATCTTCAGTACCCGTTTATATCTCAAAATCAGGCTCAAAACACCCGAAAATTCGATATTTTGGGGTCCCAGAAGCGATCTGTACATGCCTACTCCGTGTTAGAGTATTTTCAAAATATAGGCCCAAAACATACGGAAAATCGATCTTTTAAGTGCTAAAAAGTCGATATGTGCATGCATCTTCTTTACCCGTTTATATCTCAAATTCAGGCTCCAAACACCCGAAAATTCGATATTTTCGGGACGCACAAGCGATCTGTACATTCATACACAGATACAGGCGAAAACACGCTGAAAATCGATATTTTAGGTGCCTAAAGTCAATATGTGTATGCATCTTTTGCACCCGTTTATATCCCAAATTTAACCTCAAAACACCTGAAAATTCGATATTTTGGGGTCCCAGAAGAGATCTGTACATGCCTACTCCGTGTTAGATTATTTTCAAAATACAGGTCCAAAATCTACGGAAAATCGATCTTTTAGGTGCCCAAAAGTCAATATGTGCATGCATCTTCTGTACCCGTTTATATCTCCAATTCAGGCTCCAAACACCCGAGAATTCGATATTTTGGGATCCCAGAAGCGATCTGTACATGCCTACTCAGATACAGGCCAAAACACGCTGAAAATCGATATTTTAGGTGCCCAAAGTCAATATGTGTATGCTTTTTGTACACCCGTTTATATCCAAAATTCAACCTCAAAACACCCGAAAATTCGATATTTTTGGGTCCCAGAAGTGATCTGTACATGCCTACTCAGTACTAGAATAATTTTAAAATAAAGGCTCAAAACATGCTAAAAATCGATATTTTAAGTGTCCAAAGTCGATATGTGCATTCATCTACTGTACCCGTTTATATCTCAAATTCAGGCTCAAAACACCCGAAAATTCGTTATTTTTGGGTCCTAGAAGCGATCTGTACATGCCTACTCCTAGTTAGAATGTTTTCAAGATACAGACCTAAAACATGCTAAAAATCGATATTTTAGGTCCTAAAAAGTCAATATGTGCATTCATCTTCAGTACCCGTTTATTTTTCAAATTCAGACTCAAAACACCCGAAAATAAGATATTTTGGGGTCCCAGAAGCGATCTGTTCATTTTTACTCAGTGCTAGAATATTTTCAAAATATAGGCCCAAAACATGCTACAAATCGATATTTTAGGTGCTCAAAGTCGATATCTCAAATTCAGGCCCAAAACACTCGAAAATTCAATATTTTGGGGTCCCAGAAGCGATCTGTAAATGCCTACTCCGTGTTAGAGTATTTTCAAAATACAGGCCCAATACATACGGAAAATCGATCTTTTAGGTGCCCAAAAGTCGATATGTGCATGCATCTTCTGTACCCGTTTATATCTCAAATTCAGGCTCCAAACACCCGAAAATTCGATATTTTGGGGCCACAAGCGATCTGTACATGCCTACTCAGATACAGGATAAAACACGCTGAAAATCGATATTTTAGGTGCCCAAAGTCAATATGTGTATGTATCTTTTGCACCCGTTTATATCCCAAATTCAACCTCAAAACACCCGAAAATTCGATATTTTTGGGTTCCAGAAGCAATCTGTACATGCCTACTCAGTGCTAGATTGTTTTCAAAATAAAGGCTCAAAACATGCTAAAAATCGATATTTTAAGTGTCCAAAGTCGATATGTGCATGCATCTTCTGCAGCGGTTTATATCTCAAATTCAGGCTCAAAACACCCGAAAATTCGTTATTTTTGGGTCCTAGAAGCGATCTGTACATGCCTACTCCAAGTTAGAATTTTTTCAAGATACAGACACAAAACATGCTCAAAATCGATATTTTAGGTGCCCAAAAGTCGATATGTGCATGCAACTTCAGTACCCGTTTATATCTCAAATTCAGGCTCAAAACACCCGAAAATTCGATATTTTGGGGTCCCAGAAGCGATCTGTACATGCCTACTCCGTGTTAGAGTATTTTCAAAATACAGGCCCAAAACATGCTGAAAATCGATCTTTTAGGTGCCCAAAAGTCGATATGTGCATGCATCTTCTGTACCCGTTTATATCTCAAATTCAGGCTCAAAACACCCGAAAAATCGATATTTTGGTGTCCCAGAAGTGATCTGTACATGCTTACCCAGTGCTAGAATATCTTTAAAATATAGGCTTAAAACATGCTAAAAATCGATATTTTAAGTGTCCAAAGTCGATATGTGCATGCATCTTCTGTACCCGTTTATATCTCATTTTCAGGCTCAAAACACCCGAAAATAAGGTATTTTTGGGTCCTAGAAGCGATCTGTACATGCCTACTCCGTGTTAGAGTATTTTCAAAATACAGGCCTAAAACATGCTGAAAGTCGATATTTTAGGTGCCCAAAGTCCATATGTGCATGTATCTTCTGTACCCGTTTATATCTCAAATTCAGGCTCAAAACACCCGAAAATTCGATATTTTGGGGTCCCAGAAGCGATCTGTACATGCCTACTCAGTGCTAGAATATTTTCAAAATATAGGCCCAAAACATGCTAAAAATCGATATTTTAGGTGCCCAAAGTCGAAATCTCAGATTCAGGCACAAAACACCGGAAAAATCGATATTTTGGGGTCCCAGAGCGATCTGTACATGCCTACTCCGTGTTAGAGTATTTTTAAAATACAGTCCCAAAACATGCTGAAAATCGATATTTTAGGTGCCCAAAGTCATATTATGTGCATGCATCTTCTGTACCCGTTTATATCTCAAATTCAGGCTCAAAACTCCTGAAAAATCGATATTTTGGGGTCTCAGAAGTGATCTGTAGATGCTACTCAGTGCTAGAATATTTTCAAAATATAGGCCCAAAAAATGCTAAAAATCGATATTTTAGGTGCCCAAAGTCGATATCTCAAATTCAGGGACAAAACACCCGAAAATTTGAAATTTTGGGGTCCCAGAAGCGATTTGTACATGCTTACTCCGTGTTAGAGTATTTTCAAAATACAGGCCCAAAACATACTGAAAATCGATCTTTTAGGTGCCCAAAAGTCAATATGTGCATGCCTCTTCTGTACCCGTTTATATCTCAAATTCAGACTCAGAACACCCGAAAATTCGGTAATTTTGGGTCCAAGAAGCGATCTGTATATGCCTACTCCGAGTTAGAGTATTTTTAAAATACATGCCCAAAACATGCTAAAAATCTATATTTTATGTGCCCAAAGTCGATATCTCAAATTCAGGCTCAAAACACTCGAAAATTCGGTATTTTTGGGTCCTAGAAACGATCTGTACATGCCTACTCCTAGTTAGAATGTTTTCAAGATACAGCCCAAAACATGCTGAAAATCGATATTTTAGGTGCCCAAAAGTCGATATGTGAATCCATCTTCTGTACCCGTTTATATCTCAAATTCATGCTCAAAACACCCGAAAAATCGATATTTTGGGGTCCAAGAAGCGATCTGTACATGACTAATCTGTGTTAGAGTATTTTCAAAATACAGGCACAAAACATGCTGAAAATCGATATTTTAGGTGCCCTAAGTCAATATGTGCATGCATCGTCTGTACCCGTTTATATCTCATATTCAGGCCTAAAACATCCGAAAATTCGATATTTTTGGTCGCAGAAGTGATCTGTACATGCCTACTCAATGCTAGAATATTTTCAAAATATAGGCCCAAAACATGCTAAAAATCGATATTTTAGGTGCCCAAAGTCGAAATCTCAAATTCAGGCAGAAAACACCGGAAAATTCGATATTTTGGGGTCCCAGAAGCGATCTGTACATGCCTACTCCGTGTTAGAGTATTTTCAAAATACAGGCCCGAAACATACTGAAAATCGATCTTTTAGGTGCCCAAAAGTCGATATGTGCATGTATCTTCTGTACCCGTTTATATCTCAAATTCAGACTCAAAACACCCGAACATTCGGTATTTTTGGGTCCTAGAAGCTATCTGTACATGCCTATTCCTAGTTAGAATATTTTCAAAATACATACCCAAAACATGCTCAAAATCGATATTTTAGGTGCGAAAAGTCGATATGAGCATGAATCTTCTGTACCCGTTTTTATCTCAAATTCAGGCTTAAAACACCCGAAAAATCGATATTTAGGGGTCCCAGAAGCGATCTTTACATGCTTACTCCGTGTTAGAGTATTTTCAAAATACAGGCCCAAAACATACTGAAAAACGATCTTTTAGGTGCCCAAAAGTTGATATGTGCATGCATCTTCAGTACTCGTTTATCTCTCAAATTCAGGCTCAAAGCACCCGAAAATTCGATATTTTGGGGTCCAAGAACCGATCGGTACATGCCTACTCCGTGTTAGAGTATTTTCAAAATATAGGCCCAAAACATGCTGAAAATCGATATTTTAGGTGCCCAAAGTCAATATGTGCATGCATCTTCTGTACCCGTTTATATCTCAAATTCAGGCCTAAAACACACGATAATTCGGTATTTTTGGGTCCTAGAAGCGATCTGTACATGCCTACTACGTGTTAGAGTATTTTCAAAATACAGGCCCAAAACATGCTGAAAATCGATCTTTTAGGTGCCTAAAAGTCGATATGTGCATGCATCTTCTGTACCCGTTTATATCTCAAATTCAGGCTCAAAACACCCGAAAAATCGATATTTTGGTGTCCCAGAAGTGATCTGTACATGCCTACCCAGTGCTAGAATATCTTTAAAATATAGGCTTAAAACATGCTAAAAATCGATATTTTAAGTGTCCAAAGTCGATATGTGCATGCATCTTCTGTACCCGTTTATATCTCATTTTCAGGCTGAAAACACCCGAAAATAAGGTATTTTTGGGTCCTAGAAGCGATCTGTACATGCCTACTCCGTGTTAGAGTATTTTCCAAATACAGGCCTAAAACATGCTGAAAGTCGATATTTTAGGTGCCCAAAGTCCATATGTGCATGCATCTTCTGTACCCGTTTATATCTCAAATTCAGGCTCAAAACACCCGAAAATTCGATATTTTGGGGTCCCAGAAGCGATCTGTACATGCCTACTCAGTGCTAGAATATTTTCAAAATATAGGCCCAAAACATGCTAAAAATCGATATTTTAGGTGCCCAAAGTCGAAATCTCAGATTCAGGCACAAAACACCGGAAAATTCGATATTTTGGGGTCCCAGAGCGATCTGTACATGCCTACTCCGTGTTAGAGTATTTTTAAAATACAGTCCCAAAACATGCTGAAAATCGATATTTTAGGTGCCCAAAATCATATTATGTGCATGCATCTTCTGTACCCGTTTATATCTCAAATTCAGGCTCAAAACACCTGAAAAATCGATATTTTGGGGTCCCAGAAGTGATCTGTAGATGCTACTCAGTGCTAGAATATTTTCAAAATATAGGCCCAAAAAATGCTAAAAATCGATATTTTAGGTGCCCAAAGTCGATATCTCAAATTCAGGGACAAAACACCCGAAAATTTGAAATTTTGGGGTCCCAGAAGCGATTTGTACATGCTTACTCCGTGTTAGAGTATTTTCAAAATACAGGCCCAAAACATACTGAAAATCGATCTTTTAGGTGCCCAAAAGTCAATATGTGCATGCCTCTTCTGTACCCGTTTATATCTCAAATTCAGACTCAGAACACCCGAAAATTCGGTAATTTTGGGTCCAAGAAGCGATCTGTATATGCCTACTCCGAGTTAGAGTATTTTTAAAATACATGCCCAAAACATGCTAAAAATCTATATTTTATGTGCCCAAAGTCGATATCTCAAATTCAGGCTCAAAACACTCGAAAATTCGGTATTTTTGGGTCCTAGAAACGATCTGTACATGCCTACTCCTAGTTAGAATGTTTTCAAGATACAGCCCAAAACATGCTGAAAATCGATATTTTAGGTGCCCAAAAGTCGATATGTGAATCCATCTTCTGTACCCGTTTATATCTCAAATTCATGCTCAAAACACCCGAAAAATCGATATTTTGGGGTCCAAGAAGCGATCTGTACATGACTAATCTGTGTTAGAGTATTTTCAAAATACAGGCACAAAACATGCTGAAAATCGATATTTTAGGTGCCCTAAGTCAATATGTGCATGCATCGTCTGTACCCGTTTATATCTCATATTCAGGCCTAAAACATCCGAAAATTCGATATTTTTGGTCGCAGAAGTGATCTGTACATGCCTACTCAATGCTAGAATATTTTCAAAATATAGGCCCAAAACATGCTAAAAATCGATATTTTAGGTGCCCAAAGTCGAAATCTCAAATTCAGGCAGAAAACACCGGAAAATTCGATATTTTGGGGTCCCAGAAGCGATCTGTACATGCCTACTCCGTGTTAGAGTATTTTCAAAATACAGGCCCGAAACATACTGAAAATCGATCTTTTAGGTGCCCAAAAGTCGATATGTGCATGTATCTTCTGTACCCGTTTATATCTCAAATTCAGACTCAAAACACCCGAACATTCGGTATTTTTGGGTCCTAGAAGCTATCTGTACATGCCTATTCCTAGTTAGAATATTTTCAAAATACATACCCAAAACATGCTCAAAATCGATATTTTAGGTGCGAAAAGTCGATATGAGCATGAATCTTCTGTACCCGTTTTTATCTCAAATTCAGGCTTAAAACACCCGAAAAATCGATATTTAGGGGTCCCAGAAGCGATCTTTACATGCTTACTCCGTGTTAGAGTATTTTCAAAATACAGGCCCAAAACATACTGAAAAACGATCTTTTAGGTGCCCAAAAGTTGATATGTGCATGCATCTTCAGTACTCGTTTATCTCTCAAATTCAGGCTCAAAGCACCCGAAAATTCGATATTTTGGGGTCCAAGAACCGATCGGTACATGCCTACTCCGTGTTAGAGTATTTTCAAAATATAGGCCCAAAACATGCTGAAAATCGATATTTTAGGTGCCCAAAGTCAATATGTGCATGCATCTTCTGTACCCGTTTATATCTCAAATTCAGGCCTAAAACACACGATAATTCGGTATTTTTGGGTCCTAGAAGCGATCTGTACATGC
Organism: Petrolisthes cinctipes; assembly: GCA_033782935.1. Lineage (NCBI taxonomy): Eukaryota > Metazoa > Arthropoda > Malacostraca > Decapoda > Porcellanidae > Petrolisthes > Petrolisthes cinctipes. The sequence goes on along the minus strand of JAWQEG010000781.1, from coordinate 988,020 downwards.
CTACTACGTGTTAGAGTATTTTCAAAATACAGGCCCAAAACATGCTGAAAATCGATCTTTTAGGTGCCTAAAAGTCGATATGTGCATGCATCTTCTGTACCCGTTTATATCTCAAATTCAGGCTCAAAACACCCGAAAAATCGATATTTTGGTGTCCCAGAAGTGATCTGTACATGCCTACCCAGTGCTAGAATATCTTTAAAATATAGGCTTAAAACATGCTAAAAATCGATATTTTAAGTGTCCAAAGTCGATATGTGCATGCATCTTCTGTACCCGTTTATATCTCATTTTCAGGCTGAAAACACCCGAAAATAAGGTATTTTTGGGTCCTAGAAGCGATCTGTACATGCCTACTCCGTGTTAGAGTATTTTCCAAATACAGGCCAAAAACATGCTGAAAGTCGATATTTTAGGTGCCCAAAGTCCATATGTGCATGCATCTTCTGTACCCGTTTATATCTCAAATTCAGGCTCAAAACACCCGAAAATTCGATATTTTGGGGTCCCAGAAGCGATCTGTACATGCCTACTCAGTGCTAGAATATTTTCAAAATATAGGCCCAAAACATGCTAAAAATCGATATTTTAGGTGCCCAAAGTCGAAATCTCAGATTCAGGCACAAAACACCGGAAAATTCGATATTTTGGGGTCCCAGAGCGATCTGTACATGCCTACTCTGTGTTAGAGTATTTTTAAAATACAGTCCCAAAACATGCTGAAAATCGATATTTTAGGTGCCCAAAATCATATTATGTGCATGCATCTTCTGTACCCGTTTATATCTCAAATTCAGGCTCAAAACACCTGAAAAATCGATATTTTGGGGTCCCAGAAGTGATCTGTAGATGCTACTCAGTGCTAGAATATTTTCAAAATATAGGCCCAAAAAATGCTAAAAATCGATATTTTAGGTGCCCAAAGTCGATATCTCAAATTCAGGGACAAAACACCCGAAAAATCGATATTTAGGGGTCCCAGAAGCGATCTTTACATGCTTACTCCGTGTTAGAGTATTTTCAAAATACAGGCCCAAAACATACTGAAAAACGATCTTTTAGGTGCCCAAAAGTTGATATGTGCATGCATCTTCAGTACTCGTTTATCTCTCAAATTCAGGCTCAAAGCACCCGAAAATTCGATATTTTGGGGTCCAAGAACCTATCGGTACATGCTTACTCCGTGTTAGAGTATTTTCAAAATATAGGCCCAAAACATGCTGAAAATCGATATTTTAGGTGCCCAAAGTCAATATGTGCATGCATCTTCTGTACCCGTTTATATCTCAAATTCAGGCCTAAAACACACGATAATTCGGTATTTTTGGGTCCTAGAAGCGATCTGTACATGCCTACTCCGTGTTAGAGTATTATCAAAGTACAGGCCTAAAACATGCTGAAAATCGATATTTTAGGTGCCCAAAGTCAATATGTGCATGCATCTTCTGTACCTGTTTATATCTCAAATTCAGGCTCAAAACACCTGAAAAATCTATATTTTGGGGTCCCAGAAGCGATCTGTACATGCCTAACTATATTTTAGGTGCGCATAATTCGATATGTGCATGCATCTTCTGTACCCGTTTATATCTCAAATTCAGGCTCAAAACACCCGAAAAATCGATATTTTGGGGTCCAAGAAGCGATCTGTTCATGCCTACTCCGTGTTAGAGTATTTTCAAAATACAGGCCCAAAACATACTGAAAATCGATATTTTAGGTGCCCAAAGTCGATATCTCAAATTCAGGGACAAAACACCAGAAAATTCGATATTTTGGGGTCCCAGAAGCGATCTGTACATGCCTACTCAGTGCTGTAATATTTTCAAAATATAGGCCCAAAACATGCTAAAAATCGATATTTTAAGTGTCCAAAGTCGATATGTGCATACATCTTCTGTACCCGTTTATATTTCATTTTCAGGATCAAAACACCCGAAAATTCGATATTTTGGGGTCCCAGAAGCGTTCTGTACATGCCTACTCAGTGCCAGAATATTTTTAAAATATAGGCTCAAAACATGCTAAAAATCGATATTTTAAGTGTCCAAAGTCGATATGTGCATGCATCTTCTTTACCCGTTTATATCTCATTTTCTGGCTCAAAACACCCGAAAATAAGGTATTTTTGGGTCCTTGAAGCGATCTGTACATGCCTACTCCGTGGTAGAGTATTTTCAAAATACTGGCCCAAAACATTCTGAAAATTGATATTTTAGGTACTCAAAGTCAATATGGGCAAGCATCTTCTGTACACGTTTATATCTCAAATTCAGGCTCAAAACACCCGAAAATTCGATATTTTGGTGTCCCAGAAGTGATCTGTACATGCCTACTCAGTGCTAGAATATTTTTAAAATATAGGCTCAAAACATGCTAAAAATCGATATTTTAAGTGTCCAAAGTCGATATGTGCATGCATCTTCTGTACCCGTTTATATCTCATTTTCAGGCTCAAAACACTCGAAAATTCGATATTTTGGGGTCCCAGAAGCGATCTGTACATGCCTACTCAGTACTAGAATATTTTCAAAATATAGGCCCAAAACATGCTAAAAATCGATATTTTAGGTGCCCAGAGTCGATATTTAAAATTCAGGGACAAAACACCCGAAAATTCGATATTTTGGGGTCCCAGAAGCGATCTGTACATGCCTACTTCTAGTTAGAATGTTTTCAAGATACAGACCCAAAACATGCTCAAAATCGATATTATAGGTGCCCAAAGTCGATATGTGAATGCATCTTCAGTACCCGTTTATATCTCAAATTCAGGCTCAAAACACACGAAAATTCGATATTTTGGGGTCCAAGAAGAGATCTGTACATCCCTACTCCGTGTTAGAGTATTTTTGAAAATATAGGCCCAAAACATGTTGAAAATCGATATTTTAGGTGCTTAAAGTCAATATGTGCATGCATCTTCGGTATCCGTTTATATCTCAAATTCAGGCTTAAAACACCCGAAAATTTGATATTTTGGGGTCGCAGAAGCGATCTGTACATGCCTTCTCAATGCTAGAATATTTTCAAAATATAGGCCCAAAACATGCTGAAAATCAATATTTTAAGTGTCCAAAGTCGATATGTTCATGCATCTTCTGTACCCGTTTATATCTCATTTTCAGGCTCAAAACACTCGAAAATTTGGTATTTTTTGGTCCTAGAAGGGATCTGTACATGCCTACTCCGTGTTAGAGTATTTTCAAAATACAGGCCCAAAACATACTGAAAATCGATCTTTTAGGTGCCCAAAAGTCGATATGTGCATGCATCTTCTGTACCCATTTATATCTCAAATTCAGGCTCAAAACACCCAAAAATTCGATATTTTTGGGTCCCAGAAGCGGTCTGTACATGCCTACTCAGTGCTAGAATATTTTCAAAATATAGGCCCAAAACATGCTAAAAATCGATATTTTAGGTGCCCAAAGTCGAAATCTCAGATTCAGGCACAAAACACCGGAAAATTCGATATTTTGGGGTCCCAGAAGCGATCTGTACATGCCTACTCCGTGTTAGAGTATTTTCAAAATACAGGCCCAAAACATGCTGAAAATCGATATTTTAGGTGCCCAAAGTTATATTATGTGCATGCATCTTCTGTACCCGTTTATATCTCAAATTCAGGCTCAAAACACCTGAAAAATCGATATTTTGGGGTCCCAGAATCGATCTGTAGATGCTACTCAGTGCTAGAATATTTTCAAAATATAGTCCCAAAAAATGCTAAAAATCGATATTTTAGGTGCCCAAAGTCGATATCTCAAATTCAGGGACAAAACACCCGAAAATTTGAAATTTTGGGGTCCCAGAAGCGATCTGTACATGCTTACTCCGTGTTAGAGTATTTTCAAAATACAGGCCCAAAACATACTGAAAATCGATCTTTTAGGTGCCCAAAAGTCAATATGTGCATGCCTCTTCTGTACCCGTTTATATCTCAAATTCAGACTCAAAACACCCGAAAATTCGGTATTTTTGGGTCCTAAAAGCGATCTGTACATACCTACTCCTAGTTAGAATGTTTTCAAGATACAGACCCAAAACATGCTCAAAATCGACATTTTAGGTGCCCAAAAGTCGATATGTGCATGCATCTTCAGTACCCGTTTATATCTCAAATTCAGACTCAAAACACACGAAAATTGATATTTTTGGGTCCAAGAAGCGATCTGTATATGCCTACTCCGAGTTAGAGTATTTTTAAAATACAGGCCCAAAACATGCTAAAAATCGATATTTTAGGTGCCCAAAGTCGATATCTCAAATTCAGGCTTAAAACACCCGAAAATTCGGTATTTTTGGGTCCTAGAAGCGATCTGTTCATGCCTACTCCTAGTTAGAATGTTTTCAAGATACAGCCCAAAACATGCTCAAAATCGATATTTTAGGTGCCCAAAAGTCGATATGTGCATCCATCTTCTGTACCCGTTTATATCTCAAATTCAGGCTCAAAACACCCGAAAAATCGATATTTTGGGGTCCAAGAAGCGATCTGTACATGCCTACTCTGTGTTAGAGTATTTTCAAAATACAGGCACAAAACATGCTGAAAATCGATATTTTAGGTGCCCTAAGTCAATATGTGCATGCATCTTCTGTACCCTTTTATATCTCATATTCAGGCCTAAAACATCCGAAAATTCGATATTTTTGGTAGCAGAAGCGATCTGTACATGCCTACTCAATGCTAGAATATTTTCAAAATATAGGCCAAAAACATGCTAAAAATCGATATTTTATGTGCCCAAAGTCGAAATCTCAAATTCAGGCACAAAACACCGGGAAATTCGATATTTTGGGGTCCCAGAAGCCATCTGTACATGCCTACTCCGTGTTAGAGTATTTTCAAAATACAGACCCAAAACATGCTCAAAATCGATATTTTAGGTGCGCAAAAGTCATTATGTGCATGCATCTTCTGTACCCGTTTATATCTCAAATTCAGGCTTAAAACACTCGAAAAATCGATATTTTGGGGTCCCAGAAGCGATCTTTACATGCTTATTCCGTGTTAGAGTATTTTCAAAATACAGGCCCAAAACATACTGAAAATCGATCTTTTAGGTGCCCAAAAGTCGATATGTGCATGCATCTTCTGTACCCGTTTATATCTCAAATTCAGGCTCAAAACACCCGAAAATTCGATATTTTGGTGTCCCAGAAGTGATCTGTACATGCCTACTCAGTGCTAGAATATTTTTAAAATATAGGCTCAAAACATGCTAAAAATCGATATTTTAAGTGTCCAAAGTCGATATGTGTATGCATCTTCTGTACCCGTTTGTATCTCATTTTCAGGCTCAAAACACCCGAAAATAAGGTATTTTTGGGTTCTAGAAGCGATCTGTACATGCCTACTCCGTGTTAGAGTATTTTCAAAATACAGGCCTAAAACATGCTGAAAATCGATATTTTAGGTGCCCAAAGTCCATTTGTGCATGCATCTTCAGTACCCGTTTATATCTCATATTCAGGCCTAAAACATCCGAAAATTCGATATTTTTGGTCGCAGAAGCGATCTGTACATGCCTACTCAATGCTAGAATATTTTCAAAATATAGGCCTAAAACATGCTAAAAATCGATATTTTAGGTGCCCAAAGTCGAAATATCAAATTCAGGCACAAAACACCGGAAAATTCGATATTTTGGGGTCCCAGAAGCAATCTGTACATGCCTACTCCATGTTAGAGTATTTTCAAAATACAGGCCCAAAACATACTGAAAATCGATCTATTAGGTGCCCAAAAGTCGATATGTGCATGCATCTTCTGTATCCGTTTATATCTCAAATTCAGGCTCAAAACACCCGAAAATTATATATTTAGGGGTCCCAGAAGTGATCTGTACATGCCTACTCAGTGCTAGAATATTTTTAAAATATAGGCTCAAAACATGCTAAAAATCGATATTTTAGGTGCCCAAAGTCGAAATCTCAGATTCAGGCACAAAACACCGGAAAATTCGATATTTTGGGGTCCCAGAAGCGATCTGTACATGCCTACTCCGTGTTAGAGTATTTTCAAAATACAGGCCCAAAACATGCTGAAAATCGATATTTTAGGTGCCAAAAGTCAAAATGTGCATGCATCTTCTGTACCCGTTTATATCTCAAATTCAGGCTCAAAACACCCGAAAATTCGATATTATTGGGTCCCAGAAGCGATCTGTACATGCCTACTCAGTGCTACAATATTTTCAAAATATAGGCCCAAAACATGCTAAAAATCGATATTTTATGTGCCCAAAGACATTATGTGCATGCATCTTCTGTACCCGTTTATATCTCAAATTCTGGCTCAAAACACCCGAAAATTCGATATTTCGGGGTCCCAGAAGCGATCTGTACATGCCTAATCAGTAATAGAATATTTTCAAAATATAGGCCCAAAACATGCTAAAAATCGATATTTTAGGTGCCCAGAGTCGATATTTAAAATTCAGGGACAAAACACCCGAAAATTCGATATTTTGGGGTCCCAGAAGCGATCTGTACATGCCTACTTCTAGTTAGAATGTTTTCAAGATACAGACCCAAAACATGCTCAAAATCGATATTTTAGGTGCCCAAAGTCGATATGTGAATGCATCTTCAGTACCCGTTTATATCTCAAATTCAGGCTCAAAACACACGAAAATTCGATATTTTGGGGTCCAAGAAGAGATCTGTACATCCCTACTCCGTGTTAGAGTATTTTTGAAAATATAGGCCCAAAACATGTTGAAAATCGATATTTTAGGTGCTTAAAGTCAATATGTGCATGCATCTTCGGTATCCGTTTATATCTCAAATTCAGGCTTAAAACACCCGAAAATTTGATATTTTGGGGTCGCAGAAGCGATCTGTACATGCCTACTCAATGCTAGAATATTTTCAAAATATAGGCCCAAAACATGCTGAAAATCAATATTTTAAGTGTCCAAAGTCGATATGTTCATGCATCTTCTGTACCCGTTTATATCTCATTTTCAGGCTCAAAACACTCGAAAATTTGGTATTTTTTGGTCCTAGAAGGGATCTGTACATGCCTACTCCGTGTTAGAGTATTTTCAAAATACAGGCCCAAAACATACTGAAAATCGATCTTTTAGGTGCCCAAAAGTCGATATGTGCATGCATCTTCTGTACCCATTTATATCTCAAATTCAGGCTCAAAACACCCAAAAATTCGATATTTTGGGGTCCCAGAAGCGGTCTGTACATGCCTACTCAGTGCTAGAATATTTTCAAAATATAGGCCCAAAACATGCTAAAAATCGATATTTTAGGTGCCCAAAGTCGAAATATCAGATTCAGGCACAAAACACCGGAAAATTCGATATTTTGGGGTCCCAGAAGCGATCTGTACATGCCTACTCCGTGTTAGAGTATTTTCAAAATACAGGCCCAAAACATGCTGAAAATCGATATTTTAGGTGCCCAAAGTTATATTATGTGCATGCATCTTCTGTACCCGTTTATATCTCAAATTCAGGCTCAAAACACCTGAAAAATCGATATTTTCGGGTCCCAGAATCGATCTGTAGATGCTACTCAGTGCTAGAATATTTTCAAAATATAGTCCCAAATAATGCTAAAAATCGATATTTTAGGTGCCCAAAGTCGATATCTCAAATTCAGGGACAAAACACCCGAAAATTTGAAATTTTGGGGTCCCAGAAGCGATCTGTACATGCTTACTCCGTGTTAGAGTATTTTCAAAATACAGGCCCAAAACATACTGAAAATCGATCTTTTAGGTGCCCAAAAGTCAATATGTGCATGCCTCTTCTGTACCCGTTTATATCTCAAATTCAGACTCAAAACACCCGAAAATTCGGTATTTTTGGGTCCTAAAAGCGATCTGTACATGCCTACTCCTAGTTAGAATGTTTTCAAGATACAGACCCAAAACATGCTCAAAATCGACATTTTAGGTGCCCAAAAGTCGATATGTGCATGCATCTTCAGTACCCGTTTATATCTCAAATTCAGACTCAAAACACACGAAAATTGATATTTTTGGATCCAAGAAGCGATCTGTATATGCCTACTCCGAGTTAGAGTATTTTTAAAATACAGGCCCAAAACATGCTAAAAATCGATATTTTAGGTGCCCAAAGTCGATATCTCAAATTCAGGCTTAAAACACCCGAAAATTCGGTATTTTTGGGTCCTAGAAGCGATCTGTTCATGCCTACTCCTAGTTAGAATGTTTTCAAGATACAGCCCAAAACATGCTCAAAATCGATATTTTAGGTGCCCAAAAGTCGATATGTGCATCCATCTTCTGTACCCGTTTATATCTCAAATTCAGGCTCAAAACTCCCGAAAAATCGATATTTTGGGGTCCAAGAAGCGATCTGTACATGCCTACTCTGTGTTAGAGTATTTTCAAAATACAGGCACAAAACATGCTGAAAATCGATATTTTAGGTGCCCTAAGTCAATATGTGCATGCATCTTCTGTATCCTTTTATATCTCATATTCAGGCCTAAAACATCCGAAAATTCGATATTTTTGGTCGCAGAAGCGATCTGTACATGCCTACTCAATGCTAGAATATTTTCAAAATATAGGCCAAAAACATACTAAAAATCGATATTTTAGGTGCCCAAAGTCGAAATCTCAAATTCAGGCACAAAACACCGGAAAATTCGATATTTTGGGGTCCCAGAAGCCATCTGTACATGCCTACTCCGTGTTAGAGTATTTTCAAAATACAGACCCAAAACATACTGAAAATCGATCTTTTAGGTGCCCAAAAGTCGATATGTGCATGCATCTTCTATACCCGTTTATATCTCAAATTCTGGCTCAAAACACCCGAAAATTCGATATTTTGGTGTCCCAGAAGTGATCTGTACATGCCTACTCAGTGCTAGAATATTTTTAAAATATAGGCTCAAAACATGCTAAAAATCGATATTTTAAGTGTCCAAAGTCGATATGTGCATGCATCTTCTGTACCCGTTTATATCTCATTTTCAGGCTCAAAACACCCGAAAATAAGGTATTTTTGGGTTCTAGAAGCGATCTGTACATGCCTACTCCGTGTTAGAGTATTTTCAAAATACAGGCCTAAAACATGCTGAAAATCGATATTTTAGGTGCCCAAAGTCCATTTGTGCATGCATCTTCAGTACCCGTTTATATCTCATATTCAGGCCTAAAACATCCGAAAATTCGATATTTTTGGTCGCAGAAGCGATCTGTACATGCCTACTCAATGCTAGAATATTTTCAAAATATAGGCCTAAAACATGCTAAAAACCGATATTTTAGGTGCCAAAAGTCGAAATCTCAGATTCAGGCACAAAACACTGGAAAATTCGATATTTTGGGGTCCCAGAAGCGATCTGTACATGCCTACTCCGTGTTAGAGTATTTTCAAAATACAGGCCCAAAACATGCTGAAAATTGATATTTTAGGTGCCAAAAGTCAAAATGTGCATGCATCTTCTGTACCCGTTTATATCTCAAATTCAGGCTCAAAACACCCGAAAATTCGATATTATTGGGTCCCAGAAGCGATCTGTACATGCCTACTCAGTGCTACAATATTTTCAAAATATAGGCCCAAAACATGCTAAAAATCGATATTTTATGTGCCCAAAGACATTATGTGCATGCATCTTCTGTACCCGTTTATATCTCAAATTATGGCTCAAAACACCCGAAAATTCGATATTTCGGGGTCCCAGAAGCGATCTGTACATGCCTAATCAGTAATAGAATATTTTCAAAATATAGGCCCAAAACATGCTATAAATCGATATTTTAGGTGCCCAAAGTCGATATCTCAAATTCAGGGACAAAACACCCGATATTTCGATATTTTGGGGTTCTAAAAGTGATCTGTACATGCTTACTCCGTGTTAGAGTATTTTCATAATACAGACCCAAAACATACTGAAAATAGATCTTTTAGGTCTCCAAAAGTCGGTATGTGCATGCATCTTCTGTACCCGTTTATATCTCAAATTCAGGCACAAAACACCCGAAAATTCGATATTATGGGGTCCCAAAAGCGATCTGTACATGCCTACTCATTGCTAGAAAATTTTCAAAATATAGGCCCAAAACATGCTAAAAATCGATATTTTAGGTGCCCAAAGTCGATATCTCAAATTCAGGCACAAAACACCCGAAAATTATATATTTAGGGGTCCCAAAAGCGATCTGTACATGCCTTCTCCGTGTTAGAGTATTTTCAAAATACAGGCCCAAAACATGCTGAAAATAGATATTTTAGGTTCCAAAAGTCAAAATGTGCATGCATCTTCAGTACCCGTTTATATCTCAAATTTAGCCTCAAAACACCCGATAATTCTATATTTTGGGGTCCCAGAAGCGATCTGTACATGCCTACTCAGTGCTAGAATATTTTCAATATATAGGCCCAAAACATGCTAAAAATCGATATTTTAGGTGCCCAAAGTCGATATCTCAAATTCAGGCACAAAACAACGGAAAATTGGATATTTTGGGGTCCTAGAAGCGATCTGTACATGCCTACTCCGTGTTAGAGTATTTTCAAAATACAGGCCCAAAACATGCTGAAAATCGATATTTTAGGTGCCCAAAGTTATATTATGTGCATGCATCTTCTGTACCCGTTTATATCTCAAATTCAGGCTCAAAACACCTGAAAAATCGATATTTTGGGGTCCCAGAAGCGATCTGTAGATGCTACTCAATGCTAGAATATTTTCAAAATATAGTCCCAAAAAATGCTAAAAATCGATATTTTAGGTGCCCAAAGCCGATATCTCAAATTCAGGGACAAAACACCCGAAAATTTGAAATTTTGGGGTTCCAGAAGCGATCTGTACATGCTTACTCCGTGTAAGAGTATTATCAAAATACAGGCCCAAAACATACTGAAAATCGATCGTTTAGGCGCCCAAAATTCAATATGTGCATGCCTCTTCTGTACCTGTTTATATCTCAAATTCAGACTCAAAACACCCGAAAATTCGGTATTTTTGGGCCCTAGAAGCGATCTGTACATGCCTACTTCTAGTTAGAATGTTTTCAAGATACAGACCCAAAACATGCTCAAAATCGACATTTTAGGTGCCCAAAAGTCGATATGTGCATGCATCTTCAGTACCCGTTTATATCTCAAATTCAGGCTCAAAACACACGTAAATTCGATATTTTTGGGTCCAAGAAGCGATCTGTATTTGCCTACTCCGAGTTAAAGTATTTTTAAAATTCAGGCCCAAAACATGCTAAAAATCGATATTTTAGGTGCCCAAAGTCGATATCTCAAATTCAGGCTCTAAACACCCGAAAATTCGGTATTTTTGGGTCCTAGAAGCTATCTGTACATGCCTACTCCTAGTTAGAATGTTTTCAAGATACAGCCCAAAACATGCTCAAAATCGATATTTTAGGTGCCCAAAAGTCGATATGTGCATGCATCTTCTGTACACGTTTATATCACAAATTCAGGCTTAAAACACCCGATAATTCGGTATTTTTGTGTCCTAGAAACGATCTGTACATGCCTATTCCGTGTTAGAGTATTATCAAAATACAGGCCCAAAACATGCTGAAAATCGATATTTTAGGTGCCCAAAGTCAATATGTGCATGCATCTTCTGTACCTGTTTATATCTCAAATTCAGGCTCAAAACACCCCAAAAATCGATATTTTGGGGTCCCAGAAGCGATCTGAACATGCCTAACGATATTTTAGGTGCGCATAATTCGATATGTGCATGCATCTTCTGTACCCGTTTATATCTCAAATTCAGGCTCCAAACACCGAAAATTCGATATTTTGGGGTCCCAGAAGCGATCTGTACATGCCTACTCATATACAGGCCAAAACATGCTAAAAACCGATATTTTAGGTGCCCAAAGTCAATATGTGTATGCATCTTATGCACCCGTTTATATCCCAAATTCAACCTTCAAAACACCCAAAAATTCGATATTTTTGGGTCCCAGAAGCGATCTGTACATGCCTAGTCAGTGCTAAAAATTTTTTTTTTAAATATAGGCTCAAAACATGCGAAAAATCGATATTTTAGGTGCACAAAGTCGATATCTCAAATTCAGGCCCAAAACACCCGAAAATTCGATATTTTAGGGTCCCAGAAGCGATCTGTACATGCTTACTCCTTGTTAGAGTATTTTCAAAATATAGGCCCAAAACATGTTGAAAATCGATATTTTAGGTGCCCAAAGTCAATATGTGCATGCATCTTCTGTACCCGTTTATATCTCAAATTCATGCTTAAATTACCCGATAATTCGGTATTTTTGGGTCCTAGAAGCGATCTGTACATGCCTACTCCGTGTTAGAGTATTATCAAAATACAGGCCCAAAACATGCTGAAAATCGATATTTTAGGTGCCCAAAGTCAATATGTGCATGCATCTTCTGTACCTGTTTATATCTCAAATTCAGACTCAAAACACCCGAAAAATCGATATTTTGGGGTCCCAGAAGCGATCTGTACATGCCTAACGATATTTTAGGTGCACATAAGTCAATATGTGCATGCATCTTCTGTACCCGTTTATATCTCAAATTCAGGCTCAAAATACCCGAAAAATCGATATTTACGTGTCCAAGAAGCGATCTGTTCATGCCTACTCCGTGCTAGAGTATTTTCAAAATACAGGCCCAAAACATGCTGAAAATTGATATTTTAGGTGCCCAAAGTCGATGTCTCAAATTAAGGGACAAAACACCCGAAAATTCGATATTTTGGGGACCCAGAAGCGATCTGTACATGATTACTCAGTGCTAGAATATTTTCAAAATATAGGCCCAAAACATGCTAAAAATCGATATTTTAAGTGTCCATAGTCGATATGTGCATGCATCTTCTGTACCCATTTATATCTCAAATTCAGGCTCAAAACACCCGAAAATTAGTTATTTCTGGGTCCTTAAAGCGATCTGTACATGCCTGCTCCTAGTTAGAATGTTTTCAAGATACAGACCCAAAACATGCTCAAAATCGATATTTCAGGTGCCCAAAAGTCGATATGTGCATGCATCTTCTGTACCCGTTTATATCTCAAATTCAGGCTCCAAACACCCGAAAATTCGATATTTTGGGGTGCCAGAAGCGATCTCTACATGCCTACTCAGATACAGGCCAAAACATGCATAAAATCGATATTTTAGGTGCCCAAAGTCAATATGTGTATGCATCTTCTGCACCCGTTTATATCCCAAATTCAACCTCAAAACCCCCGAAAATTCGATATTTTGGGGTCCCAGAAGCGATCTGTACATGCCTACTCAGTGTTAGAATATTTTCAAAATAAAGGCCCAATATATGCGAAAAATCGATATTTTAGGTGCCCAAAGTCGATATATCATATTCAGGCACAAAACACCCGAAAATTCGATATTTTGGGGTCCCAGAAGCGATCTGTACATGCCTACTCCTTCTTAGAGTATTTTCAAAATACAGGGCCAAAACATACTAAAAATTGATCTTTAGTTGCCCAAAAGTCGATATGTGCATGCATCTTCTTTACCCGTTTATATCTCAAATTCAGGCTCCAAACACCCGAAAATTCGATATTTTGGGGTCACGGAAGCGATCTGTACATGCCTACTCAGATACAGGCCAAAACATGCTGAAAAGCGATATTTTAGGTGCCCAAAGTCAATATGTGTATGCATCTTCTGCTCCCGTTTATATCCCAAATTCAACCTCAAAACACCCGAAAATTCGATATTTTTAGGTCCCATAAAACGATCTGTACATGCCTACTCATTGCTACAATGTTTGAAAAATATAGGCTCAAAACATGCTAAAAATCGATATTTTAAGTGTCCAAAGTCGATGTGTGCATGCATCTTCTGTACCCTTTTATATCTCAAATTCAGGCTCAAAACACCCGAAAATTCGTTTTTTTTGGGTCCTAGAAGCAATCTGTACATGCCTACTCCTAGTTAGAATGTTTTCAAGATACAGACCCAAAACATAATGAAAATCGATCTTTTAGGTGCCCAAAAGTCGATATGTGCAAGCATCTTCTGTACCCGTTTATATCTCAAATTCAGGCTCCAAACACCCGAAAATTCGATATTTTGGGGTCCCAGAAGCGATCTGTACATGTCTACTCAGATACAGGCCAAAACATGCATAAAATCGATATTTTAGGTGCCCAAAGTCAATATGTGTATGCATCTTCTGCACCCGTTTATATCCCAAATTCAACCTCAAAACCCCAGAAAATTCGATATTTTGGGGTCCCAGAAGCGATCTGTACATGCCTACTCAGTGTTGGAATATTTTCAAAATAAAGGCCCAATATATGCGAAAAATCGATATTTTAGGTGCCCAAAGTCGATATCTCATATTCAGGCCCAAAACACCCGAAAATTCGATATTTTTGGGTCCCAGAAACGTTCGTTACATGCTTACTCAGTGCTAGAATGTATTCAAAATATAGGCTCAAAACATGCTAAAATCGATATTTTAAGTTTCCATAGTCGATATGTGCATGCATCTTCTGTACCCATTTATATCTGAAATTTAGTCTCAAAAGACCCGAAAATTAGTTTTTTTTGGGTCCTAGAAGCGATCTGTACATGCCTACTCCTAGTTAGAATGTTTTCAAGATACAGACCCAAAACTTGCTCAAAATCAATATTTTAGGTGCCCTAAAGTCGATATGTGCATGAATCTTCTGTACCCGTTTATATCTCAAATTCAGGCTCCAAACACCCGAAAATTTGATATTTTGGGGTCCCAGAAGCGATCTGTTCATGCCTACTCAGATACAGGCCAAAACATGCTGAAAATCGATATTTTAGGTGCCCGAAGTCAATATGTGTATTCATCTTCTGCACCCGTTTATATCCCAAATTCAACCTCAAAACACCCGAAAATTCAATAATTTTGGGTCCCAGAAGCGACCTGTACATGCCTACTCAGTGCTAGAATGTTTTCAAAATATAGGCTCAAAACATGCTAAAAATCGATATTTTAAGTGTCCAAAGTCGACATGTGCATGCATCTTCTGTACCCGTTTATATCTCAAATTCAGGCACAAAACACCCGAAAATTTGTTATTTTTGGGTTCTAGAAGCAAACTGTTCATGCCTATTCCTAGTTAGAATGTTTTCAAGATACAGACCCAAAACATGCTCAAAATCGATATTTTAGGTGCCCAAAAGTCGATATGTGCATGCATCTTCAGGACCCGTTTATATCTCAAATTCAGGCTCAAAACTCCCAAAAATTCGATATTTTAGAGTCCCAGAAGCGATCTGTACATGCCTACTCAGTGCTAGAATGTTTTCAAAATATAGGCTCAAAACATGCTAAAAATCGATATTTTAAGGGTCCAAAGTCGACATGTGCATGCATCTTCTGTACCCGTTTATATCTCAAATTAAGGCTCAAAACACCCGAAAATTTGTTATTTTTGGGTCCTAGAAGCGAACTGTTCATGCCTACTCCGTGGTAGAGTATTTTCAAAATACAGGCCCAAAACATGCTGAAAATCGATGTTTTAGGTGCCCAAAGTCAATATGTGCATGCATCTTCTGTACACGTTTATATCTCAAATTCAGTCTCAAAACACCCTAAAATTAGTTGTTTTTGGGTCCTAGAAGCGATCTGGACATGCCTACTAAGTGCTAGAATAATTTCAAAATATAGGCCCAAAACATGCTAAAAATCGATATTTTAGGTGCACAAAGCCGATATCTCAAATTCAGGCTCAAAACACCGGAAAATTGGATATTTTGGGGTCCCAGAAGCGATCTGTACATGCCTACTCCGTGTTAGAGTATTTTCAAAATACAGGCCCAAAACTTACTGAAAATCGATCTTTTAGGTGCCCAAAAGTCGATATGTGCATGCATCTTCTGTACCCGTTTATATCTCAAATTCAGGCTCAAAACACCCGAAAATTCGATATTTTGGTGTCCCGGAAGCGATCTGTACATGCCTACTCAGTGCTTGAATATTTTCAAAATATAGGCCCAAAACATGCTAAAAATCGATATTTTAGGTGCCCGAAGTCGATATCTCAAATTCAGGCTCAAAACACCCGAAAATTCGATATTTTGGGGTCCCAGAAGCGATCTGGACATGCCTACTCAGTGCTTGAATATTTTCAAAATATAGGCTCAAAACATTCTAAAAATCGATATTTTAAGTGTCCAAAGTCATGTGCATGAATCTTTTGTACCCGTTTATATATCATTTTTAGGCTCAAAACATCCGAAAATTCGATATTTTGGGTCCTAGAAGCGATCTGTACATGCCTACTCCTAGTTACAATGTTTTTAAGATACAGACCCGAAACATGCTCAAAATCGATATTTTAGGTGCCCAAAGGTCGATATGTGCATGCATCTTCTGTACCCGTTTATATCTCAAATTCAGGCTTAAAACACCCGAAAATTCGATATTTTGGGGTTGCAGAAGCGATCTGTCCATGCCTATTCCGTGTTAGAGTATTTTCAAGATATAGGCCCAAAACATACTGAAAATCGATCTTTTAGGTGCCCAAAAGTGGATATGTGCATGCATCTTCTGTACCCGTTTATATCTCAAATTCAGACTCAAAACACCCGAAAATTCGTTAATTTTGGGTCCTAGAAGCGATTTATACATGCCTACTCCGTGTTAGAGTATTTTCAAAATACAGGCCCAAAACTTACTGAAAATCGATCTTTTAGGTGCCAAAAAGTCGATATGTGCATGCATCATTTGTAGCCGTTTATATCTCAAATTCAGACTCAAAACACCCGAAAATTCGGTAACATTGGGTCCTAGAAGCGATCTGTACATGCCTACTCAGTGCTAGAATATTTTCAAAATATAGGTCCAAAACATGCTAAAAATCGATATTTTAGGTGCCCAAAGTCGATATCTCAAATTCAGGCTCAAAACACAGGAAAATTCGATATTTTGGGGTCCCAGAAGCGATCTGTACATGCCTACTCTGTGTTAGAGTATTTTCAAAATACAGGCCCAAAACATACTGAAAATCGATCTTTTAGGTGCCCAAAAGTCGATATGTGCATGCATCTTCTGTCCCCGTTTATATCTCAAGTTCAGGCTCAAAACACCGGAAAATTTGGTATCTTTGCGTCCTAGAAGCGATCTGTACATGCCTACTCCTAGTTAGAATGTTTTCAAGATACAGACCCAAAACATGCTCAAAATCGATATTTTATGTGCCCAAAGTCGATATCTCAAATTCAGGCACAAAACACCTGAAAATTCGATATTTTGGGGTCCCAAAAGCGATCTGTAGATGCCTACTCATTGCTAGAATATTTTCAAAATATAGGCCCAAAACAGGCTAAAAATCGATATTTTTGGTGCCCAAAGTCGATATCTCAAATTCAGGCACAAAACACCCGAAAATTATATATTTAGGGGTCCCAAAAGCGATCTGTACATGCCTTCTCCGTGTTAGAGTATTTTCAAAATACAGGCCCAAAACATGCTGAAAATCGATATTTTAGGTGCCAAAAGTCAAAATGTGCATGTATCTTCTGTACCCGTTTATATCTCAAATTCAGGCTCAAAACACCCGAAAATTCGATATTTTGGGGTCCCAGAAGCAATCTGTACATGCCTACTCAGTGCTAGAATATTTTTTAAAAATATAGGTCCAAAACATGCTAAAATTCGATATTTTTAGGTGCCCAAAGTCGATATCTCAAATTCAGGCTCAAAACACCGGAAAATTCGATATTTGGGGGTCCCAGAATCGATCTGTACATGGATACTCCGTGTTAGAGTATTTTCAAAATACTGGCCCAAAACATACTGAATGTCGATCTCTTAGGTGCCCAAAAGTCGATATGTGCATGCATCTTCTGTACCCGTTTATATCTCAAATTCATGCTCAAAACACCCGAAAATTCGGTATTTTTGGGTCCTAGAAGCGATCTGTACATGCCTACTCCGTGGTAGAGTATTTTCAAAATACAGGCCCAAAACATGCTGAAAGTCGATCTTTTAGGTGCCCAAAAATCGATATGTGCATGAATCTTCTGTACCCGTTTATATCTCAAATTCAGGCTCAAAACACACGAAAATTCGGTATTTTTTGGTCCTAGAGGTGATCTGTACATGCCTATTTCTAGTTAGAATATTTTCAAGATACAGACCCAAAACATTCTCAACATCGACATTTTAGGTACGCAAAAGTCGATATGTGCATGCATCTTCTGTACCCGTTTATATATCAAATTCAGGCTCAAAACACCCGAAAAATCAATATTTTGGGGTCCAAGAAGCGATCTGTACATGTCTACTCCGTGTTAGAGTATTTTTATAATACAGGCCCAAAAACATGCTGAAAATCGATATTTTAGGTGCCCAAAGTCATTATGTGCATGCATCTTCTGTATCCGTTTATATATCAAATTCAGGCTCAAAACACCCGAAAATTCGATATTTTTGGGTCCCAGAAGCGATTTGTACATGCCTACTCATTGCTAGAATATTTTCAAAATATAGGCCCAAAACATGCTAAAAATCGATATTTTAGGTGCCCAAAGTCGATATCTCAAATTCAGGCACAAAACAACGGAAAATCGGATATTTTGGGGTCCCAGAAGCGATCTGTACATGCCTACTCCGTGTTAGAGTATTTTCAAAACACAGGCCCAAAACATGCTGAAAATCGATCTTTTATGTGCCCAAAAGTCGATATGTGCATTCATTTTCTGTACCCGTTTATATCTCAAATTCATGCTCAAAACACCCGAAAAATCGGTATTTTTGGGTCCTAGAAGCGATCTGTACATGCCTACTCCGTGGTAGAGTATTTTCAAAATACAGGCCCAAAACATGCTGAAAAACGATATTTTAGGTGCCCAAAGTCAATATGTGCATGCATCTTCTGTACCCGTGTATATCTCAAATTCTGGCTCAAAACACCCGAAAATTCGATATTTTGGGGTCCCAGAAGCGATCTGTACATGCCTACTCAGTGCTAGAATATTTTTTAAAAATATAGGCCCAAAACATGCTAAAAATCGATATTTTTAGGTGCCCAAAGTCGATATCTCAAATTCAGGCTCAAAACACCGGAAAATTCGATATTTTGGGGTCCCAGAATCGATCTGTACATGAATACTCCGTGTTAGAGTATTTTCAAAATACAGGCCCAAAAATACTGAAAGTCGATCTCTTAGGTGCCCAAAAGTCGATATATGCATGCATCTTCTGTACCCGTTTATATCTCAAATTCATGCTCAAAACACCTGAGAATTCGGTATTTTTGGGTCCTAGAAGCGATCTGTACATGCCTACTCCGTGGTAGAGTATTTTCAAACAACAGGCCCAAAACATGCTGAAAATCGATATTTTAGGTGCCCTAAGTCATTATGTGCATGCATCTTCTGTACCCGTTTATATCTGAAATTCAGGCTCAAAACACCTGAAAATTCGATATTTTGGGGTCCCAGAAGCGATCTGTACATGCCTAGTCAGTGCTAGAATATTTTTAAAATATAGGCCCAAAACATGCTAAAAATCGATATTTTAGTTGCCCAAAGTCGATATCTCAAATTCAGGCTCAAAATACCGGAAAATTCGATTTTTAAAATACAGGCCCAAAACATACTGAAAGTCGATCTTTTAGGTGCCCAAAAATCGATATGTGCATGAATCTTCTGTACCCGTTTATATCTCAAATTCAGGCTCAAAACACCGGAAAATTCAATATTTTGGGGTCCCAGAATCGATCTGTACATGGATACTCCGTGTTAGAGTATTTTCAAAATACAGGCCTAAAACATACTAAAAGTCGATTTCTTAGGTGCCCAAAAGTCGATATGTGCATGCATCTTCTGTACCCGTTTATATCTCAAATTCAGGCTCAAAACACCCGAAAATTCGGTATTTTTGGGTCCTAGAGGCGATCTGTACATGCCTATTTCTAGTTAGAATATTTTCAAGATACAGACCCAAAACATACTAAACATCGACATTTTAGGTGAGCAAAACTCGATATGTGCATGCATCTTCTGTACCAGTTTATATATCAAATTCAGGCTCAAAACGCCCGAAAAATCAATATTTTGTGGTCCAAGAAGCGATCTGTACATGTCTACTCCGTGTTAGAGTATTTTTAAAATACAGGCCCAAAACAGTCTGAAAATCGATATTTTAGGTGCCCAAAGTCATTATGTGCATGCATCTTCTGTACCCGTTTATATCTCAAATTCAGGCACAGAACACCCGAAAATTCGATATTTTGGGGTCACAAAAACCATCTGTACATGCCTACTCATTGCTAGAATATTTTCAAAATAAAGGCCCAAAACATGCTAAAAATCGATATTATAGGTGCCCAAAGTCGATATCTCAAATTCAGGCACAAAACACCCGAAAATTATATATTTAGGGGTCCCAAAAGCGACCTGTACAAGCCTTCTCCATGTTAGAGTATTTTCAAAATACAGGCCCAAAACATACTGAAAATCGATCTTTTAGGTGCCCAAAAGTGGATATGTGCATGCATCTTCTGTACCCGTTTATGTCTCAAATTCAGGCTGAAAACATCCGAAAATTCGATATTTTGGTGTCCCAGAAGCTATCTAAAACATGCCTAATCAGTGCTAGAATATTTCCAAATTACAGGCCCAAAACATGCTGAAAATCGATATTTTAGGTGCCAAAAGTCAAAATGTGCATTCATCTTCTGTGCCCGTTTATATCTCAAATTCAGGCTCAAAACACCCGAAAATTCGATATTTTGGGGTCCCAGAAGCGATCTGTATATGCCTACTCAGTGCTAGAATATTTTCAAAATATAGGCCCAAAACATGCTAAAAATTGATATTTTAGGTGCCCAAAGTCGATATCTCAAATTCAGGCACAAAACAACGGAAAATTGGATATTTTGGGGTCCCAGAAGCGATCTGTACATGCCTACTCCGTGTTAGAGTATTTTCAAAATACAGGCCCAAAACATGCTGAAATTCGATCTTTTAGGTGCCCAAAATTCGATATGTGCATTCATTTTCTGTACCCGTTTATATCTAAAATTCAAACTCAAAACACCCGAAAATTCGGTATTTTGGGGTCCTAGAAGCGATCTGTACATGCCTACTCCGTGGTAGAGTATTTTCAAAATACAGGCCAAAAACATGCTGAAAATCGATATTTTAGGTGCCCAAAGTCAATATGTGCATGAATCTTCTGTACCCGTGTATATCTGAAATTCAGGCTCAAAACACCCGAAAATTCGATATTTTGGGGTCCCAGAAGCGATCTGTACATGCCTACTCAGTGCTAGAATATTTTCAAAATATAGGCCCAAAACAAGCTATAAATCGATTTTTTAGGTGCCCAAAGTCGATATCTCAAATTTAGGGACAAAACACCCGAAAATTCGATATTTTGGGGTCCCAAAAGTGATCTGTACATGCTTACTCCGTGTTAGAGTATTTTCATAATACAGGCCCAAAACATACTGAAAATCGATCTTTTAGGTGCCCAAAAGTCGATATGTGCATGCATCTTCTGTACCCGTTTATATCTCAAATTCAGGCTCAAAACACCCGAAAATTCGGTATTTTTGGGTCCTTGAAGCGATCTGTACATGCTTACTCCAAGTTAGAATGTTTTCAAGATACGGACCCAAAACATGCTTAAAATCGATATTTTAGGTGCCCAAAGTCGATATCTCAAATTCATGAACAGAACACCCGAAAATTCGATATTTTGGGGTCCCAAAAGCGATCTGTACATGCCTACTCCGTGTTAGAGTATTTTCAAAATACAGGTCCAAAACATACTGAAAATCGATCTTTTAGGTGCCCAAAAGTGGATATGTGCATGCATCTTCTGTTCCCGTTTATATCTCAAATTAAGGCTCAAAAAACCCGAAAATTCGATATTTTGGTGTCCCAGAAGCGATCTGTACATGCCTAATCAGTGCTAGAATATTTCCAAAATACAGGCCCAAAACATGCTGAAAATCCATATTTTAGGTCCCAAAAGTCAAAATGTGCATGCATCTTCTGTACCCGTTTATATCTCAAATTCAGGCTCAAAACACCCGAAAATTCGATATTTTGGGGTCCCAGAAGCGATCTGTACATGCATACTCAGTGCTAGAATATTTTCAAAATATAGGCCCAAAACATGCTAAAAATCGATATTTTAGGTGCCCAAAGTCGATATCTCAAATTCAGGCACAAAACAACGGAAAATTGGATATTTTGGGGTCCCAGAAACGATCTGTACATGCCTACTCCATGGTAGAGTATTTTCAAAATACAGGCCAAAAACATGCTGAAAATCGATATTTTAGGTGCCCAAAGTCAATATGTGCATGAATCTTCTGTACCCGTGTATATCTGAAATTCAGGCTCAAAACACCCGAAAATTCGATATTTTGGGGTCCCAGAAGGGATCTGTACATGCCTACTCAGTGCTAGAATATTTTCAAAATATAGGCTCAAAACATGCTAAAAATCTATATTTTAGGTGCCCAAAGTCGATATCTCAAATTCAGGCTCAAAACACCGGAAAATTCGATATTTTGGGGTCCCAGAATCAATCTGTACATGGATACTCCGTGTTCGAGTATTTTAAAAAAACAGGCCCAAAACATACTGAAAGTCGATCTTTTAGGTGCCCAAAAGTCGATATGTGCTTGCATCTTCTGTACCCGTTTATATCTCAAATTCATGCTTAAAACACCCGAAAATTCGGTATTTTTGGGTCCTAGAAGCGATCTGTACATGCCTACTCCATGGTAGAGTATTTTCAAAATACAGGCCCAAAACATGCTGAAAATCGATATTTTAGGTGCCCAAAGTCAATATGTGCATGAATCTTCTGTACCCGTTTATATCTGAAATTCAGGCTCAAAACACCCGAAAATTCGATAATTTGGTGTCCTAGAAGCGATCTGTACATGCCTACTCAGTGCTAGAATATTTTCAAAATATAGGCCCAAAACATGCTATAAATCGATATTTTAGGTGCCCAAAGTCGATATCTCAAAATCAGGTTCAAAACACCGGTAAATTCGATATTTTGGGGTCCCAGAAGCGATCTGTACATGTCTACTCCGTGTTAGAGTATTTTCAAATTACAGGCGCAAAACATGCTGAAAATCGATATTTTAGATGCCCAATGTCATAATGTGAATGCATCTTCTGTACCCGTTTATATCTCAAATTCAGGCTCAAAACACCCGAAAATTCAATATTTTGGGGTCTCAGAAGCAATCTGTACATGTCTACTCAGTGCTAGAATATTTTCAAAATATAGGCCCAAAACATGCTAAAAATCGAATTTTTATGTGCCCAAAGTCGAAATCATAAATTCAGGCACAAAACACCGGAAAATTCGATATTTTGGGGTCCCAGAAGCGATCTGTACATGCCTACTCCGTGTTAGAAAATTTTCAAAATACAGGCCCAAAACATGCTGAAAATTGATATTTTAGGTGATTAAAGTAAAAATGTGCATGCATCTTCTGTACCCGTTTATATCTCAAATTCAGGCTCAAAACACCCGAAAATTCGATATTTTGGGGTCCCAGAAGCGATTTGTACATGCCTACTCAGTGCTAGAATAATTTCAAAATATATGCCCAAAACATGCTAAAAATCGATATTTCAGGTGCCCAAAGTCGATATCTCAAATTCAGGCACAAAACAACGGAAAATTCGATATTTTGGGGTCCCAGAAGCGATCTGTACATGTCTACTCCGTGTTAGAGTATTTTCAAAATACAGGCCCAAAACATGCTGCAAATCAATATTTTAGGTGCCCAAAGTCATTATGTGCATGCATCTTCTGTACCTGTTTATATCTCAAATTCAGGCTCAAAACACCCGAAAATTCGGTATTTTTGGGTCCTAGAGGCGATATGTACATGCCTACTTCTAGTTTGAATGTATTCAAGATACAGACCCAAAACATGCTCAACATCGACATTTTAGCTGTGCAAAAGTCGATATGTGCATGCATTTTCTGTACCCGTTTATTATTCAAATTCAGGCTCAAAACACCCGAAAATTCGATATTTTGGGGTCCAAGAAGCGATCTGTACATGTCTACTCCGTGTTAGAGTATTTTTAAACTACAGGCCCAAAACATGCTATAAATCGATATTTTAGGTACCCAAAGTTATTATGTGCATGCATCTTCTGTACCCGTTTAAATCTCAAATTCAGGCTCAAAACACCCGAAAATTCAATATTCTGGGGTCCCAGAAGCGATTTGTACATGCCTACTCAGTGCTAGAATATTTTCAAAATATAGGCCCAAAACATGCTTTAAATCGATATTTTAGGTGCCCAAAGTTGATATCTCAAAATTAGGGA
Source organism: Petrolisthes cinctipes (assembly GCA_033782935.1). NCBI lineage: Eukaryota > Metazoa > Arthropoda > Malacostraca > Decapoda > Porcellanidae > Petrolisthes > Petrolisthes cinctipes. The sequence continues at coordinate 963,721 of JAWQEG010000781.1, read as the reverse complement.
CAAAACACCCGAAAATTCGATATTTGGGGGTCTGAAAAGTGATCCGTACATGCTTACTCCGTGTTAGAGTATTTTCATAATACGGGCCCAAAAGATACTGAAAATCGATCTTTTAGGTGCCCATAAGTCGATATGTGCATGCATCTTCTGTACCCGTTTATATCTCAAATTCAGGCTCAAAACACCCGAAAATTCGGTATTTTTGGGTCCTAGAAGCGATCTGTACATGCTTACTCCTAGTTAGAATGTTTTCAAGATACGGACGAAAAAATAAAATCAAAATCGATATTTTAGGTGCCCAAAGTCGATATCTCAAATTCAGGCACAGAACACCCGAAAATTCGATATTTTGGGGTCCCAAAAGCAATCTGTACATGCCTACTCATTGCTAGAATATTTTCAAAATATAGGCCCAAAACATGCTAAAAATTGATATTTTAGGTGCCCAAAGTCGATATCTCAAATTCAGGCACAAAACACCCGAAAATTATATATTTAGGGGTCCCAAAAGCGATCTGTACATGCCTTCTCCGTGTTAGAGTATTTTCAAAATACATACCCAAAACATACTGAAAATCGATCTCTTAGGTGCCCAAAAGTGGATATGTGCATGCATCTTCTGTACCCGTTTATATCTCAAATTCAGGCTGAAAACACCCGAAAATTCGATATTTTGGTGTCCCAGAAGCGATCTCTACATTCCTAATCAGTGCTAGAATATTTCCAAAATACCGGCCCAAAACATGCTGAAAATCGATATTTTAGGTGCCCAAAGTCAATATGTGCATGCATCTTCTGTACCTGTTTATATCTCAAATTCAGTCTCAAAACACCCGAAAATTCGATATTTTGGGGTCCCAGAAGCAATCTGTACATGCCTACTCAGGGCTAGAATATTTTCAAAATATAGGCCCAAAACATGCTAAAAATCGATATTTTAGGTGCCCAAAGTCGATATTTAAAATTCAGGAACAAAACACCCGAAAATTCGATATTTTGGGGTCCCAGAAGCGATATATACATGCCTACTCAGTGCTATAATATTTTCAAATTACAGGCCCAAAATATGCTGAAAATCGATCTTTTAGGTGCCCAAAGTCATTTTGAGCATGCATGTTCTGTACCCGTTTATATCTCAGATTTAGACTCAAAACACTCGAAAATTCGATATTTTGGTGTCCCAGAAGTGATCTTAACATGCCTACTCAGTACTAGAATATTTTTAAAATATAGGCTTAAAACATGCTAAAAATCGATATTTTAAGTGTCCAAAGTCGATATGTGCATGCATCTTCTGTACCCGTTTATATCTCAAATTCAGGCTGAAAACACCCGAAAATTCGATATTTTGGGGTCACAGAAGCGATCTGTACATGCCTACTCAGTGCTGGAATATTTTCAAAATATAGGCCCAAAACATGCTAAAAATCTATATTTTAGGTGCCCAAAGTCGATATTTAAAATTCAGGAACAAAACACCCGAAAATTCGATATTTTGGGGTCCCAGAAGCGATATATACATGCCTACTTCTAGTTAGAATACTTTCAAGATACAGACACAAAACATGCTCAAAATCGATATTTTAGGTGCCCAAAGTCGATATGTGCATGCATCTTCAGTACCCGTTTATATCTCAAATTCAGGCTCAAAACACACGAAAATTCGATATTTTGGGGTCCAAGAAGAGATCTGTACATGCCTACTCCGTGTTAGAGTATTTTTAAAATATAGCCTCAAAACATGCTAAAAATCGATATTTTAAGTGTCCAAAGTCGATAAGTGCATTCATCTTCTGTACCCGTTTATATCTCATTTTAAGGCTCAAAACACCCGAAAATAAGGTATTTTTGGGTCCTAGAAGCGATCTGTACATGCCTACTCCGTGTTAGAGTATTTTCAAAATACAGGCTCAAAACATGCTGAAAATCGATATTTTAGGTGCCCAAAGTCAATATGTGCATGCATCTTCTGTACACGTTTATATCTCAAATTCAGGCTTAAAACACCCGAAAATTCGATATTTTGGTGTTCCAGATGCGATCTGTACATGACTACTCAGTGCTAGAATATTTTTAAAATATAGGCTCAAAACATGCTAAAAATCGATATTTTAAATGTCCACAGTCGATATGTGCATGCATATTCTGTACCCGTTTATATCTCATTTTCAGGCTCAAAACACCCGAAAATAAGGTATTTTTGGGTCCTAGAAGCGATCTGTACATGTCTACTCCGTGTTAGAATATTTTCAAAATACAGGCCCAAAACATGCTGAAAATCGATATTTTAGGTGCCCAAAGTCAATATGTGCAGGCATCTTTTGTACACGTTTATATCTCAATTTCAGGCTCAAAACACCCTAAAATTCGATATTTTGGGGTCACAGAAGCGATCTGTACATGCCTACTCAGTGCTAGAATATTTTCAAAATATAGGCCCAAAACATGCAAAAAATCGATATTTTAGGTTGCCAAAGTCGATATCCCAAATTCAGGCACAAAACACCCGAAAATTCGATATTTTGGGGTCCCAAAAGCGATCTGTACATGCCCACTCCGTGTTAGAGTATTTTCTAAATACGGGCCCAAAACATACCGAAAATCGATCTTTTAGGTGCACAAAAGTCAATATGTGCATGCATCTACTGTACCCGTTTATATCTCAATTTCTGGCTAAGAACATCCGAAAATTCGATATTTTGGTGTCCCAGAAGCGATCTGTACATGCCTACTCAGTACTAGAATATTTTCAAAATATAGGCTCAAAACATGCTGAAAATCGATATTTTAAGTGTCCAAAGTCGATATGTGCATGCATCTTCTGTACTCGTTTATATCTCATTTTCAGGCTCAAAACACCCGAAAATTCGGTATTTTTGGGTCCTAGAAGCGATCTGTACATGCCTACTCCGTGTTAGAGTATTTTCAAAATACAGGCCCAAAACATGCTGAAAATCGATATCTTAGGTGCCCAAAGTCAATATGTGCATGCATCTTCTGTACACGTTTATATCTCAAATTCAGGCTCAAAACACCCAAAAATCAATATTTTCGGGTCACAGAAGCGATCTGTACATGCCTACTCAGTGCTAGAATATTTTCATAATATAGGCCCAAAACATGCTCAAAATCGATATTTTAGGTGCCCAAAGTCGATATTTCAATTTCAGGGACAAAACACCCGAAAATTCGATATTTTGGGGTCCCAGAAGCGATCTGTACATGCCTACTTCTATTTAGAATGTTTTTAAGGATACAGACCCAAAACATGCTCAAAATCGATATGTTAGGTGCCCAAAGTCGATATGTGCATGCATCTTCAGTACCCGTTTATATCTCAAATTCAGGCTCAAAACACACGAAAATTCGATATTTTGGGGTCCAAGAAGAGATCTGTACATGCCTACTCAATGCTAGAATATTTTCAAAATATAGGCCCAAAACATGCTAAAAATTGATATTTTAGGTGCCCAAAGTCGATATCCCAAATTCAGGCACAAAACACCCGAAAATTCGATATTTTGGGGTCCCAAAAGCGATCTGTACATGCCTACTCCGTGTTAGAGTATTTTAAAAAAACAGGCCCAGAAGATGCTGAAAATCGATATTTTAGGTACCCAAAGTCGATATGTGCATGTATCTCCAGTACCCGTTTATATCTCAAATTCAGGCTCAAAACACACGAAAATTCGATATTTTAGGGTCCAAGAAGAGATCTGTACATGCCTACTCCGTGTTAGAGTATTTTTGAAAATATAGGCCCAAAACATGCTAAAAATCGATATTTTAGGTGCTCAAAGTCAATACTTGCATGCCTCTTCGGTAACCGTTTATATCTCAAATTCAGGCTTAAAACACCCGAAAATTCAATATTTTGGTGTCCCAGAAGTGATCTGTACATGCCTACTCAGTGCTAGAATATTTTTAAAAAATAGCCTCAAAACATGCTAAAAATCGATATTTTAAGTGTCCAAAGTCGATAAGTGCATTCATCTTCTGTACCCGTTTATATCTCATTTTAAGGCTCAAAACACCCGAAAATAAGGTATTTTTGGGTCCTAGAAGCGATCTGTACATGCCTACTCCGTGTTAGAGTATTTTCAAAATACAGGCTCAAAACATGCTGAAAATCGATATTTTAGGTTCCCAAAGTCAATATGTGCATGCATATTCTGTACCCGTTTATATCTCATTTTCAGGCTCAAAACACCCGAAAATAAGATATTTTTGGGTCCTAGAAGCGATCTGTACATGCCTACTCCGTGTTAGAGTATTTTCAAAATACAGGCCCAAAACATGCTGAAAATCGATATTTTAGGTGCCCAAAGTCAATATGTGCATGCATCTTCTGTACACGTTTATATCTCAAATTCAGGCTCAAAACACCCTAAAATTCGATATTTTGGGGTCACAGAAGCGATCTGTACATGCCTACTCAGTGCTAGAATATTTTCAAAATATAGGCCCAAAACATGCAAAAAATCTATATTTTAGGTGCCCAAAGTCGATATCCCAAATTCAGGCACAAAACACCCGAAAATTCGATATTTTGGGGTCCCAAAAGCGATCTGTACATGCCTACTCCGTGTTAGAGTATTTTCAAAATACGGGCCCAAAACATACCGAAAATCGATCTTTTAGGTGCCCAAAAGTCAATATGTGCATGCATCTACTGTACCTGTTTATATCTCAATTTCTGGCTCAAAACATCCGAAAATTCGATATTTTGGTGTCCCAGAAGCGATCTGTACATGCCTACTCAGTACTAGAATATTTTCAAAATATAGGCTCAAAACATGCTAAAAATCGATATTTTAAGTGTCCAAAGTCGATATGTGCATGCATCTTCTGTACTCGTTTATATCTCATTTTCAGGCTCAAAACACCCGAAAATTCGGTATTTTTGGGTCCTAGAAGCGATCTGTACATGCCTACTCCGTGTTAGAGTATTTTCAAAATACAGGCCAAAAACATGCTGAAAATCGATATTTTAGGTGCCCAAAGTCAATATGTGCATGCATCTTCTGTACACGTTTATATCTCAAATTCAGGCTCAAAACACCCGAAAATTCGATATTTTGGGGTCACAGAAGCGATCTGTACATGCCTACTCAGTGTTAGAATATTTTCAAAATATAGGCCCAAAACATGCAAAAAATCGATATTTTAGGTGCCCAAAGTCGATATCCCAAATTCAGGCACAAAACACCCGAAAATTCGATATTTTGGGGTCCCAAAAGCGATCTGTACATGCCTACTCCGTGTTAGAGTATTTTCAAAATACGGGCCCAAAACATACCGAAAATCGATCTTTTAGGTGCCCAAAAGTCAATATGTGCATGCATCTACTGTACCTGTTTATATCTCAATTTCAGGCTCAAAACATCCGAAAATTCGATATTTTGGTGTCCCAGAAGCGATCTGTACATGCCTACTCAGTACTAGAATATTTTCAAAATATAGGCTCAAAACATGCTAAAAATCGATATTTTAAGTGTCCAAAGTCGATATGTGCATGCATCTTCTGTACTCGTTTATATATCATTTTCAGGCTCAAAACACCCGAAAATTCGGTATTTTTGGGTCCTAGAAGCGATCTGTACATGCCTACTCCGTGTTAGAGTATTTTCAAAATACAGGCCAAAAACATGCTGAAAATCGATATTTTAGGTGCCCAGAGTCAATATGTGCATGCATCTTCTGTACACGTTTATATCTCAAATTCAGGCTCAAAACACCCGAAAATTCAATATTTTGGGGTCACAGAAGCGATCTGTACATGCCTACTCAGTGCTCGAATATTTTCATAATATAGGCCCAAAACATGCTAAAAATCGATATTTTAGGTGCTCAAAGTCGATATCTCAATTTCAGGGACAAAACACCCGAAAATTCGATATTTTGGGGTCCCAGAAGCGATCTGTACATGCCTACTTCTAGTTAGAATGTTTTTAAGGATACAGACCCAAAACATGCTCAAAATCGATATGTTAGGTGCCCAAAGTCGATATGTGCATGCATCTTCAGTACCCGTTTATATCTCAAACTCAGGCTCAAAACACACGAAAATTCGATATTTTGGGGTCTAAGAAGAGATCTGTACATGCCTACTCAATGCTAGAATATTTTCAAAATATAGGCCCAAAACATGCTAAAAATCGATATTTTAGGTGCCCAAAGTCGATATCCCGAATTCAGGCACAAAACACCCGAAAATTCTATATTTTGGTGTTCCAAAAGCGATCTGTACATGCCTACTCCGTGTTAGAGTATTTTCAAAATATAGGCCCAAAACATGCTGAAAATCGATATTTTAGGTGCCCAAAAGTCGATATGTGCATGCATCTTCTGTACCCGTTTATATCTCAAATTCAGGCTCAAAACACATGAAAATTCGATATTTTAATGTCCAAGAAGCGATCGGTACATGCCTACTCCGTGTTAGAGTATTTTCAAAATATGGGCCCAAAACATGCTGAAAATCGATATTTTAGGTGCATAAAGTCAATATGTGCATGCATCTTCTGTACCCGTTTATATCTGAAATTCAAGCTTAAAACACCCGAAAATTCGATATTTTGGGGTCCCAGATGCGATCTGTACATGCCTACTCAGTGCTAGAATATTTTCAAAATATAGGCCCAAAACATGCTAAAAATCAATATTTTAGGAGCCTAAAGTCGATATCTCAAATTCAGGCACAAAAAAACCGAAAATTCGTTATTTTGGTGTTCCAAAAGCGATCTCTACATGCCTACTCCGTGTTAGAGTATTTTCAAAATACAGGCCCAAAACATACTGAAAATCGATCTTTTAGGTGCCGAAAAGTCGATATGTGCATGCATCTTCTGTACCCGTTTATATCTTAAATTCAGGCTAAAAAACCCCGAAAATTCGGTATTTTTGGGTCCTAGAAGCGATGTGTTTATGCTTACTCCTAGTTTAAATGTTTTCTAGATACAGACTTAAAACATGCTCAAAATCGATATTTTAGGTGCGCAACAGTCGATATGTGCATGCATCTTCTGTACCCGTTTATATCTCAAATTCAGGCTCAAAAAAACCGAAAATTCGATATTTTGGGGTCCAAGAAACTATCTATACATGCCTACACCGTGTTAGAGTATTTTCAAAATACAGGCCTAAAACATGCTGAAAATCGATATTTTAGGTGCCCAAAGTCATTATGTGCATGCATCTTCTCTACCCGTTTATATCTTAAATTCAGGCTCAAAACACCAGAAAATTTGATATTTTGGGGTCTCAGAAGCGATCTGTACATGCCTACTCAGTACTAGAATATTTTCAAAATATATGGCCAAAATATGCTAAAAATCGATATTTTAGGTGCCCAAAGTCGATATCTCAAATTCAGGGACAAAACACCCGAAAATTCGATATTTTGGGGTCCTAGAAGTGATCTGTACATGACTACTCCTAGTCAGAATGTTTTCAAGATACAGACCCAAAACATGCTCAAAATCGATATTTTAGGTGTCCAAAAGTCGATATGTGCATGCATCTTCAGTACCCGTTTATATCTCAAATTCAGGCTCAAAACCCTCGAAAATTTGGTATTTTTGGGTCCTAGAAGCGATCTGTACATGCCTACTCCTAGTTTTAATGTATTCAAGATAATGACTTAAAACATGCTCAAAATTGATATTTTAGGTGCTCAAAAGTCGATATGTGCATGCATCTTCTGTACCCGTTTACATCTCAAATTCAGGCTTAAAACACCCAAAAATTCGATATTTGGGGGATGCAGAAGCGATCTGTACATGCCTACTCTGTGTTAGAGTATTTTCAAAATACAGGCCCAAAACATACTGAAAATCGATTTTAGGTGCCCAAAAGTCGATATGTGCATGCATCATCAGTACCCGTTTATATCTCAAATTCAGGCTCAAAACACATGAAAATTCGATATTTTAATGTCCAAGAAGCGATCGGTACATGCCTACTCCGTGTTAGAGTATTTTCAAAATACAGGCCCAAAACATACTGAAAATCGATTTTAGGTGCCCAAAAGTCGATATGTGCATGCATCATCAGTACCCGTTTATATCTCAAATTCAGGCTCAAAACACATGAAAATTCGATATTTTAATGTCCAAGAAGCGATCGGTACATGCCTACTCCGTGTTAGAGTATTTTCAAAATATGGGCCCAAAACATGCTGAAAATCGATATTTTAGGTGCATAAAGTCAATATGTGCATGCATCTTCTGTACCCGTTTATATCTGAAATTTAAGCTTAAAACACCCGAAAATTCGATATTTTGGGGTCCCAGAAGCGATCTGTACATGCCTACTCAGTGCTAGAATATTTTCAAAATATAGGCCCAAAACATGCAAAAAATCGATATTTTAGGAGCCTAAAGTCGATATCTCAAATTCAGGAACAAAAAAACCGAAAATTCGTTATTTCGGTGTTCCAAAAGCGATCTCTACATGCCTACTCCGTGTTAGAGTATTTTCAAAATACAGGCCCAAAACATACTGAAAATCGATCTTTTAGGTGCCGAAAAGTCGATATGTGCATGCATCTTCTGTACCCGTTTATATCTTAAATTCATGCTAAAAAACCCCGAAAATTCGGTATTTTTGGGTCCTAGAAGCGATGTGTTTATTCTTACTCCTAGTTTAAATGTTTTCTAGATACAGACTTAAAACATGCTCAAAATCGATATTTTAGGTGCGCAACAGTCGATATGTGCATGCATCTTCTGTACCCGTTTATATCTCAAATTCAGGCTCAAAAAAACCGAAAATTCGATATTTTGGGGTCCAAGAAACTATCTATACATGCCTACACCGTGTTAGAGTATTTTCAAAATACAGGCCTAAAACATGCTGAAAATCGATATTTTAGGTGCCCAAAGTAATTATGTGCATGCATCTTCTCTACCCGTTTATATCTTAAATTCAGGCTCAAAACACTCGAAAATTTGGTATTTTTGGGTCCTAAAAGCGATCTGTACATGCCTACTCCTAGTTTTAATGTATTCAAGATATTGACTTAAAACATGCTCAAAATTTATATTTTAGGTGCTCAAAAGTCGATATGTGCATGCATCTTCTGTACCCGTTTATATCTCAAATTCAGGCTCAAACACCCGAAAATTCGATATTTTTGGGTTGCAGAAGCGATCTGTACATGCCTACTCAATGCTAGAATATTTTCAAAATAAAGGCCCAAAACATGCTAAAAATCGATATTTTAGGTGCCCAAAGTCGATATCCCAAATTCAGGCGCAAAACACCCGAAAATTCGATATTTTCGGGTCCCAAAAGCGATCTGTACATGCCTACTCCGTGATAGAGTATTTTTAAAATACAGGCCCAAAACATACTGAAAATCGATCTTTTAGGTGCCCAAAAGTCGATATGTGCATGCATCTTCTGTACCCGTTTATATCTCAAATTCAGGCTCAAAACACCGGAAAATTCGATATTTTGGGTCCCAGAAGCGATCTGTACATGCCTACTCCGTGTTAGAGTATTTTCAAAATACAGGCCCAAAACATACTGAAAATCAATATTTTTTAGGTGCCCAAAGTCGATATCTCAAATTCAGGCTCAAAACACCGGAAAATTCGATATTTTGGGGTCCCAGAAGCGATCTGTAAATGATTACTCCGTGTTAGAGTATTTTCAATATACAGGACCAAAAAATGCTGAAAATCGATATTTTAGGTGCCTAAAGTCAATATGTGCATGCATCTTCTGTACTCGTTTATATCTCAAATTCAGGCTCAAAACACCGGAAAATTCGATATTTTGGGGTCCCAGAAGCGATCTGTACATGCCTACTCAGTGCTAGAATATTTTCAAAATATAGGCCCAAAACATGGTAAAAATCGATATTTTAGGTGCCTAAAGTCGAAATCTCAAATTCAGGCTCAAAACACCGGAAAATTCGATATTTTGGGTCCCAGAAGCGATCTGTACATGCCTACTCCGTGTTAGAGTATTTTCAAAATACAGGCCCAAAACATACTGAAAATCGATCTTTTAGGTGCCCAAAAGTCGATGTGTGTATCCATCTTCTGTACCCGTTTATATCTCAAATTCAGGCTCAAAACACCCGAAAATTCTATATTTTGGTGTCCTTAAAGCGATCTGTACATGCCTACCCAGTGCTAGAATATTTTCAAAATATAGGCTCAAAAAATGCTAAAAATCGATATTTTAAGTGTCCAAAGTCGATATGTGCATGCAACTTCTGTACCCGTTAATATCTCATTTTCAGGCTCAAAACACCCGAAAATTCGGTATTTTTGTGTCCTAGAAGCAATCTGTACATGCCTACTCCGTGTTAGAGTATTTTCAAAATACAGGCCCAAAACATGCTGAAAATCGATAATTTAGGTGACCAAAGTCAATATGTGCATGCATCTTCTGTACCCGTTTATATCTAAAATTCAGGGTCAAAACACCCGAAAATTCGATATTTTGGGGTCCCAGAAGCGATCTGTACATGCCTACTCCTAGTTAGAATGTTTTCAAGATACAAACCCAAAACATGCTCAAAATCGAAATTTTTTGGGGGGCCAAAAGTCGATATGTGCATGCATCTTCAGTACCCGTTTATATCTCAAATTCAGGCTTAAAACACCCTAAAATTCGATATTTTGGGGTCGCAGAAGCGATCTGTACATGCCTACTCAATGCTAGAATATTTTCAAAATATAGACCTAAAACATGCTAGAAATCGATATTTTAGGTGCCCAAAGTCGATATCCCAAATTCAGGCACAAACCACCCGAAAATTCGATATTTTGGGGTCCCAAAAGCGATCTGTACATGCCTACTCCGTGTTAGAGTATTTTCAAAATACAGGCCCAAAACATATTGAAAATCGGTCTTTTAGGAGTCCAAAAGTCGATATGTGCATGCATCTTCTGTACCCGTTTATATCTCAAATTCAGGTTCAAAACACCCGAAAATTCGGTATTTTTGGGTCCTAGAAGAGATCTGCACATGCTTACTCCTAGTTTGAAAGTTTTCAAGATACAGACCCAAAACATGCTCAAAATCGATATTTTTTGGTGCTCAAAAGTCGATATGTGCATGCATCTTCTGTACCCGTTTATATCTCAAATTCAGGCTCAAAACACCCGAAAATTCGGTATTTTTGGGTCCTAGAAGCGATCTGTACATATCTACTCCTAGCTAAAATGTTTTCAAGATACAGACCAAAAACATGCTCAAAATCGATATTTTAGGTGCCCAAAAGTCGATATGTGCATGCATCTTCAGTACCCGTTTATATCTCAAATTCAGGCTTAAAACACCCTAAAATTCGATATTTTAGGGTCGCAGAAGCGATCTGTACATGCCTACTCAATGCTAAAATATTTTCAAAATATAGGCCTAAAACATGCTAGAAATAGATATTTTTGGTGCCCAAAGTCGATATCCCAAATTCAGGCACAAAACACCCGAAAATTCGATATTTTGGGGTCCCAAAAGCGATGTGTACATGCCTACTCTGTGTTAGAGTATTTTCAAAATACAGGCCCAAAACATATTAAAAATCGGTCTTTTTGGAGTCCAAAAGTCGATATGTGCGTGCATCTTCTGTACCAGTTTATATCTCAAATTCAGGCTCAAAACACCCGAAAATTCGGTATTTTTGGGTCCTAGAAGCGATCTGTACATGCCTACTCCTAGTTAGAATGTTTTCAAGATACAGACCCAAAACATGCTCAAATTCGATATTTTAGGTGCGCAAAAGTTGATATGTGCATGCATCTTCTGTACCCGTTTATATCTCAAATTCAGGCTTAAAACACCCTAAAATTCGATATTTTAGGGTCGCAGAAGCGATCTGTACATGCCTACTCAATGCTAAAATATTTTCAAAATATAGGCCTAAAACATGCTAGAAATAGATATTTTTGGTGCCCAAAGTCGATATCCCAAATTCAGGCACAAACCACCCGAAAATTCGATATTTTGGGGTCCCAAAAGCGATCTGTACATGCCTACTCCGTGTTAGAGTATTTTCAAAATACAGGCCCAAAACATATTGAAAATCGGTCTTTTAGGAGTCCAAAAGTCGATATGTGCATGCATCTTCTGTACCCGTTTATATCTCAAATTCAGGTTCAAAACACCCGAAAATTCGGTATTTTTGGGTCCTAGAAGAGATCTGCACATGCTTACTCCTAGTTTGAAAGTTTTCAAGATACAGACCCAAAACATGCTCAAAATCGATATTTTTTGGTGCTCAAAAGTCGATATGTGCATGCATCTTCTGTACCCGTTTATATCTCAAATTCAGGCTCAAAACACCCGAAAATTCGGTATTTTTGGGTCCTAGAAGCGATCTGTACATGCCTACTCCTAGTTAGAATGTTTTCAAGATACAGACCCAAAACATGCTCAAATTCGATATTTTAGGTGCGCAAAAGTTGATATGTGCATGCATCTTCTGTACCCGTTTATATCTCAAATTCAGGCTCAAAACGCCCGAAAAATCGATATTTTGGGGTCCAAGAAGCGATCTGTACATGCCTACACCGTGTTAGAGTATTTTCAAAATACAGGGCTAAAACATGCTGAAAATCGATATTTTAGGTGCCCAAAGTCATTATGTGCATGCATCTTCAGTACCCGTTTATATCTCAAATTCAGGCTCAAAAAACCCGAAAATTCGATATTTTGGGGTCGCAGAAGCGATCTGTACATGCCTACTCAATGCTAGAATATTTTCAAAATATAGGCCTAAAACATGCTAAAAGTTGATATTTTAGGTGCCCAAAGTCGATATCCCAAATTCAGGCCCAAAACACCCGAATATTCGATATTTTGGGGTCCCAAATGCGATCTGTACATGCCTACTCCGTGTTAGAGTATTTTCAAAATATAGGCCCAAAACATGCTAAAAATCGATATTTTAGGAGCCTAAAGTCGATATCTCAAATTCAGGCACAAAAAAACCGAAAATTCGTTATTTTGGTGTTCCAAAAGCGATCTCTACATGCCTACTCCGAGTTAGAGTATTTTCAAAATACAGGCCCAAAACATACTGAAAATCGATCTTTTAGGTGCCGAAAAGTCGATATGTGCATGCATCTTCTGTACCCGTTTATATCTTAAATTCATGCTAAAAAAAACCCGAAAATTCGGTATTTTTGGGTCCTAGAAGCGATGTGTTTATTCTTACTCCTAGTTTAAATGTTTTCTAGATACAGACTTAAAACATGCTCAAAATCGATATTTTAGGTGCGCAACAGTCGATATGTGCATGCATCTTCTGTACCCGTTTATATCTCAAATTCAGGCTCAAAAAAACCGAAAATTCGATATTTTGGGGTCCAAGAAACTATCTATACATGCCTAAACCGTGTTAGAGTATTTTCAAAATACAGGCCTAAAACATGCTGAAAATCGATATTTTAGGTGCCCAAAGTAATTATGTGCATGCATCTTCTCTACCCGTTTATATCTTAAATTCAGGCTCAAAACACTCGAAAATTTGGTATTTTTGGGTCCTAGAAGCGATCTGTACATGCCTACTCCTAGTTTTAATGTATTCAAGATATTGACTTAAAACATGCTCAAAATTTATATTTTAGGTGCTCAAAAGTCGATATGTGCATGCATCTTCTGTACCCGTTTATATCTCAAATTCAGGCTCAAACACCCGAAAATTCGATATTTTTGGGTTGCAGAAGCGATCTGTACATGCCTACTCAATGCTAGAATATTTTCAAAATAAAGGCCCAAAACATGCTAAAAATCGATATTTTAGGTGCCCAAAGTCGATATCCCAAATTCAGGCGCAAAACACCCGAAAATTCGATATTTTCGGGTCCCAAAAGCGATCTGTACATGCCTACTCCGTGATAGAGTATTTTTAAAATACAGGCCCAAAACATACTGAAAATCGATCTTTTAGGTGCCCAAAAGTCGATATGTGCATGCATCTTCTGTACCCGTTTATATCTCAAATTCAGGCTCAAAACACCGGAAAATTCGATATTTTGGGTCCCAGAAGCGATCTGTACATGCCTACTCCGTGTTAGAGTATTTTCAAGATACAGGCCCAAAACATACTGAAAATCAATATTTTTTAGGTGCCCAAAGTCGATATCTCAAATTCAGGCTCAAAACACCGGAAAATTCGATATTTTGGGGTCCCAGAAGCGATCTGTAAATGATTACTCCGTGTTAGAGTATTTTCAATATACAGGACCAAAAAATGCTGAAAATCGATATTTTAGGTGCCTAAAGTCAATATGTGCATGCATCTTCTGTACTCGTTTATATCTCAAATTCAGGCTCAAAACACCGGAAAATTCGATATTTTGGGGTCCCAGAAGCGATCTGTACATGCCTACTCAGTGCTAGAATATTTTCAAAATATAGGCCCAAAACATGGTAAAAATCGATATTTTAGGTGCCTAAAGTCGAAATCTCAAATACAGGCACAAAACACCGGAAAATTCGATATTTTGGGGTCCCAGAAGCGATCTGTACATGCCTACTCCGTGTTAGAGTATTTTCAAAATACAGGCCCAAAACATACTGAAAATCGATCTTTTAGGTGCCCAAAAGTCGATATGTGCATGCATCTTCAGTACCCGATTATATCTCAAATTCAGGCTCAAAACACACGAAAATTCGATATTAAGGGGTCCCAAAAGCGATCTGTACATCCCTACTCCGTGTTAGAGTATTTTCAAAATACAGGCCCAAAACATACTGAAAATCGATCTTTTAGGTGCCCAAAAGTCGATGTGTGTATCCATCTTCTGTACCCGTTTATATCTCAAATTCAGGCTCAAAACACCCGAAAATTCTATATTTTGGTGTCCTTAAAGCGATCTGTACATGCCTACCCAGTGCTAGAATATTTTCAAAATATAGGCTCAAAAAATGCTAAAAATCGATATTTTAAGTGTCCAAAGTCGATATGTGCATGCAACTTCTGTACCCGTTAATATCTCATTTTCAGGCTCAAAACACCCGAAAATTCGGTATTTTTGGGTCCTAGAAGCAATCTGTACATGCCTACTCCGTGTTAGAGTATTTTCAAAATACAGGCCCAAAACATGCTGAAAATCGATAATTTAGGTGACCAAAGTCAATATGTGCATGCATCTTCTGTACCCGTTTATATCTAAAATTCAGGGTCAAAACACCCGAAAATTCGATATTTTGGGGTCCCAGAAGCGATCTGTACATGCCTACTCCTAGTTAGAATGTTTTCAAGATACAGACCCAAAACATGCTCAAAATCAAAATTTTTGGGGGGGCCAAAAGTCGATATGTTCATGAATCTTCAGTACCCGTTTATATCTCAAATTCAGGCTTAAAACACCCTAAAATTCGATATTTTGGGGTCGCAGAAGCGATCTGTACATGCCTACTCAATGCTAGAATATTTTCAAAATATAGGCCTAAAACATACTAAAAATCGATATTTTAGGTGCCCAAAGTCGATATCCCAAATTCAGGCACAAACCACCCGAAAATTCGATATTTTGGGGTCCCAAAAGCGATCTGTACATGCCTACTCCGTGTTAGAGTATTTTCAAAATACAGGCCCAAAACATATTGAAAATCGGTCTTTTAGGAGTCCAAAAGTCGATATGTGCATGCATCTTCTGTACCCGTTTATATCTCAAATTCAGGTTCAAAACACCCGAAAATTCGGTATTTTTGGGTCCTAGAAGAGATCTGCACATGCTTACTCCTAGTTTGAAAGTTTTCAAGATACAGACCCAAAACATGCTCAAAATCGATATTTTTTGGTGCTCAAAAGTCGATATGTGCATGCATCTTCTGTACCCGTTTATATCTCAAATTCAGGCTCAAAACACCCGAAAATTCGGTATTTTTGGGTCCTAGAAGCGATCTGTACATATCTACTCCTAGCTAAAATGTTTTCAAGATACAGACCAAAAACATGCTCAAAATCGATATTTTAGGTGCCCAAAAGTCGATATGTGCATGCATCTTCAGTACCCGTTTATATCTCAAATTCAGGCTTAAAACACCCTAAAATTCGATATTTTAGGGTCGCAGAAGCGATCTGTACATGCCTACTCAATGCTAAAATATTTTCAAAATATAGGCCTAAAACATGCTAAAAATCGATATTTTTGGTGCCCAAAGTCGATATCCCAAATTCAGACACAAAACACCCGAAAATTCGATATTTTGGGGTCCCAAAAGCGATGTGTACATGCCTACTCTGTGTTAGAGTATTTTCAAAATACAGGCCCAAAACATATTAAAAATCGGTCTTTTTGGAGTCCAAAAGTCGATATGTGCGTGCATCTTCTGTACCAGTTTATATCTCAAATTCAGGCTCAAAACACCCGAAAATTCGGTATTTTTGGGTCCTAGAAGCGATCTGTACATGCCTACTCCTAGTTAGAATGTTTTCAAGATACAGACCCAAAACATGCTCAAATTCGATATTTTAGGTGCGCAAAAGTTGATATGTGCATGCATCTTCTGTACCCGTTTATATCTCAAATTCAGGCTCAAAACGCCCGAAAAATCGATATTTTGGGGTCCAAGAAGCGATCTGTACATGCCTACACCGTGTTAGAGTATTTTCAAAATACAGGGCTAAAACATGCTGAAAATCGATATTTTAGGTGCCCAAAGTCATTATGTGCATGCATCTTCAGTACCCGTTTATATCTCAAATTCAGGCTCAAAAAACCCGAAAATTCGATATTTTGGGGTCGCAGAAGCGATCTGTACATGCCTACTCAATGCTAGAATATTTTCAAAATATAGGCCTAAAACATGCTAAAAGTTGATATTTTAGGTGCCCAAAGTCGATATCCCAAATTCAGGCCCAAAACACCCGAATATTCGATATTTTGGGGTCCCAAATGCGATCTGTACATGCCTACTCCGTGTTAGAGTATTTTCAAAATACAGGCCCAAAACATACTGAAAATCGATATTATAGGTGCCCAAAAGTCGATATGTGCATGCATCTTCAGTACCCGTTTGTATCTCAAATTCAGGATCAGAACACACGAAAATTCGATATTTTGATGTCCAAGAAGCGATCTGTACATGCCTACTCCGTGTTAGAGTATTTTCAAAATATAGGCCCAAAACATGCTGAAAATCGATATTTTAGGTTCCCAAAGTATATATGTGCATGCATCTTCTGTACCCGTTTATATCTCAAATTCAGGCATAAGATACCCGAAAATTCGATATTTTGGGGTTGCAGAAGCGATCTGTACATGCCTATTCCTAGTTTAAATGTTTTCAAGATAAAGACTTAAAACATGCTCAAAATCGATATTTTTTGGTGCTCAAAAGTCGATATGTGCATGCATCTTCTGTACCCGTTTATATCTCAAATTCAGGCTCAAAACACCCGAAAAATCGATATTTTGGGGTCCAAGAAGCGATCTGTACATGCCTACACCGTGTTAAAGTATTTTCAAAAGACAGGCCTAAAACATGCTGAAAATCGATATTTTAAGTGACAAAAGTCATTATGTGCATGAATCTTCTGTACCCGTTAATATCTTAAATTCAGGCTCAAAACACCCGAAAATTCGATATTTTGGGGTCCCAGAAGCGATCCGTACATGCATACTCAGTGCTTGAATATTTTCAAAATATAGGCCCAAAACATGCTAAAAATCGATATTTTAGGTGCCCAAAGTCGATATCTCAAATTCAGGGACAAAACACCCGAAAATTCGATATTTTGGGGTCCTAGAAGCGATCTGTACATGCTTACTCCGTGTTAGAGTATTTTCAAAATACAGGCCCAAAACATACTGAAAATCGATCTTTTAGGTGCCCAAAAGTCGATATGTGCACGCATCTTCTGTACCCGTTTATATCTCAAATTCAGGCTCAAAACACCAAAAAATTCGGTATTTTTGGGTCCTAGAAGCGATCTGTACATGCCTACTCCTAGTTAGAATGTTTTCAAGATACAGACCGAAAACATGCTCAAAATCGATATTTTAGGTGCCCAAAACACGATATGTGCATGCATCTTCAGTACCCGTTTATATCTCAAATTCAGGCTCAAAACACCCGAAAATTCGATATTTTGGGGTCCCAGAAGCGATCTGTACATGCCTACTCAGTGCTAGAATATTTACAATATATAGGCTCAAAACATGCTAAAAATCGATATTTTAAGTGTCCACAGTCGATATGTGCATGCATCTTCTGTATCCGTTTATATCTCATTTTCAGGCTCAAAACACCCAAAAATTCGGTATTTTTGGGTCCTAGAAGCGATCTGTACATGCCTACTCCGTGTTAGAGTATTTTTTCAAAATACAGGCCCAAAACATACAAAAATTCGATCTTTTAGGTGCCCAAAAGTCGATATGTGCATGCATCATCTGTACCCGTTTATATCTCAAATTCAGGCACAAAAAATCCGAAAATTCGGTATTTTTGGGTCCTAGAAGCGATCTGTACATGCCTAGTCCTAGTTAGAATGTTTTCAAGATACAGACCCAAAACATGCTCAAAATCGATATTTTAGGTGCCCAAAAGTCAATATGTGCATTCATCTTCAGTAACCGTTTATATCTCAAATACTTGGCTTAAAACACCCAAAAATTCGATATTTTGGGGTCGCAGAAGCGATCTGTACATGCCTATTAAATGCTAGAATATTTTCAAAATATAAGCCTAAAACATGCTAAAAAATCGATATTTTAGGAGCCCAAAGTCGATATCCCAAAATCCGGCTCAAAACACCCGAAAATTCGATATTTTGGTGTCCCAGAAGCGATCTGTACATGTCTACTCAGTGCTAGAATATTTTCAAAATATAGGCCCAAAACATGCTAAAAATCGATATATTAAGTGTCCAAAGTCGATATGTGCATGCATCTTCTGTACCCGTTAATATCTCATTTTCAGGCTCAAAACACCCGAAAATTCGGTATTTTTGGGTCCTAGATGCGATCTGTACATGCCTACTCCGTGTTAGAGTATTTTCAAAATACAGGCCCAAAACATACTGAAAATCGATCTTTTAGGTGCCCAAAAGTCGATATGTGCATGCATCTTCTGTACCCGTTTATATGTCAAATTCAGGCTCAAAACACCCGAAAATTCGGTATTTTTGGGTCCTAGAAGCGATCTGTACATGCCTACTCCGTGTTAGAGTATTTTCAAAATACAGGCCCCTAACATGCTGAAAATCGATATTTTAGGTTTATCAAATTCAATATGTGCATGCATCTTCTGTACCCGGTTATATCTCATTTTCAGGCTCAAAACACCCGAAAATTCGGTATTTTTGGGTCCTAGAAGCGATCTGTACATGCCTACTCAGTGCTAGAATATTTTCAAAATATAGGCCCAAAACATGTTAAAAATCGATATTTTAGGTGCTCAAAGTCGATATCTTAAATTCATGGACAAAACACCCGAAAATTCGATATTTTGGGGTCCCAGAAGCGATCTGTACATGCCTACTCCGTGTTAGAGTACTTTCAAGATACAGACCCAAAACATGCTTAAAATCGATCTGTTAGGTGCCCAAAAGTCGATATGTGCATGCATCTTCTGTACCCGTTTATATCTCAAATTCAGGCTCAAAACACCAAAAAAATCGGTATTTTTGGGTCCCAGAAGCGATCTGTACATGTCTACTCAGAGCTAGAATATTTTCAAAATATAGGCTCAAAACATTCTAAAAATCGATATTTTAAGTGTCCAAAGTCGATATGTGCATGCATCTTCTGTACCCGTTTATATCTCATTTTCAGGCTCAAAACACTCGAAAATTCGGTATTTTTGGGTCCTAGAAGCGATCTGTACATGCCTACTCCTAGTTAGAATGTTTTCAAGATACAGACCCAAAACATGCTCAAAATCGATATTTTAGGTGCCCAAAAGTCGATATGTGCATGCATCTTCAGTACCCGTTTATATCTCAAATTCAGGCCTAAAACACCCAAAAATTCGATATTTTTTTGTCGCAGAAGCGATCTGTACATGCCTACTCAATGCTAGAATATTTTCAAAATATAGGCCTAAAACATGCTAAAAATTGATATTTTAGGTGCCCAAAGTCGATATCCCAAATTCAGGCAAAAAACACCCGAAAATTCGAAATTTTGGGGTCCCAGAAGCGATCTGTACATGCTTACTCCGTGTTAGAGTATTTTCAAAATACAGGCCCAAAACATACTGAAAATCGATCTTTTAGGTGCCCAAAAGTCGATATGTGCACGCATCTTCTGTACCCGTTTATATCTCAAATTCAGGCTCAAAACACCAAAAAATTCGGTATTTTTGGGTCCTAGAAGCGATCTGTACATGCCTACTCCTAGTTAGAATGTTTTCAAGATACAGACCGAAAACATGCTCAAAATCGATATTTTAGGTGCCCAAAACACGATATGTGCATGCATCTTCAGTACCCGTTTATATCTCAAATTCAGGCTCAAAACACCCGAAAATTCGATATTTTGGGGTCCCAGAAGCGATCTGTACATGCCTACTCAGTGCTAGAATATTTACAATATATAGGCTCAAAACATGCTAAAAATCGATATTTTAAGTGTCCACAGTCGATATGTGCATGCATCTTCTGTATCCGTTTATATCTCATTTTCAGGCTCAAAACACCCAAAAATTCGGTATTTTTGGGTCCTAGAAGCGATCTGTACATGCCTACTCCGTGTTAGAGTATTTTTTCAAAATACAGGCCCAAAACATACTAAAAATCGATCTTTTAGGTGCCCAAAAGTCGATATGTGCATGCATCATCTGTACCCGTTTATATCTCAAATTCAGGCACAAAAAATCCGAAAATTCGGTATTTTTGGGTCCTAGAAGCGATCTGTACATGCCTAGTCCTAGTTAGAATGTTTTCAAGATACAGACCCAAAACATGCTCAAAATCGATATTTTAGGTGCCCAAAAGTCAATATGTGCATTCATCTTCAGTAACCGTTTATATCTCAAATACTTGGCTTAAAACACCCAAAAATTCGATATTTTGGGGTCGCAGAAGCGATCTGTACATGCCTATTAAATGCTAGAATATTTTCAAAATATAGGCCTAAAACATGCTAAAAAATCGATATTTTAGGAGCCCAAAGTCGATATCCCAAAATCCGGCTCAAAACACCCGAAAATTCGATATTTTGGTGTCCCAGAAGCGATCTGTACATGTCTACTCAGTGCTAGAATATTTTCAAAATATAGGCCCAAAACATGCTAAAAATCGATATATTAAGTGTCCAAAGTCGATATGTGCATGCATCTTCTGTACCCGTTAATATCTCATTTTCAGGCTCAAAACACCCGAAAATTCGGTATTTTTGGGTAATAGATGCGATCTGTACATGCCTACTCCGTGTTAGAGTATTTTCAAAATACAGGCCCAAAACATACTGAAAATCGATCTTTTAGGTGCACAAAAGTCGATATGTGCATGCATCTTCTGTACCCGTTTATATGTCAAATTCAGGCTCAAAACACCCGAAAATTCGGTATTTTTGGGTCCTAGAAGCGATCTGTAAATGCCTACTCCGTGTTAGAGTATTTTCAAAATACAGGCCCCTAACATGCTGAAAATCGATATTTTAGGTTTATCAAATTCAATATGTGCATGCATCTTCTGTACCCGGTTATATCTCATTTTCAGGCTCAAAACACCCGAAAATTCGGTATTTTTGGGTCCTAGAAGCGATCTGTACATGCCTACTCAGTGCTAGAATATTTTCAAAATATAGGCCCAAAACATGTTAAAAATCGATATTTTAGGTGCTCAAAGTCGATATCTTAAATTCATGGACAAAACACCCGAAAATTCGATATTTTGGGGTCCCAGAAGCGATCTGTACATGCCTACTCCGTGTTAGAGTACTTTCAAGATACAGACCCAAAACATGCTTAAAATCGATCTGTTAGGTGCCCAAAAGTCGATATGTGCATGCATCTTCTGTACCCGTTTATATCTCAAATTCAGGCTCAAAACACCAAAAAACTCGGTATTTTTGGGTCCCAGAAGCGATCTGTACATGTCTACTCAGTGCTAGAATATTTTCAAAATATAGGCTCAAAACATTCTAAAAATCGATATTTTAAGTGTCCAAAGTCGATATGTGCATGCATCTTCTGTACCCGTTTATATCTCATTTTCAGGCTCAAAACACTCGAAAATTCGGTATTTTTGGGTCCTAGAAGCGATCTGTACATGCCTACTCCTAGTTAGAATGTTTTCAAGATACAGACCCAAAACATGCTCAAAATCGATATTTTAGGTGCCCAAAAGTCGATATGTGCATGCATCTTCAGTACCCGTTTATATCTCAAATTCAGGCCTAAAACACCCAAAAATTCGATATTTTTTTGTCGCAGAAGCGATCTGTACATGCCTACTCAATGCTAGAATATTTTCAAAATATAGGCCTAAAACATGCTAAAAATTGATATTTTAGGTGCCCAAAGTCGATATCCCAAATTCAGGCAAAAAACACCCGAAAATTCGATATTTTGGGGTCCCAAAAGCGATCTGTACATGCCTACTCCGTGTTAGAGTATTTTCAAAATATAGGCCCAAAATATGCTGAAAATCGATATTTTAGGTGCCCAAAGTCAATATGTGCATGCATCTTCAGTACCCGTTTATATTTCAAATTCAGGCCTAAAACACCCGAAAATTCGATATTTTGGGGTCGCAGAAGCGATATGTACATGCCTACTCAATGCTAGAATATTTTCAAAATATAGGCCTAAAACATGCTGAAAATCGATATTTTAGGTGCCCAAAGTCGATATCCCAAATTCAGGCAAAAAACACCCGAAAATTCGATATTTTGGTGTTCCAAAAGCGATCTGTACATGCCTACTCCGTGTTAGAGTATTTTCAAAATATAGGCCCAAAACATGCTGAAAATCGATATTTTAGGTGCCCAAAAGTCGATATGTGCATGCATCTTCTGTACCCGTTTATATCTCAAATTCAGGCTCAAAAAACCCGAAAATTCGGTATTTTTGCGTCCTAGAAGCGATGTGTACATGCCTACTCCTAGTTAGAATGTTTTCATGATACAGACCCAAAACATGCTCAAAATCGATATTTTAGGTGCTTAAAAGTCGATATGTGCATGCATCTTCAGTACCCGTTTATATCTCAAATTCAGACTTAAAAAACCCGAAAATTCGATATTTTGGGGTTGCAGAAGCGATCTGTACATGCCTACTCAATGCTAGAATATTTTCAAAATATAGGCCTAAAACATGCTAAAAATCGATATTTTAGGTGCCCAAAGTCGATATGCCAAATTCAGGCACAAAACACCCGAAAATTCGATATTTTGGGGTCCCAAAAGCGATCTGTACATGCCTACTCTGTGTTAGAGTATTTTCAAAATACAGGCACAAAACATACTGAAAATCGATTTCAGGTGCCCAAAAGTCGATATGTGCATGCATCATCAGTACCCGTTTATATATCAAATTCAGGCTCAAAACACATGAAAATTCGATATTTTAATGTCCAAGAAGCGATCGGTACATGCCTACTCCGTGTTAGAGTATTTTCAAAATATGGGCCCAAAACATGCTGAAAATCGATATTTTAGGTGCATAAAGTCAATATGTGCATGCATCTTCTGTACCCGTTTATATCTGAAATTCAAGCTTAAAACACCCGAAAATTCGATATTTTGGGGTCCCAGAAGCGATCTGTACATGCCTACTCAGTGCTAGAATATTTTCAAAATATAGGCCCAAAACATGCTAAAAATCGATATTTTAGGAGCCTAAAGTCGATATCTCAAATTCAGGCACAAAAAAACCGAAAATTCGTTATTTTGATGTTCCAAAAGCGATCTCTACATGCCTACTCCGTGTTAGAGTATTTTCAAAATACAGGCCAAAAACATACTGAAAATCGATCTTTTAGGTGCCGAAAAGTCGATATGTGCATGCATCTTCTGTACCCGTTTATATCTTAAATTCAGGCTAAAAAACCCCGAAAATTCGGTATTTTTGGGTCCTAGAAGCGATGTGTTTATGCTTACTCCTAGTTTAAATGTTTTCTAGATACAGACTTAAAACATGCTCAAAATCGATATTTTAGGTGCGCAACAGTCGATATGTGCATGCATCTTCTGTACCCGTTTATATCTCAAATTCAGGCTCAAAACACCCGAAAATTCGATATTTTGGGGTCCAAGAAACTATCTATACATGCCTACACCGTGTTAGAGTATTTTCAAAATACAGGCCTAAAACATGCTGAAAATCGATATTTTAGATGCCCAAAGTCATTATGTGCATGCATCTTCTGTACCCGTTTATATCTTAAATTCAGGCTCAAAACACCCGAAAATTCGATATTTTGGTGTCCCAGAAGCGATCTGTACATGCCTACTCAGAGCTAAAATATTTTCAAAATATAGGGCCAAAATATGCTAAAAATCGATATTTTAGGTGCCCAAAGTCGATATCTCAAATTCAGGGACAAAACACACGAAAATTCGATATTTTGGGGTCCTAGTAGTGATCTGTACATGACTACTCCTAGTCAGAATGTTTTCAAGATACAGACCCAAAACATGCTCAAAATCGATATTTTAGGTGCCCAAAAGTCGATATGTGCATGCATCTTCAGTACCCGTTTATATCTCAAATTCAGGCTCAAAACACTCGAAAATTTGGTATTTTTGGCTCCTAGAAGCGATCTGTACATGCCTACTCCTAGTTTTAATGTATTCAAGATATTGACTTAAAACATGCTCAAAATTGATATTTTAGGTGCTCAAAAGTCGATATGTGCATGCATCTTCTGTACCCGTTTATATCTCAAATTCAGGCTCAAACACCCAAAAATTCGATATTTTCGGGTCCCAAAAGCGATCTGTACATGCCTACTCCGTGATAGAGTATTTTTAAAATACAGGCCCAAAACATACTGAAAATCGATCTTTTAGGTGCCCAAAAGTCGATATGTGCATGCAACTTCTGTACCCGTTTATATCTCAAATTCAGGCTCAAAACACCCGAAAATTCGATATTTTGGTGTCCCAGAAGCGATCTGCACATGCCTACTCAGTGCTAGAATATTTTCAAAATATAGGTTAAAAACATGCTAAAAATCGATATTTTAAGTGTCCGAAGTCGATATGTGCATGCATCTTCTGTACCCGTTTATATCCCAAATTCAGGCAAAAAATACCCGAAAATTCGATATTTTGGGGTCCCAAAAGCGATCTGTACATGCCTACTCCGTGTTAGAGTATTTTCAAAATAAAGGCCCAAAACATACTGAAAATCGATATTTTAGGTGCCCAAAGTCGATATCCCAAATTCAGGCGCAAAACACCCGAAAATTCGATATTTTCGGGTCCCAAAAGCGATCTGTACATGCCTACTCCGTGATAGAGTATTTTTAAAATACAGGCCCAAAACATACTGAAAATCGATCTTTTTGGTGCCCAAAAGTCGATATGTGCATGCATCTTCACTATCCGTTTATATCTCAAATTCAGGCTCAGAACACACGAAAATTCGATATTTTGATGTCCAAGAAGCGATCTGAACATGCCTACTCAATGCTAGAATATTTTCAAAATATAGGCCTAAAACATGCTAAAAATCGATATTTTAGGTGCCCAAAGTCGATATCTCAAATTGAGGCACAAAACAACCGAAAATTCGTTATTTTGGTGTTCCAAAAGCGATCTCTACATGCCTACTCCGAGTTAGAGTATTTTCAAAATGCAGGCCCAAAACATACTGAAAATCGATCTTTTAGGTGCCCAAAAGTCGATATGTGCATGCATCTTCTGTACCCGTTTATATCTTAAATTCAGGCTAAAAAACCCCGAAAATTCGGTATTTTTGGGTCCTAGAAGCGATGTGTTTATGCTTACTCCTAGTTTAAATGTTTTCTAGATACAGACTTAAAACATGCTCAAAATCGATATTTTAGGTGCGCAACAGTCGATATGTGCATGCATCTTCTGTACCCGTTTATATCTCAAATTCAGGCTCAAAACACCCGAAAATTCGATATTTTGGGGTCCAAGAAACTATCTATACATGCCTACACCGTGTTAGAGTATTTTCAAAATACAGGCCTAAAACATGCTGAAAATCGATATTTTAGGTGCCCAAAGTCATTATGTGCATGCATCTTCTGTACCCGTTTATATCTTAAATTCAGGCTCAAAACACCCGAAAATTCGATATTTTGGGGTCCCAGAAGCGATCTGTACATGCCTACTCAGAGCTAGAATATTTTCAAAATATAAGGCCAAAATATGCTAAAAATCGATATTTTAGGTGCCCAAAGTCGATATCTTAAATTCAGGGACAAAACACACGAAAATTCGATATTTTGGGGTCCTAGTAGTGATCTGTACATGACTACTCCTAGTCAGAATGTTTTCAAGATACAGACCCAAAACATGCTCAAAATCGATATTTTAGGTGCCCAAAAGTCGATATGTGCATGCATCTTCAGTACCCGTTTATATCTCAAATTCAGGCTCAAAACACTCGAAAATTTGGTATTTTTGGCTCCTAGAAGCGATCTGTACATGCCTACTCCTAGTTTTAATGTATTCAAGATATTGACTTAAAACATGCTCAAAATTGATATTTTAGGTGCTCAAAAGTCGATATGTGCATGCATCTTCTGTACCCGTTTATATCTCAAATTCAGGCTCAAACACCCGAAAATTCGATATTTTCGGGTCCCAAAAGCGATCTGTACATGCCTACTCCGTGATAGAGTATTTTTAAAATACAGGCACAAAACATACTGAAAATCGATCTTTTAGGTGCCCAAAAGTCGATATGTGCATGCAACTTCTGTACCCGTTTATATCTCAAATTCAGGCTCAAAACACCCGAAAATTCGATATTTTGGTGTCCCAGAAGCGATCTGTACATGCCTACTCAGTGCTAGAATATTTTCAAAATATAGGTTAAAAACATGCTAAAAATCGATATTTTAAGTGTCCAAAGTCGATATGTGCATGCATCTTCTGTACCCGTTTATATCCCAAATTCAGGCAAAAAATACCCGAAAATTCGATATTTTGGGGTCCCAAAAGCGATCTGTACATGCCTACTCCGTGTTAGAGTATTTTCAAAATACAGGCCCAAAACATACTGAAAATCGATATTTTAGGTGCCCAAAGTCGATATCCCAAATTCAGGCGCAAAACACCCGAAAATTCGATATTTTCGGGTCCCAAAAGCGATCTGTACATGCCTACTCCGTGATAGAGTATTTTTAAAATACAGGCCCAAAACATACTGAAAATCGATCTTTTTGGTGCCCAAAAGTCGATATGTGCATGCATCTTCACTATCCGTTTATATCTCAAATTCAGGCTCAGAACACACGAAAATTCGATATTTTGATGTCCAAGAAGCGATCTGAACATGCCTACTCAATGCTAGAATATTTTCAAAATATAGGCCTAAAACATGCTAAAAATCGATATTTTAGGTGCCCAAAGTCGATATCTCAAATTGAGGCACAAAACAACCGAAAATTCGTTATTTTGGTGTTCCAAAAGCGATCTCTACATGCCTACTCCGAGTTAGAGTATTTTCAAAATACAGGCCCAAAACATACTGAAAATCGATCTTTTAGGTGCCCAAAAGTCTATATGTGCATGCATCTTCTGTACCCTTTTATATCTCAAATTCAGGCTCAAAAAACCCGAAAATTCGGTATTTTTTACGTCCTAGAAGCGATGTGTACATGCCTACTCCTAGTTAGAATGTTTTCATGATACAGACCCAAAACATGCTCAAAATCGATATTTTAGGTGCTTAAAAGTCGATATGTGCATGCATCTTCAGTACCCGTTTATATCTCAAATTCAGGCTTAAAACACCCGAAAATTCGATATTTTGGGGTCGCAGAAGCGATCTGTACATGCCTACTCAATGCTAGAATATTTTCAAAATATAGGCCTAAAACATGCAAGAAATCGATATTTTAGGTGCCCAAAGTCGATATGCCAAATTCAGGCACAAAACACCCGAAAATTCGATATTTTGGGGTCCCAAAAGCGATCTGTACATGCCTACTCCGTGTTATAGTATTTTCAAAATACAGGCCGAAAACATACTAAAAATCGATTTTAGGTGCCCAAAAGTCGATATGTGCATGCATTATCAGTACCCGTTTATATCTCAAAATCAGGCTCAAAACACATGAAAATTCGATATTTTAATGTCCAAGAAGCGATCGGTACATGCCTACTCCGTGTTAGAGTATTTTCAAAATATGGGCCCAAAACATGCTGAAAATCGATCTTTTAGGTGACCAATAGTCGATATGTGCATGCATCTTCTGTACCCGTTTATATCTTAAATTCAGGCTAAAAAACCCCGAAAATTCGGTATTTTTGGGTCCTAGAAGCGATGTGTACATGCTTACTCCTAGTTTAAATGTTTTCTAGATACCGACTTAAAACATGCTCAAAATCGATATTTTAGGTGCGCAACAGTCGATATGTGCATGCATCTACTGTACCCGTTTATATCTCAAATTCAGGCTCAAAACACCCGAAAATTCGATATTTTGGGGTCCAAGAAACTATCTGTACATGCCTACACCGTGTTAGAGTATTTTCAAAATACAGGCCTAAAACATGTTGAAAATCGATATTTTAGGTGCCCAAAGTCATTATGTGCATGCATCTTCTGTACCCGTTTATATCTTAAATTCAGGCTCAAAACACCCGAAAATTCGATATTTTGGGATCCCAGAAGCGATCTGTACATGCCTACTCAGTGCTAGAATATTTTCAAAATATAGGCCCAAAATATGCTAAAAATCGATATTTTAGGTGCCCAAAGTCGATATCTCAAATTCAGGGACAAAACATCCGAAAATTCGATATTTTGGGATCCCAGAAGCGATCTGTACATGCCTACTCAGTGCTAGAATATTTTCAAAATATAGGCCCAAAATATGCTAAAAATCGATATTTTAGGTGCCCAAAGTCGATATCTCAGATTCAGGGACAAAACACACGAAAATTCGATATTTTGGGATCCCAGAAGCGATCTGTACATGCCTACTCCGTGTTAGAGTATTTTCAAAATATAGGCCCAAAACATGCTGAAAATCGATATTTTAGGTGCTCAAAGTCAATATGTGAATGCATCTTCTGTACCCGTTTATATCTCAAATTCAGGCTCAAAACACCCGAAAATTCTATATTTTGGGGTTCCAGAAGCGATCTGTACATGCCTAATCAGTGCTAGAATATTTTCAAAATATAGGCCCAAAACATGCAAAAAATCGATATTTTAGTTGCCCAAAGTCGATATCTCAAATTCAGGCTCAAAACACCTGAAAATTCGATATTTTGTGGTCCCAGAAGCGATCTGTACATGCCTACTCCGTGTTAGAGTATTTTCAAAATACAGGCCCAAAACATACTAAAAATCGATCTTTTAGGTGTCCAAAAGTCGATATGTGCATGCATCTTCTGTACCCGTTTATATCTCAAATTCAGGCTCAAAACACCCGAAAATTCGGTATTTTTGGGTTCTAGAAGCGATCTGTACATGCCTACTCCGTGTTAGAGTATTTTCAAAATACAGGCCCAAAACATGCTCAAAATCGATATTTTAGGTGCCCAAAGTCAATATGTGCATGCATCTTCTGTACCCGGTTATATCTCAAATTCATGTTCAAAACACCCGAAAAATCGATATTTTGGGGTCCAAGAATCGATCTGTACATGCATACACCGTGTTAGAGTATTTTCAAAATACAGGCCTAAAACATGCTGAAAATCGATAGTTTAGGTGCCCAAAGTCATTATGTGCATGCATCTTCTGTACCCGTTTATATCTGAAATTCAGGCTCAAAACACCCAAAAATTCGATATTTTGTGGTCCCAGAAGCGATCGGTACATGCCTACTTAGTGCTAGAATATTTTCAAAATATAGGCCCAAAACATGCTAAAAATCGATATTTTAGGTGCCCAAAGTCGATATCTCAAATTCAGGCACAAAACAACCGAAAATTCGATATTTTGGTGTTCCAAAAGCGATCTCTACATGCCTACTTCGTGTTAGAGTATTTTCAAAATACAGGCCCAAAACATACTGAAAATCGATCTTTTAGGTGCCCAAAAGTCGATATGTGCATGCATCTTCTGTACCCGTTTATATCTCAAATTCAGGCTCAAAAAACAAGAAACTTCGGTATTTTTGGGTCCTAGAAGCGATGTGTACATGCCTACTCCTAGTTAGAATGTTTTCAAGATACAGACCCAAAACATGCTCAAAATTGATATTTTAGGTGCTCAAAAGTCGATATGTGCATGCATCTTCGGTACCTGTTTATATCTCAAATTCAGGCTTAAAACACCCGAAAATTTGATATTTTGGGGTCACAGAAGCGATCTGTACATGCCTACTCAATGCTAGAATATTTTCAAAATATAGGCCTAAAACATGCTAAAATCGATATTTTAGGTGCCCAAAGTCGATTTGCCAAATTCAGGCACAAAACACCCGAAAATTCGATATTTTGGGGTCCCAAAAGCGATCTATACATGCCTACTCCGTGTTAGAGTATTTTCAAAATACAGGCCAAAAACATACTGAAAATCGATTTTAGGTGCCCAAAAGTCGATATGTGCATGCATCATCAGTACCCGTTTATATCTCAAATTCAGGCTCAAAACACATGAAAATTCGATATTTTAATGTCCAAGAAGCGATCGGTACATGCCTACTCCGTGTTAGAGTATTTTCAAAATATGGGCCCAAAACATGCTGAAAATCGATATTTTAGGAGCCCAAAGTCAATATGTGCATGCATCTTCTGTACCCGTTTATATTTGAAATTAAAGCTTAAAACACCCGAAAATTCGATATTTTGGGGTCCCAGAAGCGATCTGTACATGCCTACTCAGTGCTAGAATATTTTCAAAATATAGGCCCAAAACATGCTATAAATCGATATTTTAGGTGCCCAAAGTCGATATCTCAAATTCAGGCTCAAAACACCGGAAAATTCGATATTTTGTGGTCCCATAAGCGATCTGTACATGCCTACTCCGTGTTAGAGTATTTTCAAAATACAGGCCCAAAACATACTGAAAATCGATCCTTTAGGTGTCCAAAAGTCGATATGTGCATGCATCTTCTGTACCCGTTTATATCTCAAATTCAGGCTCAAAACACTCGAAAATTTGGTATTTTTGGGTCCTAGAAGCGATCTGTACATGCCTACTCTTAGTTTTAATGTTTTTAAGATATTGACTTAAACATGCTCAAAATTGATATTTTAGGTGCTCAAAAGTCGATATGTGCATGTATCTTCTGTACCCGTTTATATCTCAAATTCAGTCTCAAAACACCCGAAAATTCGATATTTTGGTGTCCCAGAAGCGATCTGTACATGCCTACTCAGTGCTAGAATATTTTCAAAATATAGGCCCAAAACATGCTAAAAATCAATATTTTAGGTGCCCAAAGTCGATATCTCAAATTCAGGCACAAAACAACCGGAAATTCGTTATTTTGGTGTTCCAAAAGCGATCTCTACATGCCTAATCCGTGTTAGAGTATTTTCAGAATACAGGCCCAAAACATACTGAAAATCGATCTTTTAGGTGCCCAAAAGTCGATATGTGCATGCATCTTCTGTACCCGTTTATATCTCAAATTCAGGATCAAAAAACCTGAAAATTCGGAATTTTTGGGTCCTAGAAGCGATGTGTACATGCCTACTCCTAGTTAGAATGTTTTCAAGATACAGACCCAAAACATGCTCAAAATCGATATTTTAGGTGCCCAAAAGTCGATATGTGCATGCATCTTCAGTACCTGTTTATATCTCAAATTCAGGCTTAAAACACCCGAAAATTCGATATTTTGGGGTCACAGAAGCGATCTGTACATGCCTACTCAATGATAGAATATTTTCAAAATATAGGCCTAAAACATGCTAAAAATCGATATTTTAGGTGCCCAAAGTCGATATGCCAAGTTCAGGCACAAAACACCCGAAAATTCGATATTTTGGGGTCCCAAAAGCGATCTGTACATGCCTACTCCGTGTTAGAGTATTTTCAAAATATAGGCTCAAAACATGCTAAAAATCGATATTTTAAGTATCCAAAGTCGATATGTGCATGCATCTTCTGTACCCGTTTATATCTCATTTTCAGGCTCAAAACACACGAAAATTCGGTATTTTTTTGTCCTAGAAGCGATCTGTACATGCCTACTCCGTGTTAGATTATTTTCAAAATACAGGCCCATAACATGCTGAAAATCGATATTTTAGGTGCCCAAAGTCAATATGTGCATGCATCTTCTGTACCCGGTTATATCTGAAATTCAGGCTCAAAACACCCGAAAATTCGATATTTTAGGGTCCCAGAAGCGATCTGTACATACCTACTCAGTACTAGAATATTTCCAAAATATAGGCCTAAAACATGCTAAAAATCGATATTTTAGGTGCCCAAAGTCGATATCTCAAATTCAGGCTCAAAACACCTGAAAATTCGATATTTTGTGGTCCCAGAAGCGATCTGTACATGCCTACTCCGTGTTAGAGTATTTTTAAAATATGGGCCCAAAACATGCTGAAAATCGATATTTTAGGAGCCCAAAGTCAATATGTGCATGCATCTTCTGTACCCGTTTATATCTGAAATTCAAGCTTAAAACACCCGAAAAATCGATATTTTGGGGTAACAGAAACGATCTGTACATGTTTACTCAGTGCTAGAATATTTTCAAAATAAAGGCCCAAAACATGCTAAAAATCGATATTTTAGTAGCATAAAGTCGATATCTCAAATTCAGGCACAAAACCACCGAAAATTCGTTATTTTGGTGTTCCAAAAGCGATCTCTACATGCCTACTCCGTGTTAGAGTATTTTCAAAATACATGCCCAAAACATATTGAAAATCGATCTTTTAGGTGCCCAAAAGTCGATATGTGCATGCATCTTCTGTACCCGTTTATATCTTAAATTCAGGCTAAAAAACCCCGAAAATTCGATATTTTGGGGTCCAAGAAACTATCTGTACATGCCTACACCGTGTTAGAGTATTTTCAAAATACAGGCCTAAAACATGCTGAAAATCGATATTTTAGGTGCCCAAAGTCATTATGTGCATGCATCTTCTGTACCCGTTTATATCTTAAATTCAGGCTCAAAACACCCGAAAATTCGATATTTTGGGGTCCCAGAACCGATCTGTACATGCTTACTCAGTGCTAGAATATTTTCAAAATATAGGCCCAAAATAAGCTAAAAATCGATATTTTAGGTGCCCAAAGTCGATATCTCAAATTCAGGGACAAAACACCCGAAAATTCGATATTTTGGGGTCCTAGAAGCGATCTGTACATGACTACTCCTAGTTAGAATGTTTTCTAGATACAGACCCAAAACATGCTCAAAATCGATATTTTAGGTGCCCAAAGTCGATATGTGCATGCATCTTCTGTACCCGTCTATATCTCAAATTCAGGCTCAAAACACTCGAAAATTTGGTATTTTTGGGTCCTAGAAGCGATCTGTACATACCTACTCCTAGTTAGAATGTTTATAAGATACAGAACCAAAACATGCTCAAAATCGATATTTTAGGTGCCCAAAAGTCGATATGTGCATGCATCTTCAGTACCCGTTTATATCTCAAATTCAGGCTTAAACACCCGAAAAATCGATATTTTGGGGTCGCAGAACCGATCTGTACATGCCTACTCAATGCTAGAATATTTTCAAAATATAGGCCTAAAACATGCTAAAAATCGATATTTTAGGTGCCCAAAGTCAATATCCCAAATTCAGGCACAAAACACGTGAAAATTCGATATTTTGGGGTCCCAAAAGCGATCTGTACATGCCTACTCCGTGTTAGAGTATTTTCAAAATACAGGCATAAAACATACTGAAAATCGATCTTTTAGGTGCCCAAAAGTCGATATGTGCATGCATCTTCTGTACCCGATTATATCTCAAATTCAGGCTCAAAACACCAAAAAATTCGATATTTTTGGGTCCTAGAAGCGATCTGTACATGCCTACTCCTAGTTAGAATGTTTTCAAGATACAGACTCAAAACATGCTCAAAATCGATATTTTAGGTGCCCAAAAGTCGATATGTGCATGCATCTTATGTACCCGTTTATATCTCAAATTCAGGCTCAAAACACCCGAAAATTCGATATTTTTGTGTCCCAGAAGCGATCTGTACATGCCTACTCAGTGCTAGAATTTTTTCAAAATATAGGCTCAAAACATGCTAAAAATCGATATTTTAAATGTCCAAAGTTGATATGTGCATGCATCTTCTGTACCCGTTTATATCTCATTTTCAGGCTCAAAACACCCTAAAATTCGGTATTTTTGGGTCCTAGAAGCGATCTGTACATGCCTACTCCGTGGTAGAGTATTTTCAAAATATGGGCGCAAAACATGCTGAAAATCGATATTTTAGGTGCCCAAAGTCAATATGTGTATGCATCTTCTGTACCCGTTTATATCTCAAATTCAGACTCAAAACACCCGAAAATTCAATATTTTGGGGTCCCAAAAGCGATCTGTACATGCCTACTCAGTGCTAGAATATTTTCAAAATATAGGCCCAAAACATGCTAAAAATCGATATTTTAGGTGCCCAAAGTCGCAATCTCAAATTCAGTCTCAAAACACCGGAAATTTCTAAATTTTTGGGTCCCAGAAGTGATCTGTACATGCCTACTCTGTGTTAGAGTATTTTAAAAATACAGCCCCAAAACATACTCAAAATCGATATTTTAGGTGCCCAAAAGTCGATATGTGCATGCATCTTCAGTACCCGTTTATATCTCAAATTCAGGCTTAAAACACCCGAAAATTTGATATTTTAGGGTCGCAGAAGCGATCTGTACATGCCTACTCAATGCTAGAATATTTTCAAAATATAGGCCTAAAATATGCTAAAAATCGATATTTTATGTGCCCAAAGTCGATATCCCAAATTCAGGCACAAAACCCCCGAAAATTCGATATTTTGGGGTCCCAAAAGCGATCTGTACATGCCTACTCCGTGGTAGAGTATTTTCAAAATATGGGCCCAAAACATGCTGAAAATCGATATTTTAGGTGCCCAAAGTCAATATGTGTATGTATCTTCTGTACCCGTTTATATCTCAACTTCAGACTCAAAACACCCGAAAATTCGATATTTTGGGGTCCCAAAAGCGATCTGTACATGCCTACTCAGTGCTAGAATATTTTCAAAATATAGGCCCAAAACATGCTAAAAATCGATATTTTAGGTGCCCAAAGTCGCAATCTCAAATTCAGTCTCAAAACACCGGAAATTTCTAAATTTTGGGGTCCCAGAAGTGATCTGTACATGCCTACTCTGTGTTAGAGTATTTTAAAAATACAGCCCCAAAACATACTCAAAATCGATATTTTAGGTGCCCAAAAGTCGATATGTGCATGCATCTTCAGTACCCGTTTATATCTCAAATTCAGGCTTAAAACACCCGAAAATTTGATATTTTAGGGTCGCAGAAGCTATCTGTACATGCCTTCTCAATGCTAGAATATTTTCAAAATATAGGCCTAAAATATGCTAAAAATCGATATTTTATGTGCCCAAAGTCGATATCCCAAATTCAGGCACAAAACACCCGAAAATTCAATATTTTGGGGTCCCAAAAGCGATCTGTACATGCATACTCCGTGTTAGAGTATTTTCAAAATACAGGCCCAAAACATACTGAAAATCGATCTTTTAGGTGCCCAAAAGTCGATATGTCCATGCATCTTCTGTACCCGTTTATATCTTAAATTCAGGCTAAAAAAACCCGAAAATTCGATATTTTGGAGTCCAAGAAACTATCTGTACATGCCTACACCGTGTTAGAGTATTTTCAAAATACAGGCCAAAAAGATGCTGAAAATCGATATTTTAGGTGCCCAAAGTCATTATGTGCATGCATCTTCTGTACCCGTTTATATCTTAAATTCAGGCTCAAAACACTCGAAAATTCGATATTTTGGGGTCCCAGAAGCGATCTGTACATGCCTACTCAGTGCTAGAATATTTTCAAAATATAGGCCCAAAATATGCTAAAAATCGATATTTTAGGTGCCCAAAGTCGATATCTCAAATTCAGGGACAAAACACCCGAAAATTAGATATTTTGGGGTCCTAGAAGCGATCTGTACATGACTACTCCTAGTTAGAATGTTTTCAAGATACAGACCCAAAACATGCTCAAAATCGATATTTTAGGTGCCCAAAGTCGATATGTGCGTGCATCTTCTGTACCCGTTTATATCTCAAATTCAGGCTCAAAAAACCCGAAAATTTGGTATTTTTGGGTCCTAGAAGCGATCTGTACATGCCTACTCCAAGTTAGAATGTTTATAAGATACAGACCCAAAACATGCTCAAAATCGATATTTTAGGTGCCCAAAGTCGATATGTGCATGCATCTTCAGTACCCGTTTATATCTCAAATTCAGGCTTAAAACACCCGAAAATTCGATATTTTGGGGTCGCAGAACCGATCTGTACATGCCTACTATATGCTAGAAAATTTTCAAAATATAGGCCTAAAACATGCTAAAAATCGATATTTTAGGTGCCCAAAGTCGATATCCCAAATTCAGGCACAAAACACCCGAAAATTCGATATTTTGGGGTTCCAAAAGCGATCTGTACATGCCTACTCCGTGTTATAGTATTTTCAAAATACAGGCATAAAACATACTGAAAATCGATCTTTTAGGTGCCCAAAAGTCGATATGTGCATGCATCTTCTGTACCCGTTTATATCTCAAATTCAGGCTCAAAAACACCAAAAAATTCGATATTTTTGGGTCCAAAAAGCGATCTGTACATGCCTACTCCTAGTTAGAATGTTTTCAAGATACAGACTCAAAACATGCTCAAAATCGATATTTTAGGTGCCCAAAAGTCGATATGTGCATGCATCTTATGTACCCGTTTATATCTCAAATTCAGGCTCAAAACACCCGAAAATTCGATATTTTGGTGTCCCAGAAGCGATCTGTACATGCCTACTCAGTGCTAGAATATTTTCAAAATATAGGCTCAAAACATGCTAAAAATCGATATTTTAAGTGTCCAAAGTTGATATGTGCATGCATCTTCTGTACCCGTTTATATCTCATTTTCAGGCTCAAAACACCCTAAAATTCGGTATTTTTGGGTCCTAGAAGCGATCTGTACATGCCTACTCCGTGGTAGAGTATTTTCAAAATATGGGCCCAAAACATGCTGAAAATCGATATTTTAGGTGCCCAAAGTCAATATGTGTATGCATCTTCTGTACCCGTTTATATCTCAAATTCAGGCTCAAAACACCCGAAAATTCGATATTTTGGGGTCCCAAAAGCGATCTGTACATGCCTACTCCGTGTTAGAGTATTTTCAAAATACAGGCCCAAAACATGCTCAAAATCGATATTTTAGGTGCCCAAAAGTCGATATGTGCATGCATCTTCAGTACCCGTTTATATCTCAAATTCAGGCTTAAAACACCAGAAAATTCGATATTTTGGGGTCGCAGAAGCGATCTGTACATGCCTACTCAATGCTAGAATATTTTCAAAATATAGGCCTAAAACATGCTAAAAATCGATATTTTAGGTGCCCAAAATCGATATCCCAAATTCAGGCACAAAACACCCGAAAATTCGATATTTTGGGGTCCCAAAAGCGATCTGTACATGCATACTCCGTGTTAGAGTATTTTCAAAATACAGGCCCAAAACATACTGAAAATCGATCTTTTAGGTGCCCAAAAGTCGATATGTGCATGCATCTTCTGTACCCGTTTATATCTTAAATTCAGGCTAAAAAAACCCGAAAATTCGATATTTTGGAGTCCAAGAAACTATCTGTACATGCCTACACCGTGATAGAGTATTTTCAAAATACAGGCCAAAAACATGCTGAAAATCGATATTTTTGGTGCCCAAAGTCATTATGTGCATGCATCTTCTGTACCCGTTTATATCTTAAATTCACGCTCAAAACACTCGAAAATTCGATATTTTGGGGTCCCAGAAGCGATCTTTACATGCCTACTCAGTGCTAGAATATTTTCAAAATATAGGCCCAAAATATGCTAAAAATCGATATTTTAGGTGCCCAAAGTCGATATCTCAAATTCAGGGACAAAACACCCGAAAATTAGATATTTTGGGGTCCTAGAAGCGATCTGTACATGACTACTCCTAGTTAGAATGTTTTCAAGATACAGACCCAAAACATGCTCAAAATCGATATTTTAGGTGCCCAAAGTCGATATGTGCGTCCATCTTCTGTACCCGTTTATATCTCAAATTCAGGCTCAAAAAACCCGAAAATTTGGTATTTTTGGGTCCTAGAAGCGATCTGTACATGCCTACTCCAAGTTAGAATGTTTATAAGATACAGAACCAAAACATGCTCAAAATCGATATTTCAGGTGCCCAAAAGTCGATATGTGCATGCATCTTCAGTACCC
This sequence comes from Petrolisthes cinctipes, assembly GCA_033782935.1. NCBI lineage: Eukaryota > Metazoa > Arthropoda > Malacostraca > Decapoda > Porcellanidae > Petrolisthes > Petrolisthes cinctipes. Next base: position 925,222 of record JAWQEG010000781.1, on the reverse strand, counting down.
GTTTATATCTCAAATTCAGTCTTAAAACACCCGAAAATTCGATATTTTGGGGTCGCAGAACCGATCTGTACATGCCTACTCAATGCTAGAAAATTTTCAAAAAATAGGCCTAAAACATGCTAAAAATCGATATTTTAGGTGCCCAAAGTCGATATCCCAAATTCAGGCACAAAACACCCGAAAATTCGATATTTTGGGGTCCCAAAAGCGATCTGTACATGCCTACTCCGTGTTAGAGTATTTTCAAAATACAGGCATAAAACATACTGAAAATTGATCTTGTAGGTGCCCAAAAGTCGATATGTGCATGCATCTTCTGTACCCGTTTATATCTCAAATTCAGGCTCAAAAACACCAAAAAATTCGATATTTTTGGGTCCTAAAAGCGATCTGTACATGCCTACTCCTAGTTAGAATGTTTTCAAGATACAGACTCAAAACATGCTCAAAATCGATATTTTAGGTGCCCAAAATTCGATATCTGCATGCATCTTATGTACCCGTTTATATCTCAAATTCAGGCTCAAAAAACCCGAAAATTCGATATTTTGGTGTCCCAGAAGCGATCTGTACATGCCTACTCAGTGCTAGAATATTTTCAAAATATAGGCTCAAAACATGCTAAAAATCGATATTTTAAGTGTCCAAAGTTGATATGTGCATGCATCTTCTGTACCCGTTTATATCTCATTTTCAGGCTCAAAACACCCTAAAATTCGGTATTTTTGGGTCCTAGAAGCGATCTGTACATGCCTACTCCGTGGTAGAGTATTTTCAAAATATGGGCCCAAAACATGCTGAAAATCAATATTTTAGGTGCCCAAAGTCAATATGTGTATGCATCTTCTGTACCCGTTTATATCTCAAATTCAGGCTCAAAACACCCGAAAATTCGATATTTTGGGGTCCCAAAAGCGATCTGTACATGCTTACTCAGTGCTAGAATATTTTCAAAATATAGGCCCAAAACATGCTAAAAATCGATATTTTAGGTGCCCAAAGTCGATATCTCAAATTCAGTCTCAAAACACCGGAAAATTCTAAATTTTGGGGTCCCAGAAGTGATTTGTACATGCCTACTCTGTGTTAGAGTATTTTAAAAAAACAGGCCCAAAACATACTGAAAATTGATCTTTTAGGTGCCAAAAAGTCGATATGTGCATGCATCTTCTGTACCCGTTTATATCTCAAATTCAGGCTCAAAAAACCCGAAAATTCCGTATTTTTGGGTCCTAGAAGCGATCTGTACATGCCTACTCCTAATTAGAATGTTTTCAAAATACAGACCCAAAACATGCTCAAAATCGATATTTTAGGTGACACAAGTCGATATCTGCTTGCATCTTCAGTACCCGTTTATATCTCAAATTCAGGCTCAAAACACCCGAAAATTCGATATTTTGGGGTCCAAGAAGCGATCTGTACATGCCTACACAGTGTTAGAGTATTTTCAAAATACAGGCCCAAAACATGCTGAAAATCGATATTTTAGGTGCCCAAAGTCAATATGTGCATGCATCTTCTGTACCCGTTTATATCTCAAATTCAGGCTCAAAACACCCGAAAATTCGATATTTTGGGGTCCCAGAAGCGATCTGAACATGCCTACTCAGTGCTAGAATATTTTCAAAATATAGGCCCAAAACATGCTAAAAATCGATATTTTAGGTGCCCAAAGTCGATATCTCAAATTCTCGCTCAAAACACCGGAAAATTCTAAATTTTGGGGTCCCAAAAGTGATCTGTACATGCCTACTCCGTGTTAGAGTATTTTCAAAATACAGGCCCAAAACATGCTCAAAATCGATATTTTAGGTGCCCAAAAGTCGATATGTGCATGCATCTTCAGTACCCGTTTATATCTCAAATTCAGGCTTAAAACACCAGAAAATTCGATATTTTGGGGTCGCAGAAGCGATCTGTACATGCCTACTCAATGCTAGAATATTTTCAAAATATAGGCCTAAAACATGCTAAAAATCGATATTTTAGGTGCCCAAAATCGATATCCCAAATTCAGGCACAAAACACCCGAAAATTCGATATTTTGGGGTCCCAAAAGCGATCTGTACATGCATACTCCGTGTTAGAGTATTTTCAAACTACAGGCTCAAAACATACTGAAAATCGATATTTTAGGTGCCAAAAAGTCGATATGTGCATGCATCTTCAGTACCCGTTTATATCTCAAATTCAGGCTCAAAACACGAAAATTCAATATTTTGGGGTCCCTAAAGCAATCTGTACATGCCTACTCCGTGTTAGAGTATTTTCAAAATACAGGCCCAAATCATACTGAAAATCGATCTTTTAGGTGCCCAAAAGTCGATATGTGTATGCATCTTCTGTACCCGTTTATATCTCAAATTCAGACTCAAAACACCCGAAAATTCGATATTTTGGTGTCCCAGAAGCGATCTGTACATGCCTACTCAGTGCTAGAATATTTTCAAAATATAGGCTCAAAACATGCCAAAAATCGATATTTAAAGTGTCCAAAGTCGATATGTGCATGCATCTTCTGTTCCCGTTTATATCTCATTTTCAGGCTTAAAACACCCGAAAATTCGGTATTTTGGGGTCCCAGAAGCGATCTGTACATGCCTACTCAGTGCTAGAATATTTTCAAAATATAGGCCCAAAACATGCTAAAAATCGATATTTTAGGTGCCCAAAGTCGATATCTCAAATTCAGGCTCAAAACAACGGAAAATTCTAAATTTTGGGGTCCCAGAAGTGATCTGTACATGCCTACTCCGTGTTAGAGTATTTTCAAGATAAAGGCCTAAAACATACTGAAAATCGATCCTTTAGGTGCCCAAAAGTCGATATGTGCATGAATCTTTTGTACCCGTTTATATCTCAAATTCAGGCTCAAAAAACCCGAAAATTCGGTATTTTTGGGTCCTAGAAGCGATCTGTACATGTCTACTCAATGCTAGAATATTTTCAAAATATAGGCCTGAAACATGCTAAAAATCGATATTTTAGGTGCCCAAAGTCGATATCCCAAATTAAGGAACAAAACACCCGAAAATTCGATATTTTGGGGTCCTAAAAGCGATCTGTACATGCCTACTCAGTGATAGAATATTTTCAAAATATAGGCTCAAAACATGCTAAAAATCGATATTTTAAGTGTCCAAAGTAGATATGTGCATGCATCTTCTGTACCCGTTTATATCTCATTTTAAGGCTCAAAACACCCGAAAATTCGGTATTTTTGGGTCCTAGAAGCGATCTGTACATGCTTACTCCATGTTAGAGTATTTTCAAAATACAGGCCCAAAACATGCTGAAAATAGATATTTTAATTGCCCAAAGTCAATATGTGCATGCATCTTCTGTATCCGTTTATATCTCAAATTCAGGCTCAAAACACCCGAAAATTCGATATTTTGGGGTCCCGGAAGCGATCTGTACAGGCCTACTCAGTGCTAGAATATATTCAAAATATAGGCCTAAAACATGCTAAAAATCTATATTGTAGGTGCCCAAAGTCGATATCTCAAATTCAGGCTCAAAACACCGGAAAATTCGAAAATTTGGGGTCCTTGAAGTGATCTGTACATGCCTACATCATGTTAGAGTATTTTCAAAATACAGGCCGAAAACATACTGAAAATCGATCTTTTAGGTGCCCAAAAGTCGATATGTGCATGCATCTTCTGTACCCGTTTATATCTCAAATTCAGGCTCAAAAAACCCGAAAATTCGGTATTTTTGGGTCCTAGAAGCGATCTGTACATGCCTACTCCTAGTTAGAGTGTTTTCAAGATACAGACCCAAAACATGCTTAAAATCGATATTTTAGGTGCCCAAAAGTCAATATCTTCATGTATCTTCAGTACCCGTTAATATCTCAAATTCAGGCTTAAAACACCCGAAAATTCGATATTTTGGGGGCGCAGAAACGATCTGTACATGTCTACTCAATGCTAGAATATTTTCAAAATATAGACCTAAAACATGCTAAAAATCGATATTTTAGGTGCCCAAAGTCGATATCCCAAATTCAGGCACAAAACACCCGAAAATTCGATATTTTGTTGTCCTAAAAGCGATCTGTACATGCCTACTCCGTGTTAGAGTATTTTCAATATACAGGCTTATAACATACTGAAAATCGATATTTTAGGTACCCAAAAGTCGATATGTGCATGCATCTTCTGTACCCGTTTATATCTCAAATTCAGGCTCAAAACACCAAAAAATTCGATATTTTTGGGTCCTAGAAGCGATCTGTACATGCCTACTCCTAGTTAGAATGTTTTCAAGATACAGACTCAAAACATGCTCAAAATCGATATTTTAGGTGCCCAAAAGTCGATATGTGCATGCATCTTCTGTACCCGTTTATATCTCAAATTCAGGCTCAAAACACCCGAAAATTCGATATTTTGGTGTCTCAGAAGCGATCTGTACATGCCTCCTCAGTGTTAGAGTATTTTCAAAATATAGACCCAAAACATGCTGAAAATCGATATTTTAGGTGCCCAAAGTCAATATGTGCATGTATCTTCTGTACCCGTTTATATCTCAAATTCAGGCTCAAAACACCCGAAAATTCGATATTTTGGGGTCCCAGAAGCGATCTGTACATGCCTACTCAGTGCTAAAATATTTTCAAAATATAGGCCCAAAACATGCTAACAATTGATATTTTAGGTGCCCAAAGTCGAAATCTCAAATTCAGGCACAAAACACCGGAAAATTCGATATTTTTAGGTCCCAGAAGAGATCTGTACGTGCCTACTCCGTGTTAGAGTAATTTCAAAATACAGCGCCAAAACATGCTGAAAATCGATATTTTAGGTGCCCAAAGTCAATATGTGCATGTATCTTCTGTACCCGTTTATATCTCAAATTCAGGCTCAAAACACCCGAAAATTCGATATTTTGGTGTCCCAGAAGCGATCTGTACATGCCTACTCAGTGCTAGAATATTTTCAAAATATAGGCTCAAAACATGCTAAAAATCGATATTTTAAGTGTCCATAGTCGATATGTGCATGCATCTTCTGTACCCGTTTATATCTCTTTTTCAGGCTCAAAACACCCGAAAATTCGGTATTTTTGGGTCCTAGAAGCGATCTGTAGATGCTTACTTCATGTTAGAGTATTTTCAAAATACAGGCCCAAAACATGCTGAAAATCGATATTTTAATTGCCCAAAGTCAATATGTGCATGCATCTTCTGTACCGGTTTATATCTCAAATTCAGGCTCAAAATACCCGAAAATTCGGTATTTTCGGGTCCTAGAAGCGATCTGTACATGCCTACTCAGTACTAGAATATTTTCAAAATATAGGCATAAAACATGCTAAAAATCGATATTTTAGGTGCCCAAAGTCGATATCTCAAATTCAGGCTCAAAACACCGGAAAATTCGAAAATTTGGGGTCCTAGAAGTGATCTGTACATGCCTACTCCGTGTTAGATTATTTTCAAAATACAGGCCCAAAACATACTGAAAATCGATATTTTAGGTGCCCAAAAGTCTATATGTGTATGCATCTTCTGTACCCGTTTATATATCAAATTCAGGCTCAAAAAAACCGAAAATTCGGTATTTTTGGGTCCTAGAAGCGATCTGTACATGCCTACTCCTAGTTAGAGTGTTTTCAAGATACAGACCCAAAACATACCTAAAATCGATATTTTAGGTGCCCAAAAGTCGATATCTGCATGCATCTTCAGTACCCGTTTATATCTCAAATTCAGGCTTAAAACACCCGAAAATTCGATATTTTGGGGTGCCAGAAACGATCTGTACATGTCTACTCAATGCTAGAATATTTTCAAAATATAGGCCTAAAACATGCTAAAAATCGATATTTTAGGTGCATAAAGTCGATATCCCAAATTCAGGCACAAAACACCCGAAAATCGATATTTTGGGGTCCTAAAAGCGATTTGTACATGCCTACTCCGTGTTAGAGTATTTTCAAAATACAGGCCCATAACATACTGAAAATTGATATTTTAAGTGCCCAAAAGTCGATATGTGCATGCATCTTCAGTAACCGTTTATATCTCAAATTCAGACTCAGAACACACGAAAATTCGATATTTTGATGTCCAAGAAGCGATCTGTACATGCCTACACCGTGTTAGAGTATTTTCAAAATATAGGCCCAAAATATGCTGAAATACGATCTTTTAGGTGCCCAAAAGTCGATATGTGCATTCATCTTCTGTACCCGTTTATATCTCAAATTCATGCTCAAAACACCCTAAAATTCGGTATTTTTGGGTCCTAGAAGCGATCTGTACATGCCTACTCCTAGTTAAAATGTTTTCAAGATACAGACCCAAAACATGCTCAAAATCGATATTTTAGGTGCCCAAATCTTGATATTTGCATGCAACTTCAGTACCCGTTTATATCTCAAATTCAGACTCAAAACACACGAAAATTCGATATTTTGGGGTCCAAGAAGCGATCTGTACATGCCTACTCCTGTTAGAGTATTTTCAAAATACAGCCCCAAAACATACTGAAAATCGATCTTATAGGTGCCCAAAAGTCGATATGTGCATGCATCTTCTGTACCCGTTTATATCTCAAATTCAGGCTCAAAACACCCGAAAATTCGATATTTTGGTGTCTCAGAAGCGATCTGTACATGACAACTAAATACTAGAATATTTTCAAAATATAGGCTCAAAACATGCTAAAAATCGATATTTTAAGTGTCTAAAGTCGATATGTGCATTCATCTTCTGTATCCGTTTATATCTCATTTTCAGGCTCAAAACACCCAAAAATTCGGTATTTTTGGGTCCTAGAAGCGATCTTTACATGCCTACTCCGGGTTAGAGTAATTTTAAAATACAGACCCAAAACATGCTGAAAATCGACATTTTAGGTGCCCAAAGTCAATATGTGCATGCATCTTCTGTACCCGTTTATATCACAAATTCAGGCTCAAACCACCAGATAATTCGATATTTTGGGGTGCCAGAAGCAATCTGTACATGCCTACTCAGTGCTAAAATATTTTCAAAATATAGGCCCAAAACATACTAAAAATTGATATTTTAGGTGCCCAAAGTCGAAATCTTAAATTCAGGCACAAAACATCGGAAAATTCGATATTTTTGGATCCCAGAAGAGATCTGTACGTGCCTACTCCGTGTTAGAGTAATTTCAAAATACAGCTCCAAAACATGCTGAAAATCGATATTTTAGGTGCCCAGTGTCAATATGTGCATGCATCTTCTGTACCCGTTTATATCTCAAATTCAGGCTCAAAACACCCGAAAATTCGATATTTTGGTGTCCCAGAAGCGATCTGTACATGCCTACTCAGTGCTAGAATATTTTCAAAATATAGGCTCAAAACATGCTAAAAATCGATATTTAAAGTGTCCAAAGTCGATATGTGCATACATCTTCCGTACCCGTTTATATCTCAAATTCAGGCTCAAAACACCCGAGAATTCGGTGTTTTTGGGTCCTAGAAGCTATCTGTACATGCTTACTCCATGTTAGAGTATTTTCAAAAAACAGGCCTAAAACATGCTGAAAATCGATATTTTAATTGCTCAAAGTCAATATGTGCATGCATCTTCTGTACCGGTTTATATCTCAAATTCATGCTCAAAACACCCGAAAATTAGGTATTTTTGGGTCCTAGAAGCGATCTGTACATGCCTACTCAGTGCTAGAATATTTTCAAAATATAGGCCTAAAACATGCTAAAAATCGATATTTTAGGTGCCCAAAGTCGATATCTCAAATTCAGGCTCAAAACACCGGAAAATTCGAAAATTTGGGGTCCTAGAAGTGATCTGTACATGCCTACTCCGTGTTAGAGTATTTTCAAAATACAGGCCCAAAACATTTTTGAAAATCGATATTTTAGGTGCCCAAAAGTCGATATGTGCATTCATCTTCTGTACCCGTTTATATCTCAAATTCAGGCTCAAAAAAACCGAAAATTCGGTATTTTTGGGTCCTAGAAGCGATCTGTACATGCCTACTCCTAGTTAGAGTGTTTTCAAGATACAGACCCAAAACATGCTTAAAATCGATATTTTAGGTGCCCAAAAGTCGATATCTGCATGCATCTTCAGTACCCGTTTATATCTCATTTTCAGGCTTAAAACACCCGAAAATTCGATATTTTGGGGTCGCAGAAACGATCTGTACATGTCTACTCAATGCTAGAATATTTTCAAAATATAGGCCCAAAATATGCTAAAAATCAATATTTTAGGTGCCCAAAGTCGATATCCCAAATTCAGGCACAAAACACCCGAAAATTCGATATTTTGGGTTCCTAAAAGCGATCTGTACATGCCTACTCCGTGTTAGAGTATTTTTAAAATACAGGCCCATAACATACTGAAAATCGATATTTCAGGTGCCCAAAAGTCGATATGTGCATGCATCTTCGGTACCCGTTTATATCTCAAATTCAGACTCAGAACACACGAAAATTCGATATTTTTAATGTCCAAGAAGCGATCTGTACATGCCTACTCCGTGTTAGAGTATTTTCAAAATATATGCCCAAAACATGCTGAAATACGATCTTTTAGGTGCCCAAAAGTCGATATGTGCATTCATCTTCTGTACCCGTTTATATCTCAAATTCATGCTCAAAACACCCGAAAATTCGGTATTTTTGGGTCCTAGAAGCGATCTGTACATGCCTACTCCTAGTTAGAATGTTTTCAAAATACAGACCCAAAACATGCTCAAAATCGATATTTTAGGTGCCCGAAAGTCGATATGTGCATGCATCTTCAGTACCCGTTTATATCTCAAATTCTGACTCAAAACACACGAAAATTCGATATTTTGGGGTCCAAGAAGCGATCTGTACATGCCTACTCCTGCTAGAGTATTTTCAAAATACAGGCCCAAAACATCCTGAAAATCGATCTTATAGGTGCCCAAAAGTCGATATGAGCATGCATCTTCTGTACCCGTTTATATCTCAAATTCAGGCCCAAAACTCCCGAAAATTCGATATTTTGGTGTCTCAGAAGCGATCTGTACATGCCTACTCCTAGTTAAAATGTTTTCAAGATACAGACCCAAAACATGCTCAAAATCGATATTTTAGGTGCCCAAATCTCGATATTTGCATGCATCTTCAGTACCCGTTTATATCTCAAATTCAGGCTCAAAACACACGAAAATTCGATATTTTTAATGTCCTAGAAGCGATCTGTACATGCCTACTCCGTGTTAGAGTATTTTCAAAATATAAGCCCAAAACATGCTGAAAATCGATATTTTAAGTGTCTAAAGTCAATATGTGCATGCGTCTTCTGTATCCGTTTATATCTCATTTTCAGGCTCAAAACACCCGAAAATTTGGTATTTTTGGGTCCTAGAAGCGATCTGTACATGCCTCCTCCGTGTTAGAGTATTTTCAAAATATAGACCCAAAACATGTTGAAAATCGATATTTTAGGTGCCCCAAGTCAATATGTGCATGCATCTTCTGTACCCGTTTATATCACAAATTCAGGCTCAAAACACCCGAAAATTCGATATTTTGGGGTCCCAGAAGCGATTTGTACATGCCTACTCAGTGCTAGAATATTTTCAAAATATAGGCACAAAACATGCTAAAAATCGATATTTTAGGTGCCCAAAGTCGATATCTCAAATTCAGGCTCAAAACACCGGAAAATTCGAAAATTTGGGGTCCTAGAAGTGATCTGTACATGCCTACTCCGTGTTAGAGTATTTTCAAAATACAGGCCCATAACATACTGAAAATCGATATATCAGGTGCCCAAAAGTCGATATGTGCATGCATCTTCTGTACCCGTTTATATCACAAATTCAGGCTCAAAACACCCGAAAATTCGGTATTTTTGGGTCCTAGAAGCGATCTGTACATGTCTACTCCTAGTTAGAATGTTTTTAAGATACAGACCCAAAACATGCTCAAAATCGATATTTTAGGTGCCCAAAAGTCGATATGTGCATACATCTTCAGTACCCGTTTATATCTCAAATTCAGACTCAAAACACACGAAAATTCGATATTTTGGGGTCCAAGAAGCGATCTGTACATGCCTACTCCTTATAGAGTATTTTCAAAATACAGGACCAAAACATACTGAAAATCGATCTTTTAGGTGCCCAAAATTCGATATGTGCATTCATTTTCTGTACCCGTTTATATCTCAAATTCATGCTCAAAACACCCGAAAAATCGGTATTTTTGGGTCCTAGAAGCGATCTGTACATGCCTACTCCTAGTTAGAATGTTTTCAAGATACAGACCCAAAAAACTCTCAAAATCGATATTTTAGGTGCCCAAAAGTCGATATGTGCATGCATCTTCAGTACCCGTTTATATCTCAAATTCAGTCTCAAAACACCCGAAAATTCGATATTTTGGTGTCCCAGAAGCGATCTGTACATGCCTACTATGTGCTAGAATATTTTCAAAATATAGGTCCAAAACATGCTAAAAGTCGATATTTTAGGTGCCCAAAGTCGAAATCTCAAATTCAGGCACGAAACACCGGAAAATTCGATATTTTTGGGTCCCAGAAGAGATCTCTACGTGCCTACTCCGTGTTAGAGTAATTTCATAATACTGCGCCAAAACATGCTGAAAATCGATATTTTAGGTGCCCAAAGTCAATATGTGCATGGATCTTCTGTACCCGTTTATATCTCAAATTCAAGCTCAAAACATCCAAAAATTCGATATTTTGGGGTCCCAGAAGCGATCTGTACATGCCTACTCAGTGCTAGAATATTTTCAAAATATAGGCTCAAAACATGCTAAAAATCGATATTTTAAGTGTCCAAAGTCGATATGTGCATGCATCTTCTGTACCCGTTTATATCTCATTTTCAGGCTCAAAACACCCGAAAATTCGGTATTTTTGGGTCTTAGAAGCGATCTGTACATGCCTACTCCATGTTAGAGTATTTTCAAAATACAGGCCCAAAACATGCTGAAAATCGATATTTTAATTGCCCAAAGCCAATATGTGCATGTATCTTCTGTACCCGTTTATATCTCAAATTCAGGCTAAAAAAAAAAAAAAAACGAAATTTCGGTATTTTTGGGTCCTAGAAGCGATCTGTACATGCCTACTCCTAGTTAGAGTGTTTTCAAGATACAGACCTAAAACATGCTTAAAATCGATATTTTAGGTGCTTAAAAGTCGATATCTGCATTCATTTTCTGTACCCGTTTATATCTCAAATTCAGGCTCAAAACACCCGAAAATTCGATATTTTGGTGTCTCAGAAGCGATCTGTACATGTCTACTCAATGCTAGAATATTTTCAAAATATAGGCTCAAAACATGCTAAAAATCGATATTTTAAGTGTCTGAAGTCGATATGTGCATGCATCTTCTGTATCCGTTTATATCTCATTTTCAGGCTCAAAACACCCGAAAATTCGGTATTTTTGGGTCCTAGAAGCGATCTGTACATGCCTACTCCATGTTAGAGTATTTCCAAAATACAGGCCCAAAACATGCTGAAAATCGATATTTTAATTGCCCAAAGTCAATATGTGCATGCATCTTCTGTACCCGTTTATATCTCAAATTCAGGCTAAAAAAAAAAGAAAATTCGGTATTTTTGGGTCCTCGAAGCGATCTGTACATGCCTCCTCCGTGTTAGAGTATTTTCAAAATATAGTCCCAAAACATGCTGAAAATCGATATTTTAGGTGCCCAAAGTCAATATGTGCATGCATCTTCTGTACCCGTTTATATCACAAATTCAGGCTCAAAACACTTTAAAATTCGATATTTTGGGGTCCGAGAAGCGATCTGTACATGCCTACTCAGTGCTAGAATATTTTCAAAATATAGGCACAAAATATGCTAAAAATCGATATTTTAAGTGCCCAAAGTCGATATCTCAAATTCAGGCACAAAACAACCGAAAATTCGATATTTTGGTGTCCCAAAAGCGATCTCTACATACCTACTACGTGTTAGAGTATTTTCAAAATACAGGCCCATAACATACTGAAAATCGATATTTTAGGTGCCCAAAAGTCGATATGTGCATGCATCTTCAGTACCCGTTTATATCTCAAATTCAGACTCAGAACACACGAAAATTCGATATTTTGATGTCCAAGAAGCGATCTGTACATGCCTACTCCGTGTTAGAGTATTTTCAAAATATAGGCCCAAAATATGCTGAAATACGATCTTTTAGGTGCCCAAAAGTCGATATGTGCATTCATCTTCTGTACCCGTTTATATCTCAAATTCATGCTCAAAACACTCGAAAATTTGGTATTTTTGGGTCCTAGAAGCGATCTGTACATGCCTACTCCTATTTAGAATGTTTTTTAGATACAGACCCAAAACATGCTCAAAATCGATATTTTAGGTGCCCAAAAGTCGATATGTGCATGCATCTTCAGTACCCGTTTATATCTCAAATTCAAACTCAAAACACACGAAAATTCGATATTTTGGGGTCCAAGAAGCGATCTGTACATGCCTACTCCTGTTAGAGTATTTTCAAAATACAAGCCCAAAACATACTGAAAATCGATCTTTTAGGTGCCCAAAATTCGATATGTGCTTGCATTTTCTGTACCCGTTAATATCTCAAATTCAGGCTCAAAACACCCAAAAATTCGATATTTTGGGGTCCTAAAAGCGATCTGTACATGCCTACTAAATGCTAGAATATTTTCAAAATATAGGCTCAAAACATGCTAAAAATCGATATTTTAAGTGTCTAAAGTCGATATGTGCATGCATCTTCTGTATCCGTTTATATCTCATTTTCAGGCTCAAAACACCCGAAAATTCGGTATTTTTGGGTCCTAGAAGCGATCTGTACATGCCTCCTCCGTGTTAGAGTATTTTCAAAATATAGACCCAAAACATGTTGAAAATCGATATTTAAGGTGCCCCAAGTCAATATGTGCATGCATCTTCTGTACCCGTTTATATCACAATTTCAGGCTCAAAACACCCGAAAATTCGATATTTTGGGGTCCCAGAAGCGATTTGTACATGCCTACTCAGTGCTAGAATATTTTCAAAATATAGGCACAAAACATGCTAAAAATCGATATTTTAGGTGCCCAAAGTCGATATCTCAAATTCAGGCTCAAAACACCGGAAAATTCGAAAATTTGGGGTCCTAGAAGTGATCTGTACATGCCTACTCCGTGTTAGATTATTTTCAAAATACAGGCCCAAAACATACTGAAAATCGATATTTTAGGTGCCCAAAAGTCGATATGTGTATGCATCTTCTGTACCCGTTTATATATCAAATTCAGGCTCAAAAAAACCGAAAATTCGGTATTTTTGGGTCCTAGAAGCGATCTGTACATGCCTACTCCTAGTTAGAGTGTTTTCAAGATACAGACCCAAAACATACCTAAAATCGATATTTTAGGTGCCCAAAAGTCGATATCTGCATGCATCTTCAGTACCCGTTTATATCTCAAATTCAGGCTTAAAACACCCGAAAATTCGATATTTTGGGGTGCCAGAAACGATCTGTACATGTCTACTCAATGCTAGAATATTTTCAAAATATAGGCCTAAAACATGCTAAAATCGATATTTTAGGTGCATAAAGTCGATATCCCAAATTCAGGCACAAAACACCCGAAAATCGATATTTTGGGGTCCTAAAAGCGATTTGTACATGCCTACTCCGTGTTAGAGTATTTTCAAAATACAGGCCCATAACATACTGAAAATTGATATTTTAAGTGCCCAAAAGTCGATATGTGCATGCATCTTCAGTAACCGTTTATATCTCAAATTCAGACTCAGAACACACGAAAATTCGATATTTTGATGTCCAAGAAGCGATCTGTACATGCCTACACCGTGTTAGAGTATTTTCAAAATATAGGCCCAAAATATGCTGAAATACGATCTTTTAGGTGCCCAAAAGTCGATATGTGCATTCATCTTCTGTACCCGTTTATATCTCAAATTCATGCTCAAAACACCCTAAAATTCGGTATTTTTGGGTCCTAGAAGCGATCTGTACATGCCTACTCCTAGTTAAAATGTTTTCAAGATACAGACCCAAAACATGCTCAAAATCGATATTTTAGGTGCCCAAATCTTGATATTTGCATGCAACTTCAGTACCCGTTTATATCTCAAATTCAGACTCAAAACACACGAAAATTCGATATTTTGGGGTCCAAGAAGCGATCTGTACATGCCTACTCCTGTTAGAGTATTTTCAAAATACAGCCCCAAAACATACTGAAAATCGATCTTATAGGTGCCCAAAAGTCGATATGTGCATGCATCTTTTGTACCCGTTTATATCTCAAATTCAGGCTCAAAACACCCGAAAATTCGATATTTTGGTGTCTCAGAAGCGATCTGTACATGACAACTAAATACTAGAATATTTTCAAAATATAGGCTCAAAACATGCTAAAAATCGATATTTTAAGTGTCTAAAGTCGATATGTGCATTCATCTTCTGTATCCGTTTATATCTCATTTTCAGGCTCAAAACACCCGAAAATTCGGTATTTTTGGGTCCTAGAAGCGATCTTTACATGCCTACTCCGGGTTAGAGTAATTTTAAAATACAGACCCAAAACATGCTGAAAATCGACATTTTAGGTGCCCAAAGTCAATATGTGCATGCATCTTCTGTACCCGTTTATATCACAAATTCAGGCTCAAACCACCAGATAATTCGATATTTTGGGGTGCCAGAAGCAATCTGTACATGCCTACTCAGTGCTAAAATATTTTCAAAATATAGGCCCAAAACATACTAAAAATTGATATTTTAGGTGCCCAAAGTCGAAATCTTAAATTCAGGCACAAAACATCGGAAAATTCGATATTTTTGGATCCCAGAAGAGATCTGTACGTGCCTACTCCGTGTTAGAGTAATTTCAAAATACAGCTCCAAAACATGCTGAAAATCGATATTTTAGGTGCCCAGTGTCAATATGTGCATGCATCTTCTGTACCCGTTTATATCTCAAATTCAGGCTCAAAACACCCGAAAATTCGATATTTTGGTGTCCCAGAAGCGATCTGTACATGCCTACTCAGTGCTAGAATATTTTCAAAATATAGGCTCAAAACATGCTAAAAATCGATATTTAAAGTGTCCAAAGTCGATATGTGCATACATCTTCCGTACCCGTTTATATCTCAAATTCAGGCTCAAAACACCCGAGAATTCGGTGTTTTTGGGTCCTAGAAGCTATCTGTACATGCTTACTCCATGTTAGAGTATTTTCAAAAAACAGGCCTAAAACATGCTGAAAATCGATATTTTAATTGCTCAAAGTCAATATGTGCATGCATCTTCTGTACCGGTTTATATCTCAAATTCATGCTCAAAACACCCGAAAATTAGGTATTTTTGGGTCCTAGAAGCGATCTGTACATGCCTACTCAGTGCTAGAATATTTTCAAAATATAGGCACAAAACATGCTAAAAATCGATATTTTAGGTGCCCAAAGTCGATATCTCAAATTCAGGCTCAAAACACCGGAAAATTCGAAAATTTGGGGTCCTAGAAGTGATCTGTACATGCCTACTCCGTGTTAGAGTATTTTCAAAATACAGGCCCAAAACATTTTTGAAAATCGATATTTTAGGTGCCCAAAAGTCGATATGTGCATTCATCTTCTGTACCCGTTTATATCTCAAATTCAGGCTCAAAAAAACCGAAAATTCGGTATTTTTGGGTCCTAGAAGCGATCTGTACATGCCTACTCCTAGTTAGAGTGTTTTCAAGATACAGACCCAAAACATGCTTAAAATCGATATTTTAGGTGCCCAAAAGTCGATATCTGCATGCATCTTCAGTACCCGTTTATATCTCATTTTCAGGCTTAAAACACCCGAAAATTCGATATTTTGGGGTCGCAGAAACGATCTGTACATGTCTACTCAATGCTAGAATATTTTCAAAATATAGGCCCAAAATATGCTAAAAATCAATATTTTAGGTGCCCAAAGTCGATATCCCAAATTCAGGCACAAAACACCCGAAAATTCGATATTTTGGGTTCCTAAAAGCGATCTGTACATGCCTACTCCGTGTTAGAGTATTTTTAAAATACAGGCCCATAACATACTGAAAATCGATATTTCAGGTGCCCAAAAGTCGATATGTGCATGCATCTTCGGTACCCGTTTATATCTCAAATTCAGACTCAGAACACACGAAAATTCGATATTTTTAATGTCCAAGAAGCGATCTGTACATGCCTACTCCGTGTTAGAGTATTTTCAAAATATATGCCCAAAACATGCTGAAATACGATCTTTTAGGTGCCCAAAAGTCGATATGTGCATTCATCTTCTGTACCCGTTTATATCTCAAATTCATGCTCAAAACACCCGAAAATTCGGTATTTTTGGGTCCTAGAAGCGATCTGTACATGCCTACTCCTAGTTAGAATGTTTTCAAAATACAGACCCAAAACATGCTCAAAATCGATATTTTAGGTGCCCGAAAGTCGATATGTGCATGCATCTTCAGTACCCGTTTATATCTCAAATTCTGACTCAAAACACACGAAAATTCGATATTTTGGGGTCCAAGAAGCGATCTGTACATGCCTACTCCTGCTAGAGTATTTTCAAAATACAGGCCCAAAACATCCTGAAAATCGATCTTATAGGTGCCCAAAAGTCGATATGAGCATGCATCTTCTGTACCCGTTTATATCTCAAATTCAGGCCCAAAACTCCCGAAAATTCGATATTTTGGTGTCTCAGAAGCGATCTGTACATGCCTACTCCTAGTTAAAATGTTTTCAAGATACAGACCCAAAACATGCTCAAAATCGATATTTTAGGTGCCCAAATCTCGATATTTGCATGCATCTTCAGTACCCGTTTATATCTCAAATTCAGGCTCAAAACACACGAAAATTCGATATTTTTAATGTCCTAGAAGCGATCTGTACATGCCTACTCCGTGTTAGAGTATTTTCAAAATATAAGCCCAAAACATGCTGAAAATCGATATTTTAAGTGTCTAAAGTCAATATGTGCATGCGTCTTCTGTATCCGTTTATATCTCATTTTCAGGCTCAAAACACCCGAAAATTTGGTATTTTTGGGTCCTAGAAGCGATCTGTACATGCCTCCTCCGTGTTAGAGTATTTTCAAAATATAGACCCAAAACATGTTGAAAATCGATATTTTAGGTGCCCCAAGTCAATATGTGCATGCATCTTCTGTACCCGTTTATATCACAAATTCAGGCTCAAAACACCCGAAAATTCGATATTTTGGGGTCCCAGAAGCGATTTGTACATGCCTACTCAGTGCTAGAATATTTTCAAAATATAGGCACAAAACATGCTAAAAATCGATATTTTAGGTGCCCAAAGTCGATATCTCAAATTCAGGCTCAAAACACCGGAAAATTCGAAAATTTGGGGTCCTAGAAGTGATCTGTACATGCCTACTCCGTGTTAGAGTATTTTCAAAATACAGGCCCATAACATACTGAAAATCGATATATCAGGTGCCCAAAAGTCGATATGTGCATGCATCTTCTGTACCCGTTTATATCACAAATTCAGGCTCAAAACACCCGAAAATTCGGTATTTTTGGGTCCTAGAAGCGATCTGTACATGTCTACTCCTAGTTAGAATGTTTTTAAGATACAGACCCAAAACATGCTCAAAATCGATATTTTAGGTGCCCAAAAGTCGATATGTGCATACATCTTCAGTACCCGTTTATATCTCAAATTCAGACTCAAAACACACGAAAATTCGATATTTTGGGGTCCAAGAAGCGATCTGTACATGCCTACTCCTTATAGAGTATTTTCAAAATACAGGACCAAAACATACTGAAAATCGATCTTTTAGGTGCCCAAAATTCGATATGTGCATTCATTTTCTGTACCCGTTTATATCTCAAATTCATGCTCAAAACACCCGAAAAATCGGTATTTTTGGGTCCTAGAAGCGATCTGTACATGCCTACTCCTAGTTAGAATGTTTTCAAGATACAGACCCAAAAAACTCTCAAAATCGATATTTTAGGTGCCCAAAAGTCGATATGTGCATGCATCTTCAGTACCCGTTTATATCTCAAATTCAGTCTCAAAACACCCGAAAATTCGATATTTTGGTGTCCCAGAAGCGATCTGTACATGCCTACTATGTGCTAGAATATTTTCAAAATATAGGTCCAAAACATGCTAAAAGTCGATATTTTAGGTGCCCAAAGTCGAAATCTCAAATTCAGGCACGAAACACCGGAAAATTCGATATTTTTGGGTCCCAGAAGAGATCTCTACGTGCCTACTCCGTGTTAGAGTAATTTCATAATACTGCGCCAAAACATGCTGAAAATCGATATTTTAGGTGCCCAAAGTCAATATGTGCATGGATCTTCTGTACCCGTTTATATCTCAAATTCAAGCTCAAAACATCCAAAAATTCGATATTTTGGGGTCCCAGAAGCGATCTGTACATGCCTACTCAGTGCTAGAATATTTTCAAAATATAGGCTCAAAACATGCTAAAAATCGATATTTTAAGTGTCCAAAGTCGATATGTGCATGCATCTTCTGTACCCGTTTATATCTCATTTTCAGGCTCAAAACACCCGAAAATTCGGTATTTTTGGGTCTTAGAAGCGATCTGTACATGCCTACTCCATGTTAGAGTATTTTCAAAATACAGGCCCAAAACATGCTGAAAATCGATATTTTAATTGCCCAAAGCCAATATGTGCATGTATCTTCTGTACCCGTTTATATCTCAAATTCAGGCTAAAAAAAAAAAAAACGAAATTTCGGTATTTTTGGGTCCTAGAAGCGATCTGTACATGCCTACTCCTAGTTAGAGTGTTTTCAAGATACAGACCTAAAACATGCTTAAAATCGATATTTTAGGTGCTTAAAAGTCGATATCTGCATTCATTTTCTGTACCCGTTTATATCTCAAATTCAGGCTCAAAACACCCGAAAATTCGATATTTTGGTGTCTCAGAAGCGATCTGTACATGTCTACTCAATGCTAGAATATTTTCAAAATATAGGCTCAAAACATGCTAAAAATCGATATTTTAAGTGTCTGAAGTCGATATGTGCATGCATCTTCTGTATCCGTTTATATCTCATTTTCAGGCTCAAAACACCCGAAAATTCGGTATTTTTGGGTCCTAGAAGCGATCTGTACATGCCTACTCCATGTTAGAGTATTTCCAAAATACAGGCCCAAAACATGCTGAAAATCGATATTTTAATTGCCCAAAGTCAATATGTGCATGCATCTTCTGTACCCGTTTATATCTCAAATTCAGGCTAAAAAAAAAAGAAAATTCGGTATTTTTGGGTCCTCGAAGCGATCTGTACATGCCTCCTCCGTGTTAGAGTATTTTCAAAATATAGTCCCAAAACATGCTGAAAATCGATATTTTAGGTGCCCAAAGTCAATATGTGCATGCATCTTCTGTACCCGTTTATATCACAAATTCAGGCTCAAAACACTTTAAAATTCGATATTTTGGGGTCCGAGAAGCGATCTGTACATGCCTACTCAGTGCTAGAATATTTTCAAAATATAGGCACAAAATATGCTAAAAATCGATATTTTAAGTGCCCAAAGTCGATATCTCAAATTCAGGCACAAAACAACCGAAAATTCGATATTTTGGTGTCCCAAAAGCGATCTCTACATACCTACTACGTGTTAGAGTATTTTCAAAATACAGGCCCATAACATACTGAAAATCGATATTTTAGGTGCCCAAAAGTCGATATGTGCATGCATCTTCAGTACCCGTTTATATCTCAAATTCAGACTCAGAACACACGAAAATTCGATATTTTGATGTCCAAGAAGCGATCTGTACATGCCTACTCCGTGTTAGAGTATTTTCAAAATATAGGCCCAAAATATGCTGAAATACGATCTTTTAGGTGCCCAAAAGTCGATATGTGCATTCATCTTCTGTACCCGTTTATATCTCAAATTCATGCTCAAAACACTCGAAAATTTGGTATTTTTGGGTCCTAGAAGCGATCTGTACATGCCTACTCCTATTTAGAATGTTTTTTAGATACAGACCCAAAACATGCTCAAAATCGATATTTTAGGTGCCCAAAAGTCGATATGTGCATGCATCTTCAGTACCCGTTTATATCTCAAATTCAAACTCAAAACACACGAAAATTCGATATTTTGGGGTCCAAGAAGCGATCTGTACATGCCTACTCCTGTTAGAGTATTTTCAAAATACAAGCCCAAAACATACTGAAAATCGATCTTTTAGGTGCCCAAAATTCGATATGTGCTTGCATTTTCTGTACCCGTTAATATCTCAAATTCAGGCTCAAAACACCCAAAAATTCGATATTTTGGGGTCCTAAAAGCGATCTGTACATGCCTACTAAATGCTAGAATATTTTCAAAATATAGGCTCAAAACATGCTAAAAATCGATATTTTAAGTGTCTAAAGTCGATATGTGCATGCATCTTCTGTATCCGTTTATATCTCATTTTCAGGCTCAAAACACCCGAAAATTCGGTATTTTTGGGTCCTAGAAGCGATCTGTACATGCCTCCTCCGTGTTAGAGTATTTTCAAAATATAGACCCAAAACATGTTGAAAATCGATATTTAAGGTGCCCCAAGTCAATATGTGCATGCATCTTCTGTACCCGTTTATATCACAATTTCAGGCTCAAAACACCCGAAAATTCGATATTTTGGGGTCCCAGAAGCGATTTGTACATGCCTACTCAGTGCTAGAATATTTTCAAAATATAGGCACAAAACATGCTAAAAATCGATATTTTAGGTGCCCAAAGTCGATATCTCAAATTCAGGCTCAAAACACCGGAAAATTCGAAAATTTGGGGTCCTAGAAGTGATCTGTACATGCCTACTCCGTGTTAGAGTATTTTCAAAATACAGGCCCATAACATACTGAAAATCGATATATCAGGTGCCCAAAAGTCGATATGTGCATGCATCTTCTGTACCCGTTTATATCACAAATTCAGGCTCAAAACACCCGAAAATTCGATATTTTGGGGTCCCAGAAGCGATTTGCACATGCCTACTCAGTGCTAGAATATTTTCAAAATATAGGCACAAAACATGCTAAAAATCGATATTTTAGGTGCCCAAATTCGATATCTCAAATTCAGGCACAAAACAACCGAAAATTCAAAATTTTGGTGTCCCAAAAGCGATCTCTACATGCCTACTCCGTGTTAGAGTATTTTCAAAATACAGTCCCAAAACATACTGAAATACGATCTTTTAGGTGCCCAAAAGTCGATATGTGCATTCATCTTCTGTACCCGTTTATATCTCAAATTCATGCTCAAAACACCCGAAAATTCGGTATTTTTGGGTCCTAGAAGCGATCTGTACATGCCTACTCCTAGTTAGAATGTTTTTAAGATACAGACCCAAAACATGCTCAAAATCGATATTTTAGGTGCCCAAAAGTCGATATGTGCATGCATCTTCAGTACCCGTTTATATCTCAAATTCAGACTCAAAACACACGAAAATTCGATATTTTGGGGTCCAAGAAGCGATCTGTACATGCCTACTCCTTATAGAGTATTTTCAAAATACAGGACCAAAACATACTGAAAATCGATCTTTTAGGTGCCCAAAATTCGATATGTGCATTCATTTTCTGTACCCGTTTATATCTCAAATTCATGCTCAAAACACCCGAAAAATCGGTATTTTTGGGTCCTAGAAGCGATCTGTACATGCCTACTAAATGCTAGAATATTTTCAAAATATAGGCTCAAAACATGCTAAAAATCGATATTTTAAGTGTCTAAAGTCGATATGTGCATGCATCTTCTGTATCCGTTTATATCTCATTTTCAGGCTCAAAACACCCGAAAATTCGGTATTTTTGGGTCCTAGAAGCGATCTGTACATGCCTCCTCCGTGTTAGAGTATTTTCAAAATACAGACCCAAAACATGCTAAAAATCGACATTTTAGGTACCCAAAGTCAATATGTGCATGCATCTTCTGTACCCGTTTATATCACAAATTCAGGCTCAAAACACCAGAAAATTCGATATTTTGAGGTGCCAGAAGCAATCTGTACATGCCTACTCAGTGCTAAAATATTTTCAAAATATAGGCCCAAAACATGCTAAAAATTGATATTTTAGGTGCCCAAAGTCGAAATCTCAAATTCAGGCACAAAACACCGGAAAATTCGATATTTTTGGGTCCCAGAAGAGATCTATACGTGCCTACTCCGTGTTAGAGTAATTTCAAAATACAGCGCCAAAACATGCTGAAAATCGATCTTTTAGGTGCCCAAAAGTCGATATGTGCATGCATCTTCTGTACCCGTTTATATCTCAAATTCAGGCTCAAAAAACCCGAAAATTCGGTATTTTTGGGTCCTAGAAGCGATTTGTACATGCCTACTCCTAGTTAGTGTGTTCTCAAGATACAGACCCAAAACATGCTTAAAATCGATATTTTAGGTGCCCAAAAGTCGATATCTTCATGCATCTTTAGTACCCGTTTATATCTCAAATTCAGGCTTAAAACACCCGAAAATTCGATATTTTGGGGTCGCAGAAACGATCTGTACATGTCTACTCAATGCTAGAATATTTTCAAAATATAGGCCTAAAAACATGCTAAAAATCGATATTTTAGGTGCCCAATGTCGATATCCCAAATTCAGGCACAAAACACCCGAAAATTCGATATTTTGGGGTCCTAAAAGCGATCTGTACATGCCTACTCCGTGTTAAAGTATTTTCTAAATACAGGCCCAAAACATACTGAAAATCGATATTTTAGGTGTCTAAAGTCGATATGTGCATGCATCTTCTGTATCCGTTTATATCTCATTTTCAGGCTCAAAACCCCCAAAAATTCGGTATTTTTGGTTCCTAGAAGCGATCTGTACATGCCTCCTCCGTGTTAGAGTATTAATAAATACAGACCCAAAACATGCTGAAAATCGATATTTTATGTGCCCAAAGTAAATATGTGCATGCATCTTCTGTACCCGTTTATATCTCAAATTCAGGCTCAAAACACCCGAAAATTCGATATTTTGGGGTCCCGGAAGCGATCTGTACATGCCTACTCAGTGCTAAAATATTTTCAAATTATAGGCCTAAAACATGCTAAAAATCGATATTTTAGGTGCCCAAAGTCAATATCTCAAATTCAGGCTCAAAACACCGGAAAATTCGAAATTTTGGGGTCCTAGAAGTGATCTGTACATGCCTACCCCGTGTTAGAGTATTTTCAAAATACAGGCCCAAAACATACTGAAAATCGATCTTTTAGGTGCCCAAAAGTCGATATTTGCATGCATCTTCTGTACCCGTTTATATCTCAAATTCAGGCTCAAAAAACCTGAAAATTCGGGATTTTTAGGTCCTACAAGCGATCTGTACATGCCTACTCCTAGTTAAAGTGTTTTTAAGATACAGACCCAAAACATGCTTAAAATCGATATTTTAGGTGCCTAAAGTCGATATCTGCATTCATCTTCAGTACAAGTTTATATATCAAATTCAGACTTAAAACACCCGAAAATTCGATATTTTGGGGTTGTAGAAGCGATCTGTACATGCCTACTCAATGCTAGAATATTTTCAAAATGAAGGCCCAAAACATGCTAAAAATCGATAATTTAGGTGCCCAAAGTCGAAATCCCAAATTCAGGCACAAAACACCCGAATATGCGATATTTTGGGGTCCCAAAATCGATCTATACATTCCTACTCCGTGTTAGAGTATTTTCAAAATACAGGCCCAAAACATACTGAAAATCGATCTTTTAGGTGCCCAAAAGTCTATATGTGTATGCATCTTCTGTACCCGTTTATATCTCAAATTCATGCTCAAAACACCCGAAAATTCGATTTTTTGGTGTCCCAGAAGCGATCTGTACATGCCTACTCAGTGCTAGAATATTTTCAAAATATAGGCTCAAAAAATGCTAAAAATCGATATTTTAGGTGCCCAAAGTCAATATGTGCATGCATCTTCGGTACCCGTTTATATCTCAAATTCAAGCTTAAAACACCCGCAAATTCGATATTTTGGGGTAGCAGAAGCGATTTGTACATGCCTACTCAATGCTAGAATATTTTCAAAATAAAGGCCCAAAACATGTTGAAAATCGATATTTTAGGTGTCCAAAGTCGATATCCCATATTCAGGCACAAAACACCCGAAAATTCGATATTTTAGGGTCCCAAAAGCGATCTGTACATGCCTACTCCATGTTAGAGTATTTTAAAAATACAGGCCCAAAACATGCTGAAAATCGATCTTTTAGGTGCCCAAAAGTCGATATGTGCATGCATCTTCTGTACCCGTTTATATCTCAAATTCAGGCTCAAAAAACCCGAAAATTCGGTATTTTTGGGTCCTAGAAGCGATTTGTACATGCCTACTCCTAGTTAGTGTGTTCTCAAGATACAGACCCAAAACATGCTTAAAATCGATATTTTAGGTGCCCAAAAGTCGATATCTTCATGCATCTTTAGTACCCGTTTATATCTCAAATTCAGGCTTAAAACACCCGAAAATTCGATATTTTGGGGTCGCAGAAACGATCTGTACATGTCTACTCAATGCTAGAATATTTTCAAAATATAGGCCTAAAAACATGCTAAAAATCGATATTTTAGGTGCCCAATGTCGATATCCCAAATTCAGGCACAAAACACCCGAAAATTCGATATTTTGGGGTCCTAAAAGCGATCTGTACATGCCTACTCCGTGTTAAAGTATTTTCTAAATACAGGCCCAAAACATACTGAAAATCGATATTTTAAGTGTCTAAAGTCGATATGTGCATGCATCTTCTGTATCCGTTTATATCTCATTTTCAGGCTCAAAACCCCCAAAAATTCGGTATTTTTGGTTCCTAGAAGCGATCTGTACATGCCTCCTCCGTGTTAGAGTATTAATAAATACAGACCCAAAACATGCTGAAAATCGATATTTTATGTGCCCAAAGTAAATATGTGCATGCATCTTCTGTACCCGTTTATATCTCAAATTCAGGCTCAAAACACCCGAAAATTCGATATTTTGGGGTCCCGGAAGCGATCTGTACATGCCTACTCAGTGCTAAAATATTTTCAAATTATAGGCCTAAAACATGCTAAAAATCGATATTTTAGGTGTCCAAAGTCAATATCTCAAATTCAGGCTCAAAACACCGGAAAATTCGAAATTTTGGGGTCCTAGAAGTGATCTGTACATGCCTACCCCGTGTTAGAGTATTTTCAAAATACAGGCCCAAAACATACTGAAAATCGATCTTTTAGGTGCCCAAAAGTCGATATTTGCATGCATCTTCTGTACCCGTTTATATCTCAAATTCAGGCTCAAAAAACCTGAAAATTCGGGATTTTTGGGTCCTACAAGCGATCTGTACATGCCTACTCCTAGTTAAAGTGTTTTTAAGATACAGACCCAAAACATGCTTAAAATCGATATTTTAGGTGCCTAAAGTCGATATCTGCATTCATCTTCAGTACAAGTTTATATATCAAATTCATACTTAAAACACCCGAAAATTCGATATTTTGAGGTTGTAGAAGCGATCTGTACATGCCTACTCAATGCTAGAATATTTTCAAAATGAAGGCCCAAAACATGCTAAAAATCGATAATTTAGGTGCCCAAAGTCGAAATCCCAAATTCAGGCACAAAACACCCGAATATGCGATATTTTGGGGTCCCAAAATCGATCTATACATTCCTACTCCGTGTTAGAGTATTTTCAAAATACAGGCCCAAAACATACTGAAAATCGATCTTTTAGGTGCCCAAAAGTCTATATGTGTATGCATCTTCTGTACCCGTTTATATCTCAAATTCATGCTCAAAACACCCGAAAATTCGATTTTTTGGTGTCCCAGAAGCGATCTGTACATGCCTACTCAGTGCTAGAATATTTTCAAAATATAGGCTCAAAAAATGCTAAAAATCGATATTTTAGGTGCCCAAAGTCAATATGTGCATGCATCTTCGGTACCCGTTTATATCTCAAATTCAAGCTTAAAACACCCGCAAATTCGATATTTTGGGGTAGGAGAAGCGATTTGTACATGCCTACTCAATGCTAGAATATTTTCAAAATAAAGGCCCAAAACATGGTGAAAATCGATATTTTAGGTGTCCAAAGTCGATATCCCATATTCAGGCACAAAACACCCGAAAATTCGATATTTTAGGGTCCCAAAAGCGATCTGTACATGCCTACTCCATGTTAGAGTATTTTAAAAATACAGGCCCAAAACATACTGAAAATAGATCTTTTAGGTGCCCAAAAGTCGATATGTGCATGCATCTTCTGTACCCGTTTATATCTCAAATTCAGGCTCAAAACACCCGAAAATTCGATATTTTGGTGTCTCAGAAGCGATCTGTACATGCTTACTAAATGCTAGAATATTTTCAAAATATAGGCTCAAAACATGCTAAAAATCGATATTTTAAGTGTCTAAAGTCGATATGTGCATGCATCTTCTGTATCCGTTTATATCTCATTTTCAGGCTCAAAACACCCGAAAATTCGGTATTTTGGGGTCCTAGAAGCGATCTGTACATGCCTCCTCCGTGTTAGAGTATTTTCAAAATACAGACCCAAAACATGC
This sequence comes from Petrolisthes cinctipes, assembly GCA_033782935.1. Lineage (NCBI taxonomy): Eukaryota > Metazoa > Arthropoda > Malacostraca > Decapoda > Porcellanidae > Petrolisthes > Petrolisthes cinctipes. Next base: position 898,617 of record JAWQEG010000781.1, on the reverse strand, counting down.
TGAAAATCGATATTTTAGGTGCCCAAAGTCATTATGTGCATGTATCTTCTGTACCCGTTTATATCACAAATTCAGGCTCAAAACACACGAGAATTCGATATTTTGGGGTCCCAGAAGCGATCTGTACATGCCTACTCAGTGCTAGAATATTTTCAAAATACAGCGCCAAAACATGCTAAAAATCGATATTTTAGGTGCCCAAAGTCGAAATCTCAAATTCTGGAACAAAACACCGGAAAATTCGAAATTTTGGGGTCCTAGAAGTGATCTGTACATGCCTACTCAGTGTTAGTGTATTTTCAAAATACAGGCCCAAAACATACTGAAAATCGTTCTTTTAGGTGCCCAAAAGTCGATATGTGGATGCATCTTCTTTACCTGTTTATATCTCAAATTCAGGCTCAAAAAACCCGAAAATTCGGTATTTTTGGGTCCTAGAAGCGATTTGTACATGCCTACTCCTAGTTAGAGTGTTCTCAAGATACAGACCCAAAACATGCTTAAAATCGATATTTTAGGTGCCCAAAAGTCGATATCTTCAAGCATCTTCAGTACCCGTTTATATCTCAAATTCAGGCTTAAAACACCCGAAAATTCGATATTTTGGGGTCGCAGAAACGATCTGTACATGTCTACTCAATGCTAGAATATTTTCAAAATATAGGCCTAAAAACATGCTAAAAATCGATATTTTAGGTGCCCAATGTCGATATCCCAAATTCAGGCACAAAACACCCGAAAATTCGAAATTTTGGTGTCCTAAAAGCGATCTGTACATGCCTACTCCGTGTTAAAGTATTTTCTAAATACAGGCCCAAAACATACTGAAAATCGATATTTTAGGTGTCTAAAGTCGATATGTGCATGCATCTTCTGTATCCGTTTATATCTCATTTTCAGGCTCAAAACCCCCAAAAATTCGGTATTTTTGGGTCCTAGAAGCGATCTGTACATGCCTCCTCCGTGTTAGAGTATTAATAAATACAGACCCAAAACATGCTGAAAATCGATATTTTATGTGCCCAAAGTAAATATGTGCATGCATCTTCTGTACCCGTTTATATCTCAAATTCAGGCTCAAAACACCCGAAAATTCGATATTTTGGGGTCCCGGAAGCGATCTGTACATGCCTACTCAGTGCTAAAATATTTTCAAATTATAGGCCTAAAACATGCTAAAAATCGATATTTTAGGTGCCCAAAGTCAATATCTCAAATTCAGGCTCAAAACACCGGAAAATTCGAAATTTTGGGGTCCTAGAAGTGATCTGTACATGCCTACCCCGTGTTAGAGTATTTTCAAAATACAGGCCCAAAACATACTGAAAATCGATCTTTTAGGTGCCCAAAAGTCGATATTTGCATGCATCTTCTGTACCCGTTTATATCTCAAATTCAGGCTCAAAAAACCCGAAAATTCGGGATTTTTGGGTCCTACAAGCGATCTGTACATGCCTACTCCTAGTTAAAGTGTTTTTAAGATACAGACCCAAAACATGCTTAAAATCGATATTTTAGGTGCCTAAAGTCGATATCTGCATTCATCTTCAGTACAAGTTTATATATCAAATTCAGACTTAAAACACCCGAAAATTCGATATTTTGGGGTTGTAGAAGCGATCTGTACATGCCTACTCAATGCTAGAATATTTTCAAAATGAAGGCCCAAAACATGCTAAAAATCGATAATTTAGGTGCCCAAAGTCGAAATCCCAAATTCAGGCACAAAACACCCGAATATGCGATATTTTGGGGTCCCAAAATCGATCTATACATTCCTACTCCGTGTTAGAGTATTTTCAAAATACAGGCCCAAAACATACTGAAAATCGATCTTTTAGGTGCCCAAAAGTCGATATGTGCATGCATCTTCTGTACCCGTTTATATCTCAAATTCAGGCTCAAAACACCCGAAAATTCGATATTTTGGTGTCTCAGAAGCGATCTGTACATGCTTACTAAATGCTAGAATATTTTCAAAATATAGGCTCAAAACATGCTAAAAATCGATATTTTAAGTGTCTAAAGTCGATATGTGCATGCATCTTCTGTATCCGTTTATATCTCATTTTCAGGCTCAAAACACCCGAAAATTCGGTATTTTGGGGTCCTAGAAGCGATCTGTACATGCCTCCTCCGTGTTAGAGTATTTTCAAAATACAGACCCAAAACATGCTGAAAATCGATATTTTAGGTGCCCAAAGTCATTATGTGCATGTATCTTCTGTACCCGTTTATATCACAAATTCAGGCTCAAAACACACGAGAATTCGATATTTTGGGGTCCCAGAAGCGATCTGTACATGCCTACTCAGTGCTAGAATATTTTCAAAATACAGCGCCAAAACATGCTAAAAATCGATATTTTAGGTGCCCAAAGTCGAAATCTCAAATTCTGGAACAAAACACCGGAAAATTCGAAATTTTGGGGTCCTAGAAGTGATCTGTACATGCCTACTCAGTGTTAGTGTATTTTCAAAATACAGGCCCAAAACATACTGAAAATCGTTCTTTTAGGTGCCCAAAAGTCGATATGTGGATGCATCTTCTTTACCTGTTTATATCTCAAATTCAGGCTCAAAAAACCCGAAAATTCGGTATTTTTGGGTCCTAGAAGCGATTTGTACATGCCTACTCCTAGTTAGAGTGTTCTCAAGATACAGACCCAAAACATGCTTAAAATCGATATTTTAGGTGCCCAAAAGTCGATATCTTCAAGCATCTTCAGTACCCGTTTATATCTCAAATTCAGGCTTAAAACACCCGAAAATTCGATATTTTGGGGTCGCAGAAACGATCTGTACATGTCTACTCAATGCTAGAATATTTTCAAAATATAGGCCTAAAAACATGCTAAAAATCGATATTTTAGGTGCCCAATGTCGATATCCCAAATTCAGGCACAAAACACCCGAAAATTCGAAATTTTGGTGTCCTAAAAGCGATCTGTACATGCCTACTCCGTGTTAAAGTATTTTCTAAATACAGGCCCAAAACATACTGAAAATCGATATTTTAGGTGTCTAAAGTCGATATGTGCATGCATCTTCTGTATCCGTTTATATCTCATTTTCAGGCTCAAAACCCCCAAAAATTCGGTATTTTTGGGTCCTAGAAGCGATCTGTACATGCCTCCTCCGTGTTAGAGTATTAATAAATACAGACCCAAAACATGCTGAAAATCGATATTTTATGTGCCCAAAGTAAATATGTGCATGCATCTTCTGTACCCGTTTATATCTCAAATTCAGGCTCAAAACACCCGAAAATTCGATATTTTGGGGTCCCGGAAGCGATCTGTACATGCCTACTCAGTGCTAAAATATTTTCAAATTATAGGCCTAAAACATGCTAAAAATCGATATTTTAGGTGCCCAAAGTCAATATCTCAAATTCAGGCTCAAAACACCGGAAAATTCGAAATTTTGGGGTCCTAGAAGTGATCTGTACATGCCTACCCCGTGTTAGAGTATTTTCAAAATACAGGCCCAAAACATACTGAAAATCGATCTTTTAGGTGCCCAAAAGTCGATATTTGCATGCATCTTCTGTACCCGTTTATATCTCAAATTCAGGCTCAAAAAACCCGAAAATTCGGGATTTTTGGGTCCTACAAGCGATCTGTACATGCCTACTCCTAGTTAAAGTGTTTTTAAGATACAGACCCAAAACATGCTTAAAATCGATATTTTAGGTGCCTAAAGTCGATATCTGCATTCATCTTCAGTACAAGTTTATATATCAAATTCAGACTTAAAACACCCGAAAATTCGATATTTTGGGGTTGTAGAAGCGATCTGTACATGCCTACTCAATGCTAGAATATTTTCAAAATGAAGGCCCAAAACATGCTAAAAATCGATAATTTAGGTGCCCAAAGTCGAAATCCCAAATTCAGGCACAAAACACCCGAATATGCGATATTTTGGGGTCCCAAAATCGATCTATACATTCCTACTCCGTGTTAGAGTATTTTCAAAATACAGGCCCAAAACATACTGAAAATCGATCTTTTAGGTGCCCAAAAGTCTATATGTGTATGCATCTTCTGTACCCGTTTATATCTCAAATTCATGCTCAAAACACCCGAAAATTCGATTTTTTGGTGTCCCAGAAGCGATCTGTACATGCCTACTCAGTGCTAGAATATTTTCAAAATATAGGCTCAAAAAATGCTACAAATCGATATTTTAGGTGCCCAAAGTCAATATGTGCATGCATCTTCGGTACCCGTTTATATCTCAAATTCAAGCTTAAAACACCCGCAAATTCGATATTTTGGGGTAGGAGAAGCGATTTGTACATGCCTACTCAATGCTAGAATATTTTCAAAATAAAGGCCCAAAACATGGTGAAAATCGATATTTTAGGTGTCCAAAGTCGATATCCCATATTCAGGCACAAAACACCCGAAAATTCGATATTTTAGGGTCCCAAAAGCGATCTGTACATGCCTACTCCATGTTAGAGTATTTTAAAAATACAGGCCCAAAACATACTGAAAATAGATCTTTTAGGTGCCCAAAAGTCGATATGTGCATGCATCTTCTGTACCCGTTTATATCTCAAATTCATGCTCAAAACACCCGAAAATTCGATATTTTGGTGTCTCAGAAGCGATCTGTACATGCTTACTAAATGCTAGAATATTTTCAAAATATAGGCTCAAAACATGCTAAAAATCGATATTTTAAGTGTCTAAAGTCGATATGTGCATGCATCTTCTGTATCCGTTTATATCTCATTTTCAGGCTCAAAACACCCGAAAATTCGGTATTTTGGGGTCCTAGAAGCGATCTGTACATGCCTCCTCCGTGTTAGAGTATTTTCAAAATACAGACCCAAAACATGCTGAAAATCGATATTTTAGGTGCCCAAAGTCATTATGTGCATGTATCTTCTGTACCCGTTTATATCACAAATTCAGGCTCAAAACACACGAGAATTCGATATTTTGGGGTCCCAGAAGCGATCTGTACATGCCTACTCAGTGCTAGAATATTTTCAAAATACAGCGCCAAAACATGCTAAAAATCGATATTTTAGGTGCCCAAAGTCGAAATCTCAAATTCTGGAACAAAACACCGGAAAATTCGAAATTTTGGGGTCCTAGAAGTGATCTGTACATGCCTACTCCGTGTTAGTGTATTTTCGAAATACAGGCCCAAAACATACTGAAAATCGTTCTTTTAGGTGCCCAAAAGTCGATATGTGGATGCATCTTCTTTACCTGTTTATATCTCAAATTCAGGCTCAAAAAACCCGAAAATTCGGTATTTTTGGGTCCTAGAAGCGATTTGTACATGCCTACTCCTAGTTAGAGTGTTCTCAAGATACAGACCCAAAACATGCTTAAAATCGATATTTTAGGTGCCCAAAAGTCGATATCTTCATGCATCTTCAGTACCCGTTTATATCTCAAATTCAGGCTTAAAACACCCGAAAATTCGATATTTTGGGGTCGCAGAAACGATCTGTACATGTCTACTCAATGCTAGAATATTTTCAAAATATAGGCCTAAAAACATGCTAAAAATCGATATTTTAGGTGCCCAATGTCGATATCCCAAATTCAGGCTCAAAACACCGGAAAATTCGAAATTTTGGGGTCCTAGAAGTGATCTGTACATGCCTACTCAGTGCTAGAATATTTTCAAAATACAGCGCCAAAACATGCTAAAAATCGATATTTTAGGTGCCCAAAGTCGAAATCTCAAATTCTGGAACAAAGCACCGGAAAATTCGAAATTTTGGGGTCCTAGAAGTGATCTGTACATGCCTACTCCGTGTTAGTGTATTTTCAAAATACAGGCCCAAAACATACTGAAAATCGTTCTTTTAGGTGCCCAAAAGTCGATATGTGGATGCATCTTCTTTACCTGTTTATATCTCAAATTCAGGCTCAAAAAACCCGAAAATTCGGTATTTTTGGGTCCTAGAAGCGATTTGTACATGCCTACTCCTAGTTAGAGTGTTCTCAAGATACAGACCCAAAACATGCTGAAAATCGATATTTTATGTGCCCAAAGTAAATATGTGCATGCATCTTCTGTACCCGTTTATATATCAAATTCAGGCTCAAAACACCCGAAAATTCGATATTTTGGGGTCCCGGAAGCGATCTGTACATGCCTACTCAGTGCTAAAATATTTTCAAATTATAGGCCTAAAACATGCTAAAAATCGATATTTTAGGTGCCCAAAGTCAATATCTCAAATTCAGGCTCAAAACACCGGAAAATTCGAAATTTTGGGGTCCTAGAAGTGATCTGTACATGCCTACTCCGTGTTAGAGTATTTTCAAAATACAGGCCCAAAACATACTGAAAATCGATCTTTTAGGTGCCCAAAAGTCGATATTTGCATGCATCTTCTGTACCCGTTTATATCTCAAATTCAGGCTCAAAAAAACCGAAAATTCGGGATTTTTGGGTCCTAGAAGCGATCTGTACATGCCTACTCCTAGTTAAAGTGTTTTTAAGATACAGACCCAAAACATGCTTAAAATCGATATTTTAGGTGCCAAAAGTCGATATCTGCATTCATCTTCAGTACAAGTTTATATATCAAATTCAGACTTAAAACACCCGAAAATTCGATATTTTGGGGTTGTAGAAGCGATCTGTACATGCCTACTCAATGCTAGAATATTTTCAAAATGAAGACCCAAAACATGCTAAAAATCGATAATTTAGGTGCCCAAAGTCGATATCCCAAATTCAGGCACAAAACACCCGAATATGCGATATTTTGGGGTCCCAAAATCGATCTATACATTCCTACTCCGTGTTAGAGTATTTTCAAAATACAGGCCCAAAACATACTGAAAATCGATCTTTTAGGTGCCCAAAAGTCTATATGTGTATGCATCTTCTGTACCCGTTTATATCTCAAATTCATGCTCAAAACACCCGAAAATTCGATTTTTTGGTGTCCCAGAAGCGATCTGTACATGCCTACTCAGTGCTAGAATATTTTCAAAATATAGGCTCAAAAAATGCTAAAAATCGATATTTTAGGTGCCCAAAGTCAATATGTGCATGCATCTTCGGTACCCGTTTATATCTCAAATTCAAGCTTAAAACAACCGCAAATTCGATATTATGGGGTAGGAGAAGCGATTTGTACATGCCTACTCAATGCTAGAATATTTTCAAAATAAAGGCCCAAAACATGGTGAAAATCGATATTTTAGGTGTCCAAAGTCGATATCCCATATTCAGGCACAAAACACCCGAAAATTCGATATTTTAGGGTCCCAAAAGCGATCCGTACATGCCTACTCCATGTTAGAGTATTTTAAAAATACAGGCCCAAAACATACTGAAAATCGATCTTTTAGGTGCCCAAAAGTCGATATGTGCATGCATCTTCTGTACCCGTTTATATCTCAAATTCAGGCTCAAAACACCCGAAAATTCGATATTTTGGTGTCTCAGAAGCGATCTGTACATGCTTACTAAATGCTAGAATATTTTCAAAATATAGGCTCAAAACATGCTAAAAATCGATATTTTAAGTGTCTAAAGTCGATATGTGCATGCATCTTCTGTATCCGTTTATATCTCATTTTCAGGCTCAAAACACCCGAAAATTCGGTATTTTGGAGTCCTAGAAGCGATCTGTACATGCCTCCTCCGTGTTTGAGTATTTTCAAAATACAGACCCAAAACATGCTGAAAATCGATATTTTAGGTGCCCAAAGTCAATATGTGCATGTATCTTCTGTACCCGTTTATATCACAAATTCAGGCTCAAAACACACGAGAATTCGATATTTTGGGGTCCCAGAAGCGATCTGTACATGCCTACTCAGTGCTAGAATATTTTCAAAATACAGCGCCAAAACATGCTAAAAATCGATATTTTAGGTGCCCAAAGTCGAAATCTCAAATTCTGGAACAAAACACCAGAAAATTCGAAATTATGGGGTCCTAGAAGTGATCTGTACATGCCTACTCCGTGTTAGTGTATTTTCAAAATACAGGCCCAAAACATACTGAAAATCGTTCTTTTAGGTGCCCAAAAGTCGATATGTGGATGCATCTTCTTTACCTGTTTATATCTCAAATTCAGGCTCAAAGAACCCGAAAATTCGGTATTTTTGGGTCCTAGAAGCGATCTGTACATGCCTACTCCGTGTTAGTGTATTTTCAAAATACAGGCCCAAAACATACTGAAAATCGATCTTTTAGGTGCCCAAAAGTCGATATGTGCATGCATCTTCTGTACCCGTTTATATCTCAAATTCAGACTCAGAACACACAAAAATTCGATATTTTGATGTCCAAGAAGCGATCTGTACATGCCTACTCCGTGTTAGAGTATTTTTATAATATAGGCCCACAACATGCTGAAAATCGATACTTTAGGTGCCTAAAGTCAATATGTGCATGCATCTTCTGTACCCGTTTATATCTCAAATTCATGCTCAAAACACTCGAAAATTCAATATTTTGGGGTCCCAGAAGCGATCTGTACATGCCTACTCAGTGCTAGAATATTTTCAAAATATAGGCTCAAAACATGCTAAAAATCGATATTTTAAGTGTCCAAAGTCGATATGTGCATGCATCTTCTGTACCCGTTTATATCTCATTTTCAGGCTCAAAACACCCGAAAATTCGGTATTTTTGGGTCCTAGAAGCGATCTGTACATGCCTACTCCATGTTAGAGTATTTTCAAAATACAGGCCCAAAACATGCTGAAAATCGATATTTTAATTGCCCAAAGTCAATATGTGCATGCATCTTCTGTACCCGTTTATATCTCAAATTCAGGCTAAAAAAAAAAAAACGAAAATTCGGTATTTTTGGGTCCTAGAAGCGATCTGTACATGCCTACTCCTAGTTAGAGTATTTTCAAGATACAGACCCAAAACATGCTTAAAATCGATATTTTAGGTGCCCTAAAGTCTATATTTGCATGCATCTTCAGTACCCGTTTATATCTCAAATTCAGACTCAGAACACACGAAAATTCGATATTTTGATGTCCAAGATGCGATCTGTACATGCCTACTATGTGCTAGAATATTTTCAAAATATAGGCCCAAAACATGCTAAAAATCGATATTTTTGGTGCCCAAAGTCGATATCCCAAATTCAGGCACAAAACACCTGAAAATTTGATATTTTGGGGTCCTAAAAACGATCTGTACATGCCTACTCCGTGTTAGAGTATTTTCAAAATACAGGCCCATAACATACTGAAAATCGATATTTTAGGTGCCCAAAAGTCGATATGTGCATGCATCTTCAGTACACGTTTATATCTCAAATTCAGACTCAGAACACACGAAAATTCGATATTTTGATGTCCAAGAAGCGATCTGTACATGCCTACTCCGTGTTAGAATATTTTCAAAATATAGGCCCAAAACATGCTGAAATACGATCTTTTAGGTGCCCGTTTATATCTCAAATTCATGCTCAAAACTCCCGAAAATTCGGTATTTTTGGGTCCTAGAAGCGATCTGTACATGCCTACTCCTAGTTAGAATGTTTTTAAGATACAGACCCAAAACATGCTCAAAATCGATATTTTAGGTGCCCAAAAGTCGATATGTGCATGCATCTTCAGTACCTGTTTATATCTCAAATTCAGATTAAAAACACACGAAAATTCGATATTTTGGGGTCCAAGAAGCGATCTGTACATGCCTACTCCTGTTAGAGTATTTTCAAAATACAGGCCCAAAACATACTGAAAATCGATCGTTTAGGTGCCCAAAATTCGATATGTGCATTCACTTTCTGTACCCGTTTATATCTCAAATTCATGCTCAAAACACCCGAAAAATCGGTATTTTTGGGTCCTAGAAGCGATCTGTACATGCCTACTCCTAGTTAGAATGTTTTCAAGATACAGACCCAAAACACTCTCAAAATCGATATTTTAGGTGCCCAAAAGTCGATATGTGCATGCATCTTCAGTACCCGTTTATATCTCAAATTCATGCTCAAAACACCCGAAAATTCGATATTTTGGTGTCCCAGAAGCGATCTGTACATGCCTACTATGTGCTAGAATATTTTCAAAATATAGGCCCAAAACATGCTAAAAGTCGATATTTTAGGTGCCCAAAGTCGAAATCTCAAATTCAGGCACGAAACACCGGAAAATTCGATATTTTTGGGTCCCAGAAGAGATCTGTTCGTGCCTACTTCGTGTTAGAGTAATTTTATAATACAGCGCCAAAACATGCTGAAAATCGATATTTTAGGTGCCCAAAGTCAATATGTGCATGGATCTTCTGCACCCGTTTATATCTCAAATTCAGGCTCAAAACATCCCAAAATTTGATATTTTGGGGTCCCAGAAGCGATCTGTACATGCCTACTCAGTGCTAGAATATTTTCAAAATATAGGCTCAAAACATGCTAAAAATCGATATTTTAAGTGTCCAAAGTCGATATGTGCATGCATCTTCTGTACCCGTTTATATCTCATTTTCAGGCTTAAAACACCCGAAAATTCGGTATTTTTGGGTCCTAGAAGCGATCTGTACATGCCTACTCCATGTTAGAGTATTTTCAAAATACAAGCCCAAAACATGCTGAAAATCGATATTTTAATTGCCCAAAGTCAATATGTGCATGCATCTTCTGTACCCGTTTATATCTCAAATTCAGGCTAAAAAAAAACGAAAATTCGGTATTTTTGGGTCCTAGAAGCGATCTGTACATGCCTACTCCTAGTTAGAGTGTTTTCAAGATACAGACCCAAAACATGCTTAAAATCGATATTTTAGGTGCTTAAAAGTCGATATCTGCATTCATTTTCTGTACCCGTTTATATCTCAAATTCAGGCTCAAAACACCCGAAAATTCGATATTTTGGTGTCTCAGAAGCGATCTGTACATGTCTACTCAATGCTAGAATATTTTCAAAATATAGGCTCAAAACATGCTAAAAATCGATATTTTAAGTGTCTAAAGTCGATATGTGCATGCATCTTCTGTACCCGTTTATATCACAAATTCAGGCTCAAAAGACCCTAAAATTCTATATTTTGGGGTCCCAGAAGCGATCTTTACATGCCTACTCAGTGCTAGAATATTTTCAAAATATAGGCACAAAATATGCTAAAAATCGATATTTTAAGTGCCCAAAGTCGATATCTCAAATTCAGGCACAAAACAACCGAAAATTCGATATTTTGGTGTCCCAAAAGCGATCTCTAAATACCTACTACGTGTTAGAGTATTTTCAAAAAACAGGCCCATAACATACTGAAAATCGATATTTTAGGTGCCCAAAAGTCGATATGTGCATGCATCTTCAGTACCCGTTTATATCTCAAATTCAGACTCAGAACACACGAAAATTCGATATTTTGATGTCCAAGAAGCGATCTGTACATGCCTACTCTGTGTTAGAGTATTTTCAAAATATAGGCCCAAAATATGCTGAAATACGATCTTTTAGGTGCCCAAAAGTCGATATGTGCATACATCTTCTGTACCCGTTTATATCTCAAATTCATGCTCAAAACACCCGAAAATTTGGTATTTTTGGGTCCTAGAAGCGATCTGTACATGCCTACTCCTAGTTAAAATGTTTTTAAGATGCAGACCCAAAACATGCTCAAAATCGATATTTTACGTGCCCAAAAGTCGATATGTGCATGCATCTTCAGTACCCGTTTATATCTCAAATTCAAGCATAAAACACACGAAAATTCGATATTTTGGGGTCCAAGAAGCGATCTGTACATGCCTACTCCTGTTAGAGTATTTTCAAAATACAAGCTCAAAACATACTGAAAATCGATCTTTTAGGTGCCCAAAAGTCGATATGTGCTTGCATTTTCTGTACCCGTTAATATCTCAAATTCAGGCTCAAAACACCCGAAAATTCGATATTTTGGGGTCCTAAAAGCGATCTGTACATGCCTACTAAATGCTAGAATATTTTCAAAATATAGGCTCAAAACATGCTAAAAATCGATATTTTAAGTGTCTAAAGTCGATATGTGCATGCATCTTCTGTATCCGTTTATATCTCATTTTCAGGCTCAAAACACCCGAAAATTCGGTATTTTTGGGTCCTAGAAGGGATCTGTACATGCCTCCTCCGTGTTAGAGTATTTTCAAAATACAGACCCAAAACATGCTAAAAATCGACATTTTAGGTACCCAAAGTCAATATGTGCATGCATCTTCTGTATCCATTTATATCACAAATTCAGGCTCAAAACACCAGAAAATTCGATATTTTGGGGTGCCAGAAGCAATCTGTACATGCCTACTCAGTGCTAAAATATTTTCAAAATATAGGCCCAAAACATGCTAAAAATTGATATTTTAGGTGCCCAAAGTCGAAATCTCAAATTCAGGCACAAAACACCGGAAAATTCGATATTTTTGGGTCCCAGAAGAGATCTGTACGTGCCTACTCCGTGTTAGAGTAATTTCAAAATACAGCGTCAAAACATGCTGAAAATCGATATTTTAGTTGCCCAAAAGTCGATATGTGCATGCATCTTCTGTACCCGTTTATATCTCAAATTCAGGCTCAAAAAACCCTAAAATTCGGTATTTTTGGATCCTAGAAGCGATCTGTACATGCCTACTCCTAGTTAGAGTGTTTTCAAGATACAGACCCAAAACATGCTTAAAATCGATATTTTAGGTGCCAAAAGTCGATATCTTCATGCATCTTCAGTACCCGTTTATATCTCAAATTCAGGCTTAAAACACCCGAAAATTCGATATTTTGGGGTCGCAGAAACGATCTGTACATGTCTACTCAATGCTAGAATATTTTCAAAATATAGGCCTAAAAACATGCTAAAAATCGATATTTTAGGTGCCCAATGTCGATATCCCAAATTCAGGCACAAAACACCCGAAAATTCGATATTTTGGGGTCCTAAAAGCGATCTGTACATGCCTACTCCGTGTTAAAGTATTTTCTAAATACAGACCCAAAACATGCTTAAAATCGATATTTTAGGTGCTTAAAAGTCGATATCTGCATTCATTTTCTGTACCCGTTTATATCTCAAATTCAGGCTCAAAACACCCGAAAATTCGATATTTTGGTGTCTCAGAAGCGATCTGTACATGTCTACTCAATGCTAGAATATTTTCAAAATATAGGCTCAAAACATGCTAAAAATCGATATTTTAAGTGTCTAAAGTCGATATGTGCATGCATCTTCTGTATCCGTTTATATCTCATTTTCAGGCTCAAAACACCCGAAAATTCGGTATTTTTGGGTCCTAGAAGCGATCTGTACATGCCTCCTCCGTGTTAGAGTATTTTCAAAATATAGACCCAAAACATGCTGAAAATCGATATTTTAGGTGCCCAAAGTCAATATGTGCATGCATCTTCTGTACCCGTTTATATCACAAATTCAGGCTCAAAAGACCCTAAAATTCGATATTTTGGGGTCCCAGAAGCGATCTGTACATGCCTACTCAGTGCTAGAATATTTTCAAAATATAGGCACAAAATATGCTAAAAATCGATATTTTAAGTGCCCAAAGTCGATATCTCAAATTCAGGCACAAAACAACCGAAAATTCGATATTTTGGTGTCCCAAAAGCGATCTCTAAATACCTACTACGAGTTAGAGTATTTTCAAAAAACAGGCCCATAACATACTGAAAATCGATATTTTAGGTGCCCAAAAGTCGATATGTGCATGCATCTTCAGTACCCGTTTATATCTCAAATTCAGACTCAGAACACACGAAAATTCGATATTTTGATGTCCAAGAAGCGATCTGTACATGCCTACTCTGTGTTAGAGTATTTTCAAAATATAGGCCCAAAATATGCTGAAATACGATCTTTTAGGTGCCCAAAAGTCGATATGTGCATTCATCTTCTGTACCCGTTTATATCTCAAATTCATGCTCAAAACACCCGAAAATTTGGTATTTTTGGGTCCTAGAAGCGATCTGTACATGCCTACTCCTAGTTAGAATGTTTTTAAGATACAGACCCAAAACATGCTCAAAATCGATATTTTAGGTGCCCAAAAGTCGATATGTGCATGCATCTTCAGTACCCGTTTATATCTCAAATTCAAGCATAAAACACACGAAAATTCGATATTTTGGGGTCCAAGAAGCGATCTGTACATGCCTACTCCTGTTAGAGTATTTTCAAAATACAAGCTCAAAACATACTGAAAATCGATCTTTTAGGTGCCCAAAAGTCGATATGTGCTTGCATTTTCTGTACCCGTTAATATCTCAAATTCAGGCTCAAAACACCCGAAAATTCGATATTTTGGGGTCCTAAAAGCGATCTGTACATGCCTACTAAATGCTAGAATATTTTCAAAATATAGGCTCAAAACATGCTAAAAATCGATATTTTAAGTGTCTAAAGTCGATATGTGCATGCATCTTCTGTATCCGTTTATATCTCATTTTCAGGCTCAAAACACCCGAAAATTCGGTATTTTTGGGTCCTAGAAGGGATCTGTACATGCCTCCTCCGTGTTAGAGTATTTTCAAAATACAGACCCAAAACATGCTAAAAATCTACATTTTAGGTACCCAAAGTCAATATGTGCATGCATCTTCTGTATCCATTTATATCACAAATTCAGGCTCAAAACACCCTAAAATTCGATATTTTGGGGTGCCAGAAGCAATCTGTACATGCCTACTCAGTGCTAAAATATTTTCAAAATATAGGCCCAAAACATGCTAAAAATTGATATTTTAGGTGCCCAAAGTCGTAATCTCAAATTCAGGCACAAAACACCGGAAAATTCGATATTTTTGGGTCCCAGAAGAGATCTGTACGTGCCTACTCCGTGTTAGAGTAATTTCAAAATACAGCGTCAAAACATGCTGAAAATCGATATTTTAGGTGCCCAAAAGTCGATATGTGCATGCATCTTCTGTACCCGTTTATATCTCAAATTCAGGCTCAAAAAACCCGAAAATTCGGTATTTTTGGATCCTAGAAGCGATCTGTACATGCCTACTCCTAGTTAGAGTGTTTTCAAGATACAGACCCAAAACATGCTTAAAATCGATATTTTAGGTGCCAAAAGTCGATATCTTCATGCATCTTCAGTACCCGTTTATATCTCAAATTCAGGCTTAAAACACCCGAAAATTCGATATTTTGGGGTCGCAGAAACGATCTGTACATGTCTACTCAATGCTAGAATATTTTAAAAATATAGGCCTAAAAACATGCTAAAAATCGATATTTTAGGTGCCCAATGTCGATATCCCAAATTCAGGCACAAAACACCCGAAAATTCGATATTTTGGGGTCCTAAAAGCGATCTGTACATGCCTACTCCGTGTTAAAGTATTTTCTAAATACAGGCCCAAAACATACTGAAAATCGATATTTTAGGTGTCTAAAGTCGATATGTGCATGCATCTTCTGTATCCGTTTATATCTCATTTTCAGGCTCAAAACACCCAAAAATTCGGTATTTTTGGGTCCTAGAAGCGATCTGTACATGCCTCCTCCGTGTTAGAGTATTAATAAATACAGACCCAAAACATGCTAAAAATCGACATTTTAGGTGCCCAAAGTCAATATGTGCATGCATCTTCTGTACCCGTTAATATTACAAATTCAGGCTCAAAACACCAGAAAATTCGATATTTTGGGGTGCCAGAAGCAATCTGTACATGCCAACTCAGTGCTAAAATATTTTCAAAATATAGTCTCAAAACATGCTAAAAATTGATATTTTAGGTGCACAAAGTCGAAATCTCAAATTCCGGCACAAAACACCGGAAAATTCGATATTTTTGGGTCCCAGAAGCGATCTGTACGTGCCTACTCCGTGTTAAAGTAATTTCAAAATACTGCGCCAAAACATGCTGAAAATCGATATTTTAGGTGCCCAAAGTCAATATGTGCATGCATCTTCTGTACCCGTTTATATCTCAAATTCAGGCTCAAAACACCTGAAAATTCGATATTTTGTGGTCCCGGAAGCGATCTGTACATGCCTACTCAGTGCTAAAATATTTTCAAAATATAGGCCTAAAACATGCTAAAAATCGATATTTTAGGTGCCCAAAGTCGATATCTCAAATTCAGGCTCAAAACACCGGAAAATTCGAAATTTTGGGGTCCTAGAAGTAATCTGTACATGCCTACTCCGTGTTAGAGTATTTTCAAAATACAGGCCCAAAACATACTGAAAATCGATCTTTTAGGTGCCCAAAAGTCGATATTTGCATGCATCTTCTGTACCCGTTTATATCTCAAATTCAGGCTCAAAAAACCCGAAAATTCCGGATTTTTGGGTCCTAGAAGCGATCTGTACATGCCTACTCATAGTTAAAGTGTTTTCAAGATACAGACCCAAAACATGCTTAAAATCGATATTTTAGGTGCCTAAAGTCGATATCTGCATTCATCTTCAGTACCCGTTTATATCTCAAATTCAGACTTAAAACACCCGAAAATTCGATATTTTGGGGTTGTAGAAGCGATTTGTACATGTCTACTCAATGCTAGAATATTTTCAAAATAAAGGCCCTAAACATGCTAAAAATCGATATTTTAGGTGTCCAAATTCGATATCCCATATTCAGGCACAAAACACCCGAAAATTCAATATTTTAGGGTCCCAAAAGCGATCTATACATGCCTACTCCGAGTTAGAGTAATTTCAAAATACAGCGCCAAAAACATGCTGAAAATCGATATTTTAGGTGCCCAAAGTCAATATGTGCATGCATCTTCTGTACCCGCTTATATCTCAAATTCAGGCTCAAAACACCCGAAAATTCGATATTTTGGTGTCCCAGAAGCGATCTCTTCATGCCTACTTAGTGCTAGAATATTTTCAAAATATAGGCTCAAAACATGCTAAAAATCGATATTTTAAGTGTACAAAGTCGATATGTGCATGCATCTTCTGTACCCGTTTATATTTTAAATTCAGGCTCAAAACACCCGAAAATTCGATATTTTGGGGTCCCGGAAGCGATCTGTACATGCCTACTCAGTGCTAAAATATTTTCAAAATATAGGCCTAAAACATGCTAAAAATCGATATTTTAGGTGCCCAAAGTCGATATCTCAAATTCAGGCTCAAAACACCGGAAAATTCGATATTTTGGTGTCCTAGAAGTGATCTGTACATGCCTACTCCGTGTTAGAGTATTTTCAAAATACAGGCCCAAAACATACTGAAAATCGATCTTTTAGGTGCCCAAAAGTCGATATTTGCATGGATCTTCTGTACCCGATTATATCTCAAATTCAGGCTCAAAAAACCCTAAAATTCGGTATTTTTGGGTCCTAGAAGCGATCTGTACATGCCTACTCCTAGTTAGAGTGTTTTCAAGATACAGACCCAAAACATGCTTAAAATCGATATTTTAGGTGCCCAAAAGTCGATATCTGCATTCAACTTCAGTACCCGTTTATATCTCAAATTCAGGCTTAAAACACCCGAAAATTCGATATTTTGGGGTTGTAGAAACGATCTGTACATGCCTACTTAATGCTAGAATATTTTCAAAATGAAGGCCCAAAACATGCTAAAAATCGATATTTTAAGTGTCTAAAGTCGATATGTGTATCCATCTTCTGTATCCGATTATATCTCAAATTCATGCTCAAAACACCCGAAAAATCGGTATTTTTGTGTCCTAGAAGCGATCTTTACATGCCTACTCCTAGTTAGAATGTTATCAAGATACAGACCCAAAACACTCTCAAAATCGATATTTTAGGTGCCCAAAAGTCGATATGTGCATGCATCTTCAGTACCCGTTTATATCTCAAATTCAGGCTCAAAACACCCGAAAATTCGATATTTTGGTGTCCCAGAAGCGATCTGTACATGCCTACTCAGTGCTAGAATATTTTCAAAATATAGGCCCAAAACATGCTAAAAGTCGATATTTTAGGTGCCCAAAGTCGAAATCTCAAATTCAGGCACAAAACACCCGAATATGCGATATTTTGGGGTCCCAAAATCGATCTGTACATTCCTACTCCGTGTTAGAGTATTTTCAAAATACAGGCCCAAAACATACTGAAAATCGATCTTTTAGGTGCCCAAAAGTCGATATGTGTATGCATCTTCTGTACCCGTTTATATCTCAAATTCAGGCTCAAAACACCCGAAAATTCGATATTTTGGTGTCCCAGAAGCGATCTGTACATGCCTACTCAGTGCTAGAATATTTTCAAAATATAGGCTCAAAACATGCTAAAAATCGATATGTGCATGCATCTTCGGTACCCGTTTATATCTCAAATTCAAGCTTAAAACAACCTCAAATTCGATATTTTGGGGTAGTAGAAGCGATTTGTACATGCCTACTCAATGCTAGAATATTTTCAAAATATAGGCCCAAAACATGCTAAAAGTCGATATTTTAGGTGCCCAAAGTCGAAATCTCAAATTCAGGCACAAAACACCCGAATATGCGATATTTTGGGGTCCCAAAATCGATCTGTACATTCCTACTCCGTGTTAGAGTATTTTCAAAATACAGGCCCAAAACATACTGAAAATCGATCTTTTAGGTGCCCAAAAGTCGATATGTGTATGCATCTTCTGTACCCGTTTATATCTCAAATTCAGGCTCAAAACACCCGAAAATTCGATATTTTGGTGTCCCAGAAGCGATCTGTACATGCCTACTCAGTGCTAGAATATTTTCAAAATATAGGCTCAAAACATGCTAAAAATCGATATGTGCATGCATCTTCGGTACCCGTTTATATCTCAAATTCAAGCTTAAAACAACCTCAAATTCGATATTTTGGGGTAGTAGAAGCGATTTGTACATGCCTACTCAATGCTAGAATATTTTCAAAATAAATGCCCAAAACATGCTAAAAATCGATATTTTAGGTGTCCAAAGTCGATATCCCATATTCAGGCACAAAACTCCCGAAAATTCGATATTTTAGGGTCCCAAAAGCGATCTGTACATGCCTACTCCATGTTAGAGTATTTTCAAAATACAGGCCCAAAACATACTGAAAATCGATCTTTTAGGTGCCCAAAAGTCTATATGTGCATGCATCTTCTGTACCCGTTTATATCTCAAATTCAGGCTCAAAACACCCAAAAATTCGATATTTTGGTGTCTCAGAAGCGATCTGTACATGCTTACTAAATGCTAGAATATTTTCAAAATATAGGCTCAAAACATGCTAAAAATCGATATTTTAAGTGTCTAAAGTCGATATGTGCATCCATCTTCTGTATCTGATTATATCTCAAATTCATTCTCAAAACACCCGAAAAATCGGTATTTTTGGGTCCTAGAAGCGATCTGTACATGCCTACTCCTAGTTAGAATGTTTTCAAGATACAGACCCAAAACACTCTCTAAATCGATATTTTAGGTGCCCAAAAGTCGATATGTGCATGCATCTTCAGTACCCGTTTATATCTCAAATTCAGGCTCAAAACACCCGAAAATTCGATATTTTGGTGTCCCAGAAGCGATCTGTACATGCCTACTCAGTGCTAGAATATTTTCAAAATATAGGCTCAAAACATGCTAAAAGTCGATATTTTAGGTGCCCAAAGTCGAAATCTCAAATTCAGGAACAAAACACCGGAAAATTCGATATTTTTGGGTCCCAGAAGAGATCTGTACGTGCCTACTCCGTGATAGAGTAATTTCATAATACAGCGCCAAAACATGCTGAAAATCGATATTTTAGGTGCCCAAAGTCAATATGTGCATGGATCTTCTGTACCCGTTTATATCTCAAATTCAGGCTCAAAAAAACGAAAATTCGGTATTTTTGGGTCCTAGAAGCGATCTGTACATGCCTACTCCTAGTTAGAGTGTTTTCAAGATACAGACCCAAAACATGCTTAAAATCGATATTTTAGGTGCCCAAAAGTCGATATCTGAGTGCATCTTCAGTACCCGTTTATATCTCAAATTCAGGCTTAAAACACCCGAAAATTCGATATTTTGGGGTCGCAGAAACGATCTGTACATGTCTACTCAATGCTAGAATATTTTCAAAATATAGGCCTAAAACATGCTAAAATTCGATATTTTAGGTGCCCAAAATCGATATCCCAAATTCAGGCACAAAACACCTGAAAATTCGATATCTAGGGGTCCGAAAAACGATCTGTACATGCCTACTCCGAGTTAGAGTATTTTCAAAAATCGATATTTTAGGTGCCCAAAAGTCGATATGTGCATGCATCTTCAGTACCCGTTTATATCTCAAATTCAGACTCAGAACACACGAAAAGTCGATATTTTGATGTCCAAGAAGCGATCTGTACATGCCTACTCCGTGTTAGAGTATTTGCAAAATATAGGCCCAAAACATGCTGAAATACGATCTTTTAGGTGCCCAAAAGTCGATATGTGCATTTATCTTCTGTACCCGTTTATATCTCAAATTCATGCTCAAAACACCCGAAAATTCGGTATTTTTGGGTCCTAGAAGCGATCTGTACATGCCTACTCCTAGTTAAAATGTTTTCAAGATACAGACCCAAAACATGCTCAAAATCGATATTTTAGGTACCCAAATGTCGATATGTGCATGCATCTTCAGTACCCGTTTATATCTCAAATTCAGACTCAAAACACACGAAAATTCGATATTTTGGGGTCCAAGAACCGATCTGTACATGCTTACTCCTGTTAGAGTATTTTCAAAATACAGGCCCAAAACATACTGAAAATCGATCTTTTAGGTGCCCAAAATTCGATATGTGCTTGCATTTTCTGTACCCGTTTATATCTCAAATTCAGGCTCAAAACACCCGAAAATTCGATATTTTGGTGTCTCAGAAGCGATCTGTACATGCCTACTAAATGCTAGAATATTTTCAAAATATAGGCTCAAAACATGCTAAAAATCGATATTTTAAGTGTCTAAAGTCGATATGTGCATGCATCTTCTGTATCCGTTTATATCTCATTTTCAGGCTCAAAACACCCGAAAATTCGGTATTTTTGGGTCCTAGAAGCGATCTGTATATGCCTCCTCCGTGTTAGAGTATTTTCAAAATATAGACCCAAAACATGCTGAAAATCGATATTTTAGGTGCCCAAAGTCGATATCTCAAATTCAGGCACAAAACAACAGAAAATTCGATATTTTGGTGTCCCAAAAGCGATCTCTACATGCCTACTCCGTGTTAGAGTATTTTCAAAATACAGGCCCAAAACATACTGAAATACGATCTTTTAGGTGCCCAAAAGTCGATATGTGCATTCATCTTCTGTACCCGTTTATATCTCAAATTCATGCTCAAAACACCCGAAAATTCGGTATTTTTGGGTCCTAGAAGCGATCTGTACATGCCTACTCCTAGTTAAAATGTTTAAAAGATACACACCCAAAACATGCTCAAAATCGATATTTTAGGTGCCCAAATGTCGATATGTGCATGCATCTTCAGTACCCGTTTATATCTCAAATTCAGACTCAAAACACACGAAAATTCGATATTTTTGGGTCCAAGAAGCGATCTGTACATGCCTACTCCTGTTAGAGTATTTTCAAAATACAGGCCCAAAACATACTGAAAATAGATCTTTTAGGTGCCCAAAAGTCGATATGTGCATGCATCTTCTGTACCCGTTTATATCTCAAATTCAGGCTCAAAACACCCGAAAATTCGATATTTTGGTGTCTCAGAAGCGATCTGTACATGCCTACTAAATGCTAGAATATTTTCAAAATATAGTCTCAAAACATGCTTAAAATCGATATTTTAAGTGTCTAAAGTCGATATGTGCATGCATATTCTGCATCCGTTTATATCTCATTTTCAGGCTCAAAACACCCGAAAATTCGGTATTTTTGGGTCCTAGAAGCGATCTGTACATGCCTCCTCCGTGTTAGAGTATTTTTAAATTACAGACCAAAAACGTGCTAAAAATCGACATTTTAGGTGCCCAAAGTCAATATGTGCATGCATCTTCTGTACCCGTTTATATCACAAATTCAGGCTCAAAACACCCGAAAATTCGATATTTTGGTGTCCCAGAAGCGATCTGTACATGCCTACTCAGTGCTAGAATATTTTCAAAATATAGGCCCAAAACATGCTAAAAGTCGATATTTTAGGTGCCCAAAGTCGAAATCTCAAATTCAGGCACAAAACACCGGAAAATTCGATATTTTTGGGTCCCAGAAGAGATCTGTACGTGCCTACTCCGTGTTAGAGTAATTTCATAATACAGCGCCAAAACATGCTGAAAATCGATATTTTAGGTGCCCAAAGTCAATATGTGCATGCATCTTCTGTACCCGTTTATATCTCAAATTCTGGCTGAAAACACCCGCAAATTCGATATTTTGGGGTCCCAGAAGCGATCTGTACATGCCTACTCAGTGCTAGAATATTTTCAAAATATAGGCTCAAAACATGCTAAAAATCGATATTTTAAGTGTCCAAAGTCGATATGTGCATGCATCTTCTGTACCCGTTTATATCTCATTTTCAGGCTCAAAACACCCAAAAATTCGGTAATTTTGGGTCCTAGAAGCGATCTGTACATGTCTACTCCATGTTAGAGTATTTTCAAAATACAGGCCCAAAACATGCTGAAAATCGATATTTTAATTGCCCAAAGTCAATATGTGCATGCATCTTCTGTACCCGTTTATATCTCAAATTCAGGCTAAAAAAAAAAAAAGGAAAATTCGGTATTTTTGGGTCCTAGAAGCGATCTGTACATGCCTACTCCTAGTTAGAGTATTTTCAAGATACAGACCCAAAACATGCTTAAAATCGATATTTTAGGTGCCCAAAAGTCGATATCTGCATGCATCTTCAGAACCCGTTTATATCTCAAATTCAGGCTTAAAACACCCGAAAATTAGATATTTGGAGTCGCAGAAACGATCTGTACATGTCTACTCAATGCTAGAATATTTTCAAAATATAGGCCTAAAACATGCTAAAAATCGATATTTTAGGTGCCCAAAGTCGATATCCCAAATTCAGGCAGAAAACACCTGAAAATTCGATATTTTGGGGTCCTAAAAACGATCTGTACATGCCTACTCCGTGTTAGAGTATTTTCAAAATACAGGCCCATAACATACTGAAAATCGATATTTTAGGTGCCGAAAAGTCGATATGTGCATGCATCTTCAGTACCCGTTTATATCTCAAATTCAGACTCAGAACACACGAAAATTCGATATTTTGATGTCTAAGAAGCGATCTGTACATGCCTACTAAGTGTTAGAGTATTTTCAAAATATAGGCCCAAAACATGCTGAAATACGATCTTTTAGGTGCCCAAAAGTCGATATGTGCATTCATCTTCTGTACCCGTTTATATCTCAAATTCATGCTCAAAACACCCGAAAATTCGGTATTTTTGGGTCCTAGAAGCGATCTGTACATGCCTACTCCTAGTTAGAATGTTTTTAAGATACAGACCCAAAACATGCTCAAAATCGATATTTTAGGTGCCCAAAAGTCGATATGTGCATGCATCTTCAGTACCCGTTTATATCTCAAATTCAGACTCAAAACACACGAAAATTTCTATATTTTGGGGTCCAAGAAGCGATCTGTACATGCCTACTCCTGTTAGAGTATTTTCAAAATACAGGCCCAAAACATACTGAAAATCGATCTTTTAGGTGCCCAAAATTCGATATGTGCATTCATTTTCTGTACCCGTTTATATCTCAATATTCAGGCTCAAAACACCCGAAAATTCGATATTTTGGTGTCTCAGAAGCGATCTGTACATGCCTACTAAATGCTAGAATATTTTCAAAATATAGGCTCAAAACATGCTAAAAATCGATATTTTAAGTGTCTAAAGTCGATATGTGCATGCATCTTCTGTATCCGTTTATATCTCATTTTCAGGCTCAAAACACCCGAAAATTCGGTATTTTTGGGTCCTAGAAGCGATCTGTACATGCCTCCTCCGTGTTAGAGTATTTTCAAAATATAGACCCAAAACATGCTGAAAATCGATATTTTAGGTGCCCAAAGTCAATATGTGCATGCATCTTCTGTACCCGTTTATATCAGAAATTCAGGCTCAAAACACCATAAAATTCGATATTTTGGGGTCCCAGAAGCGATCTGTACATGCCTACTCAGTGCTAGAATATTTTCAAAATATAGGCACAAAATATGCTAAAAATCGATATTTTAGGTGCCCAAAGTCGATATCTCAAATTCAGGCACAAAACAACCGAAAATTCGATATTTTGGTGTCCCAAAAGCGATCTCTACATACCTACTACGTGTTAGAGTATTTTCAAAATACAGGCCCATAACATACTGAAAATCGATATTTTAGGTGCCCAAAAGTCGATATGTGCATGCATCTTCTGTATCCGTTTATATCTCATTTTCAGGCTCAAAACACCCGAAAATTCGGTATTTTTGGGTCCTAGAAGCGATCTGTACATGCCTCCTCCGTGTTAGAGTATTTTCAAAATATAGACCCAAAACATGCTGAAAATCGATATTTTAGGTGCCCAAAGTCAATATGTGCATGCATTTTCTGTACCCGTTTATATCACAAATTCAGGCTCAAAACACCCTAAAATTCGATATTTTGGGGTCCTAGAAGCGATCTGTACATGCCTACTCAGTGCTAGAATATTTTCAAAATATAGGCAAAAAATATGCTAAAAATCGATATTTTAGGTGCCCAAAGTCGATATCTCAAATTCAGGCACAAAACAACCGAAAATTCGATATTTTGGTGTCCCAAAAGCAATCTCTACATGCCTACTCCGTGTTAGAGTATTTTCAAAATACAGGCCCAAAACATACTGAAATACGATCTTTTAGGTGCCCAAAAGTCGATATGTGCATTCATCTTCTGTACCCGTTTATATCTCAAATTCATGCTAAAAACACCCGAAAATTCGGTATTTTTGGGTCCTAGAAGCGATCTGTACATGCCTACTCCTAGTTAAAATTTTTTCAAGATACAGACCCAAAACATGCTCAAAATCGATATTTTAGGTGCCCAAATGTCGATATGTGCATGCATCTTCAGTACCCGTTTATATCTCAAATTCAGACTCAAAACCACACGAAAATTCGATATTTTGGGGTCCAAGAAGCGATCTGTACATGCCTACTCCTGTTAGAGTATTTTCAAAATACAGGCCCAAAACATACTGAAAATAGATCTTTTAGGTGCCCAAAAGTCGATATGTGCATGCATCTTCTGTACCCGTTTATATCTCAAATTCAGGCCCAAAACACCCGAAAATTCGATATTTTGGTGTCTCAGAAGCGATCTGTACATGCCTAACGATATTTTAGGTGCACATAAGTCAATATGTGCATGCATCTTCTGTACCCGTTTATATCTCAAATTCAGGCTCAAAACACCCGAAAATTCGATATTTTGGTGTCTCAGAAGCGATCTGTACATGCCTACTAAATGCTAGAATATTTTCAAAATATAGTCTCAAAACATGCTAAAAATCGATATTTTAAGTGTCTAAAGTCGATATGTCCATGCATCTTCTGCATCCGTTTATATCTCATTTTCAGGCTCAAAACACCCGAAAATTCGGTATTTTTGGGTCCTAGAAGCGATCTGTACATGCCTCCTCCGTGTTAGAGTATTTTTAAAATACAGACCCAAAACATGCTAAAAATCGACATTTTAGGTGCCCAAAGTCAATATGTGCATGCATCTTCTGTACCCGTTTATATCACAAATTCAGGCTCAAAACACCATAAAATTCGATATTTTGGGGTGCCAGAAGCAATCTGTACATAGCCTACTCAGTGCTAAAATATTTTCAAAATATAGGCCCAAAACATGCTAAAAATTGATATTTTAGGTGCCCAAAGTCTAAATCTCAAATTCAGGCACAAAACACCGGAAAATTCGATATTTTTGGGTCCCAGAAGAGATCTGTACGTGCCTACTCCGTGTTAGAGTAATTTCAAAAAACAGCGCCAAAACATGCTGAAAATCGATATTTTAGGTGCCCAAAGTCAATATGTGCATGCATCTTCTGTACCCGTTTATATCTCAAATTCAGGCTCAAAACACCCAAAAATTCGATATTTTGGTGTCCCAGAAGCGATCTGTACATGCCTTCTCAGTGCTAGAATATTTTCAAAATATAGGCTCAAAACATGCTAAAAATCGATATTTTAAGTGTCCAAAGTCGATATGTGCATGCATCTTCTGTACCCGTTTAAATCTCATTTTTAGGCTCAAAACACCCAAAAATTCGGTATTTTTGGGTCCTAGAAGCGATCTGTACATGCCTACTCCGTGTTAGAGTATTTTCAAAATACAGGCCCAAAACATGCTGAAAATCGAAATTTTAGGTGCCCAAAGTCAATATGTGCATGCATCTTCTGTACCCGTTTATATCTCAAATTCAAGCTCAAAATACCCGAAAATTCGATATTTTGGGGTCCCGGAAGCGATATGTACATGCCTACTCAGTGCTAGAATATTTTCAAAATACAGGCCCAAAACATACTGAAAATCGATCTTTTAGGTGCCCAAAAGTCGATATGTGCATGCATCATCTGTACCCGTTTATATCTCAAATTCAGGCTCAAAAAACCCGAAAATTCGGGATTTTTGGGTCCTAGAAGCGATCTGTAAATGCCTACTCCTAGTTACAGTGTTTTCAAGATACAGACCCAAAACATCCTTAAAATCGATATTTTAGGTGCCCAAAAGTCGATTTCTGCATGCATCTTCAGTACCCGTTTATATCTCAAATTCAGGCTTAAAACACCCGAAAATTCGATATTTTGGGGTCGCAGAAACGATCTGTACATGTCTACTCAATGCTAGAATATTTTCAAAATATAGGCCTAAAAACATGCTAAAAATCGATATTTTAGGTGCCCAATGTCGATATCCCAAATTCAGGCACAAAACACCCGAAAATTCGATATTTTGGGGTCCTAAAAGCGATCTGTACATGCCTACTCCGTGTTAAAGTATTTTCTAAATACAGGCCCAAAACATACTGAAAATCGATATTTTAGGTATCTAAAGTCGATATGTGCATGCATCTTCTGTATCCGTTTATATCTCATTTTCAGGCTCAAAACACCCGAAAATTCGGTATTTTTGGGTTCTAGAAGCGATCTGTACATGCCTTCTCCGTGTTAGAGTATTAATAAATACAGATCCAAAACATGCTGAAAATCGACATTTTAAGTGCCCAAAGTCAATATGTGCATGCATCTTCTGTACCCGTTTATATTACAAATTCAGGCTCAAAACACCAGAAAATTCGATATTTTGGGGTGCCAGAAGCAATCTGTACATGCCAACTCAGTGCTTAAATATTTTCAAAATATAGGCCCAAAACATGCTAAAAATTGATATTTTAGGTGCCCAAAGTCGAAATCTCAAATTCAGGCACAAAACACCGGAAAATTCGATATTTTTGGGTCCCAGAAGAGATCTGTACGTGCCTACTCCGTGTTAGAGTAATTTCAAAATACAGCGCCAAAACATGCTGAAAATCGATATTTTAGGTGCCCAAAGTCAATATGTGCATGCATCTTCTGTACCCGTTTATATCTCAAATTCAGGCTCAAAACACCCGCAAATTCGATATTTTGGTGTCCCAGAAGCGATCTGTACATGCCTTCTCAGTGCTAGAATATTTTCAAAATATAGGCTCAAAACATGCTAAAAATCGATATTTTAGGTGCCCAAAGTCGAAATCTCAAATTCAGGCACAAAACACCGGAAAATTCGATATTTTTGGGTCCCAGAAGAGATCTGTACGTGCCTACTCCGTGGTAGAGTAATTTCAAAATACAGCGCCAAAACATGCTGAAAATCGATATTTTAGGTGCCCAAAGTCAATATGTGCATGCATCTTCTGTATCCGTTTATATCTCAAATTCAGGCTCAAAACACCCGCAAATTCGATATTTTGGTGTCCCAGAAGCGATCTGTACATGCCTTCTCAGTGCTAGAATATTTTCAAAATATAGGCTAAAAACATGCTAAAAATCGATATTTTAGGTGCCCAAAGTCGAAATCTCAAATTCAGGCACAAAACACCGGAAAATTCGATATTTTTGGGTCCCAGAAGAGATCTGTACGTGCCTACTCCGTGGTAGAGTAATTTCAATATACATCGCCAAAACATGCTGAAAATCGATATTTTAGGTGCCCAAAGTCAATATGTGCATGCATCTTCTGTACCCGTTTATATCTCAAATTCAGGCTCAAAACACCCGCAAATTCGATATTTTGGTGTCCCAGAAGCGATCTGTACATGCCTTCTCAGTGCTAGAATATTTTCAAAATATAGGCTCAAAACATGCTAAAAATCGATATTTTAAGTGTCCAAAGTCGATATGCGCATGCATCTTCTGTACCCGTTTATATCTCATTTTCAGGCTCAAAACACCCGAAAATTCGGTATTTTTGGGTCCTAGAAGCGATCTGTACATGCCTACTCCGTGTTAGAGTATTTTCAAAATACAGGCCCAAAACATGCTGAAAATCGAAATTTTAGGTGCCCAAAGTCAATATGTGCATGCATCTTCTGTACCCGTTTATATCTCAAATTCAGGCTCAAAACACCCGAAAATTCGATATTTTGGGGTCCCGGAAGCGATCTGTACATGCCTACTCAGTGCTAGAATATTTTCAAAATACAGGCCCAAAACATACTGAAAATCGATCTTTTAGGTGCCCAAAAGACGATATGTGCATGCATCTTCTGTACCCGTTTATATCTCAAATTCAGGCTCAAAAAACCCGAAAATTCGGTATTTTTGGGTCCTAGAAGCGATCTGTACATGCCTACTCCTAGTTAGAGTGTTTTCAAGATATAGACCCAAAACATGCTTAAAATCGATATTTTAGGTGCCCAAAAGTCGATATCTGCATGCATCTGCAGTACCCGTTTATATCTCAAATTCAGGCTTAAAACACCCGAAAATTCGATATTTTGGGGTCGCAGAAACGATCTGTACATGTCTACTCAATGCTAGAATATTTTCAAAATATAGGCCTAAAAACATGCTAAAAATCGATATTTTAGGTGCCCAATGTCGATATCCCAAATTCAGGCACAAAACACCCGAAAATTCGATATTTTGGGGTCCTAAAAGCGATCTGTACATGCCTACTCCGTGTTAAAGTATTTTCTAAATACAGGCCCAAAACATAATGAAAATCGATATTTTAGGTGTCTAAAGTCGATATGTGCATGCATCTTCTGTGTCCGTTTATATCTCATTTTCAGGCTCAAAACACCCGAAAATTCGGTATTTTTGGGTCCTAGAAGCGATCTGTACATGCCTTCTCCGTGTTAGAGTATTAATAAATACAGACCCAAAACATGCTGAAAATCGACATTTTAGGTGCCCAAAGTCAATATGTGCATGCATATTCTGTACCCGTTTATATTACAAATTCAGGCTCAAAACACCAGAAAATTCGATATTTTGGGGTGCCAGAAGCAATCTGTACATGGCAACTCAGTGCTAAAATATTTTCAAAATATAGTCCCAAAACATGCTAGAAATTGATAATTAGGTGCACAAAGTCGAAATCTCAAATTCAGGCACAAAACACCGGAAAATTCGATATTTTTGGGTCCCAGAAGCGATCTGTACGTGCCTACTCCGTGTTAAAGTAATTTCAAAATACTGCGCCAAAACATGCTGAAAATCGATATTTTAGGTGCCCAAAGTCAATATGTGCATGCATCTTCTGTACCCGCTTATATCTCAAATTCAGGCTCAAAACACCCGAAAATTCGATATTTTGGGGTCCGTGAAGCGATCTGTACATGCCTACTCAGTGCTAGAATATTTTCAAATTAAGGGCCCATAACATGCTAAAAATCGATATTTTAGGTGCCCAAAGTCGACATCTCAAATTCAGGCTCAAAACACCGATAAATTCGAAATTTTGGGGTCCTAGAAGTGATCTGTACATGCCTACTCCGTGTTAGAGTATTTTCAAAATACAGGCCCAAAACATACTGAAAATCGATCTTTTAGGTGCCCAAAAGTCGATATGTGGATGCATCTTCTGTACCTGTTTATATCTCAAATTCAGGCTCAAAAAACCCGAAAATTCGGTATTTTTGGGTCCTAGAAGCGATCTGTACATGCCTACTCCTAGTTAGAATGTTTTCAAGATACAGACCCAAAACATGTTCAAAATCGATATTTTAGGTGCCCAAAAGTCGATATCTGCATGCATCTTCAGTACCCGTTTATATCTCAAATTCAGGCTTAATACAACCGAAAATTCGGTATTTTGGGGTTGCAGAAACGATGTCTACTCAATGCCAGAATATTTTCAAAATATAGGCCTAAAACATGCTAAAAATCGATATTTTAGGTGCCCAAAGTCGATATCCCAAATTCAGGCACAAAACACCCGAAAATTCAATATTTTGGGGTCTTAAAATCAATCTGTACATGCCTACTCCGTGTTAGAGTATTTTCAAAATACAGGCCCAAAACATACTGAAAATCGATATTTTAGGTGCCCAAAAGTCGATATGTGCATGCATCTTCAGTACCCGTTTATATCTCAAATTCAGACTCAGAACACACAAAAATTCGATATTTTGATGTCCAAGAAGCGATCTGTACATGCCTACTCCGTGTTAGAGTATTTTTATAATATAAGCCCAAAACATGCTGAAAATCGATATTTTAGGTGCCTAAAGTCAATATGTGCATGCATCTTCTGTACCCGTTTATATCTCAAATTTAGGCTTAAAACACCCGAAAATTCGGTATTTTGGGGTTGTAGAAGCGATCTGTACATGTCTACTCAATGCTAGAATATTTTCAAAATAAAGGCCCAAAACATGCTAAAAATCGATAATTTAGGTGCCCAAAGTCGATATCCCAAATTCAGGCACAAAACACCCGAATATGCGATATTTTGGGGTCCCAAAAGCGATCTGTACATGCCTACTCCGTGTTAGAGTATTTTCAAAATACAGGCCCAAAACATACTGAAAATCGATCTTTTAGGTGCCCAAAAGTCGATATGTGTATGCATCTTCTGTACCCGTTTATATCTCAAATTCAGGCTCAAAACACCCGAAAATTCGATATTTTGGTGTCCCAGAAGCGATCTTTTCATGCCTACTCAGTGGTAGAATATTTTCAAAATACAGGCCCAAAACATACTGAAAATCGATCTTTTAGGTGCCCAAAAGTCGATATGTGTATGCATCTTCTGTACCCGTTTATATCTCAAATTCAGGCTCAAAAACACCCGAAAATTCGATATTTTGGGGTCCCGGAAGCGATCTGTACATGCCTACTCAGTGCTAAATTATTTTCAAAATATAGTCCTAAAACATGCTAAAAATCGATATTTTAGGTGCCCAAAGTCGATATCTCAAATTCAGGCTCAAAACACCGGAAAATTCGAAATTTTGGTGTCCTAGAAGTGATCTGTACATGCCTACTCCGTGTTAGAGTATTTTCAAAATACAGGCCCAAAACATACTGAAAATCGATCTTTTAGGTGCCCAAAAGTCGATATTTGCATGGATCTTCTGTACCCGATTAAATCTCAAATTCAGGCTCAAAAAACCCTAAAATTCGGTATTTTTGGGTCCTAGAAGCGATCTGTACATGCCTACTCCTAGTTAGAGTGTTTTCAAGATACAGACCCAAAACATGCTTAAAATCGATATTTTAGGTGCCCAAAAGTCGATATCTGCATTCATCTTCAGTACCCGTTTATATCTCAAATTCAAGCTTAAAACACCCGAAAATTCGATATTTTGGGGTTGTAGAAGCGATCTGTACATGCCTACTCAATGCTAGAATATTTTCAAAATGAAGGCCCAAAACATGCTAAAAATCGATAATTTAGGTGCCCAAAGTCGATATCCCAAATTCAGGCACAAAACACCCGAATATGCGATATTTTGGGGTCCCAAAATCGATCTGTACATTCCTACTCCGTGTTAGAGTATTTTCAAAATACAGGCCGAAAACATACTGAAAATCGATCTTTTAGGTGCCCAAAAGTCGATATGTGTATGCATCTTCTGTACCCGCTTATATCTCAAATTCAGGCTCAAAACACCCGAAAATTCGATATTTTGGTGTCCCAGAAGCGATCTGTACATGCCTACTCAGTGCTAGAATATTTTCAAATTAAGGGCCCATAACATGCTAAAAATCGATATTTTAGGTGCCCAAAGTCGACATCTCAAATTCAGGCTCAAAACACCGATAAATTCGAAATTTTGGGGCCCTAGAAGTGATCTGTACATGCCTACTCCGTGTTAGAGTATTTTCAAAATACAGGCCCAAAACATACTGAAAATCGATCTTTTAGGTGCCCAAAAGTCGATATGTGGATGCATCTTCTGTACCTGTTTATATCTCAAATTCAGGCTCAAAAAACCCGAAAATTCGGTATTTTTGGGTCCTAGAAGCGATCTGTACATGCCTACTCCTAGTTAGAATGTTTTCAAGATACAGACCCAAAACATGTTCAAAATCGATATTTTAGGTGCCCAAAAGTCGATATCTGCATGCATCTTCAGTACCCGTTTATATCTCAAATTCAGGCTTAATACAACCGAAAATTCGGTATTTTGGGGTTGCAGAAACGATGTCTACTCAATGCCAGAATATTTTCAAAATATAGGCCTAAAACATGCTAAAAATCGATATTTTAGGTACCCAAAGTCGATATCCCAAATTCAGGCACAAAACACCCGAAAATTCAATATTTTGGGGTCTTAAAATCAATCTGTACATGCCTACTCCGTGTTAGAGTATTTTCAAAATACAGGCCCAAAACATACTGAAAATCGATATTTTAGGTGCCCAAAAGTCGATATGTGCATGCATCTTCAGTACCCGTTTATATCTCAAATTCAGACTCAGAACACACAAAAATTCGATATTTTGATGTCCAAGAAGCGATCTGTACATGCCTACTCCGTGTTAGAGTATTTTTATAATATAAGCCCAAAACATGCTGAAAATCGATATTTTAGGTGCCTAAAGTCAATATGTGCATGCATCTTCTGTACCCGTTTATATCTCAAATTTAGGCTTAAAACACCCGAAAATTCGATATTTTGGGGTTGTAGAAGCGATCTGTACATGTCTACTCAATGCTAGAATATTTTCAAAATAAAGGCCCAAAACATGCTAAAAATCGATAATTTAGGTGCCCAAAGTCGATATCCCAAATTCAGGCACAAAACACCCGAATATGCGATATTTTGGGGTCCCAAAAGCGATCTGTACATGCCTACTCCGTGTTAGAGTATTTTCAAAATACAGGCCCAAAACATACTGAAAATCGATCTTTTAGGTGCCCAAAAGTCGATATGTGTATGCATCTTCTGTACCCGTTTATATCTCAAATTCAGGCTCAAAACACCCGAAAATTCGATATTTTGGTGTCCCAGAAGCGATCTTTTCATGCCTACTCAGTGGTAGAATATTTTCAAAATACAGGCCCAAAACATACTGAAAATCGATCTTTTAGGTGCCCAAAAGTCGATATGTGTATGCATCTTCTGTACCCGTTTATATCTCAAATTCAGGCTCAAAAACACCCGAAAATTCGATATTTTGGGGTCCCGGAAGCGATCTGTACATGCCTACTCAGTGCTAAATTATTTTCAAAATATAGTCCTAAAACATGCTAAAAATCGATATTTTAGGTGCCCAAAGTCGATATCTCAAATTCAGGCTCAAAACACCGGAAAATTCGAAATTTTGGTGTCCTAGAAGTGATCTGTACATGCCTACTCCGTGTTAGAGTATTTTCAAAATACAGGCCCAAAACATACTGAAAATCGATCTTTTAGGTGCCCAAAAGTCGATATTTGCATGGATCTTCTGTACCCGATTAAATCTCAAATTCAGGCTCAAAAAACCCTAAAATTCGGTATTTTTGGGTCCTAGAAGCGATCTGTACATGCCTACTCCTAGTTAGAGTGTTTTCAAGATACAGACCCAAAACATGCTTAAAATCGATATTTTAGGTGCCAAAAAGTCGATATCTGCATTCATCTTCAGTACCCGTTTATATCTCAAATTCAAGCTTAAAACACCCGAAAATTCGATATTTTGGGGTTGTAGAAGCGATCTGTACATGCCTACTCAATGCTAGAATATTTTCAAAATGAAGGCCCAAAACATGCTAAAAATCGATAATTTAGGTGCCCAAAGTCGATATCCCAAATTCAGGCACAAAACACCCGAATATGCGATATTTTGGGGTCCCAAAATCGATCTGTACATTCCTACTCCGTGTTAGAGTATTTTCAAAATACAGGCCGAAAACATACTGAAAATCGATCTTTTAGGTGCCCAAAAGTCGATATGTGTATGCATCTTCTGTACCCGCTTATATCTCAAATTCAGGCTCAAAACACCCGAAAATTCGATATTTTGGGGTCCGTGAAGCGATCTGTACATGCCTACTCAGTGCTAGAATATTTTCAAATTAAGGGCCCATAACATGCTAAAAATCGATATTTTAGGTGCCCAAAGTCGACATCTCAAATTCAGGCTCAAAACACCGATAAATTCGAAATTTTGGGGTCCTAGAAGTGATCTGTACATGCCTACTCCGTGTTAGAGTATTTTCAAAATACAGGCCCAAAACATACTGAAAATCGATCTTTTAGGTGCCCAAAAGTCGATATGTGGATGCATCTTCTGTACCTGTTTATATCTCAAATTCAGGCTCAAAAAACCCGAAAATTCGGTATTTTTGGGTCCTAGAAGCGATCTGTACATGCCTACTCCTAGTTAGAATGTTTTCAAGATACAGACCCAAAACATGTTCAAAATCGATATTTTAGGTGCCCAAAAGTCGATATCTGCATGCATCTTCAGTACCCGTTTATATCTCAAATTCAGGCTTAATACAACCGAAAATTCGGTATTTTGGGGTTGCAGAAACGATGTCTACTCAATGCCAGAATATTTTCAAAATATAGGCCTAAAACATGCTAAAAATCGATATTTTAGGTGCCCAAAGTCGATATCCCAAATTCAGGCACAAAACACCCGAAAATTCAATATTTTGGGGTCTTAAAATCAATCTGTACATGCCTACTCCGTGTTAGAGTATTTTCAAAATACAGGCCCAAAACATACTGAAAATCGATATTTTAGGTGCCCAAAAGTCGATATGTGCATGCATCTTCAGTACCCGTTTATATCTCAAATTCAGACTCAGAACACACAAAAATTCGATATTTTGATGTCCAAGAAGCGATCTGTACATGCCTACTCCGTGTTAGAGTATTTTTATAATATAAGCCCAAAACATGCTGAAAATCGATATTTTAGGTGCCTAAAGTCAATATGTGCATGCATCTTCTGTACCCGTTTATATCTCAAATTTAGGCTTAAAACACCCGAAAATTCGATATTTTGGGGTTCTAGAAGCGATCTGTACATGTCTACTCAATGCTAGAATATTTTCAAAATAAAGGCCCAAAACATGCTAAAAATCGATAATTTAGGTGCCCAAAGTCGATATCCCAAATTCAGGCACAAAACACCCGAATATGCGATATTTTGGGGTCCCAAAAGCGATCTGTACATGCCTACTCCGTGTTAGAGTATTTTCAAAATACAGGCCCAAAACATACTGAAAATCGATCTTTTAGGTGCCCAAAAGTCGATATGTGTATGCATCTTCTGTACCCGTTTATATCTCAAATTCAGGCTCAAAACACCCGAAAATTCGATATTTTGGTGTCCCAGAAGCGATCTTTTCATGCCTACTCAGTGGTAGAATATTTTCAAAATACAGGCCCAAAACATACTGAAAATCGATTTTTAGGTGCCCAAAAGTCGATATGTGTATGCATCTTCTGTACCCGTTTATATCTCAAATTCAGGCTCAAAAACACCCGAAAATTCGATATTTTGGGGTCCCGGAAGCGATCTGTACATGCCTACTCAGTGCTAAATTATTTTCAAAATATAGTCCTAAAACATGCTAAAAATCGATATTTTAGGTGCCCAAAGTCGATATCTCAAATTCAGGCTCAAAACACCGGAAAATTCGAAATTTTGGTGTCCTAGAAGTGATCTGTACATGCCTACTCCGTGTTAGAGTATTTTCAAAATACAGGCCCAAAACATACTGAAAATCGATCTTTTAGGTGCCCAAAAGTCGATATTTGCATGGATCTTCTGTACCCGATTAAATCTCAAATTCAGGCTCAAAAAACCCTAAAATTCGGTATTTTTGGGTCCTAGAAGCGATCTGTACATGCCTACTCCTAGTTAGAGTGTTTTCAAGATACAGACCCAAAACATGCTTAAAATCGATATTTTAGGTGCCCAAAAGTCGATATCTGCATTCATCTTCAGTACCCGTTTATATCTCAAATTCAAGCTTAAAACACCCGAAAATTCGATATTTTGGGGTTGTAGAAGCGATCTGTACATGCCTACTCAATGCTAGAATATTTTCAAAATGAAGGCCCAAAACATGCTAAAAATCGATAATTTAGGTGCCCAAAGTCGATATCCCAAATTCAGGCACAAAACACCCGAATATGCGATATTTTGGGGTCCCAAAATCGATCTGTACATTCCTACTCCGTGTTAGAGTATTTTCAAAATACAGGCCGAAAACATACTGAAAATCGATCTTTTAGGTGCCCAAAAGTCGATATGTGTATGCATCTTCTGTACCCGCTTATATCTCAAATTCAGGCTCAAAACACCCGAAAATTCGATATTTTGGTGTCCCAGAAGCGATCTGTACATGCCTACTCAGTGCTAGAATATTTTCAAATTAAGGGCCCATAACATGCTAAAAATCGATATTTTAGGTGCCCAAAGTCGACATCTCAAATTCAGGCTCAAAACACCGATAAATTCGAAATTTTGGGGTCCTAGAAGTGATCTGTACATGCCTACTCCGTGTTAGAGTATTTTCAAAATACAGGCCCAAAACATACTGAAAATCGATCTTTTAGGTGCCCAAAAGTCGATATGTGGATGCATCTTCTGTACCTGTTTATATCTCAAATTCAGGCTCAAAAAACCCGAAAATTCGGTATTTTTGGGTCCTAGAAGCGATCTGTACATGCCTACTCCTAGTTAGAATGTTTTCAAGATACAGACCCAAAACATGCTAAAAATCGACATTTTAGGTGCCCAAAGTCAATATGTGCATGCATCTTCTGTACCCGTTTATATCACAAATTCAGGCTCAAAACACCATAAAATTCGATATTTTGGGGTGCCAGAAGCAATCTGTACATAGCCTACTCAGTGCTAAAATATTTTCAAAATATAGGCCCAAAACATGCTAAAAATTGATATTTTAGGTGCCCAAAGTCTAAATCTCAAATTCAGGCACAAAACACCGGAAAATTCGATATTTTTGGGTCCCAGAAGAGATCTGTACGTGCCTACTCCGTGTTAGAGTAATTTCAAAAAACAGCGCCAAAACATGCTGAAAATCGATATTTTAGGTGCCCAAAGTCAATATGTGCATGCATCTTCTGTACCCGTTTATATCTCAAATTCAGGCTCAAAACACCCAAAAATTCGATATTTTGGTGTCCCAGAAGCGATCTGTACATGCCTTCTCAGTGCTAGAATATTTTCAAAATATAGGCTCAAAACATGCTAAAAATCGATATTTTAAGTGTCCAAAGTCGATATGTGCATGCATCTTCTGTACCCGTTTAAATCTCATTTTTAGGCTCAAAACACCCAAAAATTCGGTATTTTTGGGTCCTAGAAGCGATCTGTACATGCCTACTCCGTGTTAGAGTATTTTCAAAATACAGGCCCAAAACATGCTGAAAATCGAAATTTTAGGTGCCCAAAGTCAATATGTGCATGCATCTTCTGTACTCGTTTATATCTCAAATTCAGGCTCAAAATACCCGAAAATTCGATATTTTGGGGTCCCGGAAGCGATATGTACATGCCTACTCAGTGCTAGAATATTTTCAAAATACAGGCCCAAAACATACTGAAAATCGATCTTTTAGGTGCCCAAAAGTCGATATGTGCATGCATCATCTGTACCCGTTTATATCTCAAATTCAGGCTCAAAAAACCCGAAAATTCGGGATTTTTGGGTCCTAGAAGCGATCTGTAAATGCCTACTCCTAGTTACAGTGTTTTCAAGATACAGACCCAAAACATCCTTAAAATCGATATTTTAGGTGCCCAAAAGTCGATTTCTGCATGCATCTTCAGTACCCGTTTATATCTCAAATTCAGGCTTAAAACACCCGAAAATTCGATATTTTGGGGTCGCAGAAACGATCTGTACATGTCTACTCAATGCTAGAATATTTTCAAAATATAGGCCTAAAAACATGCTAAAAATCGATATTTTAGGTGCCCAATGTCGATATCCCAAATTCAGGCACAAAACACCCGAAAATTCGATATTTTGGGGTCCTAAAAGCGATCTGTACATGCCTACTCCGTGTTAGAGTATTTTCAAAATACAGGCCCAAAACATACTGAAAATCGATATTTTAGGTGCCCAAAAGTCGATATGTGCATGCATCTTCAGTACCCGTTTATATCTCAAATTCAGACTCAGAACACACAAAAATTCGATATTTTGATGTCCAAGAAGCGATCTGTACATGCCTACTCCGTGTTAGAGTATTTTTATAATATAAGCCCAAAACATGCTGAAAATCGATATTTTAGGTGCCTAAAGTCAATATGTGCATGCATCTTCTGTACCCGTTTATATCTCAAATTTAGGCTTAAAACACCCGAAAATTCGATATTTTGGGGTTGTAGAAGCGATCTGTACATGTCTACTCAATGCTAGAATATTTTCAAAATAAAGGCCCAAAACATGCTAAAAATCGATAATTTAGGTGCCCAAAGTCGATATCCCAAATTCAGGCACAAAACACCCGAATATGCGATATTTTGGGGTCCCAAAAGCGATCTGTACATGCCTACTCCGTGTTAGAGTATTTTCAAAATACAGGCCCAAAACATACTGAAAATCGATCTTTTAGGTGCCCAAAAGTCGATATGTGTATGCATCTTCTGTACCCGTTTATATCTCAAATTCAGGCTCAAAACACCCGAAAATTCGATATTTTGGTGTCCCAGAAGCGATCTTTTCATGCCTACTCAGTGGTAGAATATTTTCAAAATACAGGCCCAAAACATACTGAAAATCGATCTTTTAGGTGCCCAAAAGTCGATATGTGTATGCATCTTCTGTACCCGTTTATATCTCAAATTCAGGCTCAAAAACACCCGAAAATTCGATATTTTGGGGTCCCGGAAGCGATCTGTACATGCCTACTCAGTGCTAAATTATTTTCAAAATATAGTCCTAAAACATGCTAAAAATCGATATTTTAGGTGCCCAAAGTCGATATCTCAAATTCAGGCTCAAAACACCGGAAAATTCGAAATTTTGGTGTCCTAGAAGTGATCTGTACATGCCTACTCCGTGTTAGAGTATTTTCAAAATACAGGCCCAAAACATACTGAAAATCGATCTTTTAGGTGCCCAAAAGTCGATATTTGCATGGATCTTCTGTACCCGATTAAATCTCAAATTCAGGCTCAAAAAACCCTAAAATTCGGTATTTTTGGGTCCTAGAAGCGATCTGTACATGCCTACTCCTAGTTAGAGTGTTTTCAAGATACAGACCCAAAACATGCTTAAAATCGATATTTTAGGTGCCCAAAAGTCGATATCTGCATTCATCTTCAGTACCCGTTTATATCTCAAATTCAAGCTTAAAACACCCGAAAATTCGATATTTTGGGGTTGTAGAAGCGATCTGTACATGCCTACTCAATGCTAGAATATTTTCAAAATGAAGGCCCAAAACATGCTAAAAATCGATAATTTAGGTGCCCAAAGTCGATATCCCAAATTCAGGCACAAAACACCCGAATATGCGATATTTTGGGGTCCCAAAATCGATCTGTACATTCCTACTCCGTGTTAGAGTATTTTCAAAATACAGGCCGAAAACATACTGAAAATCGATCTTTTAGGTGCCCAAAAGTCGATATGTGTATGCATCTTCTGTACCCGCTTATATCTCAAATTCAGGCTCAAAACACCCGAAAATTCGATATTTTGGTGTCCCAGAAGCGATCTGTACATGCCTACTCAGTGCTAGAATATTTTCAAATTAAGGGCCCATAACATGCTAAAAATCGATATTTTAGGTGCCCAAAGTCGACATCTCAAATTCAGGCTCAAAACACCGATAAATTCGAAATTTTGGGGTCCTAGAAGTGATCTGTACATGCCTACTCCGTGTTAGAGTATTTTCAAAATACAGGCCCAAAACATACTGAAAATCGATCTTTTAGGTGCCCAAAAGTCGATATGTGGATGCATCTTCTGTACCTGTTTATATCTCAAATTCAGGCTCAAAAAACCCGGAAATTCGGTATTTTTGGGTCCTAGAAGCGATCTGTACATGCCTACTCCTAGTTAGAATGTTTTCAAGATACAGACCCAAAACATGCTAAAAATCGACATTTTAGGTGCCCAAAGTCAATATGTACATGCATCTTCTGTACCCGTTTATATCACAAATTCAGGCTCAAAACACCATAAAATTCGATATTTTGGGGTGCCAGAAGCAATCTGTACATAGCCTACTCAGTGCTAAAATATTTTCAAAATATAGGCCCAAAACATGCTAAAAATTGATATTTTAGGTGCCCAAAGTCTAAATCTCAAATTCAGGCACAAAACACCGGAAAATTCGATATTTTTGGGTCCCAGAAGAGATCTGTACGTGCCTACTCCGTGTTAGAGTAATTTCAAAAACAGCGCCAAAACATGCTGAAAATCGATATTTTAGGTGCCCAAAGTCAATATGTGCATGCATCTTCTGTACCCGTTTATATCTCAAATTCAGGCTCAAAACACCCAAAAATTCGATATTTTGGTGTCCCAGAAGCGATCTGTACATGCCTTCTCAGTGCTAGAATATTTTCAAAATATAGGCTCAAAACATGCTAAAAATCGATATTTTAAGTGTCCAAAGTCGATATGTGCATGCATCTTCTGTACCCGTTTAAATCTCATTTTTAGGCTCAAAACACCCAAAAATTCGGTATTTTTGGGTCCTAGAAGCGATCTGTACATGCCTACTCCGTGTTAGAGTATTTTCAAAATACAGGCCCAAAACATGCTGAAAATCGAAATTTTAGGTGCCCAAAGTCAATATGTGCATGCATCTTCTGTACCCGTTTATATCTCAAATTCAGGCTCAAAATACCCGAAAATTCGATATTTTGGGGTCCCGGAAGCGATATGTACATGCCTACTCAGTGCTAGAATATTTTCAAAATACAGGCCCAAAACATACTGAAAATCGATCTTTTAGGTGCCCAAAAGTCGATATGTGCATGCATCATCTGTACCCGTTTATATCTCAAATTCAGGCTCAAAAAACCCGAAAATTCGGGATTTTTGGGTCCTAGAAGCGATCTGTAAATGCCTACTCCTAGTTACAGTGTTTTCAAGATACAGACCCAAAACATCCTTAAAATCGATATTTTAGGTGCCCAAAAGTCGATTTCTGCATGCATCTTCAGTACCCGTTTATATCTCAAATTCAAGCTTAAAACACCCGAAAATTCGATATTTTGGGGTCGCAGAAACGATCTGTACATGTCTACTCAATGCTAGAATATTTTCAAAATATAGGCCTAAAAACATGCTAAAAATCGATATTTTAGGTGCCCAATGTCGATATCCCAAATTCAGGCACAAAACACCCGAAAATTCGATATTTTGGGGTCCTAAAAGCGATCTGTACATGCCTACTCCGTGTTAAAGTATTTTCTAAATACAGGCCCTAAACATACTGAAAATCGATATTTTAGGTATCTAAAGTCGATATGTGCATGCATCTTCTGTATCCGTTTATATCTCATTTTCAGGCTCAAAACACCCGAAAATTCGGTATTTTTGGGTTCTAGAAGCGATCTGTACATGCCTTCTCCGTGTTAGAGTATTAATAAATACAGATCCAAAACATGCTGAAAATCGACATTTTAAGTGCCCAAAGTCAATATGTGCATGCATCTTCTGTACCCGTTTATATTACAAATTCAGGCTCAAAACACCAGAAAATTCGATATTTTGGGGTGCCAGAAGCAATCTGTACATGCCAACTCAGTGCTTAAATATTTTCAAAATATAGGCCCAAAACATGCTAAAAATTGATATTTTAGGTGCCCAAAGTCGAAATCTCAAATTCAGGCACAAAACACCGGAAAATTCGATATTTTTGGGTCCCAGAAGAGATCTGTACGTGCCTACTCCGTGTTAGAGTAATTTCAAAATACAGCGCCAAAACATGCTGAAAATCGATATTTTAGGTGCCCAAAGTCAATATGTGCATGCATCTTCTGTACCCGTTTATATCTCAAATTCAGGCTCAAAACACCCGCAAATTCGATATTTTGGTGTCCCAGAAGCGATCTGTACATGCCTTCTCAGTGCTAGAATATTTTCAAAATATAGGCTCAAAACATGCTAAAAATCGATATTTTAGGTGCCCAAAGTCGAAATCTCAAATTCAGGCACAAAACACCGGAAAATTCGATATTTTTGGGTCCCAGAAGAGATCTGTACGTGCCTACTCCGTGGTAGAGTAATTTCAAAATACAGCGCCAAAACATGCTGAAAATCGATATTTTAGGTGCCCAAAGTCAATATGTGCATGCATCTTCTGTATCCGTTTAT
Source organism: Petrolisthes cinctipes (assembly GCA_033782935.1). Lineage (NCBI taxonomy): Eukaryota > Metazoa > Arthropoda > Malacostraca > Decapoda > Porcellanidae > Petrolisthes > Petrolisthes cinctipes. Next base: position 855,971 of record JAWQEG010000781.1, on the reverse strand, counting down.
ATCTCAAATTCAGGCTCAAAACACCCGCAAATTCGATATTTTGGTGTCCCAGAAGCGATCTGTACATGCCTTCTCAGTGCTAGAATATTTTCAAAATATAGGCTAAAAACATGCTAAAAATCGATATTTTAGGTGCCCAAAGTCGAAGTCTCAAATTCAGGCACAAAACACCGGAAAATTCGATATTTTTGGGTCCCAGAAGAGATCTGTACGTGCCTACTCCGTGGTAGAGTAATTTCAATATACATCGCCAAAACATGCTGAAAATCGATATTTTAGGTGCCCAAAGTCAATATGTGCATGCATCTTCTGTACCCGTTTATATCTCAAATTCAGGCTCAAAACACCCGCAAATTCGATATTTTGGTGTCCCAGAAGCGATCTGTACATGCCTTCTCAGTGCTAGAATATTTTCAAAATATAGGCTCAAAACATGCTAAAAATCGATATTTTAAGTGTCCAAAGTCGATATGCGCATGCATCTTCTGTACCCGTTTATATCTCATTTTCAGGCTCAAAACACCCGAAAATTCGGTATTTTTGGGTCCTAGAAGCGATCTGTACATGCCTACTCCGTGTTAGAGTATTTTCAAAATACAGGCCCAAAACATGCTGAAAATCGAAATTTTAGGTGCCCAAAGTCAATATGTGCATGCATCTTCTGTACCCGTTTATATCTCAAATTCAGGCTCAAAACACCCGAAAATTCGATATTTTGGGGTCCCGGAAGCGATCTGTACATGCCTACTCAGTGCTAGAATATTTTCAAAATACAGGCCCAAAACATACTGAAAATCGATCTTTTAGGTGCCCAAAAGACGATATGTGCATGCATCTTCTGTACCCGTTTATATCTCAAATTCAGGCTCAAAAAACCCGAAAATTCGGTATTTTTGGGTCCTAGAAGCGATCTGTACATGCCTACTCCTAGTTAGAGTGTTTTCAAGATATAGACCCAAAACATGCTTAAAATCGATATTTTAGGTGCCCAAAAGTCGATATCTGCATGCATCTTCTGTACCCGTTTATATCTCAAATTCAGGCTTAAAACACCCGAAAATTCGATATTTTGGGGTCGCAGAAACGATCTGTACATGTCTACTCAATGCTAGAATATTTTCAAAATATAGGCCTAAAAACATGCTAAAAATCGATATTTTAGGTGCCCAATGTCGATATCCCAAATTCAGGCACAAAACACCCGAAAATTCGATATTTTGGGGTCCTAAAAGCGATCTGTACATGCCTACTCCGTGTTAAAGTATTTTCTAAATACAGGCCCAAAACATAATGAAAATCGATATTTTAGGTGTCTAAAGTCGATATGTGCATGCATCTTCTGTGTCCGTTTATATCTCATTTTCAGGCTCAAAACACCCGAAAATTCGGTATTTTTGGGTCCTAGAAGCGATCTGTACATGCCTTCTCCGTGTTAGAGTATTAATAAATACAGACCCAAAACATGCTGAAAATCGACATTTTAGGTGCCCAAAGTCAATATGTGCATGCATCTTCTGTACCCGTTTATATTACAAATTCAGGCTCAAAACACCAGAAAATTCGATATTTTGGGGTGCCAGAAGCAATCTGTACATGGCAACTCAGTGCTAAAATATTTTCAAAATATAGTCCCAAAACATGCTAGAAATTGATAATTAGGTGCACAAAGTCGAAATCTCAAATTCAGGCACAAAACACCGGAAAATTCGATATTTTTGGGTCCCAGAAGCGATCTGTACGTGCCTACTCCGTGTTAAAGTAATTTCAAAATACTGCGCCAAAACATGCTGAAAATCGATATTTTAGGTGCCCAAAGTCAATATGTGCATGCATCTTCTGTACCCGCTTATATCTCAAATTCAGGCTCAAAACACCCGAAAATTCGATATTTTGGGGTCCGTGAAGCGATCTGTACATGCCTACTCAGTGCTAGAATATTTTCAAATTAAGGGCCCATAACATGCTAAAAATCGATATTTTAGGTGCCCAAAGTCGACATCTCAAATTCAGGCTCAAAACACCGATAAATTCGAAATTTTGGGGTCCTAGAAGTGATCTGTACATGCCTACTCCGTGTTAGAGTATTTTCAAAATACAGGCCCAAAACATACTGAAAATCGATCTTTTAGGTGCCCAAAAGTCGATATGTGGATGCATCTTCTGTACCTGTTTATATCTCAAATTCAGGCTCAAAAAACCCGAAAATTCGGTATTTTTGGGTCCTAGAAGCGATCTGTACATGCCTACTCCTAGTTAGAATGTTTTCAAGATACAGACCCAAAACATGTTCAAAATCGATATTTTAGGTGCCCAAAAGTCGATATCTGCATGCATCTTCAGTACCCGTTTATATCTCAAATTCAGGCTTAATACAACCGAAAATTCGGTATTTTGGGGTTGCAGAAACGATGTCTACTCAATGCCAGAATATTTTCAAAATATAGGCCTAAAACATGCTAAAAATCGATATTTTAGGTGCCCAAAGTTGATATCCCAAATTCAGGCACAAAACACCCGAAAATTCAATATTTTGGGGTCTTAAAATCAATCTGTACATGCCTACTCCGTGTTAGAGTATTTTCAAAATACAGGCCCAAAACATACTGAAAATCGATATTTTAGGTGCCCAAAAGTCGATATGTGCATGCATCTTCAGTACCCGTTTATATCTCAAATTCAGACTCAGAACACACAAAAATTCGATATTTTGATGTCCAAGAAGCGATCTGTACATGCCTACTCCGTGTTAGAGTATTTTTATAATATAAGCCCAAAACATGCTGAAAATCGATATTTTAGGTGCCTAAAGTCAATATGTGCATGCATCTTCTGTACCCGTTTATATCTCAAATTTAGGCTTAAAACACCCGAAAATTCGATATTTTGGGGTTGTAGAAGCGATCTGTACATGTCTACTCAATGCTAGAATATTTTCAAAATAAAGGCCCAAAACATGATAAAAATCGATAATTTAGGTGCCCAAAGTCGATATCCCAAATTCAGGCACAAAACACCCGAATATGCGATATTTTGGGGTCCCAAAAGCGATCTGTACATGCCTACTCCGTGTTAGAGTATTTTCAAAATACAGGCCCAAAACATACTGAAAATCGATCTTTTAGGTGCCCAAAAGTCGATATGTGTATGCATCTTCTGTACCCGTTTATATCTCAAATTCAGGCTCAAAACACCCGAAAATTCGATATTTTGGTGTCCCAGAAGCGATCTTTTCATGCCTACTCAGTGGTAGAATATTTTCAAAATACAGGCCCAAAACATACTGAAAATCGATCTTTTAGGTGCCCAAAAGTCGATATGTGTATGCATCTTCTGTACCCGTTTATATCTCAAATTCAGGCTCAAAAACACCCGAAAATTCGATATTTTGGGGTCCCGGAAGCGATCTGTACATGCCTACTCAGTGCTAAATTATTTTCAAAATATAGTCCTAAAACATGCTAAAAATCGATATTTTAGGTGCCCAAAGTCGATATCTCAAATTCAGGCTCAAAACACCGGAAAATTCGAAATTTTGGTGTCCTAGAAGTGATCTGTACATGCCTACTCCGTGTTAGAGTATTTTCAAAATACAGGCCCAAAACATACTGAAAATCGATCTTTTAGGTGCCCAAAAGTCGATATTTGCATGGATCTTCTGTACCCGATTAAATCTCAAATTCAGGCTCAAAAAACCCTAAAATTCGGTATTTTTGGGTCCTAGAAGCGATCTGTACATGCCTACTCCTAGTTAGAGTGTTTTCAAGATACAGACCCAAAACATGCTTAAAATCGATATTTTAGGTGCCCAAAAGTCGATATCTGCATTCATCTTCAGTACCCGTTTATATCTCAAATTCAAGCTTAAAACACCCGAAAATTCGATATTTTGGGGTTGTAGAAGCGATCTGTACATGCCTACTCAATGCTAGAATATTTTCAAAATGAAGGCCCAAAACATGCTAAAAATCGATAATTTAGGTGCCCAAAGTCGATATCCCAAATTCAGGCACAAAACACCCGAATATGCGATATTTTGGGGTCCCAAAATCGATCTGTACATTCCTACTCCGTGTTAGAGTATTTTCAAAATACAGGACGAAAACATACTGAAAATCGATCTTTTAGGTGCCCAAAAGTCGATATGTGTATGCATCTTCTGTACCCGCTTATATCTCAAATTCAGGCTCAAAACACCCGAAAATTCGATATTTTGGTGTCCCAGAAGCGATCTGTACATGCCTACTCAGTGCTAGAATATTTTCAAATTAAGGGCCCATAACATGCTAAAAATCGATATTTTAGGTGCCCAAAGTCGACATCTCAAATTCAGGCTCAAAACACCGATAAATTGGAAATTTTGGGGTCCTAGAAGTGATCTGTACATGCCTACTCCGTGTTAGAGTATTTTCAAAATACAGGCCCAAAACATACTGAAAATCGATCTTTTAGGTGCCCAAAAGTCGATATGTGGATGCATCTTCTGTACCTGTTTATATCTCAAATTCAGGCTCAAAAAACCCGAAAATTCGGTATTTTTGGGTCCTAGAAGCGATCTGTACATGCCTACTCCTAGTTAGAATGTTTTCAAGATACAGACCCAAAACATGTTCAAAATCGATATTTTAGGTGCCCAAAAGTCGATATCTGCATGCATCTTCAGTACCCGTTTATATCTCAAATTCAGGCTTAATACAACCGAAAATTCGGTATTTTGGGGTTGCAGAAACGATGTCTACTCAATGCCAGAATATTTTCAAAATATAGGCCTAAAACATGCTAAAAATCGATATTTTAGGTGCCCAAAGTCGATATCCCAAATTCAGGCACAAAACACCCGAAAATTCAATATTTTGGGGTCTTAAAATCAATCTGTACATGCCTACTCCGTGTTAGAGTATTTTCAAAATACAGGCCCAAAACATACTGAAAATCGATATTTTAGGTGCCCAAAAGTCGATATGTGCATGCATCTTCAGTACCCGTTTATATCTCAAATTTAGACTCAGAACACACAAAAATTCGATATTTTGATGTCCAAGAAGCGATCTGTACATGCCTACTCCGTGTTAGAGTATTTTTATAATATAAGCCCAAAACATGCTGAAAATCGATATTTTAGGTGCCTAAAGTCAATATGTGCATGCATCTTCTGTACCCGTTTATATCTCAAATTTAGGCTTAAAACACCCGAAAATTCGATATTTTGGGGTTGTAGAAGCGATCTGTACATGTCTACTCAATGCTAGAATATTTTCAAAATAAAGGCCCAAAACATGCTAAAAATCGATAATTTAGGTGCCCAAAGTCGATATCCCAAATTCAGGCACAAAACACCCGAATATGCGATATTTTGGGGTCCCAAAAGCGATCTGTACATGCCTACTCCGTGTTAGAGTATTTTCAAAATACAGGCCCAAAACATACTGAAAATCGATCTTTTAGGTGCCCAAAAGTCGATATGTGTATGCATCTTCTGTACCCGTTTATATCTCAAATTCAGGCTCAAAACACCCGAAAATTCGATATTTTGGTGTCCCAGAAGCGATCTTTTCATGCCTACTCAGTGGTAGAATATTTTCAAAATACAGGCCCAAAACATACTGAAAATCGATCTTTTAGGTGCCCAAAAGTCGATATGTGTATGCATCTTCTGTACCCGTTTATATCTCAAATTCAGGCTCAAAAACACCCGAAAATTCGATATTTTGGGGTCCCGGAAGCGATCTGTACATGCCTACTCAGTGCTAAATTATTTTCAAAATATAGTCCTAAAACATGCTAAAAATCGATATTTTAGGTGCCCAAAGTCGATATCTCAAATTCAGGCTCAAAACACCGGAAAATTCGAAATTTTGGTGTCCTAGAAGTGATCTGTACATGCCTACTCCGTGTTAGAGTATTTTCAAAATACAGGCCCAAAACATACTGAAAATCGATCTTTTAGGTGCCCAAAAGTCGATATTTGCATGGATCTTCTGTACCCGATTAAATCTCAAATTCAGGCTCAAAAAACCCTAAAATTCGGTATTTTTGGGTCCTAGAAGCGATCTGTACATGCCTACTCCTAGTTAGAGTGTTTTCAAGATACAGACCCAAAACATGCTTAAAATCGATATTTTAGGTGCCCAAAAGTCGATATCTGCATTCATCTTCAGTACCCGTTTATATCTCAAATTCAAGCTTAAAACATCCGAAAATTCGATATTTTGGGGTTGTAGAAGCGATCTGTACATGCCTACTCAATGCTAGAATATTTTCAAAATGAAGGCCCAAAACATGCTAAAAATCGATAATTTAGGTGCCCAAAGTCGATATCCCAAATTCAGGCACAAAACACCCGAATATGCGATATTTTGGGGTCCCAAAATCGATCTGTACATTCCTACTCCGTGTTAGAGTATTTTCAAAATACAGGCCGAAAACATACTGAAAATCGATCTTTTAGGTGCCCAAAAGTCGATATGTGTATGCATCTTCTGTACCCGTTTATATCTCAAATTCAGGCTCAAAACACCCGAAAATTCGATATTTTGGGGTCCGTGAAGCGATCTGTACATGCCTACTCAGTGCTAGAATATTTTCAAATTAAGGGCCCATAACATGCTAAAAATCGATATTTTAGGTGCCCAAAGTCGACATCTCAAATTCAGGCTCAAAACACCGATAAATTCGAAATTTTGGGGTCCTAGAAGTGATCTGTACATGCCTACTCCGTGTTAGAGTATTTTCAAAATACAGGCCCAAAACATACTGAAAATCGATCTTTTAGGTGCCCAAAAGTCGATATGTGGATGCATCTTCTGTACCTGTTTATATCTCAAATTCAGGCTCAAAAAACCCGAAAATTCGGTATTTTTGGGTCCTAGAAGCGATCTGTACATGCCTACTCCTAGTTAGAATGTTTTCAAGATACAGACCCAAAACATGTTCAAAATCGATATTTTAGGTGCCCAAAAGTCGATATCTGCATGCATCTTCAGTACCCGTTTATATCTCAAATTCAGGCTTAATACAACCGAAAATTCGGTATTTTGGGGTTGCAGAAACGATGTCTACTCAATGCCAGAATATTTTCAAAATATAGGCCTAAAACATGCTAAAAATCGATATTTTAGGTGCCCAAAGTCGATATCCCAAATTCAGGCACAAAACACCCGAAAATTCAATATTTTGGGGTCTTAAAATCAATCTGTACATGCCTACTCCGTGTTAGAGTATTTTCAAAATACAGGCCCAAAACATACTGAAAATCGATATTTTAGGTGCCCAAAAGTCGATATGTGCATGCATCTTCAGTACCCGATTATATCTCAAATTCAGACTCAGAACACACAAAAATTCGATATTTTGATGTCCAAGAAGCGATCTGTACATGCCTACTCCGTGTTAGAGTATTTTTATAATATAAGCCCAAAACATGCTGAAAATCGATATTTTAGGTGCCTAAAGTCAATATGTGCATGCATCTTCTGTACCCGTTTATATCTCAAATTTAGGCTTAAAACACCCGAAAATTCGATATTTTGGGGTTGTAGAAGCGATCTGTACATGTCTACTCAATGCTAGAATATTTTCAAAATAAAGGCCCAAAACATGCTAAAAATCGATAATTTAGGTGCCCAAAGTCGATATCCCAAATTCAGGCACAAAACACCCGAATATGCGATATTTTGGGGTCCCAAAAGCGATCTGTACATGCCTACTCCGTGTTAGAGTATTTTCAAAATACAGGCCCAAAACATACTGAAAATCGATCTTTTAGGTGCCCAAAAGTCGATATGTGTATGCATCTTCTGTACCCGTTTATATCTCAAATTCAGGCTCAAAACACCCGAAAATTCGATATTTTGGTGTCCCAGAAGCGATCTTTTCATGCCTACTCAGTGGTAGAATATTTTCAAAATACAGGCCCAAAACATACTGAAAATCGATCTTTTAGGTGCCCAAAAGTCGATATGTGTATGCATCTTCTGTACCCGTTTATATCTCAAATTCAGGCTCAAAAACACCCGAAAATTCGATATTTTGGGGTCCCGGAAGCGATCTGTACATGCCTACTCAGTGCTAAATTATTTTCAAAATATAGTCCTAAAACATGCTAAAAATCGATATTTTAGGTGCCCAAAGTCGATATCTCAAATTCAGGCTCAAAACACCGGAAAATTCGAAATTTTGGTGTCCTAGAAGTGATCTGTACATGCCTACTCCGTGTTAGAGTATTTTCAAAATACAGGCCCAAAACATACTGAAAATCGATCTTTTAGGTGCCCAAAAGTCGATATTTGCATGGATCTTCTGTACCCGATTAAATCTCAAATTCAGGCTCAAAAAACCCTAAAATTCGGTATTTTTGGGTCCTAGAAGCGATCTGTACATGCCTACTCCTAGTTAGAGTGTTTTCAAGATACAGACCCAAAACATGCTTAAAATCGATATTTTAGGTGCCCAAAAGTCGATATCTGCATTCATCTTCAGTACCCGTTTATATCTCAAATTCAAGCTTAAAACACCCGAAAATTCGATATTTTGGGGTTGTAGAATCGATCTGTACATGCCTACTCAATGCTAGAATATTTTCAAAATAAAGGCCCAAAACATGCTAAAAATCGATAATTTAGGTGCCCAAAGTCGATATCCCAAATTCAGGCACAAAACACCCGAATATGCGATATTTTGGGGTCCCAAAATCGATCTGTACATTCCTACTCCGTGTTAGAGTATTTTCAAAATACAGGCCGAAAACATACTGAAAATCGATCTTTTAGGTGCCCAAAAGTCGATATGTGTATGCATCTTCTGTACCCGTTTATATCTCAAATTCAGGCTCAAAACACCCGAAAATTCGATATTTTGGTGTCCCAGAAGCGATCTGTTCATGCCTACTCAGTGCTAGAATATTTTCAAAATATAGGCTCAAAACATGCTAAAAATCGATATTTTAGGTGCCCAAAGTCAATATGTGCATGCATCTTCGGTACCCGTTTATATCTCAAAATCAAGCTTAAAACACCCGCAAATTCGATATTTTGGGGTAGCAGAAGGGATTTGTACATGCCTACTCAATGCTAGAATATTTTCAAAATAAAGGCCCAAAACATGCTAAAAATCGATATTTTAGGTGTCCAAAGTTGATATCCCATATTCAGGCACAAAACACCCGAAAATTCGATATTTTAGTGTCCCAAAAGCGATCTGTACATGCCTACTCCATGTTAGAGTATTTTCAAAATACAGGCCCAAAACATACTGAAAATCGATCTTTTAGGTGCCCAAAAGTCGATATGTGCATGCATCTTCAGTACCCGTTTATATCTCAAATTCAGGCTCAAAACACCCGAAAATTCGATATTTTGGTGTCCCAGAAGCGATCTTTTCATGCCTACTCAGTGGTAGAATATTTTCAAAATACAGGCACAAAACATACTGAAAATCGATCTTTTAGGTGCCCAAAAGTCGATATGTGTATGCATCTTCTGTACCCGTTTATATCTCAAATTCAGGCTCAAAACACCCGAAAATTCGATATTTTGGGGTCCCGGAAGCGATCTGTACATGCCTACTCAGTGCTAAATTATTTTCAAAATATAGGCCTAAAACATGCTAAAAATCGTTATTTTAGGTGCCCAAAGTCGATATCTCAAATTCAGGCTCAAAACACCGGAAAATTCGAAATTTTGGTGTCCTAGAAGTGATCTGTACATGCCTACTCAGTGCTAGAATATTTTCAAAATACAGCGCCAAAACATGCTAAAAATCGATATTTTAGGTGCCCAAAGTCGAAATCTCAAATTCTGGCACAAAAACCCGGAAAATTCGATATTTTTGGGTCCCAGAAGCGCCAAAACATGCTGAAAATCGATATTTTAGGTGCCCAAAGTCAGTATGTGCATGCATCTTCTGTACCCGTTTATATCTCAAATTCATGCTCAAAACACCCGAAAATTCGATATTTTGGTGTCCCTGAAGCGATCTGTACATGCCTACTCAGTGCTAGAATATTTTCAAAATATAGGCTCAAAACATGCTAGAAATCGATATTTTAAGTGTCCAAAGTCGATATGTGCATGCATCTTCTGTACCCGTTTATATCTCATTTTCAGGCTTAAAACACCCGAAAATTCGGTATTTTTGGGTCCTAGATGCGATCTGTACATGCCTACTCCTAGTTAGAATGTTTTCAAGATACTGACCCAAAACATGTTCAAAATCGATATTTTAGGTGCCCAAAAGTCGATATTTGCATGCATCTTCAGTACCCGTTTATATCTCAAATTCAGGCTTAATACAACCGAAAAGTCGATATTTTGGGGTTGCAGAAACGATGTCTACTCAATGCCAGAATATTTTCAAAATATAGCCCTAAAACATGCTAAATATCGATATTTTAGGTGCCCAAAGTCGATATCCCAAATTCAGGCACAAAACACCCGAAAATTCAATATTTTGGGGTCCTAAAATCAATCTGTACATGCCTACTCCGTGTTAGAGTATTTTCAAAATACAGGCCCAAAACATACTGAAAATCGATATTTTAGGTGCCCAAAAGTCGATATGTGCATGCATCTTCAGTACCCGTTTATATCTCAAATTCAGACTCAGAACACACAAAAATTCGATATTTTGATGTCCAAGAAGCGATCTGTACATGCATACTCCGTGTTAGAGTTATTTTATAATATAGGCCCAAAACATGCTGAAAATCGATATTTTAGGTGCCTAAAGTCAATATGAGGATGCATCTTCTGTGCCCGTTTATATCTCAAATTCAGGCTTAAAACACCCGAAAATTCGATATTTGGGGTTGTAGAAGCGATTTGTACATGCCTACTCAATGCTAGAATATTTTCAAAATAAAGGCCCTAAACATGCTAAAAATCGATATTTTAGGTGTCCAAAGTCGATATCCCATATTCAGGCACAAAACACCCGAAAATTCGATATTTTAGGGTCCCAAAAGCGATCTGTACGTGCCTACTCCGAGTTAGAATAATTTCAAAATACAGCGCCAAAACATGCTGAAAATCGATATTTTAGGTGCAAAAGTCAATATGTGCATGCATCTTCTGTACCCGGTTATATCTCAAATTCAGGCTCAAAACACCCGAAAATTCTATATTTTGGTGTCCCAGAAGCGATCTCTTCATGCCTACTCAGTGCTAGAATATTTTCAAAATATAGGCTCAAAACATGCTAAAAATCGATATTTTAAGTGTCCAATGTCGATATGTGCATGCATCTTCTGTACCCGTTTATATCTCAAATTCAGGCTCAAAACACCCGAAAATTCTATATTTTGGGGTCCCGGAAGCGATCTGTACATGCCTACTCAGTGCTAAAATATTTTCAAAATATAGGCCTAAAACATGCTAAAATCGATATTTTAGGTGCCCAAAGTCGATATCTCAAATTCAGGCTCAAAACACAGAAAATTCAAAATTTTGGTGTCCTAGAAGTGATCTGTACATGCCTACTCCGTGTTAGAGTATTTTCAAAATACAGGCCCAAAACATACTGAAAATCGATCTTTTAGGTGCCCAAAAGTCGATATTTGCATGGATCTTCTGTACCCGATTATATCTCAAATTCAGGCTCAAAAAACCCTAAAATTTGGTATTTTTGGGTCCTAGAAGCGATCTGTACATGCCTACTCCTAGTTAGAGTGTTTTCAAGATACAGACCCAAAACATGCTTAAAATCGATATTTTAGGTGCCCAAAAGTCGATATCTGCATTCATCTTCAGTACCCGTTTATATCTCAAATTCAGGCTTAAAACACCCGAAAATTCGATATTTTGGGGTTCTAAAAGCGATCTGTACATGCCTTCTCAATGCTAGAATATTTTCAAAATGAAGCCCCAAAACATGCTAAAAATCGATAATTTAGGTGCCAAAAGTCGATATCCCAAATTCAGGCACAAAACACCCGAATATGCGATATTTTGGGGTCCCAAAATCGATCTGTACATTCCTACTCCGTGTTAGAGTATTTTCAAAATACTGGCCCAAAACATATTGAAAATCGATTTTTTAGGTGCCCAAAAGTCGATATGTGTATGCATCTTCTGTACCCGTTTATATCTCAAATTCAGGCTCAAAACACCCGAAAATTCGATATTTTGGTGTCCCAGAAGCGATCTGTACATGCCTACTCAGTGCTAGAATATTTTCAAAATATAGGCTCAAAACATGCTAAAAATCGATATTTTAGGTGCCCAAAGTCAATATGTGCATGCATCTTCGGTACCCGTTTATATCTCAAATTCAAGCTTAAAACACCCGCAAATTCGATATTTTGGGGTAGCAGAAGCGATTTGTACATGCCTACTCAATGCTAGAATATTTTCAAAATAAAAGCCCAAAACATGCTAAAAATCGATATTTTAGGTGTCCAAAGTCGATATCCCATATTCAGGCACAAAACACCCGAAAATTCGATATTTTAGGGTCCCAAAAGCGATCTGTACATGCCTACTCCGTGTTAGAGTATTTTCAAAATACAGGCCCAAAACATACTGAAAATCGATCTTTTAGATGCCCATAAGTCGATATGTGTATGCATCTTCTGTACCCGTTTATATCTCAAATTCAGGCTCAAAACACCCGAAAATTCGATATTTTTGTGTCCCAGAAGCGATCTGTACATGCCTACTCAGTGCTAGAATATTTTCAAAATATAGGCTCAAAACATGCTAAAAATCGATATTTTAAGTGTTCAAAGTCGATATCTCAAATTCAGGGACAAAACACCCGAAAATTCGATATTTTGGGGTCCCAGAAGCGATCTGTACATGCTTACTCCGTGTTAGAGTATTTTCATAATATAGGCCCAAAACATACTGAAAATCGATCTTTTAGGTGCCCAAAAGTCGATATGGTCATGCATCTTCTGTACCCGTTTATATCTCAAATTCAGGCTCAAAATACCAAAAAAATCAGTATTTTTGGGACCTAAAAGCAATCTGTACATGCGTACTCCTAGTTAGAATGTTTTCAAGATACAGACCCAAAACATGCTCTAAATCGATATTTTAGGTGCTCAAAAGTCGATATGTGCATGCATCTTCTGTACCCGTTTACATCTCAAATTCACGCTCAAAACACCCGAAAATTCGGTATTTTTGGGTCCTAGAAGCGATCTGTACATGCCTACTCCGTGGTAGAGTATTTTCAAAATATAGGCCCAAAACATGCTAACAATCGATATTTTAGGTGCCCAAAGTCGATATCTCAAATTCAGGGACAAAACACCCGAAAATTCGATATTTTGGGGTCCCAGAAGCGATCTGTACATGCTTACTCCGTGTTAGAGTATTTTCTAAATACAGGCCCAAAACATATTGAAAATCGATCTTTCAGGTGCCCAAAAATCGATATGTGCATGCATCATCTGTACCCGTTTATATGTCAAATTTAGGCTTAAAACACCCGAAAATTTGGTATTTTTGGGTCCTAGAAGCGATCTGTACATGCCTACTCCTAGTTAGAATGTTTTCAAGAAACAGACCGAAAACATGCTCACAATCGATATTTTAGGTGCCCAAAAGACGATATGTGCATGCATTTTCAGTACCCGTTTATATCTCAAATTCAGGCTCAAAACACACGAAAGTTCGATATTTTGGGGTCCAAGAAGCGATCTGTACATGACTATTCCGTGTTAGAGTATTTTCAAAATATAGGCCAAAAACATGCTCAAAATCGATATTTTAGGTGCATAAAGTCAATATGTGCATGCATCTTCTGTACCCGTTTATATCTCAAATTCAGGCTTAAAACACCCGAAAATTCGATATTTTGGGGTAGCAGAAGCGATCTGTACATGCCTACTCAATGCTACAATATTTTCAAAATATAGGCCCAAAACATGCTAAAAATCGATATTTTAGGTGCCCAAAGTCGATATCCCAAAATCAGGCACAAAACACACGAAAATTCGATATTTTGGGGTCCCAAAAGCGATCTGTACATGCCTACTCCGTGTTAGAGTATTTTCAAAATTCATGCCCAAAACATATTAAAAATCGATCTTTTAGGTGCCCAAAAGTTGATATGTGCAAGCATCTTCTGTACCCGTTTATATCTCAAACTCAGGCACAAAACACCCGAAAATTCGATAATTTGGTGTCCCAGAAGCGATCTGTACATGCCTACTCCGTGTTAGAGTATTTTCAAAATACAGGCCCAAAACATACTGAAAATCGATCTTTTAGGTGCCCAAAAGTCGATATGTGCATTCATCTTCTGTACCCGTTTACATCTCAAATTCAAACTCAAGACACCCGAAAATTCGGTATTTTTGGGTCCTAGAAGCGATCTGTACATGCCTACTCCGTGGTAGAGTATTTTCAAAATACAGGCCCAAAACATGCTGAAAATCTATATTTTAGGTGCCCAAAGTCAATATGAGCATGCATCTTCTGTACCCGTTTATATATCAAATTCAGGCTCAAAACACCCGAAAATTCGATATTTTTGGGTCCCAGAAGCGATCTGTACATGCTTACTCAGTGCTAGAATATTTTCAAAATATAGGCCCAAAACATGCTAAAAATCGATATTTTAGGTGCCCAAAGTCGATACTTCGTGTTAGAGTATTTTCAAAATACAGGCCCAAAACATGCTGAAAATCGATATTTTAGCTGCCCAAAGTCATTATGTGCATGCATCTTCTGTACCCGTTTATATCTCAAATTCAGGCTCAAAACACCCGAAAATTCGATATTTTTGTGTCCCAGAAGCGATCTGTACATGCCTACTCAGTGCTAGAATATTTTCAAAATATAGGCTCAAAACATGCTAAAAATCGATATTTTAAGTGTTCAAAGTCGATATCTCAAATTCAGGGACAAAACACCCGAAAATTCGATATTTTGGGGTCCCAGAAGCGATCTGTACATGCTTACTCCGTGTTAGAGTATTTTCATAATATAGGCCCAAAACATACTGAAAATCGATCTTTTAGGTGCCCAAAAGTCGATATGGTCATGCATCTTCTGTACCCGTTTATATCTCAAATTCAGGCTCAAAATACCAAAAAAATCAGTGTTTTTGGGACCTAAAAGCAATCTGTACATGCGTACTCCTAGTTAGAATGTTTTGAAGATACAGACCCAAAACATGCTCTAAATCGATATTTTAGGTGCTCAAAAGTCGATATGTGCATGCATCTTCTGTACCCGTTTATATCTCATTTTCAGGCTCAAAACACACGAAAATTCGGTATTTTTGGGTACTAGAAGCGATCTGTACATGCCTCCTCCGTGTTAGAGTATTTTTAAAATACAGGCCCAAAACATACTGAAAATCGATCTTTTAGGTGCCACAAAGTCGATATGTGCATTCATCTTCTGTACCCGTTTACATCTCAAATTCACGCTCAAAACACCCGAAAATTCGGTTTTTTTGGGTCCTAGAAGCGATCTGTACATGCCTACTCCGTGGTAGAGTATTTTCAAAATATAGGCCCAAAACATGCTAACAATCGATATTTTAGGTGCCCAAAGTCGATATCTCAAATTCAGGGACAAAACACCCGAAAATTCGATATTTTGGGGTCCCAGAAGCGATCTGTACATGCTTACTCCGTGTTAGAGTATTTTCTAAATACAGGCCCAAAACATATTGAAAATCGATCTTTCAGGTGCCCAAAAATCGATATGTGCATGCATTTTCAGTACCCGTTTATATCTCAAATTCAGGCTCAAAACACACGAAAGTTCGATATTTTGGGGTCCAAGAAGCGATCTGTACATGCCTATTCCGTGTTAGAGTATTTTCAAAATACAGGCCCAAAACATGCTGAAAATCTATATTTTAGGTGCCCAAAGTCAATATGAGCATGCATCTTCTGTACCCGTTTATATCTCAAATTCAGGCTTAAAACACCCGAAAATTCGATATTTTGGGGTAGCAGAAGCGATCTGTACATGCCTACTCAATGCTACAATATTTTCAAAATATAGGCCCAAAACATGCTAAAAATCGATATTTTAGGTGCCCAAAGTCGATATCCCAAAATCAGGCACAAAACATCCGAAAATTCGATATTTTGGGGTCCCAAAAGCGATCTGTACATGCCTACTCCGTGTTAGAGTATTTTCAAAATTCATGCCCAAAACATATTAAAAATCGATATTTTAGGTGCCCAAAAGTTGATATGTGCATGCATCTTCTGTACCCGTTTATATCTCAAACTCAGGCACAAAACACCCGAAAATTCGATAATTTGGTGTCCCAGAAGCGATCTGTACATGCCTACTCCGTGTTAGAGTAGTTTCAAAATACAGGCCCAAAACATACTGAAAATCGATCTTTTAGGTGCCCAAAAGTCGATATGTGCATTCATCTTCTGTACCCGTTTACATCTCAAATTCATGCTCAAGACACCCGAAAATTCGGTATTTTTGGGTCCTAGAAGCGATCTGTACATGCCTACTCCGTGTTAGAGTATTTTTATAATATAAGCCCAAAACATGCTGAAAATCGATATTTTAGGTGCCTAAAGTCAATATGTGCATGCATCTTCTGTACCCGTTTATATCTCAAATTTAGGCTTAAAACACCCGAAAATTCGATATTTTGGGGTTGTAGAAGCGATCTGTACATGTCTACTCAATGCTAGAATATTTTCAAAATAAAGGCCCAAAACATGCTAAAAATCGATATTTTAGGTGCCCAAAGTCGATATCTCAAATTCAGGCTCAAAACACCGGAAAATTCGAAATTTTGGTGTCCTAGAAGTGATCTGTACATGCCTACTCCGTGTTAGAGTATTTTCAAAATACAGGCCCAAAACATACTGAAAATCGATCTTTTAGGTGCCCAAAAGTCGATATTTGCATGGATCTTCTGTACCCGATTAAATCTCAAATTCAGGCTCAAAAAACCCTAAAATTCGGTATTTTTGGGTCCTAGAAGCGATCTGTACATGCCTACTCCTAGTTAGAGTGTTTTCAAGATACAGACCCAAAACATGCTTAAAATCGATATTTTAGGTGCTAAAAAGTCGATATCTGCATTCATCTTCAGTACCCGTTTATATCTCAAATTCAAGCTTAAAACACCCGAAAATTCGATATTTTGGGGTTGTAGAAGCGATCTGTACATGCCTACTCAATGCTAGAATATTTTCAAAATGAAGGCCCAAAACATGCTAAAAATCGATAATTTAGGTGCCCAAAGTCGATATCCCAAATTCAGGCACAAAACACCCGAATATGCGATATTTTGGGGTCCCAAAATCGATCTATACATTCCTACTCCGTGTTAGAGTATTTTCAAAATACAGGCCGAAAACATACTGAAAATCGATCTTTTAGGTGCCCAAAAGTCTATATGTGTATGCATCTTCTGTACCCGTTTATATCTCAAATTCAGGCTCAAAACACCCGAAAATTCGATATTTTGGTGTCCCAGAAGCGATCTGTACATGCCTACTCAGTGCTAGAATATTTTCAAAATATAGGCTCAAAACATGCTAAAAATCGATATTTTAGGTGCCCAAAGTCAATATGTGCATGCATCTTCGGTACCCGTTTATATCTCAAAATCAAGCTTAAAACACCCGCAAATTCGATATTTTGGGGTAGCAGAAGGGATTTGTACATGCCTACTCAATGCTAGAATATTTTCAAAATAAAGGCCCAAAACATGCTAAAAATCGATATTTTAGGTGTCCAAAGTCGATATCCCATATTCAGGCACAAAACACCCGAAAATTCGATATTTTAGTGTCCCAAAAGCGATCTGTACATGCCTACTCCATGTTAGAGTATTTTCAAAATACAGGCCCAAAACATACTGAAAATCGATCTTTTAGGTGCCCAAAAGTCGATATGTGCATGCATCTTCAGTACCCGTTTATATCTCAAATTCAGGCTCAAAACACCCGAAAATTCGATATTTTGGTGTCCCAGAAGCGATCTTTTCATGCCTACTCAGTGGTAGAATATTTTCAAAATACAGGCCCAAAACATACTGAAAATCGATCTTTTAGGTGCCCAAAAGTCGATATGTGTATGCATCTTCTGTACCCGTTTATATCTCAAATTCAGGCTCAAAACACCCGAAAATTCGATATTTTGGGGTCCCGGAAGCGATCTGTACATGCCTACTCAGTGGTAGAATATTTTCAAAATACAGCGCCAAAACATGCTAAAAATCGATATTTTAGGTGCCCAAAGTCGAAATCTCAAATTCTGGCACAAAAACCCGGAAAATTCGATATTTTTGGTTCCCAGAAGCGCCAAAACATGCTGAAAATCGATATTTTAGGTGCCCAAAGTCAGTATGTGCATGCATCTTCTGTACCCGTTTATATCTCAAATTCATGCTCAAAACACCCGAAAATTCGATATTTTGGTGTCCCTGAAGCGATCTGTACATGCCTACTCAGTGCTAGAATATTTTCAAAATATAGGCTCAAAACATGCTAGAAATCGATATTTTAAGTGTCCAAAGTCGATATGTGCATGCATCTTCTGTACCCGTTTATATCTCATTTTCAGGCTTAAAACACCCGAAAATTCGGTATTTTTGGGTCCTAGATGCGATCTGTACATGCCTACTCCTAGTTAGAATGTTTTCAAGATACAGACCCAAAACATGTTCAAAATCGATATTTTAGGTGCCCAAAAGTCGATATTTGCATGCATCTTCAGTACCCGTTTATATCTCAAATTCAGGCTTAATACAACCGAAAAGTCGATATTTTGGGGTTGCAGAAACGATGTCTACTCAATGCCAGAATATTTTCAAAATATAGCCCTAAAACATGCTAAATATCGATATTTTAGGTGCCCATAGTCGATATCCCAAAATCAGGCACAAAACACCCGAAAATTCAATATTTTGGGGTCCTAAAATCAATCTGTACATGCCTACTCCGTGTTAGAGTATTTTCAAAATACAGGCCCAAAACATACTGAAAATCGATATTTTAGGTGCCCAAAAGTCGATATGTGCATGCATCTTCAGTACCCGTTTATATCTCAAATTCAGACTCAGAACACACAAAAATTCGATATTTTGATGTCCAAGAAGCGATCTGTACATGCATACTCCGTGTTAGAGTTATTTTATAATATAGGCCCAAAACATGCTGAAAATCGATATTTTAGGTGCCTAAAGTCAATATGAGGATGCATCTTCTGTGCCCGTTTATATCTCAAATTCAGGCTTAAAACACCCGAAAATTCGATATTTGGGGTTGTAGAAGCGATTTGTACATGCCTACTCAATGCTAGAATATTTTCAAAATAAAGGCCCTAAACATGCTAAAAATCGATATTTTAGGTGTCCAAAGTCGATATCCCATATTCAGGCACAAAACACCCGAAAATTCGATATTTTAGGGTCCCAAAAGCGATCTGTACGTGCCTACTCCGAGTTAGAATAATTTCAAAATACAGCGCCAAAACATGCTGAAAATCGATATTTTAGGTGCCCAAAGTCAATATGTGCATGCATCTTCTGTACCCGGTTATATCTCAAATTCAGGCTCAAAACACCCGAAAATTCGATATTTTGGTGTCCCAGAAGCGATCTCTTCATGCCTACTCAGTGCTAGAATATTTTCAAAATATAGGCTCAAAACATGCTAAAAATCGATATTTTAAGTGTCCAATGTCGATATGTGCATGCATCTTCTGTACCCGTTTATATCTCAAATTCAGGCTCAAAACACCCGAAAATTCTATATTTTGGGGTCCCGGAAGCGATCTGTACATGCCTACTCAGTGCTAAAATATTTTCAAAATATAGGCCTAAAACATGCTAAAATCGATATTTTAGGTGCCCAAAGTCGATATCTCAAATTCAGGCTCAAAACACAGAAAATTCAAAATTTTGGTGTCCTAGAAGTGATCTGTACATGCCTACTCCGTGTTAGAGTATTTTCAAAATACAGGCCCAAAACATACTGAAAATCGATCTTTTAGGTGCCCAAAAGTCGATATTTGCATGGATCTTCTGTACCCGATTATATCTCAAATTCAGGCTCAAAAAACCCTAACATTTGGTATTTTTGGGTCCTAGAAGCGATCTGTACATGCCTACTCCTAGTTAGAGTGTTTTCAAGATACAGACCCAAAACATGCTTAAAATCGATATTTTAGGTGCCCAAAAGTCGATATCTGCATTCATCTTCAGTACCCGTTTATATCTCAAATTCAGGCTTAAAACACCCGAAAATTCGATATTTTGGGGTTCTAAAAGCGATCTGTACATGCCTTCTCAATGCTAGAATATTTTCAAAATGAAGCCCCAAAACATGCTAAAAATCGATAATTTAGGTGCCGAAAGTCGATATCCCAAATTCAGGCACAAAACACCCGAATATGCGATATTTTGGGGTCCCAAAATCGATCTGTACATTCCTACTCCGTGTTAGAGTATTTTCAAAATACTGGCCCAAAACATATTGAAAATCGATTTTTTAGGTGCCCAAAAGTCGATATGTGTATGCATCTTCTGTACCCGTTTATATCTCAAATTCAGGCTCAAAACACCCGAAAATTCGATATTTTGGTGTCCCAGAAGCGATCTGAACATGCCTACTCAGTGCTAGAATATTTTCAAAATATAGGCTCAAAACATGCTAAAAATCGATATTTTAGGTGCCCAAAGTCAATATGTGCATGCATCTTCGGTACCCGTTTATATCTCAAATTCAAGCTTAAAACACCCGCAAATTCGATATTTTGGGGTAGCAGAAGCGATTTGTACATGCCTACTCAATGCTAGAATATTTTCAAAATAAAAGCCCAAAACATGCTAAAAATCGTTATTTTAGGTGTCCAAAGTCGATATCCCATATTCAGGCACAAAACACCCGAAAATTCGATATTTTAGGGTCCCAAAAGCGATCTGTACATGCCTACTCCGTGTTAGAGTATTTTCAAAATACAGGCCCAAAACATACTGAAAATCGATCTTTTAGATGCCCATAAGTCGATATGTGTATGCATCTTCTGTACCCGTTTATATCTCAAATTCAGGCTCAAAACACCCGAAAATTCGATATTTTTGTGTCCCAGAAGCGATCTGTACATGCCTACTCAGTGCTAGAATATTTTCAAAATATAGGCTCAAAACATGCTAAAAATCGATATTTTAAGTGTTCAAAGTCGATATCTCAAATTCAGGGACAAAACACCCGAAAATTCGATATTTTGGGGTCCCAGAAGCGATCTGTACATGCTTACTCCGTGTTAGAGTATTTTCATAATATAGGCCCAAAACATACTGAAAATCGATCTTTTAGGTGCCAAAAAGTCGATATGGTCATGCATCTTCTGTACCCGTTTATATCTCAAATTCAGGCTCAAAATACCAAAAAAATCAGTATTTTTGGGACCTAAAAGCAATCTGTACATGCGTACTCCTAGTTAGAATGTTTTCAAGATACAGACCCAAAACATGCTCTAAATCGATATTTTAGGTGCTCAAAAGTCGATATGTGCATGCATCTTCTGTACCCGTTTACATCTCAAATTCACGCTCAAAACACCCGAAAATTCGGTATTTTTGGGTCCTAGAAGCGATCTGTACATGCCTACTCCGTGGTAGAGTATTTTCAAAATATAGGCCCAAAACATGCTAACAATCGATATTTTAGGTGCCCAAAGTCGATATCTCAAATTCAGGGACAAAACACCCGAAAATTCGATATTTTGGGGTCCCAGAAGCGATCTGTACATGCTTACTCCGTGTTAGAGTATTTTCTAAATACAGGCCCAAAACATATTGAAAATCGATCTTTCAGGTGCCCAAAAATCGATATGTGCATGCATCATCTGTACCCGTTTATATGTCAAATTTAGGCTTAAAACACCCGAAAATTTGGTATTTTTGGGTCCTAGAAGCGATCTGTACATGCCTACTCCTAGTTAGAATGTTTTCAAGATACAGACCGAAAACATGCTCACAATCGATATTTTAGGTGCCCAAAAGACGATATGTGCATGCATTTTCAGTACCCGTTTATATCTCAAATTCAGGCTCAAAACACACGAAAGTTCGATATTTTGGGGTCCAAGAAGCGATCTGTACATGCCTATTCCGTGTTAGAGTATTTTCAAAATATAGGCCAAAAACATGCTCAAAATCGATATTTTAGGTGCATAAAGTCAATATGTGCATGCATCTTCTGTACCCGTTTATATCTCAAATTCAGGCTTAAAACACCCGAAAATTCGATATTTTGGGGTAGCAGAAGCGATCTGTACATGCCTACTCAATGCTACAATATTTTCAAAATATAGGCCCAAAACATGCTAAAAATCGATATTTTAGGTGCCCAAAGTCGATATCCCAAAATCAGGCACAAAACACCCGAAAATTCGATATTTTGGGGTCCCAAAAGCGATCTGTACATGCCTACTCCGTGTTAGAGTATTTTCAAAATTCATGCCCAAAACATATTAAAAATCGATCTTTTAGGTGCCCAAAAGTTGATATGTGCAAGCATCTTCTGTACCCGTTTATATCTCAAACTCAGGCACAAAACACCCGAAAATTCGATAATTTGGTGTCCCAGAAGCGATCTGTACATGCCTACTCCGTGTTAGAGTATTTTCAAAATACAGGCCCAAAACATACTGAAAATCGATCTTTTAGGTGCCCAAAAGTCGATATGTGCATTCATCTTCTGTACCCGTTTACATCTCAAATTCAAACTCAAGACACCCGAAAATTCGGTATTTTTGGGTCCTAGAAGCGATCTGTACCTGCCTACTCCGTGGTAGAGTATTTTCAAAATACAGGCCCAAAACATGCTGAAAATCTATATTTTAGGTGCCCAAAGTCAATATGAGCATGCATCTTCTGTACCCGTTTATATATCAAATTCAGGCTCAAAACACCCGAAAATTCGATATTTTTGGGTCCCAGAAGCGATCTGTACATGCTTACTCAGTGCTAGAATATTTTCAAAATATAGGCCCAAAACATGCTAAAAATCGATATTTTAGGTGCCCAAAGTCGATACTTCGTGTTAGAGTATTTTCAAAATACAGGCCCAAAACATGCTGAAAATCGATATTTTAGCTGCCCAAAGTCATTATGTGCATGCATCTTCTGTACCCGTTTATATCTCAAATTCAGGCTCAAAACACCCGAAAATTCGATATTTTTGTGTCCCAGAAGCGATCTGTACATGCCTACTCAGTGCTAGAATATTTTCAAAATATAGGCTCAAAACATGCTAAAAATCGATATTTTAAGTGTTCAAAGTCGATATCTCAAATTCAGGGACAAAACACCCGAAAATTCGATATTTTGGGGTCCCAGAAGCGATCTGTACATGCTTACTCCGTGTTAGAGTATTTTCATAATATAGGCCCAAAACATACTGAAAATCGATCTTTTAGGTGCCCAAAAGTCGATATGGTCATGCATCTTCTGTACCCGTTTATATCTCAAATTCAGGCTCAAAATACCAAAAAAATCAGTATTTTTGGGACCTAAAAGCAATCTGTACATGCGTACTCCTAGTTAGAATGTTTTCAAGATACAGACCCAAAACATGCTCTAAATCGATATTTTAGGTGCTCAAAAGTCGATATGTGCATGCATCTTCTGTACCCGTTTATATCTCATTTTCAGGCTCAAAACACACGAAAATTCGGTATTTTTGGGTACTAGAAGCGATCTGTACATGCCTCCTCCGTGTTAGAGTATTTTTAAAATACAGGCCCAAAACATACTGAAAATCGATCTTTTAGGTGCCCCAAAGTCGATATGTGCATTCATCTTCTGTACCCGTTTACATCTCAAATTCACGCTCAAAACACCCGAAAATTCGGTTTTTTTGGGTCCTAGAAGCGATCTGTACATGCCTACTCCGTGGTAGAGTATTTTCAAAATATAGGCCCAAAACATGCTAACAATCGATATTTTAGGTGCCCAAAGTCGATATCTCAAATTCAGGGACAAAACACCCGAAAATTCGATATTTTGGGGTCCCAGAAGCGATCTGTACATGCTTACTCCGTGTTAGAGTATTTTCTAAATACAGGCCCAAAACATATTGAAAATCGATCTTTCAGGTGCCCAAAAATCGATATGTGCATGCATTTTCAGTACCCGTTTATATCTCAAATTCAGGCTCAAAACACACGAAAGTTCGATATTTTGGGGTCCAAGAAGCGATCTGTACATGCCTATTCCGTGTTAGAGTATTTTCAAAATATAGGCCCAAAACATGCTCAAAATCGATATTTTAGGTGCATAAAGTCAATATGTGCATGTATCTTCTGTACCCGTTTATATCTCAAATTCAGGCTTAAAACACCCGAAAATTCGATATTTTGGGGTAGCAGAAGCGATCTGTACATGCCTACTCAATGCTACAATATTTTCAAAATATAGGCCCAAAACATGCTAAAAATCGATATTTTAGGTGCCCAAAGTCGATATCCCAAAATCAGGCACAAAACACCCGAAAATTCGATATTTTGGGGTCCCAAAAGCGATCTGTACATGCCTACTCCGTGTTAGAGTATTTTCAAAGTTCATGCCCAAAACATATTAAAAATCGATATTTTAGGTGCCCAAAAGTTGATATGTGCATGCATCTTCTGTACCCGTTTATATCTCAAACTCAGGCACAAAACACCCGAAAATTCGATAATTTGGTGTCCCAGAAGCGATCTGTACATGCCTACTCCGTGTTAGAGTAGTTTCAAAATACAGGCCCAAAACATACTGAAAATCGATCTTTTAGGTGCCCAAAAGTCGATATGTGCATTCATCTTCTGTACCCGTTTACATCTCAAATTCATGCTCAAGACACCCGAAAATTCGGTATTTTTGGGTCCTAGAAGCGATCTGTACATGCCTACTCCGTGGTAGAGTATTTTCAAAATACAGGCCCAAAACATGCTTAAAATCTATATTTTAGGTGCCCAAAGTCAATATGAGCATGCATTTTCTGTACCCGTTTATATATCAAATTCAAGCTCAAAACACCCGAAAATTCGATATTTTTGGGTCCCAGAAGCGATCTGTACATGCTTACTCAGTGCTAGAATATTTTCAAAATATAGGTCCAAAACATGCTAAAAATCGATATTTTAGGTGCCCAAAGTCATTATGTGCATGCATCTTCTGTACCCGTTTATATCTCAAATTCAGGCTTAAAACACCCGAAAATTCGGTATTTTTGGGTCCTAGAAGCGATCTGTACATGACTACTCCTAGTTAGAATGTTTTCAAGATACAGACCCAAATCATGCTCAAAATCGATATTTTAGGTGCCCAAAGTCGATATCTCAAATTCAGGGACAAAACACTCGTAAATTCGATATTTTGGGGTCCCAGAAGCGATCTGTACATGCTTACTCAGTGTTAGAGTATTTTCTAAATACAGGCCCAAAACATATTAAAAATCGATCTTTTAGGTGCCCAAAAGACGATATGTGCATGCATCTTTTGAACCCGTTTATACCTCAAACTCAGACTCAAAACACCCGAAAATTCAATAATTTGGTGTCCCAGAAGCGATCTGTACATGCCTACTCAGTGCGAGAATATTTTTAAAATATGGGCCCAAAACATGCTCAAAATCGATATTTTAAGTGTCCAAAGTCGATATGTGCATGCATCTTCTGTACCCGTATATATCTCATTTTCGGGCTCAAAACACCCGAAAATAAGGTATTTTTGGGTCCTAGAAATTATCTGTACATGCCTACTCCGTGTTAGAGTATTTTTAAAATACAGGCCCAAAACATGCTGAAAATCGATATCTTAGGTGCACAAATTCAATATGTAAATGCATCTTCTGTACCCGTTTATATTTCTAATTCAGACTCAAAACACCCGAAAATTCGGTATTTTTGGGTCCTAGAAGCTATCTGTACATGCCTACTCCGTGATAGAATATTTTCAAAATATAGGCCCAAAACATGCTAAAAATCGATATTTTAGGTGCTCAAAGTCGATATCTCAAATTCAGGCACAAAACAACCGAAAATTCGACATTTTAGTGTCCCAGAAGCGATCTCTACATGCCTACTCCGTGTTAGAGTATTTTCAAAATACAGGCCCAAAACATACTGAAAATCGATCTTTTAGGTGCCCAAAAGTCGATATGTGCATGCATCTTCTGTCCCCGTTTATATATCAAATTCAGGCTCAAAACACTCGAAAATTCGATATTTATGGGTCCCAGAAGCGATCTGTACATGCCTACTCAGATACAGGCCAAAACATACTGAAAATAGATATTTTAGGGGCACAAAGTCAATATGTGTATGCATCTTCTGCACCCGTTTATATCCCAAATTCAACCTCAAAACACCCGAAAATTCAATATTTTTGGTTCCCAGAAGCGATCTGTACATGCCTACTCAGTGCTAGAAAGTTTTCAAAATATAGGCCCAAAACATGCTAAAAAATCGATATTTTAAGTGTCTAAAGTCGATATGTGCATGCATCTTCTGTACCCGTTTATATCTCAAATTTAGGCTCAAAACACCCGAAAATTCGTTATTTTTGGGTCCGAGAAGCGATCTGTACATGCCTACTCCTAGTTAGAATGTTTTCAAGATACAGACACAAAACATGCTCAAAATCGATATTTTATGTGCCCAAAAGTCGATATGTGCATGCATCTTCTGTACCCGTTTATATCTCATTTTCAGGCTCAAAACACCCGAAAATTCGGTATTTTTGGGTCCTAGAAGCGATCTGTACATGCCTACTCCGTGTTAGAGTATTTTCGAAATACAGGCCCATAGCATGCTGAAAATCGATATTTTAGGTGTCCAAAGTCAATACGTGCATGCATCTTCTGTACCCGTTTATATCTCAAATTCATGCTCAAAACACCCGAAAATTCGATATTTTTGGGTCCCAGAAGCGGTCTGTACATGCCTACTCAATGCTAGAATATTTTCAAAATAAAGGCCTAAAACATGCTAAAAATCGATATTTTAGGTGCCCAAAGTCGGTATCTCAAATTCAGGGACAAAACACCCGAAAATTCGATATATTGGGGTCCCAGAAGCAATCTGTACATGCTTACTCCGTGTTAGAGTATTTTCAAAATACAGGCCCAAAACATACTGAAAATCGATCTTTTAGGTGCCCAAAAGTCGATTTGTGCATGCATCTTCTGTACCCGTTTATATCTCAAATTCAGGCTTAAAACACCCGAAAATTCAATATTTTGGGGTTGCAGAAGCGATCGGTACATGCCTACTCAATGCTAGAATATTTTCAAAATAAAGGCCCTAAACATGCTAAAAATCGATATTTTAGGTGCCGAAAGTCGATATCCCAAATTCAGGCACAAAACACCCGAAAATTCGATATTTTGGGGTCCCAAAAGCGATCTGTACATGCCTACTCCGTGCTAGAGTATTTTCAAAATACTGGCCCAAAACATACTGAAAATCGATCTTTTAGGTGCCCAAAAGTCAATATGTGTATGCATCTTCTGTACCCGTTTATATCTCAAATTCAGGCTCAAAACACCCGAAAAATCGATATTTTGGTGTCCCAGAAGCGATCTGTACATGCCTACTCAATGCTAGAATATATTCAAAATATAGGCTCAAAACATGCTAAAAATCGATATTTTAAGTGTCCAAAGTCGATATGTGCATACATCTTCTGTACCCGTTTATATCTCAAATTCAGGTTTAAAACACCCAAAAATTCGGTATTTTTGTGTCCTAGAAGCGATCTCTACATGCCTAGTCCGTGTTAGAGTATTTTCAAAATACAGGCCCAAAACATGCTGAAAATCGATATTTTAGGTTTCCAAAGTAATTATGTGCATGCATCTTCTGTACCCGTTTATATCTGAAATTCAGGCTCAAAACAACCATAAATTCGATATTTTGGGGTTCTAGAAGCGATCTGTACATGCCTACTCAGTGCTAGAATATTTTCAAAATATAGGGCCAAAACATGCTAAAAATCGATATTTAAGGTGACCAAAGTCGATATCTCAAATTCAGGAAAAAAACACCGGAAAATTCGATATTTTGGGGTCCCAGAAGCGATCTGTACATGCCTACTCCGTGTTAGAGTATTTTCAAAATACAGGCCCAAATCATACTGAAAATCGATATTTTAGGTGCGAAAAGTCGATATGTTCATGCATCTTCTGTACAAGTTTATATCTCAAATTCAGGCTCAAAACACCAACAAAATCGGTATTTTTGGGTCCTAGAAGCGATCTGTACATGCCTACTCCTAGTTAGAAGGTTTTCAAGATACAGACCCAAAACATGCTCAAAAACGATATTTTAGGTGCCCAAAAGTCGATATGTGCATGCATCTTCAGTACCCGTTTATATCTCAAATTCAAGCTCAAAACACACGAAAATTCGATATTTTGGGGTCCAAGAAGCGATCTGTACAGGCCTACTCCGTGCTAGAGTATTTTCAAAATACAGGCCCAAAACATACTGAAAATCGATCTTTTAGGTGCCCAAAAGTCGATATGTGCATGCATCTTCTGTACCCGTTTATATCTCAAATTTAGAATCAAAACACCCGAAAATTCGATATTTTGGTGTCTCAGAAGCGATCTGTACATGCCTACTAAGTGCTAGAATATTTTCAAAATATAGGCTCAAAACATGCTAAAAATCGATATTTTAAGTGTCCAAAGTCAATATGTGCATGCATCTTCTGTACCCGTTTATATCACAAATTCAGGCTCAAAACACCCGAAAATTCGATATTTTGGGGTAGCAGAAGCGATCTGTACATGCCTACTCAATGCTGTAATATTTTCAAAACATAGGCCCAAAACATGCAAAAAATCGAAATTTTGCTAAGTGCCCAAAGTCGATATCTCAAATTCAGGCTCAAAACACCGGAAAATTTGATATTTTGGGGTCCTAGAAGCGATCTGTACATGCCTACTCCGTGTTAGAGTATTTTTAAAATACAGGCCCAAAACATGCTAAAAATCGATATTTTAGGTGCCCAAAGTCAATATGTGCATGCATCTTCTGTACCCGTTTATATCTCAAATTCAGGCTCAAAACACCGGAAAATTCGATATTTTGGGGTCCCACAAGCGATATGTACATGCCTACTCAGTGCTAGAATATTTCCAAAATATAGGCCCAAAACATGCTAAAAATCGATATTTTAGGTGCCCAAAGTCGATATCTCAAATTCAGGCTGAAAACACCTGAAAATTCGATATTTTGGGGTCCCAGAAGCGATCTGTACATGACTACTCCGTGTTAGAGTATTTCCAAAATACAGGCCCAAAACAAACTGAAAATTGATCTCTTAGGTGTCCAAAAGTCGATATGTGCATTCATCTTCTGTACCCGTTAATATCTCAAATTCAGGCTCAAAACACCCGAAAATTCGATATTTTGGGGTCCCAGAAGCGATCTGTACATGTCTACTCAGTGCTAGAATATTTTCTAAATATAGGCCCAAAACATGCTAAAAATCGATAATCGAATTTTCGGGTGCTTTGGGCCTGAATTTGAGATATCGACTTTAGGCACCTAAAATATCGATTTTTAGCATGTTTTGGGCCTATATTTTAAAAATATTCTAGAAATAAGTAGGCATGTACAGATCGCTTCTGGGACCCGAAAATATCGAATTTTCGGGTGTTTTGAGCCTGAATTTGAGATGTAAACGGGTACTGAAGATGCATTCACATATCAACTTTTGGGCAACTAAAAGATCGATTTTTAGTATGTTATGGGCCTGTATTTTAAAAATACTCTAACACGGAGTAGGCATGTACAGATCGCTTCTGGGACCCAAAAATATTGAATTTTCGGGTGTTTTGAGGTTGAATTTAGGATATAAACGGGTGCAGAAGATGCATACACATATTGACTTTGGGCACTTAAAATATCGATTTTCAGCATGTTTTGGCCTGTATCTGAGTAGGCATGTACAGATCGCTTCTGGGACTCCAAAATATCGAATTTTCGGGTGTTTGGAGCCTGAATTTGGAGATATAAACGGGTACAGAAGACGCATGCACATATCGACTTTTGGGCACCTAAAAGATCGATTTTCAGTATGCTTTGGGCCTGTATTTTGAAAATACTCTAACACGGAGTAGGCATGTACAGATCGCTTCTGGGACCCCAAAATATCGAATTTTCGGGTGTTTTGAGCCTGAAATTGAGATATAAACGGGTACTGAAGATGCATGCACATATCGAGTTTTGGGCACCTATAATATTGATTTTGAGCATGTTTTGGGTCTGTATCTTGAAAACATTCTAACTAGGAGTAGGCATATACAGATCGCTTCTAGGACCAAAAAATAATGAATTTTCGGGTGTTTTAACCCTGAATTTGAGATATAAACGGGTACAGAAGATGCATGCACATATCGACTTTGGACACTTAAAATATCGATTTTTAGCATGTTTTGAGCCAATATTTTGAAAACATTCTAGCACTGAGTAGGCATGTACAGATCGCTTCTGGTACCCCAAAATATCGAGTTTTCGGGTGTTTTGAGCCTGATTTTGAGATATAAACGGGTACTGAAGATGCATGCACATATCGAGTTTTGGGCACCTAAAATATCGATTTTGAGCATGTTTTGGGTCTGTATCTTAAAAACATTCTAACTAGGAGTAGGCATGTACAGATCGCTTCTAGGACCCAAAAATAATGAATTTTCGGGTGTTTTGAGCCTGAATTTGAGATACAAACGGGTACAGAAGATGCATGCACATATCGTCTTTAGACACTTAAAATATCGATTTTTAGCATATTTTGAGCCAATATTTTGAAAACATTCTAGCACTGAGTAGGCATGTACAGATCGCTTCTGGGACCCCAAAATATCGAATTTTCGGGTGTTTACAGCCTGAATTTGAGATATAAACGGATACTGAAGATGCATGCACATATCGACTTTTGAGCACCTAAAATATCGATTTTAAGCATGTTTTGGGTTTGTATCTTGAAAACATTCTAACTAGGAGTAGGCTTGTACAGATCGCTTCTAGGACCCAAAAATAACGAATATTCGGGTGTTTTGAGCCTGAATTTGAGATATAAACGGGTACAGATGATGCATGCACATATCGACTTTGGATACATAAAATATCGATTTTCAGCATGTTTTGGCCTGTATCTGAGTAGGCATGTACAGATCGCTTCTGGGACCCCAAAACATCGAATTTTCGGGTGTTTGAAGCCTGAATTTGAGATATAAAAGGGTACAGAAGATGCATGCACATATCGACTTATGGGCACCTAAAAGATTGATTTTCAGTATGTTTTGGGCCTGTATTTTGAAAATATTCTAACACTGAGTAGGCATGTACAGATCTCTTCTGGGACCCAAAAATATTGAATTTTCGGGTGTTTTGAGGTTGAATTTCGGATATAAACGGGTGCAGAAGATGCATACAGATATTGACTTTGGGCACCTAAAATATCGATTTTCAGCATGTTTTTTGGCCTGTATCTGAGTAGGCATGTACAGATCGCTTCTGGGACTCCAAAATATCGAATTTTCGGGTGTTTGGAGCCTGAAATTGGAGATATTAACGAGTACAGAAGATGCATGCACATATCGACTTTTGGGCACCTAAAAGATCGATTTTCAGTATGTTTTGGGCCTTTATTTTAAAAATACTCTAACACGGAGTAGGCATGTACAGATCGCTTCTAGGACCCAAAAATAATGAATTATTCGGGTGTTTTGAGCCTCAATTTGAGATATAAACGGGTACAGAAGATGCATGCACATATCGACTTTGGACACTTAAAATATCAATTTTTAGCATGTTTTGAGCCAATATTTTGAAAACATTCTAGCACTGAGTAGGCATGTACAGATCGCTTCTGGGACCCCAAAATATCGAATTTTCGGGTGTTTTGAGCCTTAATTTGAGATATAAACGGATACTGTAGATGCATGCACATATCGACTTTTGAGCACCTATAATATCGATTTTGAGCATGTTTTGGGGGTGTATCTTGAAAACATTCTAACTATGAGTAGGCATGTACAGATCGCTTCTAGGACCCAAAAATAACGAATATTCGGGTGTTTTGAGCCTGAATTTGAGATATAAACGGGTACAGAAGATGCAGGCACATATCGACTTTGGACACTTAAAATATCGATTTTTAGCATGTTTATAACCAATATTTTGAAAACACTCTAGCACTGAGTAGGCATGTACAGATTGATTCTGGGACCCCAAAATTTCGAATTTTCGGGTGCTTTGAGCCTGAATTTGAGAAAAAAACGGGTACAGAAGATGCATGCACATATCGACTTTTGGGCATCTAAAATATCAATTTTAAGCATGTTTAAGCCTGTATCTGAGTAGGCATGTACAGATCGCTTCTAGGACCCCAAAATATCGAATTTTCGGTTTTTTTTAACCTGATTTTAAGATATCGACGTTAGGCACCTAAAAACTTGATTTGTAGCATGTTTTAAGCCTATATTTTGAAAATATTCTAGCCCTGAGTAGGCATGTACAGATCGCTTCTAGGACCCCAAAATATCGAACTTTCGGGTGTTTTGAGCCTGAATATGAGATATAAACGGGTACTGATGATACATGCACATATCGACTTTTGGGCACCTAAAATATCGATTTTGAGCATGTTTTGGGTCTGTATCTTGAAAACATTCTAACTAGGAATAGGCATGTACAGATCACTTCTAGGACACAAAAATAACGAATTTTCGCGTGTTTTGAGCCTGAATTTGATATATAAACGGGTACAGAAAATGCATGCACATATCGACTTTGGACATTTAATATATCGATTTTTAGCATGTTTTGAGCCTATATTTTGAAAACATTCTAGCACTGAGTAGATAATTATGTACAGATCGCTTCTGGGACCCAAAAATATCTAATTTTCCGGTGTTTTGAGGTTGAATTTGGGATATAAACGGGTCCAGAAGATGCATACACATATTGACTTTGGGCACCTAAAATATCGATTTTCAGCATGTTTTGTCCTGTATCTGAGTAGGAATGTACAGATCGCTTCTGGGACCCCAAAATATCGTATTTTCGGGTGTTTAGAGCCTGAATTTGAGATATAAACGGTTACAGAAGAAGCATGCACATATCGACTTCTGGGACCCTAAAAGATCGATTTTCAGTATGTTTTGGGCATGTATTTTGAAGATACTCTAACACGGAGTAGGCATGTACACATCGCTTCTGGAACCCCAAAATATCGAATTTTCGGGTGTTTTGGGCCTGAATTTGAAATATCGATTTTGGGCACCTAACATATCGATTTTTAGCATGTTTTGGGCCTATATTTTGAAAATATTCTAGCACTGAGTAGGCATGTACAGATCGCTTCTGGGACCCCAAAATATCGAATTTTCGGGTGTTTTGAGCCTGAATTTGGTATATAAACGGGTACTGAAGATGCATGCACATATCGACTTTTGGGCACCTAAAATATCGATTTTGAGCATGTTTTGTGTCTGTATCTTGAAAACATTCTAACTAGGAGTAGGCATGTACAGATGGCTTCTCGGGCCCAAAAATAACGAATTTCCGGGTGTTTTGAGCCTGAATTTGAGATATAAACGGGTACAGATGATACATGCACATATCGACTTTGGACACTTAAAATATCGATTTTTAGCAAATTTTGAGACTATGTTTTGAAAACATTCTAGCACTGAGTAGGCATTTACAGATCGCTTCTGGGACCCCAAAATATCGAATTTTCGGGTGTTTTGAGCCTGAATTTGAGATATAAACGGGTACTGAAGATGCATGCACATATCGACTTTTGGGCATCTAAAATATCGATTTTAAGCATGTTTTAGCCTGTATCTGAGTAGGCATGTACAGATCGCTTCTGAAACCCCAAAATATCGAATTTTCGGGTGTTTTGGGCCTGTATTTTATATATCGATTTTGGGCACTTAAAATATCGATTTTTAGCATGTTTTGAGCCTATATTTTGAAAACATTCTAGCACTGAGTAGGCTTGTACAGATTGCTTCTGGGACCCAAACATATATAATTTTCGGGTGTTTTGAGCCTGAATTTGAGATATAAACAGGTACAGAAGATGCATGCACATATCAACTTTGGACACTAAAAATATCGATTTTTAGCATGTTTTGAGCCTATATTTTGAAAACATTCTAGCACTGAGTAGGCATGTACAGATCGCTTCTGGGACCCCAAAATATCGAATTTTCGGGTGTTTTGAGCCTGAATTTGAGATATAAACGGGTACTGAAGATGCATGCACATATCGACTTTTGGTCATCTAAAATATCGATTTTAAGCATGTTTTAGCCTGTATCTGAGTAGGCATGTACAGATCGCTTCTGAAACCCCAAAATATCAAATTTTCGGGTGTTTTGGGCCTGTATTTTAGATATCGTTTTTGGCACTAAAAATATCGATTTTTAGCATGTTTTGAGCCTATATTTTGAAAACATTCTAGCACTGAGTAGGCATGTACAGATCGCTTCTGGGACCCAAACATATAGAATTTTCGGGTGTTTTTAGGTTGAATTTGGGATATAAACGGGTGCAGAAGATGCATAGACATATTGACTTTGGGCTTCTAAAATATCGATTTTCAGCATGTTTTGGCCTGTATCTGAGTCGGAATGTACAGATCGCTTCTGGGACCCCAAAATATCGAATTTTTGGGTGTTTGGAGTCTGAATTTGAGATATAAACGGGTACAGAAGAGGCATGCACATATCGACTTTTGGGCACCTAAAAGATCGATTTTCAGTATGTTTTGGGCATGTATCTTGAAAACATTCTAACTTGGAGAAGGCATGTACAGATCACTTCTAGGACCCAAAAATAACGAATTTTTGGGTGTTTTGAGCATGAATTCGAGATATAAACGGGTACAGAAGATGCATGCACCTATCAACTTTGGACACTAAAAATATCGATTTTTAGCATGTTTTGAGCCTATATTTTGAAAACATTCTAGCACTGACTAGGCATGGCCAGATCGCTACTGGAACCCAAAAATATAGAATTTTCGGGTGTTTTGAGGATGAATTTAGGATATAAACGGGTGCAGAAGATGAATAGACAATATAATATTGACTTTGGGCTCGTAAAATATCGATTTTCAGCATGTTTTGGCCTGTATCTGAGTAGGCATATACAGATCGCTTATGGGACCCCAAAACATCGAATTTTTGGGTGTTTGGAGCCTGAATTTGAGATATAAACGGGTACAGAAGATGCATCCACATATCGACTTTGGACACTTAAAATATCGATTTTTAGCATGTTTTGAGCCAATATTTTGAAAACACTCTAGCGCTGAGTAGGCATGTATAGATTGCTTCTGGGACCCCAAAATTTCGAATTTTAGGGTGTTTGGAGCATGAATTTGAGAAAAAAACGGGTTCAGAAGATGCATGCACATATCGAGTTTTGGGCACCTAAACGATCGATTTTCAGTATGTTTTGGGCCTTTTTTTTTTAAATACTCTAACAGGGAGTAGGCATGTACAGATCGCTTCTAGGACACCAAAATATCGAATTTTCGAGTTTTTTTAACCTTATTTTAAGATATCGACTTTGGGCACCTAAAATATCGATTTTTAGCATGTTTTGAGCCAATATTTTGAAAACATTCTAGCACTGAGTAGGCATGTACAGATCGCTTCTGGGACCCCAAAATATCGAATTTTCGGGTGTTTTAAGCTTGAATTTGAGATATAAACGGATACTGATGATGCATGCACATATCGACTTTTGAGCACCTAAAATATCGATTTTTAGCATGTTTTGGGTCTGTATCTTGAAAACATTCTAACTAGGACTAGGCATGTACAGATCGCTTCTAGGACCCAAAAATAACGAATATTCGGGTGTATTGAGCCTTAATTTGAGATAGAAACGGGTACAGATGATGCATGCACATATCGACTTTGGATACATAAAATATCGATTTTCAGCATGTTTTGGCCTGTATCTGAGTAGGCATGTACAGATCGCTTCTGGGATCCCAAAATATCGAATTTTTGGGTGTTTGTAGCCTGAAATTGAGATATAAACGGGTACAGAAGATGCATTCACATATCGACTTTTGTGCACCTAAAAGATTGATTTTCAGTATGTTTTGGGCCTGTATTTTGAAAATATTCTAACACGGAGTAGGCATGGACAGATCTCTTCTGGGACCCAAAAATATTGAATTTTCGGGTGTTTTGAGGTTGAATTTCGGATATAAACGGGTGCAGAAGATGCATACACATATTGACTTTGGGCACCTAAAATATCGATTTTCAGCATGTTTTGGCCTGTATCTGAGTAGGCATGTACAGATCGCTTCTGGGATCCCAAAATATCGAATTTTTGGGTGTTTGGAGCCTAAAATTGAGATATAAACGGGTACAGAAGATCATTCACATATCGACTTTTGTGCACCTAAACGATCGATTTTCAGTGTGTTTTGGGCCTGTATTTTGAAAATACTCTAACACGGAGTAGGCATGTACAGATCGCTTCTGTTACCTGAAAGAAAAAACGAATTTTCGGGTGTTTTGAGCATGAATTTAAGATATCGACTTAGGGCACCTAAAATATCGATTTTTAGCATGTTTTGAGCATATATTTTTAAAAATATTCTAGCACTGAGTAGGCATGTACAGATCGCTTCTGGGACCCCAAAATATCGAATTTTCGGGTGTTTTGAGCCTGAATTTGATATATAAACGGGTACTGAAGATGAATGCACATATCGACTTTTGGGCATCTAAAATATCGATTTTAAGCATGTTTTAGCCTGTATCTGAGTAGGCATGTACAGATCGCTTCTGAAACCCCAAAATATCGAATTTTCGGGTGTTTTGGGCCTGTATTTGAGATATCGATTTTGGGCACTTAAAATATCGATTTTTACCATGTTTTGAGCCTATATTTTGAAAACATTCTAGCACTGATTAGGCTTGTACAGATTGCTTCTGGGACCCAAACATATAGAATTTTCGGGTGTTTTGAGCCTGAATTTGAGATATAAACGGGTACTGAAGATGCATACACATATCGACTTTGGACTCTTAAAATATCGATTTTTAGCATGTTTTAGCCTGTATCTGAGTAGGCATGTACAGATCGCTTCTAAAACCCCAAAATATCGAATTTTCGGGTGTTTTAGGCCTGAATTTGAGATATCGATTTTGGGCACTTAAAATATCGATTTTTAGTATGTTTTGAGCCTATATTTTGAAAACATTCTAGCGCTGAGTAGGCATGTACATATCGTTTCTGGGACCAAAAAATAACGAATTTTCGGGTGTTTTGAGCCTGAATTTGAGATATCGATTTTGGGCACTTAAAATATCGATTTTTAGCATGTTTTGAGCCTATATTTTGAAAACATTCTAGCGCTGAGTAGGCATGTACATATCGCTTCTGGGACCAAAAAATATCGAATTTTCGGGTGTTTTGAGCCTGAATTTGATATATAAACGGGTACTGAAGATGCATGCACATATCGACCTTTGGGAACCTAAAATATCGATTTTGAGCATGTTTTGTGTCTGTATCTTGAAAACATTCTAACTAGGAGTAGGCATGTACAGATCGCTTCTCGGGCCCAAAAATGACGAATTTTCGGGTGTTTTGAGCCTGAATTTGAGATATAAACGAGTACAGATGATGCATGCACATATCGACTTTGGACACTTAAAATATCGATTTTTAGAAAGTTTTGAGACTATGTTTTGAAAATATTCTAGCACTGAGTAGGCATGTACAAATTGCTTCTGGGACCCTAAAATATCGAATTTTCGGGTGTTTTGAGCCTGAATTTAAGATATAAACGGATACTGAAGATGCATGCACATATCGACTTTTGGGCACCTGAAATATTGATTTTGAGCATGTTTTGTGCCTGTATTTTGAAAATACTCTAACACGGAGTAGGCATGTACAGATCGCTTCTGCTTCCTAAACAAAAAAAAATGACGAATTTTCGGTTGTTTTGTCCCTGAATTTGTGATATCGACTTTGGGCACCTAAAATATCGATTTTTAGCTTGTTTTGGCCTATATTTTAAAAATATTCTAACACTGAGTAGGCATGTACAGATCGCTTCTGGGACCCCAAAATATCGAATTTTCGGGTGTTTTGAGCCTGAATTTGAGATATAAACGGGTACTGAAGATGAATGCACATATCGACTTTTGGGCATCTAAAATATCGATTTTAAGCATGTTTTAGCCTGTATCTGAGTAGGCATGTACAGATCGCTTCTGAAACCCCAAAATATCGAATTTTCGGGTGTTTTGGGCCTGTATTTGAGATATCGATTTTGGGCACTTAAAATATCGATTTTTACCATGTTTTGAGCCTATATTTTGAAAACATTCTAGCACTGATTAGGCTTGTACAGATTGCTTCTGGGACCCAAACATATAGAATTTTCGGGTGTTTTGAGCCTGAATTTGAGATATAAACGGGTACTGAAGATGCATACACATATCGACTTTGGACACTTAAAATATCGATTTTTAGCATGTTTTAGCCTGTATCTGAGTAGGCATGTACAGATCGCTTCTAAAACCCCAAAATATCGAATTTTCGGGTGTTTTGGGCCTGAATTTGAGATATCGATTTTGGGCACTTAAAATATCGATTTTTAGCATGTTTTGAGCCTATATTTTGAAAACATTCTAGCGCTGAGTAGGCATGTACAGATCGCTTCTGGGACCCCAAAATATCAAATTTTCGGGTGTTTGGAGCCTGATTTTGAGATATAAACGGGTACAGAAGATGCATGCACATATCGACTTTTGGGCTCCTAAAAGATCGGTTTTTAGCATGTTTTGGGCCTTTATTTAAAAGATATTCTAGCACTGAGTAGGCATGTACAAATCGTTTCTGGGACCCCAAAATATCGAATTTTCGGGTGTTTTGAGCCTGAATTTGAGATATAAACGGGTACTGAAGATGCATGCACATATCGACTTTTGGGCACCTAAAATATCGATTTTGAGCATGTTTTGTGTCTGTATCTTAAAAACATTCTAACTAGTGTAGGCATGTACAGATCGCTCCTCGGACCCAAAAATAACGAATTTTCGGTTGTTTTGAGCCAGAATTTGAGATATAAACGGGTACAGAAGATGCATGCACATATCGACTTTGGACACTTAAAATATCGATTTTTAGCATGTTTTAGCCTGTATCTGAGTAGGCATGTACAGATTGCTTCTAAAACCCCAAAATATCGAATTTTCGGGTGTTTTGGGCCTGAATTTGAGATATTGATTTTGGGCACTTAAAATATCGATTTTTAGCATGTTTTGAGCCTATATTTTGAAAACATTCTAGCGCTGAGTAGGCATGTACAGATCGCTTCTGGGACCCCAAAATATCGAATTTTCGGGTGTTTTGAGCCTGAATTTGAGATATAAACGGGTACTGAAGATGCATACACATATCGACTTTGGACACTTAAAATATCGATTTTTAGCATGTTTTAGCCTGTATCGGAGTAGGCATGTACAGATCGCTTCTAAAACCCCAAAATATCGAATTTTCGGGTGTTTTGGGCCTGAATTTGAGATATCGATTTTGGGCACTTAAAATATCGATTTTTAGCATGTTTTGAGCCTATATTTTGAAAACATTCTAGCGCTGAGTAGGCATGTACAGATCGCTTCTGGGACCCCAAAATATCGAATTTTCGGGTGTTTGGAGCCTGATTTTGAGATATAAACGGGTACAGAAGATGCATGCACATATCGACTTTTGGGCTCCTAAAAGATCGATTTTTAGCATGTTTTGGGCCTTTATTTAAAAAATATTCTAGCACTGAGTAGGCATGTACAAATCGTTTCTGGGACCCCAAAATATCGAATTTTCGGGGGTTTTGAGCCTGAATTTGAGATATAAACGGGTACTGAAGATGCATGCACATATCGACTTTTGGGCACCTAAAATATCGATTTTGAGCATGTTTTGTGTCTGTATCTTAAAAACATTCTAACTAGTGTAGGCATGTACAGATCGCTTCTCGGACCCAAAAATAACGAATTTTTGGTTGTTTTGAGCCTGAATTTGAGATATAAACGGGTACAGAAGATGCATGCACACATCGACTTTGGACACTTAAAATATCGATTTTTAGCATGTTTTGAGCCTATATTTTGAAAACATTCTAGCACTGAGTAGGCATGTACAGATCGTTTCTGGGACCCAAAAATATCGAATTTTCGCGTGTTTTAAGGTTGAATTTGGGATATAAACGGGTGCAGAAGATGCATGCACATATTGACGTAGTGCACCTATAATATCGATTTTCTGCATGTTTTGGCCTGTATCTGAGTAGGCATGTACAGATCGCTTCTGGGACCCAAAAATATCGAATTTTCGGGTGTTTTGTGCCTGAATTTGAGATATAAACGGGTACTGAAGATGCATGCACATATCGACTTTTTAGCAAGTAAAATATCGATTTTGAGCATGTTTTGTGGCTGTATCTTGAAAACATTCAAACAAGGAGTAGGCATGTACAGATCGCTTCTCGGACCCAAAAATAACGAATTTTCGGGTGTTTTGAGCCAGAATTTAAGATATAAACGGGTACAGAAGATGAATAGACATATCGACTTTGGACACTTAAAATATCGATTTTTAGCATGTCTTGAGCCTATATTCTGAAAACCTTCTAGCACTGAGTAGACATGTACAGATCGCTTCAGAGACCCAACAATATAGAATTTTCGGATGTTTTGAGGTTGAATTTGGGATATAAACAGGTTCAGAAGATGAATAGACATATTGACTTTGGGCTCCTAAAATATCGATTTTTAGCATGTTTTGGACTGTAACTGAGTAGGCATGTACAGATCGCTTATGGGACCCCAAAATATCGAATTTTTGGGTATTTGGAGCCTGAATTTGAGATATAAACGGGTACAAAAGATGCATGCACATATCGACTTTTGGGCACCTAAAAGATCGATTTTCCATATGTTTTGGGCCTGTATTTAAAAAATACTATAACATTGAGTAGGCATGTACAGATCGCTTCTGGGAACAAAAAATATCGAATTTTCGGGTGTTTTGAGCCTGAATTTAAGATATAAACGGGTACTGAAGATGCATGCAAATATCGACTTTTGGGCATCTAAAATATCGATTTTGAGCATGTTTTGGGTTTGTATCTTGAAAACAGTCTAACTAGGAGTAGGCATGTACAGATCGCTTTTAGGACCCAAAAATAACGAATTTTCGGGTGTTTTGGGCCTGAATTTGAGATATCGGCTTTGGGCACGTAAAATATAGATTTTTAGCATGTTTTGGGCCTA
Organism: Petrolisthes cinctipes; assembly: GCA_033782935.1. Lineage (NCBI taxonomy): Eukaryota > Metazoa > Arthropoda > Malacostraca > Decapoda > Porcellanidae > Petrolisthes > Petrolisthes cinctipes. The sequence goes on along the minus strand of JAWQEG010000781.1, from coordinate 814,696 downwards.
TATTTTGAAAATATTCTAGCACTGAGTAGACACCTACAGATCGCTTCTGGGACCCCAAAATATCGAATTTTCGGGTGTTTTGAGCCTGAATTTGAGATATAAACAGGTACTGAAGATTCATGCACATATCGACTTTTGGGCACCTAAAATATCGATTTTGAGCATGTTTTGGGTCTGTATCTTGAAAACATTCTAACTAGGAGTAGGCATGTACAGATCGCTTATGGGACCCAAAAATAACGAATTTCCGGGTGTTTTGAGCCTGAATTTGAGATATAAACGGGTACAGAAGATGCATACACATATCGACTTTGGACACTTAAAATATCGATTTTTAGCATGTTTTGAGCCTATATTTTGAAAACATTCTAGCACTAAGTAGGCATGTACAGATCGCTTCTGGGACCCAAAAAATATCGATTTTTCGGGTGTTTTGAGGTTGAATTTGGGATATAAACGGGTGCAGAAGATGCATACACATATTGACTTTTGGGCACCTAAAATATCGATTTTCAGCATGTTTTGGCCTGTATCTGAGTAGGCATGTACAGATCGCTTCTAGGACCTAAAAATACCGAATTTTCGGGTATTTTGAGCCTGAATTTGAGATATAAACGGGAACAGAAGATTCATGAACATATCGACTTTTGGGCACCTAAAAGTTTGATTTTCAGTATGCTTTGGGCCTGTATTTTGAAAATACTCTAACACGGAGTAGGCATGTACAGATCGCTTCTGTTAAATAAAAAAAAACGAATTTTCGGGTGTTTTGGGCCTATTTTTTTAAAATATTCTAGCACTGAGTAGGCATGTACAGATCACTTCTGGGACCCCAAAATATCGAATTTTCGGGTGTTTTGAGCCTGAATTTGAGATATAAACGGGTACTGAAGATGCAGGCACATAACGACTTTTGGGCACCTAAAATATCGATTTTGAGCATGTTTTGTGTCTGTATCTTGAAAACATTCTAACTAGGAGTAGGCATGTACAGATTGCTTCTCGGACCCAAAAATAACGAATTTTCGGGTGCTTTGAGCCTGAATTTGAGATATAAACGGGTACCGAAGATGCATGCACATATTGACTTTGGACACTTAAAATATCGATTTTTAGCATTTTTTGAGCCTATATTTTGAAAACATTCTAGCACTGAGTAGGCATGCACAGATTGCATCAGGGACCCAACAATATCGAATTTTCGGGTGTTTTGAGGTTGAATTTGGGATATAAATAGGTGAAGAAGATACATAAACATATTGACTTTGGGCTCCTAAAATATCGATTTTCAGCATGTTTTGGCCTGTATCTGAGTAGGCATGTACAGATCGCTTATGGGCCGCCAAAATATCGAATTCTTGCTTGTTTGGAGCCTGAATTTGAGATATAAACGGGTACAGAAGATGCATGCACATATCGACTTTTGGGCACCTAAAAGATCGATTTTAAGCATGTTTTGGGCCTATATTTTGAAAATATTCTAGCACTGAGTAGACACCTACAGAATGCTTTTGTGACCCCAAAATATCGTATTTTCGGGTGTTTTGAGCCTCAAATTGAGATATAAACGGGTACTGAAGATTCATGCACATATCGTCTTTTGGGCACCTAAAATATCGATTTTGAGCATGTTTTGGGTCAGTATCTTGAAAACATTCTAACTAGGAGTAGGCATGTACAGATCGCTTCTAGGACCCAAAAAAAGCGAATTTTCGGGTGTTTTGAGCCTGAATTTGAGATATAAACGGGTTCAGAAGATGCATACACATATCGACTTTGGACACTTAAAATATCGATTTTTAGCATGCTTTGAGCCTATATTTTGAAAACATTCTAGCACTGAGTAGGCATGTACAGATCGCTTCTGGGTCCCAAAAATATCGAATTTTTGGGTGTATTGAGGTTGAATTTGGGATATAAACGGGTGCAGAAGATGCATACACATATTGACTTTGGGCACCTAAAATATCGATTTTTAGCATGTTTTGGCCTGTATCTGAGTAGGCATGTACAGATCGCTTCTAGGACCTAAAAATACCGAATTTTCGGGTATTTTGAGCCTGAATTTGAGATATAAACGGGAACAGAAGATGCATGCACATATCGACTTTTGGGCACCTAAAAGATCTATTTTCAGTATGTTTTTGGCCTGTATTTTGAAAATACTCTAACACGGAGTAGTCATGTACAGATCGCTTCTGTTACCTAAAAAAAAAACGAATTTTAGGGTGTTTTGGGCCTGAATTTGAGATATCGACTTAGGGCACCTCACATATCGATTTTTAGCATGTTTTGGGGCTATTTTTTGAAATATTCTAGCACTGAGTAGGCATGTACAGATCACTTCTGGGACCCCAAAATATCGAATTTTCGGGTGTTTTGAGCCTGAACTAGAGATATAAACGGGTACTGAAGATGCAGGCACATAACGACTTTTGGGCACCTAAAATATCGATTGTAAGCATGTTTTGTGTCTGTATCTTGAAAACATTCTAACTAGGAGTAGGCATGTACAGATTGCTTCTCGGCCCAAAAAATAACGAATTTTCGGGTGCTTTGAGCCTGAATTTGAGATATAAACGGGTACCAAAGATGCATGCACATATTGACTTTGGACACTTAAAATATCGATTTTTAGCATTTTTTGAGCCTATATTTTGAAAACATTCTAGCACTGAGTAGGCATGCACAGATTGCTTCAGGGACCCAACAATATAGAATTTTCGGGTGTTTTGAGGTTGAATTTGGGATATAAATAGGTGAAGAAGATACATAGACATATTGACTTTGGGCTCCTAAAATATCGATTTTCAGCATGTTTTGGCCTGTATCTGAGTAGACATGTACAGATCGCTTATGGGCCGCCAAAATATCGAATTCTTGCTTGTTTGGAGCCTGAATTTGAGATATAAACGGGTACAGAAGATGCATGCACATATCGACTTTTGGGCACCTAAAAGATCGATTTTCAGTATGTTTTGGGCCTGTATTTTAAAAATACTCTAACACGGAGTAAGCATGTACAGATCGCTTCTGTTGCCTAAAAAAAACGAATTTTCGGGTGTTTTGGGCCTGAATATGAGATATCGACTTAGAGCACCTAAAATATCGATTTTTAGCATGTTTTGGCCCTATTTTTAAAAAATATTCTAGCACTGAGTAGGCATGTACAGATCACTTCTGGGACCCCAAAATATCGAATTTTCGGGTGTTTTGAGCCTGAATTTGAGATATAAACGAGTACAAAAGATGCATTCACATATCGACTTTGGACACTGAAAATATCGATTTTGAGCATGTCTTGTGTCTGTATTTTGAAAACATTCTAGCACTGAGTAGGCAGGTACAGATCGCTTCTGGGAACCAAAAATATCGAATTTTCGGGTGTTTTGAGCATGAATTTGAGATATAAACGGGTACTGAAGATGCATGCAAATATCGACTTTTTGGCACCTAAAATATCAATTTTGAGCATGTTTTGGGTCTGTATCTTGAAAACATTCTAACTAGGAGTAGGCAAGTACAGATCGCTTTTAGGACCCAAAAAAACGAATTTTCGGGTGGTTTGGGCCTGAATTTGAGATATAAACGGGTACAGAAGATGCATGCACATATCGACTTAAGACACTTAAAATATCGATTTTTTAGCATGTTTTGAGCCTATATTTTAAAAACTTTCTAGCACTGAGTAGGCATGTACAAATCGCTTCTGGGAACCAAAAATATCAAATTTTCGGGTGTTTTGAGGTTGAATTTGGGATATAAACGGGTGCAGAAGATGCATACACATATTGACTTTGGGCACCTAAAATATCGATTTCCAGTATGTTTTGGCCTTTATCTGAGTAGGCATGTACAGATCGCTTCTGGGACCCCAAAATATTGAATTTTCGGGTGTTTGGAGCCTGAATTTGAGATATAAACGGGTACAGAAGATGAATGCACATATCGACTTTTGGGCACCTAAAATATCGATTTCCAGTATGTTTTGGCCTTTATCTGAGTAGGCATGTACAGATCGCTTCTGGGACCCAAAAATATCGAATTTTCGGGTGTTTTGAGCCTCAATTTGAGATATAAATGGGTACTGAAGATGCATGCAAATATCGACTTTTGGGCACCTAAAATATCGACTTGAGCATGTTTTGGGTCTGTGTCTTGAAAATATTCTAACTAGAAGTAGGCATGTACAGATCGCTTCTGGGACCCAAAAATAACGAATTTTCGGGTGTTTTGGGCCTGAATTTAAGATATCGACTTTGGGCACGTAAAATATCGATTTTTAGCATTTTCTGAGCCTATATTTTGAAAACATTCTAGCACTGAGTAGGCATGCACAGATTGCATCAGGGACCCAACAATATTGAATTTTCGGGTGTTTGGAGCCTGAATTTGAGATATAAACGGGTACAGAAGATACATGCACATATCGACTTTTCGGCACGTAAAATATAGATTTTTAGCATGTTTTGGGCCTATATTTTGAAAATATTCTAGCACTGAGTAGACACCTACAGAATGCTTTTGGGACCCCAAAAAATCGTATTTTCGGGTGTTTTGAGCCTCAAATTGAGATATAAACGGGTACTGAAGATTCATGCACATATCGTCTTTTGGGCACCTAAAATATCGATTTTGAGCATGTTTTGGGTCAGTATCTTGAAAAAATTCTAACTAGGAGTAGGCATGTACAGATCGCTTCTAGGACCCAAAAAAAGCGAATTTTCGGGTGTTTTGAGGCTGAATTTGAGATATAAACGGGTTCAGAAGATGCATACACATATCGACTTTGGAAACTTAAAATATCGATTTTTAGCATGCTTTGAGCCTATATTTTGAAAACATTCTAGCACTGAGTAGGCATGTACAGATCGCTTCTGGGTCCCGAAAATATCGAATTTTTGGGTGTACTGAGGTTGAATTTGGGATATAAACGGGTGCAGAAGATGCATACACATATTGACTTTGGGCACCTAAAATATCGATTTTCAGCATGTTTTGGCCTGTATCTGAGTAGGCATGTACAGATCGCTTCTAGGACCTAAAAATACCGAATTTTCGGGTATTTTGAGCCTGAATTTGAGATATAAACGGGAACAGAAGATGCATGCACATATCGACTTTTGGGCACCTAAAAGATCTATTTTCAGTATGTTTTGGGCCTGTATTTTGAAAATACTCTAACACGGAGTAGTCATGTACAGATCGCTTCTGTTACCTAAAAAAAAAACGAATTTTAGGGTGTTTTGGGCCTGAATTTGAGATATCGACTTAGGTCACCTCACAAATCGATTTTTAGCATGTTTTGGGGCTATTTTTTGAAATATTCTAGCACTGAGTAGGCATGTACAGATCACTTCTGGGACCCCAAAATATCGAATTTTCGGGTGTTTTGAGCCTGAACTAGAGATATAAACGGGTACTGAAGATGCAGGCACATAACGACTTTTGGGCACCTAAAATATCGATTTTAAGCATGTTTTGTGTCTGTATCTTGAAAACATTCTAACTAGGAGTAGGCATGTACAGATTGCTTCTCGGACCCAAAAATAATGAATTTTCGGGTGCTTTGAGCCTGAATTTGAGATATAAACGGGTACCAAAGATGCATGCACATATTGTCTTTGGACAATTAAAATATCGATTTTTAGCATTTTTTGAGCCTATATTTTGAAAACATTCTAGCACTGAGTAGGCATGCACAGATTGCTTAAGGGACCCAACAATAAAGAATTTTCGGGTGTCTTGAGGTTGAATTTGGGATATAAATAGGTGAAGAAGATACATAGACATATTGACTTTGGGCTCCTAAAATATCGATTTTCAGCATGTTTTGGCCTGTATCTGAGTAGGCATGTACAGATCGCTTATGGGCCGCCAAAATATCGAATTTTTGCTTGTTTGGAGCCTGAATTTGAGATATAAACGGGTACAGAAGATGCATGCACATATCGACTTTTGGGCACCTAAAAGATCGATTTTTAGTATGTTTTGGGCCTGTATTTTAAAAATACTCTAACACGGAGTAGGCATGTACAGATCGCTTCTGTTGCCTAAAAAAAACGAATTTTCGGGTGTTTTGGGCCTGAATATGAGATATCGACTTAGAGCACCTAAAATATCGATTTTTAGCATGTTTTGGCCCTATTTTTAAAAAATATTCTAGCACTGAGTAGGCATGTACAGATCGCTTCTGGGACCCCAAAATATCGAATTTTCGGGTGTTTTGAGCCTGAATTTGAGATATAAATGGGTACAAAAGATGCATTCACATATCGACTTTGGACACTGAAAATATCGATTTTGAGCATGTTTTGTGTCTGTATTTTGAAAACATTCTAACTAGGAGTAGGCAAGTACAGATCGCTTTTAGGACCCAAAAAAACGAATTTTCGGGTGGTTTGGGCCTGAATTTGAGATATAAACGGGTACAGAAGATGCATGCACATATCGACTTAAGACACTTAAAATATCGATTTTTTAGCATGTTTTGAGCCTATATTTTAAAAACTTTCTAGCACTGAGTAGGCATGTACAAATCGCTTCTGGGAACCAAAAATATCAAATTTTCGGGTGTTTTGAGGTTGAATTTGGGATATAAACGGGTGCAGGAGATGCATACACATATTGACTTTGGGCACCTAAAATATCGATTTCCAGTATGTTTTGGCCTTTATCTGAGTAGGCATGTACAGGTCGCTTCTGGGACCCCAAAATATTGAATTTTCGGGTGTTTGGAGCCTGAATTTGAGATATAAACGGGTACAGAAGATGAATGCACATATCGACTTTTGGGCACCTAAAATATCGATTTCCAGTATGTTTTGGCCTTTATCTGAGTAGGCATGTACAGATCGCTTCTGGGACCCAAAAATATCGAATTTTCGGGTTTTTTGAGCCTGAATTTGAGATATAAATGGGTACTGAAGATGCATGCAAATATCGACTTTTGGGCACCTAAAATATCGATTTGAGCATGTTTTGGGTCTGTGTCTTGAAAACATTCTAACTAGAAGTAGGAATGTACAGATCGCTTCTGGGACCCAAGAATAACGAATTTTCGGGTGTTTTGGGCCTGAATTTAAGATATCGACTTTGGGCACGTAAAATATCGATTTTAGCATGTTTTAGGCCTATATTTTGAAAATATTCTAGCACTGAGTAGGCACCTACAGATCGCTTCTGGGACCCCAAAATATCGAATTTTCGGGTGTTTTTAGCCTGAATTTGAGATATAAACGGGTACTGAAGATTCATGCACGTATCGACTTTTGGACACCTAAAAAATCGATTTTCAGTATGTTTTGAGCCTGTATTTTGAAAATACTCTAACAAGGAATAGGCCTTGTACAGATCGCTTCTGGGACCCAAAAATATCGAATTTTCGGGTGTTTTGAGCCTGAATTCGAGATATAAACGGGTACAGAAGATGCATACACATATCGACTTTGGATACTTAAAATATCGATTTATAGCATGTTTTGAGCATATACTTTGAAAACATTCTAGCACTGAGTAGGCATGTACAGATCGCTTCTGGGACACAAAATATCGAATTTTTGGGTGTTTTGAGGTTGAAATTGGGATATAAACGGGTGTAGAAGATGCATACACATATTGACTTTGGGCACTTAAAATATCGATTTTCAGCATGTTTTGGCCTGTATCTGAGTAGGCATGTACAGATCGCTTCTAGGACCTAAAAATACCGAATTTTCGGGTATTTTGAGCCTGAATTTGAGATATAAACGGGTACAGAAGATTCATGCACATATCGACTTTTGGGCACCTAAAAGATCGATTTTCAGTATGTTTTGGGCCTGTATTTTGAAAATACTCTAACACGGAGTAGGCATGTACAGATCGCTTCTGTTACCTAAAAAAAACGAATTTTCGGGTGTTTTGGGCCTGAATTTGAGATATCGACTTAGGGCACCTAAAATATCGATTTTATCATGTTTTGGGCCTATTTTTTAAAAATTTTCTAGCACTGAGTAGGCATGTACAGATCACTTCTGGGACCCCAAAATATCGAAATTTCGGGTGTTTTGAGCCTGAATTTGAGATATAAACGGGTACAGAAGATGCATGCACATATTGACTTTGGACACTTAAAATATCGATTTTGAGCATGTTTTGTATCTGTATTTTGAAAAAATTCTAGCACTGAGTAGGCATGTACAGATCGCTACTGGGAACCAAAAATATCGAATTTTCGGGTGTTTTGAGCCTGAATTTTAGATATAAACGGGTACTGAAGATGCATGCAAATATCGACTTTTGGGCATCTAAAATATCGATTTCGTGCATGTTTTGGGTCTGTATCTTGAAAACATTCTAACTAGGAGTAGGCATGTACAGATCGCTTTTAGGACCCAAAAATAACGAATTTTCGGGTGTTTTGGGCCTGAATTTGAGATATCGACTTTGGGCACGTAAAATATCGATTTGTAGCATGTTTTCGGCCTATATTTTGAAAATATTCTAGCACTAAGTAGGCACCTACAGATCGCTTCTGGGACCCGAAAATATCGAATTTTCGGGTGTTTTGAGCCTGAATTGAGATATAAACGGGTACAGAAGATGCAGGCACATATCGACTTTTCGGCACGTAAAATATAGATTTTTAGCATGATTTAGGCCTATATTTCTAAAATATTCTAGCACTGAGTAGACACCTACAGAATGCTTCTGGGACCCCAAAATATCGAATTTTCGGGTGTTTTGAGCCTCAAATTGAGATATAAACGGGTACTGAAGATTCATGCACATATCGACTTTTGGGCACCTAAAATATCGATTTTGAGCATGTTTTGGGTCTGTATCTTGAAAACATTCTAACTAGGAGTAGGCATGTACACATCGCTTCTAGGACCCAAAAAAACGAATTTTCGGATGTTTTGAGCCTGAATTTGAGATATAAACGGGTACAGAAGATGCATACACATATCGACTTTGGACACTTAAAATATCGATTTTTAGCATGCTTTGAGCCTATATTTTGAAAACATTCTAGCACTGAGTAGGCATGTACAGATCGCTTCTGGGACCCAAAAATATCGAATTTTTGGGTGTTTTTAAGTTGAATTTGGGATATAAACGGGTGCAGAAGTTGCATGCACATATCGACTTTTGGGCACCTAAAAGATCGATTTTCAGTATGTTTTGGGCCTGTATTTTAAAAATACTCTAAAACGGAGTAGGCATGTACAGATCGCTTCTGTTACATAAAAAAAACGAATTTTCGGGTGTTTTAGGCCTGAATTTGAGATATCGACTTTGGGCACCTAAAATATAGATTTTTAGCATGTTTTGGGCCTATTTTTTAAAAATATTCCAGCACTGAGTAGGCATGTACAGATCGCTTCTGGGACCCCAAAATATAGAAATTTCGGGTGTTTGGAGCCTGAATTTGAGATATAAACGGGTACTGAAGATGCATTCAAATATCGACTTTTGGGCATCTAAAATATCGATTTTGAGCATGTTTTGTGTCTGTATCTTGAAAACATTCTAACTAGGAGTAGGCATGTACAGATCGCTTTTAGGACCCAAAAATAACGAATTTTCGTGTGTTTTGGGCCTGAATTTGAGATATCGACTTAGGGCACCTAAAATATCGATTTTAGCATGTTTTGGGCCTATTTTTTAAAAAATTTCTAGCACTGAGTAGGCATGTACAGATCACTTCTGGGACCCCAAAATATCGAATTTTCGGGTGTTTTGAGCCTGAATTTGAGATATAAACGGGTACAGAAGATGCATGCACATATTGACTTTGGACACTTAAAATATCGATTTTGAGCATGTTTTGTATCTGTATTTTGAAAACATTCTAGCACTGAGTAGGCATGTACAGATCGCTACTGGGAACCAAAAATATAGAATTTTCGGGTGTTTTGAGCCTCAAATTGAGATATAAACGGGTACTGAAGATTCATGCACATATCGACTTTTGGGCACCTAAAATATCGATTTTGAGCATGTTTTGGGTCTGTATCTTGAAAACATTCTAACTAGGAGTAGGCATGTACAGATCGCTTCTAGGACCCAAAAAAAACGAATTTTCGGATGTTTTGAGCCTGAATTTGAGATATAAACGGGTACAGAAGATGCATACATATATCGACTTTGGACACTTAAAATATCGATTTTTAGCATGCTTTGAGCCTAAATTTTGAAAACATTCTAGCACTGAGTAGGCATGTACAGATCGCTTCTGGGACCCAAAAATATCGAATTTTCGGGTGTTTTGAGCCTCAAATTGAGATATAAACGGGTACTGAAGATTCATGCACATATCGACTTTTGGGCACCTAAAATATCGATTTTGAACATGTTTTGGGTCTGTATCTTGAAAACATTCTAACTAGGAGTAGGCATGTACAGATCGCTTTTAGGACCCAAAAAAACGAATTTTCGGGTGGTTTGGGCCTGAATTTGAGATATAAACGGGTACAGAAGATGCATGCACATATCGACTTAAGACACTTAAAATATCGATTTTTTAGCATGTTTTGAGCCTATATTTTAAAAACTTTCTAGCACTGAGTAGGCATGTACAAATCGCTTCTGGGAACCAAAAATATCAAATTTTCGGGTGTTTTGAGGTTGAATTTGGGATATAAACGGGTGCAGAAGATGCATACACATATTGACTTTGGGCACCTAAAATATCGATTTCCAGTATGTTTTGGCTTTTATCTGAGTAGGCATGTACAGATCGCTTCTGGGACCCTAAAATATCGAATTTTCGGGTGTTTTGAGCCTCAAATTGAGATATAAACGGGTACAGAAGATTCATGCACATATCGACTTTTGGGCACCTACAATATCGATTTTGAGCATGTTTTGGGTCTGTATCTTGAAAACATTCTAACTAGGAGTAGGCATGTACAGATCGCTTTTAGGACCCAAAAATAACGAATTTTCGGGTGTTTTGGGCCTGAATTTGAGATATCGACTTTGGGCACGTAAAATATCGATTTGTAGCATGTTTTCGGCCTATATTTTGAAAATATTCTAGCACTGCGTAGGCACCTACAGATCGCTTCTGGGACCCCAAAATATCGAATTTTCGGATGTTTGGAGCCTGAATTTGAGATATAAACGGGTACAGAAGATGCAGGCACATATCGACTTTTCGGCACGTAAAATATAGATTTTTAGCATGTTTTAGGCCTATATTTCTAAAATATTCTAGCACTGAGTAGACACCTACAGAATGCTTCTGGGACCCCAAAATATCGAATTTTCGGGTGTTTTGAGCCTCAAATTGAGATATAAACGGGTACTGAAGATTCATGCACATATCGACTTTTGGGCACCTAAAATATCGATTTTGAGCATGTTTTGGGTCTGTATCTTGAAAACATTCTAACTAGGAGTAGGCATGTACACATCGCTTCTAGGACCCAAAAAAACGAATTTTCGGATGTTTTGAGCCTGAATTTGAGATATAAACGGGTACAGAAGATGCATACACATATCGACTTTGGACACTTAAAATATCGATTTTTAGCATGCTTTGAGCCTATATTTTGAAAACATTCTAGCACTGAGTAGGCATGTACAGATCGCTTTTAGGACCCAAAAATAACGAATTTTCGTGTGTTTTGGGCCTGAATTTGAGATATCGACTTAGGGCACCTAAAATATCGATTTTAGCATGTTTTGGGCCTATTTTTTAAAAAATTTCTAGCACTGAGTAGGCAGGTACAGATCACTTCTGGGACCCCAAAATATCGAATTTTCGGGTGTTTTGAGCCTGAATTTGAGATATAAACGGGTACAGAAGATGCATGCACATATTGACTTTGGACACTTAAAATATCGATTTTGAGCATGTTTTGTATCTGTATTTTGAAAACATTCTAGCACTGAGTAGGCATGTACACATCGCTTTTAGGACCCAAAAATAACGAATTTTCGTGTGTTTTAGGCCTGAATTTGAGATATCGACTTAGGGCACCTAAAAAATCGATTTTAGCATGTTTTGGGCCTATTTTTTAAAAAATTTCTAGCACTGAGTAGGCAGGTACAGATCACTTCTGGGACCCCAAAATATCGAATTTTCGGGTGTTTTGAGCCTGAATTTGAGATATAAACGGGTACAGAAGATGCATGCACATATTGACTTTGGACACTTAAAATATCGATTTTGAGCATGTTTTTTTATCTGTATTTTGAAAACATTCTAGCACTGAGTAGGCATGTACAGATCGCTACTGGGAACCAAAAATATCGAATTTTCCGGTGTTTTGAGCCTAAAATTGAGATATAAACGGGTACTGAAGATTCATGCACATATCGACTTTTGGGCACCTAAAATATCGATTTTGAGCATGTTTTGGGTCTGTATCTTGAAAACATTCTAACTAGGAGTAGGCATGTACAGATCGCTTCTAGGACCCAAAAAAAACGAATTTTCGAATGTTTTGAGCCTCAAATTGAGATATAAACGGGTACAGAAGATTCATGCACATATCGACTTTTGGGCACCTAAAATATCGATTTTGAGCATGTTTTGGGTCTGTATCTTGAAAACATTCTAACTAGGAGTAGGCATGTACAGATCGCTTTTAGGACCCAAAAATAACGAATTTTCGGGTGTTTTGGGCCTGAATTTGAGATATCGACTTTGGGCACGTAAAATATCGATTTGTAGCATGTTTTTGGCCTATATTTTGAAAATATTCTAGCACTGCGTAGGCACCTACAGATCGCTTCTGGGACCCCAAAATATCGAATTTTCGGGTGTTTTGAGGTTGAATTTGGGATATAAACGGGTACAGAAGATGCATGCACATATCGACTTTGGACACTTAAAATATCGATATTGAGCATGTTTTGTGTCTGTATCTTGAAAACATTCTAACTAGGAGTAGGCATGTACAGATCGCTTTTAGAACCCAAAAATAACGAATTTTCGTGTGTTTTGGGCCTGAATTTGAGATATCGAATTTGGGCAGGTAAAATATCGATTTTTAACATGTTTTCGGCCTATATTTTGAAAATATTCTAGCACTGAGTAGGCACCTACAAATCGTTTCTGGGACCCCAAAATATCGAATTTTCGGGTGTTTGGAGCCTGAATTTGAGATATAAACGGGTACAGAAGATGCATGCACATATCGACTTTTCGGCACGTAAAATATAGATTTTTAGCATGTTTTGGGCCTATATTTTGAAAATATTCTAGAACTGAGTAGACACCTACAGATCGCTTCTGGGACCCCAAAATATCGAATTTTCGGGTGTTTTGAGCCTGAATTTGATATATAAACGGGTACTGAAGATTCATGCACATATCGACTTTTGGGCACCTAAAATATCGATTTTGAGCATGTTTTGGGTCTGTATCTTGAAAACATTCTAACTAGGAGTAGGCATGTACAGATCGCTTCTAGGACCCAAAAATAACGATTTTTCAGGTGTTTTGAGCCTTAATTTGAGATATAAACGGATACAGAAGATGCCTACACATATCGTCTTTGGACACTTAAAATATCGATTTTTAGCATGTTTTGAGCCTATATTTTGAAAACATTCTAGGACTGAGTAGGCATGTACAGATAACTTCTTTGACCCAAAAATATCAAACTTTTCGGGTGTTTTGAGGTTGAATTTGGGATATAAACGGGTGCAGAAAATACATACACGTATTGACTTTGGGCACCTAAATTATCGATTTTCAGCATGTTTTTGCCTGTATCTGAGTAGGCATGTACAGATCGCTTCTGGGACCCCAAAATATCGAATTTTCGGGTGTTTGGAGCCTGAATTTGAGATTTAAACGGTTACAGAAGATGCATGCACATATCGACTTTTGGGCACCTAAAAGATCGATTTTCAGTATGTTTTGGGCATGCATTTTGAAAATACTCTAACTCGGAGTAGGCATGTACAGATCGCTTCTGAGACCCCAAAATATCGAATTTTCGAGTGTTTTGGGCCTGAATTTGAGATATCGACTCTCAGCACCTAAAATATCGATATTTAGCATGTTTTGGGCCTATATTTTGAAAATATTTTAGCACTGAGTAGGCATGAACAGATCGCTTCTGGGGCCCCAAAATATCGAATTTTCGGGTGTTTTGAGCTTGAATTTGAGATATAAACGGGTACTGAAGATGCATGCACATATCGACTTTTGAGCACCTAAAATATCGATTTTGAGCATGTTTTGGGTCTGTATCTTGAAAACATTCTAACTAGGAGTAGGCATGTACAGATCGCTTCTAAGACTCAAAAATAACGAATTTTCGGATGTTTTGAGCCTAAATTTGAGATATAAAAGGGTACAGAAGATGCATGCACATATCGACTTAGGACACTTAAAATATCGATTTTTAGGATGTTTTGAGCCTATATTTTGAAAACATTCTAGCACTGAGTAGACATGTACAGATCGCTTCGGGGACCCAAAAATATCGAATTTTTGGGTGTTTTGGGCCTGAATTTGAGATATCGACTTTGGGCACCTAAAATATCGATTTTTAGCATGTTTTGGGCCTATATTTTGAAAATATTCTAGCACTGAGTAGGCATGTACAGATCGCTTTTGGGACCCCAAAATATCGAATTTTCGGGTGTTTTGAGCCTGAATTTGAGATATAAACGGGTACTGAAGATGCATGCACATATCGACTTTTGTGCACCTAAAATATCGATTTTGAGCATGTTTTGGGTCTGTATCTTGAAAACATTCTAACTAGGAGTAGGCATGTACAGATCGCTTCTAGGACTCAAAAATAACGAATTTTCGGGTGTTTTGAGCCTAAATTTGAGATATAAACGGGTACAGAAGATGCATGCACATATCGACTTACGACACTTAAAATATCGATTTTTAGCATGTTTTGAGCCTATATTTTGAAAACATTCTAGGACTGAGTAGGCATGTACAGATAACTTCTTTGACCCAAAAATATCAAACTTTTCGGGTGTTTTGAGGTTGAATTTGGGATATAAACGGGTGCAGAAAATACATACACGTATTGACTTTGGGCACCTAAATTATCGATTTTCAGCATGTTTTTGCCTGTATCTGAGTAGGCATGTACAGATCGCTTCTGGGACCCCAAAATATCGAATTTTCGGGTGTTTGGAGCCTGAATTTGAGATTTAAACGGTTACAGAAGATGCATGCACATATCGACTTTTGGGCACCTAAAAGATCGATTTTCAGTATGTTTTGGGCATGCATTTTGAAAATACTCTAACTCGGAGTAGGCATGTACAGATCGCTTCTGAGACCCCAAAATATCGAATTTTCGTGTGTTTTGGGCCTGAATTTGAGATATCGACTTTGAGCACCTAAAATATCGATATTTAGCATGTTTTGGGCCTATATTTTGAAAATATTTTAGCACTGAGTAGGCATGAACAGATCGCTTCTGGGGCCCCAAAATATCGAATTTTCGGGTGTTTTGAGCTTGAATTTGAGATATAAACGGGTACTGAAGATGCATGCACATATCGACTTTTGAGCACCTAAAATATCGATTTTGAGCATGTTTTGGGTCTGTATCTTGAAAACATTCTAACTAGGAGTAGGCATGTACAGATCGCTTCTAAGACTCAAAAATGACGAATTTTCGGATGTTTTGAGCCTAAATTTGAGATATAAACGGGTACAGAAGATGCATGCACATATCGACTTAGGACACTTAAAATATCGATTTTTAGGATGTTTTGAGCCTATATTTTGAAAACATTCTTGCACTGAGTAGACATGTACAGATCGCTTCGGGGACCCAAAAATATCGAATTTTTGGGTGTTTTGGGCCTGAATTTGAGATATCGACTTTGGGCACCTAAAATATCGATTTTTAGCATGTTTTGGGCCTATATTTTGAAAATATTCTAGCACTGAGTAGGCATGTACAGATCGCTTTTGGGACCCCAAAATATCGAATTTTCGGATGTTTTTAGCCTGAATTTGAGATATAAACGGTACAGAAGATGCATACACATATCGACTTTGGACACTTAAAATATCGATTTTTAGCATGCTTTGAGCCTATATTTTGAAAACATTCTAGCACTGAGTGGGCATGTACAGATCGCTTCTGGGACCCAAAAATATCGAATTTTTGGGTGTTTTGAGGTTGAATTTGGGATATAAACGGGTGCAGAAGATGCATGCACATATCGACTTTTGGGCACCTAAAATATCGATTTTCAGTATGTTTTGGGCCTGTATTTTAAAGATACTCTAAAACGGAGTAGGCATGTACAGATCGCTTCTGTTACATAAAAAAAACGAATTTTCGGGTGTTTTAGGCCTGAATATGAGATATCGACTTTGGGCACCTAAAATATAGATTTTTAGCATGTTTTAGGCCTATTTTTTAAAAATATTCCAGCACTGAGTAGGCATGTACAGATCGCTTCTGGGACCCCAAAATATAGAATTTTCGGGGGTTTGGAGCCTGAATTTGAGATATAAACGGGTACAGAAGATGCATGCACATATCGACTTTGGACACTTAAAATATCGATTTTGAGCATGTTTTGTGTCTGTATCTTGAAAACATTCTAACTAGGAGTAGGCATGTACAGATCGCTTTTAGGACCCAAAAATAACGAATTTTCGTGTGTTTTGGGCCTGAATTTGAGATATCGAATTTGGGCAGGTAAAATATCGATTTTTAGCATGTTTTCGGCCTATATTTTGAAAATATTCTAGCACTGAGTAGGCACCTACAAATCGTTTCTGGGACCCCAAAATATCGAATTTTCGGGTGTTTGGAGCCTGAATTTGAGATATAAACGGGTACAGAAGATGCATGCACATATCGACTTTTCGGCACGTAAAATAAGATTTTTAGCATGTTTTGGGCCTATATTTTGAAAATATTCTAGAACTGAGTAGACACCTACAGATCGCTTCTGGGACCCCAAAATATCGAATTTTCGGGTGTTTTGAGCCTGAATTTGATATATAAACGGGTACTTAAGATTCATGCACATATCGACTTTTGGGCACCTAAAATATCGATTTTGAGCATGTTTTGGGTCTGTATCTTGAAAACATTCTAACTAGGAGTAGGCATGTACAGATCGCTTCTAGGACCCAAAAATAACGATTTTTCAGGTGTTTTGAGCCTTAATTTGAGATATAAACGGATACAGAAGATGCATGCACATATCGTCTTTGGACACTTAAAATATCGATTTTTAGCATGTTTTGAGCCTATATTTTGAAAACATTCTAGGACTGAGTAGGCATGTACAGATAACTTCTTTGACCCAAAAATATCAAACTTTTCGGGTGTTTTGAGGTTGAATTTGGGATATAAACGGGTGCAGAAAATACATACACGTATTGACTTTGGGCACCTAAATTATCGATTTTCAGCATGTTTTTGCCTGTATCTGAGTAGGCATGTACAGATCGCTTCTGGGACCCCAAAATATCGAATTTTCGGGTGTTTGGAGCCTGAATTTGAGATTTAAACGGTTACAGAAGATGCATGCACATATCGACTTTTGGGCACCTAAAAGATCGATTTTCAGTATGTTTTGGGCATGCATTTTGAAAATACTCTAACTCGGAGTAGGCATGTACAGATCGCTTCTGAGACCCCAAAATATCGAATTTTCGTGTGTTTTGGGCCTGAATTTGAGATATCGACTTTGAGCACCTAAAATATCGATATTTAGCATGTTTTGGGCCTATATTTTGAAAATATTTTAGCACTGAGTAGGCATGAACAGATCGCTTCTGGGGCCCCAAAATATCGAATTTTCGGGTGTTTTGAGCTTGAATTTGAGATATAAACGGGTACTGAAGATGCATGCACATATCGACTTTTGAGCACCTAAAATATCGATTTTGAGCATGTTTTGGGTCTGTATCTTGAAAACATTCTAACTAGGAGTAGGCATGTACAGATCGCTTCTAAGACTCAAAAATGACGAATTTTCGGATGTTTTGAGCCTAAATTTGAGATATAAACGGGTACAGAAGATGCATGCACATATCGACTTAGGACACTTAAAATATCGATTTTTAGGATGTTTTGAGCCTATATTTTGAAAACATTCTTGCACTGAGTAGACATGTACAGATCGCTTCGGGGACCCAAAAATATCGAATTTTTGGGTGTTTTGGGCCTGAATTTGAGATATCGACTTTGGGCACCTAAAATATCGATTTTTAGCATGTTTTGGGCCTATATTTTGAAAATATTCTAGCACTGAGTAGGCATGTACAGATCGCTTTTGGGACCCCAAAATATCGAATTTTCGGATGTTTTTAGCCTGAATTTGAGATATAAACGGTACAGAAGATGCATACACATATCGACTTTGGACACTTAAAATATCGATTTTTAGCATGCTTTGAGCCTATATTTTGAAAATATTCTAGCACTGAGTGGGCATGTACAGATCGCTTCTGGGACCCAAAAATATCGAATTTTTGGGTGTTTTGAGGTTGAATTTGGGATATAAACGGGTGCAGAAGATGCATGCACATATCGACTTTTGGGCACCTAAAATATCGATTTTCAGTATGTTTTGGGCCTGTATTTTAAAGATACTCTAAAACGGAGTAGGCATGTACAGATCGCTTCTGTTACATAAAAAAAACGAATTTTCGGGTGTTTTAGGCCTGAATATGAGATATCGACTTTGGGCACCTAAAATATAGATTTTTAGCATGTTTTAGGCCTATTTTTTAAAAATATTCCAGCACTGAGTAGGCATGTACAGATCGCTTCTGGGACCCCAAAATATAGAATTTTCGGGGGTTTGGAGCCTGAATTTGAGATATAAACGGGTACAGAAGATGCATGCACATATCGACTTTGGACACTTAAAATATCGATTTTGAGCATGTTTTGTGTCTGTATCTTGAAAACATTCTAACTAGGAGTAGGCATGTACAGATCGCTTTTAGGACCCAAAAATAACGAATTTTCGTGTGTTTTGGGCCTGAATTTGAGATATCGAATTTGGGCAGGTAAAATATCGATTTTTAGCATGTTTTCGGCCTATATTTTGAAAATATTCTAGCACTGAGTAGGCACCTACAAATCGTTTCTGGGACCCCAAAATATCGAATTTTCGGGTGTTTGGAGCCTGAATTTGAGATATAAACGGGTACAGAAGATGCATGCACATATCGACTTTTCGGCACGTAAAATATAGATTTTTAGCATGTTTTGGGCCTATATTTTGAAAATATTCTAGAACTGAGTAGACACCTACAGATCGCTTCTGGGACCCCAAAATATCGAATTTTCGGGTGTTTTGAGCCTGAATTTGATATATAAACGGGTACTGAAGATTCATGCACATATCGACTTTTGGGCACCTAAAATATCGATTTTGAGCATGTTTTGGGTCTGTATCTTGAAAACATTCTAACTAGGAGTAGGCATGTACAGATCGCTTCTAGGACCCAAAAATAACGATTTTTCAGGTGTTTTGAGCCTTAATTTGAGATATAAACGGATACAGTAGATGCATGCACATATCGTCTTTGGACACTTAAAATATCGATTTTTAGCATGTTTTGAGCCTATATTTTGAAAACATTCTAGGACTGAGTAGGCATGTACAGATAACTTCTTTGACCCAAAAATATCAAACTTTTCGGGTGTTTTGAGGTTGAATTTGGGATATAAACGGGTGCAGAAAATACATACACGTATTGACTTTGGGCACCTAAATTATCGATTTTCAGCATGTTTTTGCCTGTATCTGAGTAGGCATGTACAGATCGCTTCTGGGACCCCAAAATATCGAATTTTCGGGTGTTTGGAGCCTGAATTTGAGATTTAAACGGTTACAGAAGATGCATGCACATATCGACTTTTGGGCACCTAAAAGATCGATTTTCAGTATGTTTTGGGCATGCATTTTGAAAATACTCTAACTCGGAGTAGGCATGTACAGATCGCTTCTGAGACACCAAAATATCGAATTTTCGAGTGTTTTGGGCCTGAATTTGAGATATCGACTTTGAGCACCTAAAATATCGATATTTAGCATGTTTTGGGCCTATATTTTGAAAATATTTTAGCACTGAGTAGGCATGAACAGATCGCTTCTGGGGCCCCAAAATATTGAATTTTCGGGTGTTTTGAGCTTGAATTTGAGATATAAACGGGTACTGAAGATGCATGCACATATCGACTTTTGAGCACCTAAAATATCGATTTTGAGCATGTTTTGGGTCTGTATCTTGAAAACATTCTAACTAGGAGTAGGCATGTACAGATCGCTTCTAAGACTCAAAAATAACGAATTTTCGGATGTTTTGAGCCTAAATTTGAGATATAAACGGGTACAGAAGATGCATGCACATATCGACTTAGGACACTTAAAATATCGATTTTTAGGATGTTTTGAGCCTATATTTTGAAAACATTCTAGCACTGAGTAGACATGTACAAATCGCTTCGGGGACCCAAAAATATAGAATTTTTGGGTGTTTTGGGCCTGAATTTGAGATATCGACTTTGGGCACCTAAAATATCGATTTTTAGCATGTTTTGGGCCTATATTTTGAAAATATTCTAGCACTGAGTAGGCATGTACAGATCGCTTTTGGGACCCCAAAATATCGAATTTTCGGGTGTTTTGAGCCTGAATTTGAGATATAAACGGGTACTGAAGATGCATGCACATATCGACTTTTGTGCACCTAAAATATCGATTTTGAGCATGTTTTGGGTCTGTATCTTGAAAACATTCTAACTAGGAGTAGGCATGTACAGATCGCTTCTAGGACTCAAAAATAACGAATTTTCGGGTGTTTTGAGCCTAAATTTGAGATATAAACGGGTACAGAAGATGCATGCACATATCGACTTACGACACTTAAAATATCGATTTTTAGCATGTTTTGAGCCTATATTTTGAAAACATTCTAGGACTGAGTAGGCATGTACAGATAACTTCTTTGACCCAAAAATATCAAACTTTTCGGGTGTTTTGAGGTTGAATTTGGGATATAAACGGGTGCAGAAAATACATACACGTATTGACTTTGGGCACCTAAATTATCGATTTTCAGCATGTTTTTGCCTGTATCTGAGTAGGCATGTACAGATCGCTTCTGGGACCCCAAAATATCGAATTTTCGGGTGTTTGGAGCCTGAATTTGAGATTTAAACGGTTACAGAAGATGCATGCACATATCGACTTTTGGGCACCTAAAAGATTGATTTTCAGTATGTTTTGGGCATGCATTTTGAAAATACTCTAACTCGGAGTAGGCATGTACAGATCGCTTCTGAGACCCCAAAATATCGAATTTTCGTGTGTTTTGGGCCTGAATTTGAGATATCGACTTTGAGCACCTAAAATATCGATATTTAGCATGTTTTGGGCCTATATTTTGAAAATATTTTAGCACTGAGTAGGCATGAACAGATCGCTTCTGGGGCCCCAAAATATCGAATTTTCGGGTGTTTTGAGCTTGAATTTGAGATATAAACGGGTACTGAAGATGCATGCACATATCGACTTTTGAGCACCTAAAATATCGATTTTGAGCATGTTTTGGGTCTGTATCTTGAAAACATTCTAACTAGGAGTAGGCATGTACAGATCGCTTCTAAGACTCAAAAATAACGAATTTTCGGATGTTTTGAGCCTAAATTTGAGATATAAACGGGTACAGAAGATGCATGCAAATATCGACTTAGGACACTTAAAATATCGATTTTTAGGATGTTTTGAGCCTATATTTTGAAAACATTCTAGCACTGAGTAGACATGTACAGATCGCTTCAGGGACCCAAAAATATAGAATTTTTGGGTGTTTTGGGCCTGAATTTGAGATATCGACTTTGGGCACCTAAAATATCGATTTTTAGCATGTTTTGGGCCTATATTTTGAAAATATTCTAGCACTGAGTAGGCATGTACAGATTGCTTTTGGGACCCCAAAATATCGAATTTTCGGGTGTTTTGAGCCTGAATTTGAGATATAAACGGGTACTGAAGATGCATGCACATATCGACTTTTGTGCACCTAAAATATCGATTTTGAGCATGTTTTGGGTCTGTATCTTGAAAACATTCTAACTAGGAGTAGGCATGTACAGATCGCTTCTAGGACTCAAAAATAACGAATTTTCGGGTGTTTTGAGCCTAAATTTGAGATATAAACGGGTACAGAAGATGCATGCACATATCGACTTACGACACTTAAAATATCGATTTTTAGCATGTTTTGAGCCTATATTTTGAAAACATTCTAGGACTGAGTAGGCATGTACAGATAACTTCTTTGACCCAAAAATATCAAACTTTTCGGGTGTTTTGAGGTTGAATTTGGGATATAAACGGGTGCAGAAAATACATACACGTATTGACTTTGGGCACCTAAATTATCGATTTTCAGCATGTTTTTGCCTGTATCTGAGTAGGCATGTACAGATCGCTTCTGGGACCCCAAAATATCGAATTTTCGGGTGTTTGGAGCCTGAATTTGAGATTTAAACGGTTACTGAAGATGCATGCACATATCGACTTTTGGGCACCTAAAAGATCGATTTTCAGTATGTTTTGGGCATGCATTTTGAAAATACTCTAACTCGGAGTAGGCATGTACAGATCGCTTCTGAGACCCCAAAATATCGAATTTTCGTGTGTTTTGGGCCTGAATTTGAGATATCGACTTTGAGCACCTAAAATATCGATATTTAGCATGTTTTGGGCCTATATTTTGAAAATATTTTAGCACTGAGTAGGCATGAACAGATCGCTTCTGGGGCCCCAAAATATCGAATTTTCGGGTGTTTTGAGCTTGAATTTGAGATATAAACGGGTACTGAAGATGCATGCACATATCGACTTTTGAGCACCTAAAATATCGATTTTGAGCATGTTTTGGGTCTGTATCTTGAAAACATTCTAACTAGGAGTAGGCATGTACAGATCGCTTCTAGGACTCAAAAAAAACGAATTTTCGGATGTTTTGAGCCTAAATTTGAGATATAAACGGGTACAGAAGATGCATGCACATATCGACTTAGGACACTTAAAATATCGATTTTTAGGATGTTTTGAGCCTATATTTTGAAAACATTCTAGCACTGAGTAGACATGTACAGATCGCTTCGGGGACCCAAAAATATCGAATTTTTGGGTGTTTTGGGCCTGAATTTGAGATATCGACTTTGGGCACCTAAAATATCGATTTTTAGCATGTTTTGGGCCTATATTTTGAAAATATTCTAGCACTGAGTAGGCATGTACAGATCGCTTTTGGGACCCCAAAATATCGAATTTTCGGGTGTTTTGAGCCTGAATTTGAGATATAAACGGGTACTGAAGATGCATGCACATATCGACTTTTGTGCACCTAAAATATCGATTTTGAGCATGTTTTGGGTCTGTATCTTGAAAACATTCTAACTAGGACTAGGCATGTACAGATCGCTTCTAGGACTCAAAAATAACGAATTTTCGGGTGTTTTGAGCCTAAATTTGAGATATAAACGGGTACAGAAGATGCATGCACATATCGACTTACGACACTTAAAATATCGATTTTTAGCATGTTTTGAGCCTATATTTTGAAAACATTCTAGGACTGAGTAGGCATGTACAGATAACTTCTTTGACCCAAAAATATCAAACTTTTCGGGTGTTTTGAGGTTGAATTTGGGATATAAACGGGTGCAGAAAATACATACACGTATTGACTTTGGGCACCTAAATTATCGATTTTCAGCATGTTTTTGCCTGTATCTGAGTAGGCATGTACAGATCGCTTCTGGGACCCCAAAATATCGAATTTTCGGGTGTTTGGAGCCTGAATTTGAGATTTAAACGGTTACAGAAGATGCATGCACATATCGACTTTTGGGCACCTAAAAGATCGATTTTCAGTATGTTTTGGGCATGCATTTTGAAAATACTCTAACTCGGAGTAGGCATGTACAGATCTCTTCTGAGACCCCAAAATATCGAATTTTCGTGTGTTTTGGGCCTGAATTTGAGATATCGACTTTGAGCACCTAAAATATCGATATTTAGCATGTTTTGGGCCTATATTTTGAAAATATTTTAGCACTGAGTAGGCATGAACAGATCGCTTCTGGGGCCCCAAAATATCGAATTTTCGGGTGTTTTGAGCTTGAATTTGAGATATAAACGGGTACTGAAGATGCATGCACATATCGACTTTTGAGCACCTAAAATATCGAATTTGAGCATGTTTTGGGTCTGTATCTTGAAAACATTCTAACTAGGAGTAGGCATGTACAGATCGCTTCTAAGACTCAAAAATAACGAATTTTCGGATGTTTTGAGCCTAAATTTGAGATATAAACGGGTACAGAAGATGCATGCACATATCGACTTAGGACACTTAAAATATCGATTTTTAGGATGTTTTGAGCCTATATTTTGAAAACATTCTAGCACTGAGTAGACATGTACAGATCGCTTCGGGGACCCAAAAATATCGAATTTTTGGGTGTTTTGGGCCTGAATTTGAGATATCGACTTTGGGCACCTAAAATATCGATTTTTAGCATGTTTTGGGCCTATATTTTGAAAATATTCTAGCACTGAGTAGGCATGTACAGATCGCTTTTGGGACCCCAAAATATCGAATTTTCGGGTGTTTTGAGCCTGAATTTGAGATATAAACGGGTACTGAAGATGCATGCACATATCGACTTTGGACACTTATAATATCGATTTTTAGCATGTTTTGGCCTGTATCTGAGTAGGCATGTACAGATCGCTTCTGGAACCCCAAAATATCGAATTTTCGGGTTTTTGGAGCCTGATTTTGAGATATAAACGGGTTTCAGATCGCTTCTGGAACCCTAAAATATCGAATTTTCGGGTGTTTTGAGCCTGAATTTGAAATATAAACGGGTACTGAAGATGCATGCACATATCGACTTTTGGGCACCTAAAATATCGATTTTGAGCATGTTTTGGGTCTGTATCTTGATAACATTCTAACTAGGAGTAGGCATGTACAGATCGCATCTAGGACCCAAAAATAACGAATATTCGGGTGTTTTGAGCCTGAATTTGAGATATAAACAGGTACAGAAGATGCATGCACATATTGACTTTGGACACTTAAAATATCGATTTTTAGCATGTTTTGAGCCTATATTTTGAAAACATTCTAGCATTTTGTAGGCATGTACAGATCGCTTCTGGGACCCAAAAATATCGAACTTTCGGGTGTTTTGAGGTTGAATTTGGGATATAAACGGGTGCAAAAGATGCATACACATATTGACTTTGGGCACCTAAATTATCGATTTTCAGCGTGTTTTGGCCTGTATCTGAGTAGGCATGTACAGATCGCTTCTGCGACCCCAAAATATAGAATTTTGGGGTGTTTGGAGCCTGAATTTGAGATATAAACGGGTACAGAAGATGCATGCACATATCGACTTTTGGGCACCTAAAAGATCGATTTTCCGTATGTTTTCGGCCTGTATTTTGAAAATACTCTAACACGAAGTAGGCATGTACAGATCGCATATGGGACCCCAAAATATCGAATTTTCTGGTGTTTTGGGCCTGAATTTGAGATATCGACTTTGAGCACCTAAATATCGATTTGTAGCATGATTTGGGCCTATATTTGGAAAATATTCTAGCACTAAGTAGGCATGAACAGACTGCTTCTTGGACCCCAAAATATCGAATTTTCGGGTGTTTTGAGCCTGAATTTGAAAAATAAACGGGTACTGAAGATGCATGCACATATCGACTTTTGGGCACCTAAAATATCGATTTTGAGCATGTTTTGGGTCTGTATCTTGAAAACATTCTAACTAGGAGTAGGCATGTACAGATCGCTTTTAGGACCCAAAAATAACGAATTTTCGGGTGTTTTGGGCCTGAATTTGAGATATCGAATTTGGGCAGGTAAAATATCGATTTTTAGCATGTTTTCGGCCTATATTTTGAAAATATTCTAGCACTGAGTAGGCACCTACAAATCGTTTCTGGGACCCCAAAATATCGAATTTTCGGGTGTTTGGAGCCTGAATTTGAGATATAAACGGGTACAGAAGATGCATGCACATATCGACTTTTCGGCACGTAAAATATAGATTTTTAGCATGTTTTGGGCCTATATTTTGAAAATATTCTAGAACTGAGTAGACACCTACAGATCGCTTCTGGGACTCCAAAATATCGAATTTTCGGGTGTTTTGAGCCTGAATTTGATATATAAACGGGTACTGAAGATTCATGCACATATCGACTTTTGGGCACCTAAAATATCGATTTTGAGCATGTTTTGGGTCTGTATCTTGAAAACATTCTAACTAGGAGTAGGCATGTACAGATCGCTTCTAGGACCCAAAAATAACGATTTTTCAGGTGTTTTGAGCCTTAATTTGAGATATAAACGGATACAGAAGATGCATGCACATATCGTCTTTGGACACTTAAAATATCGACTTTTAGCATGTTTTGAGCCTATATTCTGAAAACATTCTAGCACTGAGTAGGCATGTACAGATCGCTTCTGGGAACCAAAAATATCGAATTTGAGGGTGTTTTGAGGTAGAATTTGAGATATCGACTTAGGGCACCTAATATATCGATTTTTAGCATGTTTTGGGCCTATATTTTGAAAATATTCTAGCACGGAGTAGGCATGTACAGATCGCTTCTAGGACCCCAAAATATCGATTTTTTGGGTGTTTTGGGCCTGAATCTGAGATATCGACTTTGGACACTTAAAATATCGATTTTTAGTATGTTTTGAGCCTATATTTTGAAAACATTCTAGCACTGAGTAGGCATGTAAAGATCGCTTATGGGACCCAAAAATATCGTATTTTCGGGTGTTTTGAGGTTGAATTTGGGATATAAACGGGTGCAGAAGAAGCATACACATATTGACATTGGGAACCTAAATTATCGATTTTGAGGTTTTTTTGGGTCTGTATCTTGAAAACATTCTAACTAGGAGTAGGCATGTATAGATCTCTTCTAGCACCCAAAAATAACGAATTTTCGGGTGTTTTGATCCTGAATTTGAGATATAAACGGATACAGAAGATGCATTCACATATCGACTTTGGACACTTAAAATATCGATTTTTTGCATGTTTTGAGCCTATATTTTGAAAATATTCTAGCACTGAGTAGGCATGTACAGATAGCATCTTGGACCCAAAAATATCGAATTTTCGGGAGTTTTGAGGTTAAATTTGGGATATAAACGGGTGCAGAAGATACATACACATATTGACATTGGGCACCTAAAATATCGATTTTCAGCATGTTTTGGCCTGTACCTTAGTAGGCATGTACAGATCGCTTCTGGGACCCCAAAATATCGAATTTTCAGGTGTTTGGAGCCTGAATTTGATATATTAACGGATACAGAAGACGTATGGACATATCGACTTTTGGGCACCTAAAAGATCGATTTTCAGTATGTTTTGGGCCTGTATTTTGAAAATACTCTAACACGGAGTACGCATGTACAGATCGCTTCTGGGACCCCAAAATATCAAATTTTCGGGTGTTTTGGGCCTGAATTTGAGATATCGACTTTGAGCACCTAAAATATCGATTTTTAGCATGTTTTGGGCCTATATTTTGAAAATATTTTACCACTGAATAGGCATGTACAGATCGTTTCTAGAGCCCCAAAATATCGAATTTTCGGGTGTTTTGAGCCTGAATTTGAGATATAAACGGGTACTGAAGATGCATGCACATATCGACTTGTGTGCACCTAAAATATCGATTTTGAGCATGTTTAGGGTCTGTATCTTGAAAACATTCTATCTAGGAGTAGGCATGTACAGATCGCTTCTAGGACTCAAAAATAACGAATTTTCGGGTGTTTTGAGACTAAATTTGAGATATAAACGGGTACAGAAGATGCATGCATATATCGACTTACGACACTTAAAATATCGATTTTTAGCATGTTTTGAGCCTATATTTTGAAAACATTCTAGGACTGAGTAGGCATGTACAGATAACTTCTTTGACCCAAAAATATCAAACTTTTCGGGTGTTTTGAGGTTGAATTTGGGATATAAACGGGTGCAGAAAATACATACACGTATTGACTTTGGGCACCTAAATTATCGATTTTCAGCATGTTTTTGCCTGTATCCGAGTAGGCATGTACAGATCGCTTCTGGGACCCCAAAATATCGAATTTTCGGGTGTTTGGAGCCTGAATTTGAGATTTAAACGGTTACAGAAGATGCATGCACATATCGACTTTTGGGCACCTAAAAGTTCGATTTTCAGTATGTTTTGGGCATGCATTTTGAAAATACTCTAACTCGGAGTAGGCATGTACAGATCGCTTCTGAGACCCCAAAATATCGAATTTTCGTGTGTTTTGGGCCTGAATTTGAGATATCGACTTTGAGCACCTAAAATATCGATTTTTAGCATGTTTTGGGCCTATATTTTGAAAATATTTTAGCACTGAGTAGGCATGAACAGATCGCTTCTGGGGCCCCAAAATATCGAATTTTCGGGTGTTTTGAGCTTGAATTTGAGATATAAACGGGTACTGAAGATGCATGCACATATCGACTTTTGAGCACTTAAAATATCGATTTTGAGCATGTTTTGGGTCTGTATCTTGAAAACATTCTAACTAGGAGTAGGCATGTACAGATCGCTTCTAGGACCCAAAAAAACGAATTTTCGGGTGTTTTGAGCCTGAATTTGAGATATAAACGGGTACAGTAGATGCATGCACATATTGACTTTGGACACTTAAAATATCGATTTTTAGCATGTTTTGAACCTTTATTTTGAAAACATTCTAGCACTGAGTAGGCATGTACAGATCGCTTCTGGGACCCAAAAATATTTGAATTTTCGGGTGTTTTGAGGTTGAATTTGGGATATAAACGGGTGCAAAAGATGCATACACATATTGACTTTAGGCACCTAAATTATCGATTTTCAGCGTGTTTTGGCTTGTATCTGAGTAGGCATGTACAGATCGCTTGTGCGACCCCAAAATATTGAATTTTCGGGTGTTTGGAGCCTGAATTTGAGATATAAACGGGTAAAGAAGATGCATGCACATATCGACTTTTGGGCACCTAAAAGATCGATTTTCCGTATGTTTTGGGCCTATATTTTGAAAATACTCTAACACGGAGTAGGCATGTACAGATCGCTTCTGGGACCCCAAAATATCGAATTTTCGGGTGTTTTGAGCCTGATTTTGAGATATAAACGGGTACTGAAGATGCATGCACATATCTACTTTTGGGCACCTAAAATATCGATTTTGAGCATGTTTTGTGTCTGTATCTTGAAAAAATTCTAACTTGGAGTAGGCATGTACAGATCGCTTCTAGGACCCAAAAATAAAGAATTTTCGGGTGTTTTGAGCCTGAATTTGAGATATAAACCGGTACAGAAGATGCATGCACATATCGACTTTGGACACTTAAAATATCGATTTTTAGCATGTTTTGAGCCTATATTTTGAAAACAATCTAGCACTGAGTAGGCATGTACAGATTGCTTCTGGAACCCAAAAATATCGAATTTTCGGGTGTTTTGAGGTTGAATTTGGGATATAAACGGGTGCAAAAGATACATACACATATTGACTTTGGGCACCTAAAATATCGATTTACAGCGTGTTTTGGCCTGTATCTGAGTAGGCATGTACAGATCGCTTCTGCGACCCCAAAATATCGAATTTTCGGGTGTTTGGAGCCTGAATTTGAGATATAAACGGGTACAGAAGATGCATGCACATATCGACTTTTGGGCACCTAAAAGATCGATTTTCCGTATGTATTGGGCCTGTATTTTGAAAATACTCTAACACGGAGTAGGCATGTACAGATCGCTTCTGGAACCCCAAAATATCGAATTTTCGGGTGTTTTGAGCCTGAATTTGAGATATAAACGGGTACAGAAGATGCATGCACATATCGACTTTTGGGCACCTATAATATCGATTTTGAGCATGTTTTGGGTCTGTATCTTGAAAACATTCTAACTAGGAGTAGGCATGTACAGATCGCTTCTAGGACCCAAAAATAACGAATTTTCGGGTGTTTTGAGCCTGAATTTGAGATATAAACGGGTACAGAAGATGCATGCACATATCGACTTTGGACAATTAAAATATCGATTTTTAGCATGATTTGAGATGATATATTGAAAACATTCTAGCACTGAATAGACATGTACAGATCGCTTTTGGGACCCAAAAATATCGAATTTTCGGGTGTTTGGAGCCTGAATTTGAGATATAAACGGGTACAGAAGATGCATACACATATCGACTTTTGGGCACCTAAAAGATCGATTTTCCGTATGTTTTGGGGCTGTATTTTAAAAATACTCTAACACGGAGTAGGCATGTACAGATCGCTTCTGGGACCCCAAAATATCGGATTTTCTGGTGTTTTGGGCCTGAATTTGAGATATCGACTTTGAGCACCTAAAATATCGATTTGTAGCATGTTTTGCCCTATATTTGGTTAATATTCTAGCACTGAGTAGGCATGTACAGATTGCTTCTGGGACCTCAAAATATCGAATTTTCGGGTGTTTTGAGCCTGAATTTGAGATATAAACGGGTACTGAAGATGCATGGACATATCGACTTTTGGGCACCTATAATATCGATTTTGAGATTGTTTTGGTTCTGTATCTTGAAAACATTCTAACTAGGAGTAGGCATGAACAGATCACTTCTAGGACTCAAAAATAACGAACTTTCGGGTGTTTTGAGCCTGAATTTAAAATATATACGGGTACTGAAGATGCATGCACATATCGACTTTTGGGCACCTAAAAGATCGATTTTCAGTATGTTTTGGGCCTGTATTTTGAAAATACTCAAACACGGAGTAGGCATGTACAGATCGCTTCTGGGACCCCAAAATATCGGATTTTCTGGTGTTTTGGGCCTGAATTTGAGATATCGACTTTGAGCACCTAAAATATCGATTTGTAGCATGTTTTAGCCCTATATTTGGTTAAAATTCTAGCACTGAGTAGGCATGTACAGATCGCTTCTGGGACCCCGAAATATCGAATTTTCGGGTGTTTTGAGCCTGAATTTGAGATATAAACGGGTACTGAAGATGCATGGACATATCGACTTTTGGGCACCTAAAATATCGATTTTGAGCATGTTTTGGGTCTGCATCTTGAAAACATTCTAATTAGGAGTAGGCATGTACATATCGCTTCTGGGACCCAAAAATAACGAATTTTCGGGTGTTTTGAGCCTGTATTTGAGATATAAACGGGTACAGAAGATGCATGCACATATCGACTTTGGACAATTAAAATGTCGATTTTTAGGATGTTTTGAGCCTATATTTTGAAAACATTCTAGCACTGAGTAGGCATGTACAGATCGCTTCTGGGACCCAAAAATATCGAATTTTCAGGTGTTTTGAGGTTGAATTTGGGATATAAACGGGTGCAGAAGATGAATACACATATTGACTTTGGGCACCAAAAATATCGGTTTTCAGCATATTTGGCCTGTATCTGAGTAGGCATGTACAGATCGCTTCTGGGACCCAAAAATATCGAATTTTCTGGTGTTTGGAGCCTGAATTTGAGATTTAAACAGGTACAGAAGATGCATGCACATATCGACTTTGGACACTTAAAATATCGATTTTTAATATGTCTTGAGCCTATATTTTAAAATTATTCTAGCACTGAGTAGG
This sequence comes from Petrolisthes cinctipes, assembly GCA_033782935.1. Lineage (NCBI taxonomy): Eukaryota > Metazoa > Arthropoda > Malacostraca > Decapoda > Porcellanidae > Petrolisthes > Petrolisthes cinctipes. The sequence continues at coordinate 783,026 of JAWQEG010000781.1, read as the reverse complement.
CATGTACAGATCGCTTCTGGGACCCCAAAATGTCGAATTTTCTGGTGTTTGGAGCCTAAATTTGAGATATAAACGGGTACAGAAGATGCATGCACATATCGACTTTGGGCACCTAAAATACCGATTTTCAGCATGTTTTGGCCTGTATCTGAGTAGGCATGTACAGATCGATACTGGGACCCAAAAATATCGAATTTTCGGGTGTTTGGAGCCTGAATTTGAGATATAAACGGGGACAGAAAATGCATGCACATATCGACTTTTGGGCACCTAAATGATCGATTTTCAGTATATTTTGGGCCTGTATTCTGAAAATTCTCTAACACGGAGTAAGCATGTACAGTTCGCTTCTGTTACCTAAAAAAAAACGTATTTTCGGGTGTTTTGGGCCAGAATTTGAGAAATCGATTTTGGGCACCTAAAATATCGATTTGTAGCATGTTTTGGGCCTATATTTTAAAAATATTCTAGCACTGAGTAGGCATGTACAGATCGATTATAGGACCCCAAAATATCAAATTTTAGGTGTTTTGAGCCTGAATTTGAAATATAAACGGGTACTAAAGATGCATACACATATTGACTTTGGGCACCTAAATTATCGATTTTCAGCATGATTTGGCCTTTATCTGAGTAGGCATGTACAGATCGCTTCTGGTACCCCATAATATCGAATTTTCGGGTGTTTGGAGCCTGAATTTGAGATATAAACGGGTACAGAAGATGCATGCACATATCGACATTTGGGCACCCAAATGATTGATTTTCAGAATGTTTTGGCCTGTATCTGAGTGGGCATGTACAGATCGCTTCTGGGTCCCAAAAATATCGTATTTTCGGGTGTTTGGAGCCTGAATTTGAGATAAAAACGGGTACATAATATGCATCCACATATCGACCCTGGACACTTAAAATATCAATTTTTAGCATGTTTTGAGCCTATATTTTGAAAACATTCTAGCACTGAGTAGGCATGTACAGATCGCTTATAGGACCCAAATATATCGAAATTTCGGGTGTTTTGAGGTTGAATTTGGGATATAAACGGGTTCAGAAGATGCATGCACATATCGACTTTGGACACTTAAAATTTCGATTTTTAGCATGTTTTGAGCCTATATTTTGAAAACATTCTAGCACTGAGTAGGCATGTACAGATCACTTCTGGGACCCAAAAATATCGATTTTTCAGGTGTTTTGAGGTTGAATTTGGGATATAAAGTGGTGCAGAAGATGCATACACATATTGACTTTGGGCACCTAAAATATCGATTTTCAGAGTGTTCTGGCCTGTATCTGAGTAGGCATGTACAGATCGCTTCTTGGACACCTAAATAACGAATTTTCGGGTGTTTGGAGCCTGAATTTGGGATATAAACGGGTACTGAAGATGCATGCACATATCGACTTTTTGTCACCTAAAATATCGATTTTGAGCATGTTTTGGGTCTGTATCTTGAAAAGATTCTAACTAGGAGTAGGCATGTACAGATTGCTTCTAGGACCCCAAAAATAACGAATTTTCGGGTGTTTAGAGCCTGAATTTGAGATATAAACGGGTACAGAAGATGCATGCACATATCGACTTTGGACACTTAAAATATCGATTTTTAGGATGTTTTGAGCCTATATATTAAAAATATTCTAGCACTGAGTAGGCATGTACAGATCACTTCTGGGACCCAAAAATATTGAATTTTCGGGTGTTTTGAGGTTGAATTTGGGATATAAACGGGTACAGAAGATGCATGCACAATATATTTTGACTTTGGACACTTAAAATATAGATTTTTAGCATGTTTTGAGCATTTATTTTGAAAATATTCTAGCACTGAGTAGACATGTACAGATCGCTTTTGGGACCCAAAAATATCGAATTTTCGGGTGTTTTGAGGTTGAATTTGGGATATAAACGGGTGCAGAAAATGCATACACATATTGACTTTGGGTACCTAAAATATCGATTTTCAGCATGTTTTGGCCTGTATCTGGTTAGGCATGTACAGATCGCTTCTGGGACGCCAAAATATCGAATTTTCAGGTGTTTGGAGTGTGAATTTGAGATATAAACGGGTACAGAAGATGCATGCACATATCGAATTTTGGGCACCTAAAGGATCAATTTTCAGTATGTTTTGGGCCTGTATTTTGAAAATACTCGAACACGGAGTAGGCATGTGCAGATCGCTTCTGGGACCCCAAAATATCGAATTTTCGGGTGTTTTGGGCCTGAATTTCAGATATCGACTTTGGGCCCCTAAAATATCGATTTTTAGCATGTTTTGGGCCTATATTTTGAAAATATTCTAGCACTGAGTAGGCATGAACAGATTGCTTCTGGAACCCCAAAATATAGAATTTGCGTGTGTTTTGAGCCTGAATTTGAGATATAAACGGGTACTGAAGATGCATGCACATATCGACTTTTGGGCACCTAAAATATCGATTTTGAGCATGTTTTGGGTCTGTATCTTGAAAACATTCTAACTAGGAATAGGAATGTACAGATTGCTTCTAGGACCCAAAAATAACGAATTTTCGGGTGTTTTGACCCAGAATTTGAGATATAAACGGGTACAGAAGATGAATGCACATATCGGCTTTTGGGCACCTAAAATATCGATTTTGAGCATGTTTTGGGTCTGTATCTTGAAAACATTCTGGCACTGAGTAGGCAAGTACACATCGCTTCTGGGACCCAAAAATATCGAATTTTCGGGTGTTTTGAGGTTGAATTTGAAATATAAACAGGTGCAGAAGATACATACACATATTGACTTTGGGCACCTAAAATATTAATTTTCAGCATGTTTTGGCCTGTATCTGAGTAGGCATGTACAGATCGCTTCTGGGACCACAAAATAACGAATTTTAGGGTGTTTGGAGCCTGAATTTGAGATATAAACGGGTACTGAAGATGCATGCACATATCAACTTTTGGGCACCTAAAATATCGATTTTGAGCATGTTTTGGGTCTGTATCTTGAAAAAATTCTAAGTCGGAGTAGGCATGTACAGATCGCTTCTAGGACCAAAAAAAAACGAATTTTCGGGTGTTTTGAGCCTGAATTTGAGATATAAACGGGTACAGAAGATGCATGCACCTATCGAATTTGGACACTTAAAATATCGATTTTTAGCATGTTTTGAGCCTATATTTTGAAATAATTCTAGCACTGAGTAGGCATGTACAGATCACTTCTGGGACCCAAAAATATCGATTTTTCGGGTGTTTTGAGGATGAATTTGGGATATAAAGTTGTGCAGAAGATGCATACACATATTGACTTTGGGCACCTAAAATATCGATTTTCAGCGTGTTTTGGCCTGTATCTGAATAGGCATGTACAGAACGCTTATCGGACACCTAAATAACGAATTTTCGGGTGTTTGGAGCCTGAATTTGAGATATAAACGGGTACAGAAGATGCATGCACATATCGACTTTTGGTCACCTAAAAGATCGATTTTCAGTATGTTTTGGGCCTGTATTTTGAAAATACTCTAACACGGAGTAGGCATGTACAAATTGCTTCTGGGACCCCAAAATATCGAATTTTCGGGTGTTTTGGGCCTGAATTTTAGATATAGACTTTGAGCACCTAAAATATCGATTTTTAGCATGTTTTGGGCCTATATTTTGAAAATATTCTAGCACTGAGTAGGCATGTACAGATCGCTTCTGGGACCCCAAAATATCGAATTTTCGGGTGTTTTGAGCCTGAATTTGATATATAAACGGGTACTGAAGATGCATGCACAAATCGACTTTTTGGCACCTAAAATATCGATTTTCAGTATGTTTTGAGCCTATATATTTGAAACATTCTAGCACTGAGTAGGCATGTACAGATCGCTTCTGGGACCCAAAAATATCGAATTTTCGGGTGTTTTGAGGTTGAATTTGGGATATAAACAGGTGCAGAAGATGCATACGCATATTGACTTTGGGCACCTAAAACATCGATTTTCATCATGTTTTGGCCTGTATCTGAGTAGACATGTACAGATCGCTTCTAGGACCACAAAATAACAAATTTTCGGGTGTTTGGAGCCTGAATTTGAGATATAAACGGGTACAGAAGATGCATGCACATATCGACTTTTGGGCACCTAAAAGATCGATTTTCAGTATGTTTTGGGCCTGTATTTTGAAAATACTCTAACACGGAGTAAGCATGTACAGATCGCTTCTGGGACCCCAAAATATCGAATTTTCGGGTGTTTTAGGGCTGAATTTGAGATATCTACTTTATGCACCTAAAATATCGATTTTTAGCATGTTTAGGGCCTATATTTTGAAAATATTCTAGCAATGATTAGGCATGTAAGATCGCTTCTGGGACCCCAAAATATCGAATTTTCGGGTGTTTTGAGCCTGAATTTAAGATATAAACGGGTACTGAAGATGCATGCACATATTGACTTTTGGGCACCTAAAATATCGATTTTGAGCATGTTTTGGGTCTGTATCTTGAAAAGATTATAACTAGGAGTAGGCATGTACAGATTGCTTCTAGGACCTAAAAATAAAGAATTTCCAGGAGTTTTGAGCCTGAATTTGAGATATAAACGGGTACAGAAGATGCATGCACAATATATTTTGACTTTGGACACTTAAAATATAGATTTTTAGCATGTTTTGAGCATTTATTTTGAAAATATTCTAGCACTGAGTAGACATGTACAGATCGCTTTTGGGACCCAAAAATATCGAATTTTCGGGTGTTTTGAGGTTGAATTTGGGATATAAACGGGTGCAGAAAATGCATACACATATTGACTTTGGGTACCTAAAATATCGATTTTCAGCATGTTTTGGCCTGTATCTGGTTAGGCATGTACAGATCGCTTCTGGGACCCCAAAATATCGAATTTTCAGGTGTTTGGAGTGTGAATTTGAGATATAAACGGGTACAGAAGATGCATGCACATATCGAATTTTGGGCACCTAAAGGATCGATTTTCAGTATGTTTTGGGCCTGTATTTTGAAAATACTCGAACACGGAGTAGGCATGTGCAGATCGCTTCTGGGACCCCAAAATATCGATTTTTCGGGTGTTTTGGGCCTGAATTTCAGATATCGACTTTGGGCCCTTAAAATATCGATTTTTAGCATGTTTTGGGCCTATATTTTGAAAATATTCTAGCACTGAGTAGGCATGAACAGATTGCTTCTGGAACCCCAAAATATAGAATTTGCGTGTGTTTTGAGCCTGAATTTGAGATATAAACGGGTACTGAGGATGCATGCACATATCGACTTTTGGGCACCTAAAATATCGATTTTGAGCATGTTTTGGGTCTGTATCTTGAAAACATTCTAACTAGGAATAGGAATGTATAGATCGCTTCTAGGACCCAAAAATAACGAATTTTCGGGTGTTTTGACCCAGAATTTGAGATATAAACAGATACAGAAGATGCATGCACATATCGGCTTTTGGGCACCTAAAATATCGATTTTGAGCATGTTTTGGGTCTGTATCTTGAAAACATTCTGGCACTGAGTAGGCAAGTACACATCGCTTCTGGGACCCCAAAATATCGAATTTTCGGGTGTTTTGAGGTCGAATTTGGGATATAAACGTGTGCAGAAGGTGCATACACATATTGACTTTAGGCACCTAAAATATCGATTTTCAGCATGTTTTGGCCTGTATCTGAGTAGGCATGTACAGATCGCTTCTAGGACCACAAAATAACAAATTTTCGGGTGTTTGGAGCCTGAATTTGAGATATAAACGGGTACAGAAGATGCATGCACATATCGACTTTTGGGCACCTAAAAGTTCGATTTTCAGTATGTTTTGGGCCTGTATTTTGAAAATACTCTAACACGGAGTAAGCATGTACAGATCGCTTCTGGGACCCAAAAATATCGAATTTTCGGGTGTTTTGGGGCTGAATTTGAGATATCTACTTTAGGCACCTAAAATATCGATTTTAAGCATGTTTAGGGTCTATATTTTGAAAATATTCTAGCAATGAGTAGGCATGTACAGATCGCTTCTGGGACCCCAAAATATCGAATTTTCGGGTGTTTTGAGGCTGAATTTAAGATATAAACGGGTACTGAAGATGCATGCACATATCGACTTTTGGGCACCTAAAATATCGATTTTGAGCATGTTTTGGTTCTCTATCTTGAAAAGATTCTAACTAGGAGTAGGCATGTACAGATTGCTTCTAGGACCTAAAAATAACGAATTTCCAGGTGTTTTGAGCCTTAATTTGAGATATAAACGGGTACAGAAGATGCATGCACATATCGACTTTTGGGCACCTAAAAGATCGATTTTCAGTATGTTTTGGGCCTGTATTTTGAAAATACTCTAACACGGAGTAGGCAAGTGCAGATCGCTTCTGGGACCCCAAAATATCGAATTTTCGAGTGTTTTGGGCCTGAATTTGAGATATCGACTTTGAGCACCTAAAATATCGATTTGTAGCATGTTTTGGGCCTATTTTTTGAAAATATTCTAGCACTGAGTAGGCATGTACAGATCGCTTCTGGGACCCCAAAATATCGAATTTTCGGGTGTTTTGAGGTTGAAATTGAGATATAAACTGTTACTGAAGATGCATGCACATATCGACTTTTGGGCACTTAAAATATCGATTTTGAGCATGTTTTGGGTCTGTATCTTGAAAACATTCTAAATAGGAGTAGGCATGTACAGATCGCTTCTAGGACCCAAAAAAAAACAAGTTTTCGGGTGTTTTGAGCCTGAATTTGAGATATAAACGGGTACCGAAGATGCATGCACATATCGACTTTGGAAACATAAAAGATCGATTTTCAGTATGTTTTGGGCCTGTATATTGAAAATACTCTAACACGGAGTAGGGATTTGCAGATCGCTTCTGGGACAAAAAAATATCGAATTTTCGGTTGTTTTAAGGTTGAATTTGGGTTATAAACGGGTGCAGAAGATGCATACACATATTGATTTTGGGCACCTAAAATATCGATTTTCAGCATGTTTTGGCCTGTATCTGAGTAGGTATGTACAGATCGCTTTTGGGACCCCAAAATATCGAATTTTCGGGTGTTTTGAGCCTGAATTTGAGATATAAACGGGTGCTGAAGATGCATGCACATATCGACTTTTGGGCACCTAAAAGATCGATTTTCAGTATGTTTTGGGCCTGTATTTTGACAATACTCTAACACGGAGTAGGCAAGTGCAGATCGCTTCTAGGACCCCAAAATATCGAATTTTCGGGTGTTTTGGGCCTGAATTTGAGATATTGACTTTGAGCACCTAAAATATCGATTTTTAGCATGTTTTGGGCCTATATTTTGAAAATATTCTAGCACTGAGTAGGCATGTACAGATAGCTTCTGGGACCCCAAAATATCGAATTTTCGGGTGTTTTGAGGTTGAATTTGAGATATAAACGGTTACTGAAGATGCATGCACATATCGACTTTTGAGCACTTAAAATATCGATTTTGAGCATGTTTTGGGTCTGTACCTTGAAAACATTCTAACTCGGAGTAGGCATGTACAGATCGCTTCTAGGACCCAAAAATAACAAGTTTTCGGGTGTTTTGAGCCTGAATTTGAGATATAAACGGGTACCGAAGATGCATGCACATATCGACTTTGGACACTTAAAATATCGATTTTCAGTGTGTTTTGAGCCTATATATTTAAAACATTCTAGCACTGAGTAGGCATGTACAGATCGCTTCTGGGACCCAAAAATATCGAATTTTCTGGTGTTTTGAGGTTGAATTTGGAATATAAACAGGTTCAGAAGATGCATACGCATATTGACTTTGGGCACCTAAAATATCGATTTTCATCATGTTTTGGCCTGTATCTGAGTAAGCATGTACAGATCGCGCTAGGACCACAAAATAACAAATTTTCGGGTGTTTGGAGCCTGAATTTGATATATAAACGGGTACTGAAGATGCATGCACATATCGACTTTTGGGCACCTAAAAGATCGATTTTCAGTATGTTTTGGGCCTGTATTTTGAAAATACTCTAACACGGAGTAAGCATGTACAGATCGCTTCTGGGACCCAAAAATATCGAATTTTCGGGTGTTTTGGGGCTGAATTTGAGATATCTACTTTAATCACCTAAAATATCGATTTGTAGCATGTTTAGGGCCTATATTTTGAAAATATTCTAGCAATGAGTAGGCATGTACAGATCGCTTCTGGGACCCCATAATATCGAATTTTCGGGTGTTTTGAGCCTGAATTTAAGATATAAACGGGTACTGAAGATGCATGCACATATCGACTTTTGGGCACCTAAAATATCGATTTTGAGCATGTTTTGGGTCTGTATCTTGAAAACATTCTAGCACTGAGAAGGCAAGTACACATCGCTTCTGGGACCCCAAAATATCGAATTTTCGGGTGTTTTAGGCCTGAATTTGAGATATCGACTTTAGGCATCTAAAATATCGATTTTTAGCATGTTTTGGGCCTGTATTTTGAAAATATTCTAGCACTGAGTAGGCATGTACAGATCGCTTCTGGGACCACAAAATATCGAATTTTCGGGTGTTTTGAGCTTGAATTTGAGATATAAACGGGTACCGAAGATGCATGCACATATCGACTTTTGGGCACCTAAAATATCGATTTTGAGCATGTTTTGGGTCTGTATCTTGAAAACATTCTAGCACTGAGTAGGCAAGTACACATCGCTTCTGGGACCCAAAAATATCGATTTTTCAGGTGTTTTGAGGTTGAATTTGAAATATAAACAGGTGCAGAAGATACATACACATATTGACTTTGGGCACCTAAAATATCAATTTTCAGCATGTTTTGGCCTGTATGTGAGTAGGCATGTACAGATCGCTTCTAGGACCCCAAAATAACGAATTTTCGGGTGTTTTGAGGCTGAATTTGAGATATAAACGGGTGCTGAAGATGCATGCACATATCGACTTTTGGGCACCTAAAAGATCGTTTTTCAGTATGTTTTGGGCCTGTATTTTGAAAATACTCTAACACGGAGTAGGCAAGTGCAGATCGCTTCTGGGACCCCAAAATATCGAACTTTCGGGTGTTTTGGGCCTGAATTTGAGATATCGACTTTGAGCACCTAAAATATCGATTTTTAGTATGTTTTGGGCCTATATTTTGAAAATATTCTAGCACTGATTAGGCATGTACAGATCGCTTCTGGGACCCCAAAATATCGAATTTTCGGGTGTTTTGAGGTTGAAATTGAGATATAAACGGTTACTGAAGATGCATGCACATATCGACTTTTGGGCACTTAAAATATCGATTTTGAGCATGTTTTGAGTCTGTATCTTGAAAACATTCTAAATAGGAGTAGGCATGTACAGATCGCTTCTAGGACCCAAAAATAACAAGTTTTCGGGTGTTTTGAGCCTGAATTTGAGATATAAATGGGTACCGAAGATGCATGCACATATCGACTTTGGACACTTAAAATATCGATTTTCAGTATGTTTTGAGCCTATATATTTAAAACATACTAGCACTGAGTAGGCATGTACAGATCGCTTCTGGGACCCAAAAATATCGAATTTTCGGGTGTTTTGAGGTTGAATTTGGGATATAAACAGGTGCAGAAGATGCATACGCATATTGACTTTGGGCTCCTAAAATATCGATTTTCATCATGTTCTTGGCCTGTATCTGAGTAGGCATGTACAGATCGCTTCTAGGACCACAATATAACAAATTTTCGGGTGCTTCGAGCCTGAATTTGAGATATAAACGGGTACAGAAGATGCATGCACAAATCGACTTTTGGGCACCTAAAAGATCGATTTTCAGTATGTTTTGGGCCTGTATTTTGAAAATACTCTAACACGGAGTAAGCATGTACAGATCGCTTCTGGGACCCAAAAATATCGAATTTTCGGGTGTTTTGGGGCTGAATTTGAGATATCTACTTTAGGTACCTAAAATATCGATTTTTAGCATGTTTAGGGCCTATATTTTGAAAATATTCTAGCAATGAGTAGGCATGTACAGATCGCTTCTGGGACCCCAAAATATCGAATTTTCGGGTGTTTTGAGCCTGAATTTAAGATATAAACGGGTACTGAAGATGCATGCACATATCGACTTTTGGGCACCTAAAATATCGATTTTGAGCATGTTTTGGGTCTGTATCTTGAAAACATTCTAGCACTGAGTAGGCAAGTACACATCGCTTCTGGGACCCAAAAATATCAAATTTTCGGGTGTTTTGAGGTTGAATTTGAAATATAAACAGGTGCAGAAGATGCATACACATATTGACTTTGGGCACCTAAAATATCAATTTTCAGCATGTTTTGGCCTGTATCTGAGTAGGCATGTACAGATCGCTTCTGGGACCCCAAAATAACGAATTTTCGGGTGTTTGAAGCCAGGATTTGAGATATAAACGGGTACCGAAGATGCATGCACATATCGACTTTGGACACATAAAAGATCGATTTTCAGTATGTTTTGGGCCTGTATATTGAAAATACTCTAACACGGAGTAGGGATTTGCAGATCGCTTCTGGGACAAAAAAATATCGAATTTTCGGGTGTTTTAAGGTTGAATTTGGGTTATAAACGGGTGCAGAAGATGCATACACATATTGATTTTGGGCACCTAAAATATCGATTTTCAGCATGTTTTGGCCTGTATCTGAGTAGGTATGTACAGATCGCTTTTGGGACCCCAAAATATCGAATTTTCGGGTGTTTTGAGCCTGAATTTGAGATATAAACGGGTGCTGAAGATGCATGCACATATCGACTTTTGGGCACCTAAAAGATCGATTTTCAGTATGTTTTGGGCCTGTATTTTGACAATACTCTAACACGGAGTAGGCAAGTGCAGATCGCTTCTGGGACCCCAAAATATCGAATTTTCGGGTGTTTTGGGCCTGAATTTGAGATATTGACTTTGAGCACCTAAAATATCGATTTTTAGCATGTTTTGGGCCTATATTTTGAAAATATTCTAGCACTGAGTAGGCATGTACAGATCGCTTCTGGGACCCCAAAATATCGAATTTTCGGGTGTTTTGAGGTTGAATTTGAGATATAAACGGTTACTGAAGATGCATGCACATATCGACTTTTGAGCACTTAAAATATCGATTTTGAGCATGTTTTGGGTCTGTACCTTGAAAACATTCTAACTCGGAGTAGGCATGTACAGATCGCTTCTAGGACCCAAAAATAACAAGTTTTCGGGTGTTTTGAGCCTGAATTTGAGATATAAACGGGTACCGAAGATGCATGCACATATCGACTTTGGACACTTAAAATATCGATTTTCAGTGTGTTTTGAGCCTATATATTTAAAACATTCTAGCACTGAGTAGGCATGTACAGATCGCTTCTGGGACCCAAAAATATCGAATTTTCTGGTGTTTTGAGGTTGAATTTGGAATATAAACAGGTTCAGAAGATGCATACGCATATTGACTTTGGGCACCTAAAATATCGATTTTCATCATGTTTTGGCCTGTATCTGAGTAAGCATGTACAGATCGCGCTAGGACCACAAAATAACAAATTTTCGGGTGTTTGGAGCCTGAATTTGATATATAAACGGGTACTGAAGATGCATGCACATATCGACTTTTGGGCACCTAAAAGATCGATTTTCAGTATGTTTTGGGCCTGTATTTTGAAAATACTCTAACACGGAGTAAGCATGTACAGATCGCTTCTGGGACCCAAAAATATCGAATTTTCGGGTGTTTTGGGGCTGAATTTGAGATATCTACTTTAATCACCTAAAATATCGATTTGTAGCATGTTTAGGGCCTATATTTTGAAAATATTCTAGCAATGAGTAGGCATGTACAGATCGCTTCTGGGACCCCAAAATATCGAATTTTCGGGTGTTTTGAGCCTGAATTTAAGATATAAACGGGTACTGAAGATGCATGCACATATCGACTTTTGGGCACCTAAAATATCGATTTTGAGCATGTTTTGGGTCTGTATCTTGAAAACATTCTAGCACTGAGAAGGCAAGTACACATCGCTTCTGGGACCCCAAAATATCGAATTTTCGGGTGTTTTAGGCCTGAATTTGAGATATCGACTTTAGGCATCTAAAATATCGATTTTTAGCATGTTTTGGGCCTGTATTTTGAAAATATTCTAGCACTGAGTAGGCATGTACAGATCGCTTCTGGGACCACAAAATATCGAATTTTCGGGTGTTTTGAGCTTGAATTTGAGATATAAACGGGTACCGAAGATGCATGCACATATCGACTTTTGGGCACCTAAAATATCGATTTTGAGCATGTTTTGGGTCTGTATCTTGAAAACATTCTAGCACTGAGTAGGCAAGTACACATCGCTTCTGGGACCCAAAAATATCGATTTTTCAGGTGTTTTGAGGTTGAATTTGAAATATAAACAGGTGCAGAAGATACATACACATATTGACTTTGGGCACCTAAAATATCAATTTTCAGCATGTTTTGGCCTGTATGTGAGTAGGCATGTACAGATCGCTTCTAGGACCCCAAAATAACGAATTTTCGGGTGTTTTGAGGCTGAATTTGAGATATAAACGGGTGCTGAAGATGCATGCACATATCGACTTTTGGGCACCTAAAAGATCGTTTTTCAGTATGTTTTGGGCCTGTATTTTGAAAATACTCTAACACGGAGTAGGCAAGTGCAGATCGCTTCTGGGACCCCAAAATATCGAACTTTCGGGTGTTTTGGGCCTGAATTTGAGATATCGACTTTGAGCACCTAAAATATCGATTTTTAGTATGTTTTGGGCCTATATTTTGAAAATATTCTAGCACTGAGTAGGCATGTACAGATCGCTTCTGGGACCCCAAAATATCGAATTTTCGGGTGTTTTGAGGTTGAATTTGAGATATAAACGGTTACTGAAGATGCATGCACATATCGACTTTTGGGCACTTAAAATATCGATTTTGAGCATGTTTTGAGTCTGTATCTTGAAAACATTCTAAATAGGAGTAGGCATGTACAGATCGCTTCTAGGACCCAAAAATAACAAGTTTTCGGGTGTTTTGAGCCTGAATTTGAGATATAAATGGGTACCGAAGATGCATGCACATATCGACTTTGGACACTTAAAATATCGATTTTCAGTATGTTTTGAGCCTATATATTTAAAACATACTAGCACTGAGTAGGCATGTACAGATCGCTTCTGGGACCCAAAAATATCGAATTTTCGGGTGTTTTGAGGTTGAATTTGGGATATAAACAGGTGCAGAAGATGCATACGCATATTGACTTTGGGCTCCTAAAATATCGATTTTCATCATGTTTTGGCCTGTATCTGAGTAGGCATGTACAGATCGCTTCTAGGACCACAATATAACAAATTTTCGGGTGCTTGGAGCTGAATTTGAGATATAAACGGGTACAGAAGATGCATGCACAAATCGACTTTTGGGCACCTAAAAGATCGATTTTCAGTATGTTTTGGGCCTGTATTTTGAAAATACTCTAACACGGAGTAAGCATGTACAGATCGCTTCTGGGACCTAAAAATATCGAATTTTCGGGTGTTTTGGGGCTGAATTTGAGATATCTACTTTAGGTACCTAAAATATCGATTTTTAGCATGTTTAGGGCCTATATTTTGAAAATATTCTAGCAATGAGTAGGCATGTACAGATCGCTTCTGGGACCCCAAAATATCGAATTTTCGGGTGTTTTGAGCCTGAATTTAAGATATAAACGGGTACTGAAGATGCATGCACATATCGACTTTTGGGCACCTAAAATATCGATTTTGAGCATGTTTTGGGTCTGTATCTTGAAAAGATTCTAACTAGGAGTAGGCATGTACAGATTGCTTCTAGGACCTAAAAATAACGATTTCCAGGTGTTTTGAGCCTGAATTTGAGATATAAACGGGTACAGAAGATGCATGCACATATCGACTTTTGGGCACCTAAAATATCGATTTTGAGCATGTTTTGGGTCTGTATCTTGAAAACATTCTAGCACTGAGTAGGCAAGTACACATCGCTTCTGGGACCCAAAAATATCGAATTTTCGGGTGTTTTGAGGTTGAATTTGAAATATAAACAGGTGCAGAAGATGCATACACATATTGACTTTGGGCACCTAAAATATCAATTTTCAGCATGTTTTGGCCTGTATCTGAGTAGGCATGTACAGATCGCTTCTGGGACCCCAAAATAACGAATTTTCGGGTGTTTGAAGCCAGGATTTGAGATATAAACGGGTACAGAAGATGCATGCACATATCGACTTTTGGGCACCTAAAATATCGATTTTGAGCATGTTTTGGGTCTGTATCTTGAAAACATTCTAACTAGGAATAAGCATGTACAGATCGCTTCTAGGACCAAAAAATAACGAATTTTCGGGTATTTTGAGGTTGAATTTGGGATATAAACGGGTGCAGAAGATGCATACACATATTGACTTTGGGCACCTAAAATATCGATTTTCAGCATGTTTTGGCCTGTATCTGAGTAGGCATGTACAGATCGCTTATGGGACCCCAAAATATCGAATTTTCGGGTGTTTTGAGCCTGAATTTGAGATATAAACGGGCACAGAAGATGCATGCACATATAGACTTTTGTGCACCTAAAAGATCGATTTTTAGTATGTTTTGGGCCTGTATTATGAAAATACTCTAACACGGAGTAGGCATGTACAGATCGCTTCTGGGACCCCACAATATGGAATTTTCGGGTGTTTTGAGCCTGAATTTGAGATATAAATGGGTACTGAAGATGCAGCAACATATCGACTTTTGGGCACCTAAAATATCGATTTTGAGCATGTTTTGGGTCTGTATCTTGAAAACATTCTAGCACTGAGTAGGCAAGTACAGATTGCTTCTGCGACCCAAAAATATCGAATTTTCGGGTGTTTTGAGGTTGAATTTGAAATATAAACAGGTGCAGAAGATACATACACATATTGACTTTGGGCACCTAAAATATCGATTTTCAGCATGTTTTGGCCTGTATCTGAGTAGGCATGTACAGACCGTTACTAGGACCCAAAAATAACGAATTTTCGGGTGTTTTGAGCCTGAATTTGAGATTTAAACGGGTACAGAAAATGCATGCACGCATCGACTTTGGACACTTAAAATATCGATTTTTAGCATGTTTTGAGCCTATATTTTGGAAACATTCTGGCACTGAGTAGGCATGTACAAATCGCTTCTGGGACCCATAAATATCGAATTTCGAATTTTCAGGTGTTTTGAGGTCGAATTTGGGATATAAACGTGTGCAGAATGAGCATACACATATTGACTTTAGGCACCTAAAATATCGATTTTCAGCATGTTTTGGCCTGTATCTGAGTAGGCATGTACAGATCGCTTCTAGGACCACAAAATAACAAATTTTCGGGTGTTTGGAGCCTGAATTTGAGATATAAACGGGTACAGAAGATGCATGCACATATCGACTTTTGGGCACCTAAAAGTTCGATTTTCAGTATGTTTTGGGCCTGTATTTTGAAAATACTCTAACACGGAGTAAGCATGTACAGATCGCTTCTGGGACCCAAAAATATCGAATTTTCGGGTGTTTTGGGGCTGAATTTGAGATATCTACTTTAGGCACCTAAAATATCGATTTTAAGCATGTTTAGGGTCTATATTTTGAAAATATTCTAGCAATGAGTAGGCATGTACAGATCGCTTCTGGGACCCCAATATATCGAATTTTCGGGTGTTTTGAGGCTGAATTTAAGATATAAACGGGTACTGAAGATGCATGCACATATCGACTTTTGGGCACCTAAAATATCGATTTTGAGCATGTTTTGGGTCTCTATCTTGAAAAGATTCTAACTAGGAGTAGGCATGTACAGATTGCTTCTAGGACCTAAAAATAACGAATTTCCAGGTGTTTTGAGCCTTAATTTGAGATATAAACGGGTACAGAAGATGCATGCACATATCGACTTTTGGGCACCTAAAAGATCGATTTTCAGTATGTTTTGGGCCTGTATTTTGAAAATACTCTAACACGGAGTAGGCAAGTGCAGATCGCTTCTGGGACCCCAAAATATCGAATTTTCGAGTGTTTTGGGCCTGAATTTGAGATATCGACTTTGAGCACCTAAAATATCGATTTCTAGCATGTTTTGGGCCTATTTTTTGAAAATATTCTAGCACTGAGTAGGCATGTACAGATCGCTTCTGGGACCCCAAAATATCGAATTTTTGGGTGTTTTGAGGTTGAAATTGAGATATAAACTGTTACTGAAGATGCATGCACATATCGACTTTTGGGCACTTAAAATATCGATTTTGAGCATGTTTTGGGTCTGTATCTTGAAAACATTCTAAATAGGAGTAGGCATGTACAGATCGCTTCTAGGACCCAAAAATAACAAGTTTTCGGGTGTTTTGAGCCTGAATTTGAGATATAAACGGGTACCGAAGATGCATGCACATATCGACTTTGGACACATAAAAGATCGATTTTCAGTATGTTTTGGGCCTGTATATTGAAAATACTCTAACACGGAGTAGGGATTTGCAGATCGCTTCTGGGACACAAAAATATCGAATTTTCGGGTGTTTTAAGGTTGAATTTGGGTTATAAACGGGTGCAGAAGATGCATACACATATTGATTTTGGGCACCTAAAATATCGATTTTCAGCATGTTTTGGCCTGTATCTGAGTAGGTATGTACAGA
Organism: Petrolisthes cinctipes; assembly: GCA_033782935.1. Lineage (NCBI taxonomy): Eukaryota > Metazoa > Arthropoda > Malacostraca > Decapoda > Porcellanidae > Petrolisthes > Petrolisthes cinctipes. Next base: position 766,364 of record JAWQEG010000781.1, on the reverse strand, counting down.
TCGCTTTTGGGACCCCAAAATATCGAATTTTCGGGTGTTTTGAGCCTGAATTTGAGATATAAACGGGTGCTGAAGATGCATGCACATATCGACTTTTGGGCACCTAAAAGATCGATTTTCAGTATGTTTTGGGCCTGTATTTTGACAATACTCTAACACGGAGTAGGCAAGTGCAGATCGCTTCTTGGACCCCAAAATATCGAATTTTCGGGTGTTTTGGGCCTGAATTTGAGATATTGACTTTGAGCACCTAAAATATCGATTTTTAGCATGTTTTGGGCCTATATTTTGAAAGTATTCTAGCACTGAGTAGGCATGTACAGATCGCTTCTGGGACCCCAAAATATCGAATTTTCGGGTGTTTTGAGGTTGAATTTGAGATATAAACGGTTACTGAAGATGCATGCACATATCGACTTTTGAGCACTTAAAATATCGATTTTGAGCATGTTTTGGGTCTGTATCTTGAAAACATTCTAACTCGGAGTAGGCATGTACAGATCGCTTCTAGGACCCTAAAATAACAAGTTTTCGGGTGTTTTGAGCCTGAATTTGAGATATAAACGGGTACCGAAGATGCATGCACATATCGACTTTTGGGCACCTAAAAGATCGATTTTCAGTATGTTTTGGGCCTGTATTTTGAAAATACTCTAACACGGAGTAAGCATGTACAGATCGCTTCTGGGACCCAAAAATATCGAATTTTCGGGTGTTTTGGGGCTGAATTTGAGATATCTACTTTAATCACCTAAAATATCGATTTGTAGCATGTTTATTGCCTATATTTTGAAAATATTCTAGCAATGAGTAGGCATGTACAGATCGCTTCTGGGACCCCAAAATATCGAATTTTCGGGTGTTTTGAGCCTGAATTTAAGATATAAACGGGTACTGAAGATGCATGCACATATCGACTTTTGGGCACCTAAAATATCGATTTTGAGCATGTTTTGGGTCTGTATCTTGAAAACATTCTAGCACTGAGTAGGCAAGTACACATCGCTTCTGGGACCCCAAAATATCGAATTTTCGGGTGTTTTGGGCCTGAATTTGAGATATCGACTTTGAGCACCTAAAATATCGATTTTTAGCATGTTTTGGGCCTGTATTTTGAAAATATTCTAGCACTGAGTAGGCATGTACAGATCGCTTCTGGGACCACAAAATATCGAATTTTCGGGTGTTTTGAGCTTGAATTTGAGATATAAACGGGTACCGAAGATGCATGCACATATCGACTTTGGACACTTAAAATATCGATTTTCAGTGTGTTTTGAGCCTATATATTTAAAACATTCTAGCACTGAGTAAGCATGTACAGATCGCTTCTGGGACCCAAAAATATCGAATTTTCGGGTATTTTGGGGCTGAATTTGAGATATCTACTTTAGGCATCTAAAATATCGATTTTTAGCATGTTTAGGGCCTATATTTTGAAAATATTCTAGCAATGAGTAGGCATGTACAGATCGCTTCTGGGACCCCAAAATATCGAATTTTCGGGTGTTTTGAGCCTGAATTTGAGATATAAACGGGTACTGAAGATGCATGCACATATCGACTTTTGGGCACCTAAAATATCGATTTTGAGCATGTTTTGGGTCTGTATCTTGAAAACATTCTAGCACTGAGTAGGCAAGTACACATCGCTTCTGGGACCCAAAAATATCGATTTTTCAGGTGTTTTGAGGTTGAATTTGAAATATAAACAGGTGCAGAAGATACATACACATATTGACTTTGGGCACCTAAAATATCAATTTTCAGCATGTTTTGGCCTGTATGTGAGTAGGCATGTACAGATCGCTTCTAGGACCCCAAAATAACGAATTTTCGGGTGTTTTGAGGCTGAATTTGAGATATAAACGGGTGCTGAAGATGCATGCACATATCGACTTTTGGGCACCTAAAAGATCGTTTTTCAGTATGTTTTGGGCCTGTATTTTGAAAATACTCTAACACGGAGTAGGCAAGTGCAGATCGCTTCTGGGACCCCAAAATATCGAACTTTCGGGTGTTTTGGGCCTGAATTTGAGATATCGACTTTGAGCACCTAAAATATCGATTTTTAGTATGTTTTGGGCCTATATTTTGAAAATATTCTAGCACTGAGTAGGCATGTACAGATCGCTTCTGGGACCCCAAAATATCGAATTTTCGGGTGTTTTGAGGTTGAATTTGAGATATAAACGGTTACTGAAGATGCATGCACATATCGACTTTTGGGCACTTAAAATATCGATTTTGAGCATGTTTTGAGTCTGTATCTTGAAAACATTCTAAATAGGAGTAGGCATGTACAGATCGCTTCTAGGACCCAAAAATAACAAGTTTTCGGGTGTTTTGAGCCTGAATTTGAGATATAAATGGGTACCGAAGATGCATGCACATATCGACTTTGGACACTTAAAATATCGATTTTCAGTATGTTTTGAGCCTATATATTTAAAACATACTAGCACTGAGTAGGCATGTACAGATCGCTTCTGGGACCCAAAAATATCGAATTTTCGGGTGTTTTGAGGTTGAATTTGGGATATAAACAGGTGCAGAAGATGCATACGCATATTGACTTTGGGCTCCTAAAATATCGATTTTCATCATGTTTTGGCCTGTATCTGAGTAGGCATGTACAGATCGCTTCTAGGACCACAATATAACAAATTTTCGGGTGCTTGGAGCCTGAATTTGAGATATAAACGGGTACAGAAGATGCATGCACAAATCGACTTTTGGGCACCTAAAAGATCGATTTTCAGTATGTTTTGGGCCTGTATTTTGAAAATACTGTAACACGGAGTAAGCATGTACAGATCGCTTCTGGGACCCAAAAATATCGAATTTTCGGGTGTTTTGGGGCTGAATTTGAGATATCTACTTTAGGTACCTAAAATATCGATTTTTAGCATGTTTAGGGCCTATATTTTGAAAATATTCTAGCAATGAGTAGGCATGTACAGATCGCTTCTGGGACCCCAAAATATCGAATTTTCGGGTGTTTTGAGCCTGAATTTAAGATATAAACGGGTACTGAAGATGCATGCACATATCGACTTTTGGGCACCTAAAATATCGATTTTGAGCATGTTTTGAGTCTGTATCTTGAAAATATTCTAACTAGGAGTAGGCATGTACAGATTGCTTCTAGGACCTAAAAATAACGAATTTCCAGGTGTTTTGAGCCTGAATTTGAGATATAAACGGGTACAGAAGATGCATGCACATATCGACTTTTCGGCACCTAAAATATCGATTTTGAGCATGTTTTGGGTCTGTATCTTGAAAACATTCTAGCACTGAGTAGGCAAGTACACATCGCTTCTGGGACCCAAAAATATCGAATTTTCGGGTGTTTTGAGGTTGAATTTGAAATATAAACAGGTGCAGAAGATGCATACACATATTGACTTTGGGCACCTAAAATATCAATTTTCAGCATGTTTTGGCCTGTATCTGAGTAGGCATGTACAGATCGCTTCTGGGACCCCAAAATAACGAAATTTCGGGTGCTTGAAGCCAGGATTTGAGATATAAACGGGTACAGAAGATGCATGCACATATCGACTTTTGGGAACTAAAATATCGATTTTGAGCATGTTTTGGGTCTGTATCTTGAAATCATTCTAACTAGGAATAAGCATGTACAGATCGCTTCTAGGACCAAAAAATAACGAATTTTCGGGTATTTTGAGGTTGAATTTGGGATATAAACGGGTGCAGAAGATGCATGCACATATCGACTTTGGACACTTAAAATATCGATTTTCAGTGTGTTTTGAGCCTATATATTTAAAACATTCTAGAACTGAGTAAGCATGTACAGATCGCTTCTGGGACCCAAAAATATCGAATTTTCGGGTATTTTGGGGCTGAATTTGAGATATCTACTTTAGGCACCTAAAATATCGATTTTTAGCATGTTTAGGGCCTATATTTTGAAAATATTCTAGCAATGAGTAGGCATGTACAGATCGCTTCTGGAACCCAAAAATAAAGAATTTGCGTGTGTTTTGAGCCTGAATTTGTGATATAAACGGGTACTGAAGATGCATGCACATATCGACATTTGGGCACCTAAAATATCGATTTTCAGCATGTTTTGGGTCTGTATCTTGAAAACATTCTAACTAGGAATAGGAATGTACAGATTGCTTCTAGGACCCAAAAATAACGAATTTTCGGGGGTTTTGACCCAGAATTTGAGATATAAACGGGTACATAAGATGCATGCACATATCAACCATGAACACTTAAAATATCGATTTTTAACTTGTTTTGAGCCTATATTTTGAAAACATTCTAGCACTGACTAGGCATGTATATCTCGCTTCTGGGACCTAAAAATATCGAATTTTCGGGTGTTTTGAGTTTGAATTTGGGAAAAAACGGGTACAGAAAATGCATGCACATATCGACTTTTGGGCACCTAAAAGATCGATTTTCAGTATGTTTTGGGCCTGTATTTTGAAAATACTGTAACACGGAGTAAGCATGTACAGATCGCTTCTGGGACCCAAAAATATCGAATTTTCGGGTGTTTTGGGGCTGAATTTGAGATATCTACTTTAGGTACCTAAAATATCGATTTTTAGCATGTTTAGGGCCTATATTTTGAAAATATTCTAGCAATGAGTAGGCATGTACAGATCGCTTCTGGGACCCCAAAATATCGAATTTTCGGGTGTTTTGAGCCTGAATTTAAGATATAAACGGGTACTGAAGATGCATGCACATATCGACTTTTGGGCACCTAAAATATCGATTTTGAGCATGTTTTGAGTCTGTATCTTGAAAATATTCTAACTAGGAGTAGGCATGTACAGATTGCTTCTAGGACCTAAAAATAACGAATTTCCAGGTGTTTTGAGCCTGAATTTGAGATATAAACGGGTACAGAAGATGCATGCACATATCGACTTTTCGGCACCTAAAATATCGATTTTGAGCATGTTTTGGGTCTGTATCTTGAAAACATTCTAGCACTGAGTAGGCAAGTACACATCGCTTCTGGGACCCAAAAATATCGAATTTTCGGGTGTTTTGAGGTTGAATTTGAAATATAAACAGGTGCAGAAGATGCATACACATATTGACTTTGGGCACCTAAAATATCAATTTTCAGCATGTTTTGGCCTGTATCTGAGTAGGCATGTACAGATCGCTTCTGGGACCCCAAAATAACGAAATTTCGGGTGCTTGAAGCCAGGATTTGAGATATAAACGGGTACAGAAGATGCATGCACATATCGACTTTTGGGAACTAAAATATCGATTTTGAGCATGTTTTGGGTCTGTATCTTGAAATCATTCTAACTAGGAATAAGCATGTACAGATCGCTTCTAGGACCAAAAAATAACGAATTTTCGGGTATTTTGAGGCTGAATTTGGGATATAAACGGGTGCAGAAGATGCATGCACATATCGACTTTGGACACTTAAAATATCGATTTTCAGTGTGTTTTGAGCCTATATATTTAAAACATTCTAGAACTGAGTAAGCATGTACAGATCGCTTCTGGGACCCAAAAATATCGAATTTTCGGGTATTTTGGGGCTGAATTTGAGATATCTACTTTAGGCACCTAAAATATCGATTTTTAGCATGTTTAGGGCCTATATTTTGAAAATATTCTAGCAATGAGTAGGCATGTACAGATCGCTTCTGGAACCCAAAAATAAAGAATTTGCGTGTGTTTTGAGCCTGAATTTGTGATATAAACGGGTACTGAAGATGCATGCACATATCGACATTTGGGCACCTAAAATATCGATTTTCAGCATGTTTTGGGTCTGTATCTTGAAAACATTCTAACTAGGAATAGGAATGTACAGATTGCTTCTAGGACCCAAAAATAACGAATTTTCGAGGGTTTTGACCCAGAATTTGAGATATAAACGGGTACATAAGATGCATGCACATATCAACCATGAACACTTAAAATATCGATTTTTAACTTGTTTTGAGCCTATATTTTGAAAACATTCTAGCACTGACTAGGCATGTATATCTCGCTTCTGGGACCTAAAAATATCGAATTTTCGGGTGTTTTGAGTTTGAATTTGGGAAAAAACGGGTACAGAAAATGCATGCACATATCGACTTTTGGGCACCTAAAAGGTCGATTTTCAGTATGTTTTGGGCCTGTATTTTGAAAATACTCGAACACGGAGTAGGCATGTACAGATCGCTTCTCGGACCCCAAAATATCGAATTTTCGGGTGTTTTGGGCCTGAATTTGAGATATCGACTTTGGGCCCCTAAAATATCGATTTTTAGCATGTTTCGGGCCTATATTTTGAAAATATTCTAGCACTGATTAGGCATGTACAGATCGCTTCTGGAACCCCAAAATATCGAATTTGCGTGTGTTTTGAGCCTGAATTTGAGATATAAACGGGTACTGAAGATGCATGCACATATCGACATTTGGGCACCTAAAATATCGATTTTGAGCATGTTTTGGGTCTGTATCTTGAAAACATTCTAACTAGGAATAGGAATGTACAGATTGCTTCTAGGACCCAAAAATATCGAATTTGCGTGTGTTTTGAGCCTGAATTTGAGATATAAACGGGTACAGAAGATGCATGCACAATATATTTTGACTTTGGACACTTAAAATATAGATTTTTAGCATGTTTTGAGCATTTATTTTGAAAATATTCTAGCACTGAGTAGACATGTACAGATCGCTTTTGTAACCCAAAAATATCGAATTTTCGGGTGTTTTGAGGTTGAATTTGTGATATAAACGGGTGCAGAAAATGCATACACATATTGACTTTGGGTACCTAAAATATCGATTTTCAGCATGTTTTGGCCTGTATCTGGTTAGGCATGTACAGATCGCTTCTGGGACCCCAAAATATCGAATTTTCAGGTGTTTGGAGTGTGAATTTGAGATATAAACGGGTACAGAAGATGCATGCACATATCGAATTTTGGGCACCTAAAGGATCGATTTTCAGTATGTTTTGGGCCTGTATTTTGAAAATACTCGAACACGGAGTAGCCATGTGCAGATCGCTTCTGGGACCCCAAAATATCGAATTTTCGGGTGTTTTGGGCCTGAATTTCAGATATCGACTTTGGGCCCCTAAAATATCGATTTTTAGCATGTTTTGGGCCTATATTTTGAAAATATTCTAGCACTGAGTAGGCATGAACAGATTGCTTCTGGAACCCCAAAATATAGAATTTGCGTGTGTTTTGAGCTTGAATTTGAGATATAAACGGGTACTGAAGATGCATGCACATATCGACTTTTGGGCACCTAAAATATCGATTTTGAGCATGTTTTGGGTCTGTATCTTGAAAACATTCTAACTAGGAATAGGAATGTACAGATCGCTTCTAGGACCCAAAAATAACGAATTTTCGGGTGTTTTGACCCAGAATTTGAGATATAAACGGGTACAGAAGATGCATGCACATATCGGCTTTTGGGCACCTAAAATATCGATTTTGAGCATGTTTTGGGTCTGTATCTTGAAAACATTCTGGCACTAAGTAGGCAAGTACACATCGCTTCTGGGACCCAAAAATATCGAATTTTCGGGTGTTTTGAGGTTGAATTTGAAATATAAACAGGTGCAGAAGATACATACACATATTGACTTTGGGCACCTAAAATATTAATTTTCAGCATGTTTTGGCCTGTATCTGAGTAGGCATGTACAGATCGCTTCTGGGACCCCAAAATAACGAATTTTCGGGATTTTGGAGCCTGGATTTGAGATATAAACGGGTACAGAAGATGCATGCACATATCGACTTTTGGGCACCTAAAATATCGATTTTGATCATGTTTTGGGTCTGTATCTTGAAAACATTCTAACTAGGAATAGGCATGTACAGATCGCTTCTAGGACCAAAAAATAACGAATTTTCGGGTGTTTTGAGGTTGAATTTGGGATATAAACGGGTGCAGAAGATGCATACACATATTGACTTTAGGCACCTAAAATATCGATTTTCAGCATGTTTTGGCCTGTATCTGAGTAGGCATGTACAGATCGCTTATGGGACCCCAAAATATCGAATTTTCGGGTGTTTTGAGCCTGAATTTGAGATATAAACGGGCACAGAAGATGCATGCACATATAGACTTTTGTGCACCTAAAAGATCGATTTTTAGTATGTTTTGGGCCTGTATTATGAAAATACTCTAACACGGAGTAGGCATGTACAGATCGCTTCTGGGACCCCAAAATAAGGAATTTTCGGGTGTTTTGAGCCTGAATTTGAGATATAAATGGGTACTGAAGATACAGCAACATATCGACTTTTGGGCACCTAAAATATCGATTTTGAGCATGTTTTGGGTCAGTATCTTGAAAACAGTCTAGCACTGAGTAGGCAAGTACAGATTGCTTCTGCGACCCAAAAATATCGAATTTTCGGGTGTTTTGAGGTTGAATTTGAAATATAAACAAGTGCAGAAGATACATACACATATTGACTTTGGGTTCCTAAAATATCGATTTTCAACATGTTTTGGCCTGTATCTGAGTAGGCATGTACAGATCGCTACTAGGACCCAAAAATAACGAATTTTCGGGTGTTTTGAGCCTGAATTTGAGATTTAAACGGGTACAGAAAATGCATGCACGCATCGACTTTGGACACTTAAAATATCGATTTTTAGCATGTTCTGAGCCAATATTTTGGAAACATTCTGGCACTGAGTAGGCATGTACAGATCGCTTCTGGGACCCATAAATATCGAATTTCGAATTTTCAGGTGTTTTGAGGTCGAATTTGGGATATAAACGGGTGCAGAAGGTGCATACACATATTGACTTTAGGCATCCAAAAAAAATTATCGATTTTTAGCATGTTTTGGCCTGTATCTGAGTAGGCATGTACAGATCGCTTCTAGGACCACAAAATAACAAATTTTCGGGTGTTTGGAGCCTGAATTTGAGATATAAACGGGTACAGAAGATGCATGCACATATCGACTTTTGGGCACCTAAAAGTTCGATTTTCAGTATGTTTTGGGCCTGTATTTTGAAAATACTCTAACACGGAGTAAGCATGTACAGATCGCTTCTGGGACCCAAAAATATCGAATTTTCGGGTGTTTTGGGGCTGAATTTGAGATATCTACTTTAGGCACCTAAAATATCGATTTTAAGCATGTTTAGGGTCTATATTTTGAAAATATTCTAGCAATGAGTAGGCATGTACAGATCGCTTCTGGGACCCCAAAATATCGAATTTTTGGGTGTTTTGAGGTTGAAATTGAGATATAAACTGTTACTGAAGATGCATGCACATATCGACTTTTGGGCACTTAAAATATCGATTTTGAGCATGTTTTGGGTCTGTATCTTGAAAACATTCTAAATAGGAGTAGGCATGTACAGATCGCTTCTAGGACCCAAAAATAACAAGTTTTCGGGTGTTTTGAGCCTGAATTTGAGATATAAACGGGTACCGAAGATGAATGCACATATCGACTTTGGACACTTAAAAGATCGATTTTCAGTATGTTTTGGGCCTGTATATTGAAAATACTCTAACACGGAGTAGGGATTTGCAGATCGCTTCTGGGACACAAAAATATCGAATTTTCGGGTGTTTTAAGGTTGAATTTGGGTTATAAACGGGTGCAGAAGATGCATACACATATTGATTTTGGGCACCTAAAATATCGATTTTCAGCATGTTTTGGCCTGTGTCTGAGTAGGTATGTACAGATCGCTTTTGGGATCCCAAAATATCGAATTTTCGGGTGTTTTGAGCCTGAATTTGAGATATAAACGGGTACTGAAGATGCATGCACATATCGGCTTTTGGGCACCTAAAATATCGATTTTGAGCATGTTTTGGGTCTGTATCTTGAAAACATTCTAACTAGTACTAGGCATGTACAGATCGCTTCTTGGACCCCAAAATAACGAATTTTCGGGTGTTTTGAGGCTGAATTTGAGATATAAACGGGTGCTGAAGATGCATGCACATATCGACTTTTGGGCACCTAGAAGATTGATTTTCAGTATGTTTTGGGCCTGTATTTTGACAATACTCTAACACGGAGTAGGCAAGTGCAGATCGCTTCTGGGACCCCAAAATATCGAATTTTCGGGTGTTTTGGGCATGAATTTGAGATATCGACTTTGAGCACCTAAAATATCGATTTTTAGCATGTTTTGGGCCTATATTTTGAAAATATTCTAGCACTGAGTAGGCATGTACAGATCGCTTCTGGGACCCCAAAATATCGAATTTTCGGGTGTTTTGAGGTTGAATTTGAGATATAAACGGTAACTGAAGATGCATGCACATATCGACTTTTGAGCACTTAAAATATCGATTTTGAGCATGTTTTGGGTCTGTATCTTGAAAACATTCTAACTCGGAGTAGGCATGTACAGATCGCTTCTAGGACCCAAAAATAACAAGTTTTCGGGTGTTTTGAGCCTGAATTTGAGATATAAACGGGTACCGAAGATGCATGCACATATCGACTTTGGACACTTAAAATATCGATTTTCAGTGTGTTTTGAGCCTATATATTTAAAACATTCTAGCACTGAGTAGGCATGTACAGATCGCTTCTGGGACCCAAAAATATCGAATTTTCTGGTGTTTTGAGGTTGAATTTGGGATATAAACAGGTTCAGAAGATGCATACGCATATTGACTTTGGGCACCTAAAATATCGATTTTCATCATGTTTTGGCCTGTATCTGAGTAGGCATGTACAGATCGCGCTAGGACCACAAAATAACAAATTTTCGGGTGTTTGGAGCCTGAATTTGAGATATAAACGGGTACTGAAGATGCATGCACATATCGACTTTTGGGCACCTAAAAGATCGATTTTCAGTATGTTTTTGGCCTGTATTTTGAAAATACTCTAACACGGAGTAAGCATGTACAGATCGCTTCTGGGACCCAAAAATATCGAATTTTCGGGTGTTTTGGGGCTGAATTTGAGATATCTTCTTTAATCACCTAAAATATCGATTTTTAGCATGCTTAGGGCCTATATTTTGAAAATATTCTAGCAATGAGTAGGCATGTACAGATCGCTTCTGGGACCCCAAAATATCGAATTTTCGGGTGTTTTGAGCCTGAATTTAAGATATAAACGGGTACTGAAGATGCATGCACATATCGACTTTTGGGCACCTAAAATATCGATTTTGAGCATGTTTTGGGTCTGTATCTTGAAAACATTCTAGCACTGAGTAGGCAAGTACACATCGCTTCTGGGACCCAAAAATATCGATTTTTCGGGTGTTTTGAGGTTGAATTTGAAATATAAACAGGTGCAGAAGATACATACACATATTGACTTTGGGCACCTAAAATATCAATTTTCAGCATGTTTTGGCCTGTATGTGAGTAGGCATGTACAGATCGCTTCTAGGACCCCAAAATAACGAATTTTCGGGTGTTTTGGGGCTGAATTTGAGATATAAACGGGTGCTGAAGATGCATGCACATATCGACTTTTGGGCACCTAAAAGATCGTTTTTCAGTATGTTTTGGGCCTGTATTTTGAAAATACTCTAACACCGAGTAGGCAAGTGCAGATCGCTTCTGGGACCCCAAAATATCGAATTTTCGGGTGTTTTGGGCTTGAATTTGAGATATCGACTTTGAGCACCTAAAATATCGATTTTTAGTATGTTTTGGGCCTATATTTTGAAAATATTCTAGCACTGAGTAGGCATGTACAGATCGCTTCTGGGACCTCAAAATATCGAATTTTCGGGTGTTTTGAGGTTGAATTTGAGATATAAATGGGTACTGAAGATGCATGCACATATCGACTTTTTGGCACTTAAAATATCGATTTTGAGCATGTTTTGAGTCTGTATCTTGAAAACATTCTAGCACTGAGTAGGCAACTACAGAATGCTTCGGCGACCCAAAAATATCGAATTTTCGGGTGTTTTGAGGTTGAATTTGAAATATAAACAGTTGCAGAAGATACATACACATATTGACTTTGGGCACCTAAAATATCGATTTTCAGCATGTTTTGGCCTGTATCTGAGTAGGCATGTACAGATCGCTTCTGGGACCACAAAAAAACGAATTTTCAGGTGTTTGGAGTATGAATTTGAGATATAAACGGTTACAGAAGATGCATGCACATATCGAATTTTGGGCACCTAAAAGATCGATTTTCAGTATGTTTTGGGCCTGTATTTTGAAAATACTCGAACACGGAGTAGGCATGTACAGATCGCTTCTGGGACCCAAAAATATCGAATTTTCGGGTGTTTTGGGGCTGAATTTGAGATATCTACTTTAAGTACCAAAAATATCGATTTTTAGCATGTTTAGGGCCTATATTTTGAAAATATTCTAGCAATGAGTAGGCATGTACAGATCACTTCTGGGACCCCAAAATATCGAATTTTCGGGTGTTTTGAGCCTGAATTTAAGATATAAACGGGTACTGAAGATGCATGCACATATCGACTTTTGGCACCTAAAATATCGATTTTGAGCATGTTTTGGGTCTGTATCTTGAAAACATTCTAGCACTGAGTAGGCAAGTACACATCGCTTTTGGGACCCAAAAATATCGAATTTTCGGGTGTTTTGAGGTTGAATTTGAAATATAAACAGGTGCAGAAGATGCATACACATATTGACTTTGGGCACCTAAAATATCAATTTTCAGCATGTTTTGGCCTGTATCTGAGTAGGCATGTACAGATCGCTTCTGGGACCCCAAAATAACGAATTTTCAGGTGTTTGGAGTGTGAATTTGAGATACAAACGGGTACAGAAGATGCATGCACATATCGAATTTTGGGCACCTAAAAGATCGATTTTCAGTATGTTTTGGGCCTGTATTTTGAAAATACTCGAACACGGAGTAGGCATGTACAGATCGCTTCTCGGACCCCAAAATATCAAATTTTCGGGTGTTTTGGGCCTGAATTTGAGATATCGACTTTGGGCCCCCAAAATATCGATTTTTAGCATGTTTCGGGCCTATATTTTGAAAATATTCTAGCACTGATTAGGCATGTACAGATCGCTTCTGGAACCCCAAAATATTGAATTTGCGTGTGTTTTGAGCCTGAATTTGATATATAAACGGGTACTGAAGATGCATGCCCATATCGACATTTGGGCACCTAAAATATCGATTTTGAGCATGTTTTGGGTCTGTATCTTGAAAACATTCTAACTAGGAATAGGAATGTACAGATTGCTTCAAGGACCTAAAAATAATGAATTTTCGGGTGTTTTGACCCAAAATTTGAGATATAAACGGGTACAGAAGATGCATGCACATATCAACCATGAACACTTAAAATATCGATTTTTAGCATGTTTTGAGCCTATATTTTGAAAACATTCTAGCACTGAGTAGGCATGTATAGATCGCTTCTGGGACCTAAAAATATCGAATTTTCGGGTGTTTTGAGTTTGAATTTGGGATAAAAACGGGTACAGAAGATGCATGCACATATCGACTTTTGGGCACCTAAAAGATCGATTTTCAGTATGTTTTGGGCCTGTATTTTGAAAATACTCGAACACGGAGTAGGCATGTACAGATCGCTTCTGGGACCCCAAAATATCGAATTTTCGGGTGTTTTGGGCCTGAATTTGAGATATCGACTTTGGGCCCCTAAAATATCGATTTTTAGCATGTTTCGTGCCTATATTTTGAAAACATTCTAGCACTGATTAGGCATGTACAGATCGCTTCTGGAACCCAAAAATAAAGAATTTGCGTGTGTTTTGAGCCTGAATTTGTGATATAAACGGGTACTGAAGATGCATGCACATATCGAGATTTGGGCACCTAAAATATCGATTTTCAGCATGTTTTGGGTCTGTATCTTGAAAACATTCTAACTAGGAATAGGAATGTACAGATTGCTTCTAGGACCCAAAAATAACGAATTTTCGGGTGTTTTGACCCAGAATTTGAGATATAAACGGGTACATAAGATGCATGCACATATCAACCATGAACACTTAAAATATCGATTTCTAACATGTTTTGAGCCTATATTTTGAAAACATTCTAGCACTGACTAGGCATGTATAGATCGCTTCTGGGACCTAAAAATATCGAATTTTCGGGTGTTTTGAGTTTGAATTTGGGAAAAAACGGGTACAGAAGATGCATGCACATATCGACTTTTGGGCACCTAAAAGATCGATTTTCAGTATGTTTTGGGCCTGTATTTTGAAAATACTCGAACACAGAGTAGGCATGTACAGATCGCTTCTTGGACCCCAAAATATCGAATTTTCAGGTGTTTTGGGCCTGAATTTGAGATATCGACTTTGGGCCCCTAAAATATCGATTTTTAGCATGTTTCGGGCCTATATTTTGAAAATATTCTAGCACTGATTAGGCATGTACAGATCGCTTCTGGAACCCCAAAATATCGAATTTGCGTGTGTTTTGAGCCTGAATTTGAGATATAAACGGGTACTGAAGATGCATGCACATATCGACATTTGGGCACCTAAAATATCGATTTTGAGCATGTTTTGGGTCTGTATCTTGAAAACATTCTAACTAGGAATAGGAATGTACAGATTGCTTCAAGGACCCAAAAATAATGAATTTTCGGGTGTTTTGACCCAGAATTTGAGATATAAACGGGTACAGAAGATGCATGCACATATCAACCATGAACACTTAAAATATCGATTTTTAGCATGTTTTGAGCCTATATTTTGAAAACATTCTAGCACTGAGTAGGCATGTATAGATCGCTTCTGGGACCTAAAAATATCGAATTTTCGGGTGTTTTGAGTTTGAATTTGGGATAAAAACGGGTACAGAAGATGCATGCACATATCGACTTTTGGGCACCTAAAAGATCGATTTTCAGTATGTTTTTTTATGCCTGTATTTTGAAAATACTCGAACACGGAGTAGGCATGTACAGATCGCTTCTGGGACCCCAAAATATCGAATTTTCGGGTGTTTTGGGCCTGAATTAGAGATATCGACTTTGGGCCCCTAAAATATCGATTTTTAGCATGTTTCGGGCCTATATTTTGATAATATTCTAGCACTGATTAGGCATGTACAGGTCGCTTCTGGAACCCCAAAATAAAGAATTTGCGTGTGTTTTGAGCCTGAATTTGAGATATAAACGGGTACTGAAGATGCATGCACTTATCGACATTTGGGCACCTAAAATATCGATTTTCAGCATGTTTTGGGTCTGTATCTTGAAAACATTCTAACTAGGAATAGGAATGTACAGATTGCTTCTAGGACCCAAAAATAACGAATTTTCGGGTGTTTTGACCCAGAATTTGAGATATTAACGGGTACATAAGATGCATGCACATATCAACCATGAACACTTAAAATATCGATTTTTAACATGTTTTGAGCCTATATTTTGAAAACATTCTAGCACTGACTAGGCATGTATAGATCGCTTCTGGGACCTAAAAATATCGTATTTTCGGGTGTTTTGAGTTTGAATTTGGGATAAAAACGGGTACAGAAGATGCATGCACATATCGACTTTTGGGCACCTAAAAGATCGATTTTCAGTATGTTTTGGGCCTGTATTTTGAAAATACTCGAACACGGAGTAGGCATGTACAGATCGCTTCTCGGACCCCAAAATATCGAATTTTCGGGTGTTTTGGGCCTGAATTTGAGATATCGACTTTGGGCCCCTAAAATATCGATTTTTAGCATGTTTCGGGCCTATATTTTGAAAATATTCTAGCACTGATTAGGCATGTACAGATCGCTTCTGGAACCCCAAAATATCGAATTTGCGTGTGTTTTGAGCCTGAATTTGAGATATAAACGGGTACTGAAGATGCATGCACATATCGACATTTGGGCACCTAAAATATCGATTTTGAGCATGTTTTGGGTCTGTATCTTGAAAACATTCTAACTAGGAATAGGAATGTACAGATTGCTTCTAGGACCCAAAAATAATGAATTTTCGGGTATTTTGACCCAGAATTTGAGATATAAACGGGTACAGAAGATGCATGCACATATCAACCATGAACACTTAAAATATCGATTTTTAGCATGTTTTGAGCCTATATTTTGAAAACATTCTAGCACTGAGTAGGCATGTATAGATAGCTTCTGGGACCTAAAAATATCGAATTTTCGGGTGTTTTGATTTTGAATTTGGGATAAAAACGGGTACAGAAGATGCATGCACATATCGACTTTTGGGCACCTAAAAGATCGATTTTTAGTATGTTTTGGGCCTGTATTATGAAAATACTCTAACACGGAGTAGGAATGTACAGATCGCTGGACCCCAAAATATCGAATTTTCGGGTGTTTTGGGCCTGAATTTGAGATATCGACTTTGGGCACCTAAAATATCGATTTTGAGTATGTTTTGTGTCTGTGTCTTGAAAACATTCTAACTAGGAGTAGGCATGTACATATCGCTTCTAGGACCCTAAAATAACGAGTTTTCGGGTGTTTTGAGACTGAATTTGAGATATAAATGGGTACATAAGATGCATGCACATATCTACTTTGGACACTTAAAATATCGATTTTTAGCATGTTTTGAGCCTATATTTTGAAAATATTCTAGCACTGAGTAGGCATGTACAGATCGCTTCTGGGACCCAAAAATAGTGCATTTGTCGCGGCTTCTAGCCGCTTAAATTGTATTTATTGTTTGTGGAACCAGCACAGCTGGATTTGATATAAAATACACCCCTTCTCAAGCCCACGCCCCGTATAGGCATAATCTGGGCTAGAAGGGTCTATTCCGTGACGATCATCAGAAGTAAATTCAAATTCAAATCTGGCGCGGTACTGATAGTGGAGCCACCTGTTGGTGGCGTGATGAGGTATTAAGCCCGTTCCCCGCAGGTCGTTGCTCGGTCACTCAAATGAGAAAGAAAGTGAATGCCTGCCGCATCGGGAGGTGGGTGGGACAGTAAAAGCTGTGCTGGTTCCACAACCAATAAATACAATTTAAGCGGCTAGAAGCCGCTACAAATGCACTATTATTGGTATAGTGGAACCAGCACAGCTGGATTTGCTATGCATGAGATGCGGTAGGTGGGAGGTGAGGTGGAGGCAATCACGTGCTTAGATAAGAGCGGTTGAGAGAGCGGGGAATCATAAAAGGTAACCGAGCTAAGGTGAGGCCGAAGCTAAAGCAGCTTCCACACTAGCTAGGGGAATAGCTGTGGTGGAAGTGTTGTAATAGTTATAATAAAAATATTATATACCGGAGACTATTCTGTTATAGACCAGAATTGTTACCCATCTAAAGTCTTTATAGGCAGACTCGAGGGGTCGGGTACAGGAGAGGGGGTTCCCCCGCCCCCCCCCCCCGTTTTTATTAAAGTCCTCTGAGCTAGGGCTATAGCCCTGGCTCAGGTCATGCGATCCCGAGGGGATGAAGGAGGACACAAGGATGCACTAATCCTGTGTTTAATATATATATCCAGTCACTCATCCGATTGACCTAGGGAAGAGAGGGTTACCGGACTAAGAGTTGTAGATGAGATTGTCCGGAGAAGCCCCTCTCGTCGTCTCCACGTATGTAGTAAACGCGTGGAGTGGACAGAGGGGGTGGAAACTTTCATCCCTCAGGAACGAGGGTACTGCAAGAGGGCCAATCCTGTCGTCAGCCTGCTCGTTCTTAACTAGGAAAGCAGGAGAGGGGGAGATAGTTAAAGAAGTAAGGTTAGGGCTTTCAGATGAAAAGGCTGTGTGACGGGTAAGGGCTGCCAACTGAGAGGCCCTGTACCCTGTAGCAAAGGCGAGCAGGAAGAGAGCTTTCTGGAGGAGGTGACAAACCTCCAGAGGAACCCCCTCGAAGGTCAGGTAGGAAAAGGACGCGGTGAAGGGACCAGGAGGGAGTCTGGGTCCGCCATTCTCCCGGCCCTAGTCCACGCGTTACGAAGGGAGGCAAGGGCGGGGGAGTTTTGGGGGCGGGCAGAGGCGGGTGTCTCCCGACACAGCTCAGCCCAGGGGCGGCACACACCGCACGCCAAAGGGTCGTAACCCTTGGGCGTGAAGCAGGGTGCATGAGGCGAACAGTGCAAGTGGCCGACCATCGTAAAACGATTTCCCAAAGCTAGAGTGGTAGCTGCTGTGGAAGGGTTGTTACTCATATAATTTATTATCATAATATACGGACAACTTTCTGTTAAAACCAGAAAGTGTTACAAGTCGTAAGTCTTTAAAGACACCCTCGAGGGGATAGGCCAGGGGGTCGAGGACCCCTCCCCCCCTTTTTGTTGTTAAAGTCCTCCGAACCTAGGCTAAGGCCTAGGTTCGGGTAAAATATCCCGAGAGGAGAAAATAAACACCAAGATGTTCTAACCATGAGACTGTACAGAATGGAGATGACGTATGGGATGACTGGCGATGGAAGGTAAGTCGCCCGACCTTTTCCATTCGGGCGCACCGTCCCCCTTTTCTGTCTCCCACGGGGACCCTGTGGTAAGGTGGGCGGAGTCCCCATTGCAACACAGGGGGTGGGGGAGAGCGAGTGGAACAGATACCTCGTCCTGAAGGATGTGGTGGATGTCCCGCCCCTCCCCCAGATCCCGTACCCGCTCCACCGCGGGGACTCGGAGAGAGCAGGTCCAGGAATGGGTCCCGCCGCCTCCACCATGGTAGGTGGGGAAGGGCGCGTGGCCTACAGACAAACCGAAAGGTTCGTCCGCTTCCCGCTTCACTAGCCCATCGTGCCTCCAAACCCAAACCTCTGGTATAGAAGGATCGGGAGACTACGCACCCGTCTGCCCTTCTCTGAAGAGTGAGTCAAGGATGAAGGAAGTAAGGCCCAAGAGTAGGGAAGGTACCCGTCGTCCACAGGATGAGGCGACGGGAAAGGAGGAGGAGAGGCAGCCAGCTCCTCCGCCAGGGTGCCCCTCGGGGACTCGAGACCTGGAGAGATTGGAGGAACGGGAACGACTCCAAAATCCCCAGGTGGACTCGAGTCCTCTACCGGCGACGCGGCAGGGAAGGTGAGAAGAAGGGCGGGTTCAGGAACGGGTACCGTTGCAATAG
The DNA here is from genome assembly GCA_033782935.1 of Petrolisthes cinctipes. Classification (NCBI taxonomy): domain Eukaryota; kingdom Metazoa; phylum Arthropoda; class Malacostraca; order Decapoda; family Porcellanidae; genus Petrolisthes; species Petrolisthes cinctipes. Next base: position 747,365 of record JAWQEG010000781.1, on the reverse strand, counting down.
TGGGGCTGTGGGGTGGCACATAATTGGCCGGCTCCCCCACTAGGGAATGAGGCGAACCTTAAATCTCACGAGGCTGTCTGGGACAGTGTCGAGAGTGTAACGCCAGGACCGTCCTGAGCATTAATACAAGGCATCGACCAGTGTAAGCCGAAGCCCCAATATCCCCTCGCTCGCATCCCCTAAGTGGAATGCGTGCGATGAAAGGTTAAGGATGTAGTTGAAAAGCCCCCATTGAATGAGTATGGTGTACAAGACACAAATCTTGCTGCTCCATGTCTCCCTGTTATGGGGATACAAAACAGGTGATCCGAGGCGAGGACTAGGGTAGCTGTAATATCATCCCTGAGAGCTTGGACATGACACCAAGAGTGACATGTGCAGCTTGGTAGGACGGTAGGCAACAACCGGAGCCGTATAGTTTATCAATGGTTTGTTTGAATTTGGTAAGGACCACCGTGAGGTGAGAAAACTACTTTGAAAACTTCCGAGCCAAGCAGAAAAGAAGACTGGTGGGTCAAGCAGTTACCTGAGATGTCTGGGGAGGTTAAGCCAAATTATGAATAAACAAACTTTTGTGGGAATTTATGGGGGACCAACAGTTGCCCCACCGCTAGAAGACATACCTCAATTGAAACCCTACGTCAGCACAGGGTAGGGTGTCTCGTTCTTGATAAAGAATGATTGACGTTTCGGAGAACCATGGTGACCACCTGCGAATCATTACTGGAAAAGAGGGACGTAAAAACATCAATGTCAGGGAGGCCAGTGACTGGAAAAAACCCCGAGTTTGAGTGTTGTTACAGCTCTGAGAACGTTTTGAAACGTTATCGCATTCGCTCTCCTATTTCCCTCACGCGACAAAGAGGCCGTGTGTTATAAACTCTCATGAAGTAGCTGCCGTAGGCTGAGTCCCAGGTACCCCCTAGGCTGAGCCCCAGGTTCAGGTCCAGCTAGCCACTAGGTTCAGGTCCAGGTAGCCACTAGGTTCAGGTCCAGGTAGCCCTTAGGCTGAGGACCATGTCGCACTAGGTTGAGCCCCGGGTAGCGCCTAGGTTGTGCATAGGCAGCGCCTTGGCTGAGCCCGAGGTAGCCCCTAGGTTGTGCACAGGTAGAACCTTGGCTGTGGTCGAAGCCTAGCTGGCTAGGTCCCAGCAGGCCTCTCAGTCAGTACCCTCCCGGGTTCTTGGTTGAGCGGGTCCTGCTATTGGTGCTAGGTTGTGCATAGGCAGCACCTAGATAGTGGAGGAGACTGGCTGGCCAGGTCCTCGCAGGCGTGTCAGTCAGTACCCTACCGGGTCCTTGGCTGAGCGGGTCCTGCTCTTGGCCCTAGGTTGTGCATGGGTAGAATCCTAGCTGGCCAGGTCCTAGCAGGTTTATCAGTCGGGACCCTACCGGGTCCTTGGCTGAGCGGGTCCTGCTGTTGGCACTAGGTTGTGCATGGGTAGAACCCTAGGCTGTGGTAGGAGCCTAGCTGGCTAGGTCCTAGCAGGCTTGCCAGTTAGTACCCCACCGGGTCCTTGGCTGAAAGGGTCCTGTTCTTGGCACTAGGTTGTGCCTGGGTAGCCCCCTAGCTGGCCAAGTCCTAGCAGGTTTGTCAGTTAGTACCCTACCGGGTCCTTGGCTGAGAGGGACCTGCTCTTTGGTACTAGGTTGTGCATGGGTAGTACCCTAGGCTGTGGTCGGAGCCTAGTTGGCAGGGACCTGCAGGATCGTCAGTCGGTACCACCCCGGGTCCTTAGCTGAGGAGGTCCTGCATTTGGTGCTACGCTTGCTCCCTCGGGAGCGGCTCTTTGAGCGCGTCCGCGGGGGAGAAGGAGCCTTTCCTTGCTGGGCCCTGGTACCTGGGAGGTGACCAGGGGTGCAGCCCGACGGTCTGACCCCCTCCTGCTGAGGTGGGAACCTCGGGGGGGTTATCAGAGCCGACTAAAGGAAGGAGAGGAGGCCTCTCGGGGTGCTAGGGACCCGAAACCCTGTGGACCCGAGGGCGAGACCTCCTCCTGGACTCGTGCTTGCACCCTCGTGAGCGGCTCGAGGAGCTCGCCCTTGGGGGAGACGAAGCAGCTTCCCTGCTGGGTCCTGGTACCGGTCAGGTAGCCAGGGGGGCCAGCGTGGTGGTCTGGCTTGCTTCCGGGAATGGTGGAAAACCACGGAAGGGAGGCACAGAACCATCCAGGGATGGCGACGGGGACTCCGCGGGGTGCTAGGAGCTTGATCCCCTTTGACTCCGAGAGGCACGTAGCAGGAACGTACTCCTGGGAGTGCAGAAGCATGTGTGGGGTGAACAGTGGGGATGCACGTCGAGGAACAACCTCACGGTGCAGCCAGAAGAAGCACACAAGGCACGAGTGGACCGGGGGGAGAAAAAAGGGGGTTAACATGTGAACCCACGTGTACACACATGGAAAAACACAAAACACCCCGAGAGAGGAAAACACTAACTCCCAAGGCTAAACACTAACCCACACATATTCACCCCCACACTGCTGGGGAAAAACCCCGCAAACACGGTCCCCAAAAGCCGAGAGTAGACCCTAGTAAACCCAAGGAGGGAGAGGGTTTTAATGGAGGAACATGTTACTCTACCAGAAAGTATTAAGCTTCTCTTACCCCCAATAAAGGCAAACACATAGTAAGAGTTTATGTTGTAAGAAGAAAGATAGATAGTCTTACTACCCTACCGCATAATGTTAAAAATTATAAAAACTGTACTGAATTGTAAGAAAAAAGATGGTACTGAATGTTGAAAATACAGTACTGCACGAAGAAGAATGCTACAACGCAGACTAAAAACAGTACAGTAGTAGCAACTCGGAGGGAGCTCAAGCAATGCCTCAACACTGGGAATAAAAGAATAGCAAGAGTTAGTAAATAAGGCATCAAAGAAAAGGAAGCAGACGAAACCAGTACCGGTTGGAAGAAGTCATGCAGGTGTAGTGAGTAAAACGTTGCTTGGTAAGGCAGCTACAGAAGTGCAGGCAAATTATCAGAATAATATCCTAATGACACTAAAAGAGCTGACAAGGAAAAACACCAAAAAGGTGCAGAGGCCCCAAGACACAGGGGAGAGGGGACACGTGTAAATAAATAACCTAACTCCCCACAGGGCTAAAAACCCGGGGAGAAAAAACCCAAACAAGTACTCACCGCACACGGGGGAAGACAGTCACACCGTGAGCGCACACACCAACCAACACACACACGGGGAAAACCCCCACACAAGGGGCAAACACGCACACGTGTTCGCGCCACGTGCAGAGAAAAACACAACATACAGCCTTCCACACTACACACCAAAGGGTCGTAAGCCTTGGGGGTGAAGCAGGGTGCGTGGGGTGAACAATGCTGGTGGCCGTCAGGGGACACCCACACAGTACACCTCGAAGAGGCACATAAGGCATGAGTAGACTGCGGGGGAAAAAATTCACAAAAAAGGGGTTAACACGTGAAGCCACGCGTACAAAGACACACACAAAAATAATAGGACACGGGCAGAGGGGGATAGCAAGCCCCCTCGGACCCGGGAACAAACCCCAAACAAAACCCCCACACGCACCAACCCGGGAAAAAACCCCGAAAGGCAAAAAAAACCGTCCTGCGGGGGCGGGGAAACAACCCCATGTCTGCAGGCCCCAAAGGAGAGGCACAGACAGCCTGAGGGGCAACTCCCAGGGTAACAGACACACTGGGAAAACACCAGAAAAAAAACCAAAAATATGCTGGGAAGGGGAAACGAGAACCTTGGCACAATCCTCGCTCCCCGCACCCCACGTAACACTAAACCACACTCGGGGGAAACAACAATAAGGGGCTAAGTAGCCCTACACCCGCACAACGTGGGGAGGCAAGGGCCCCACGTGGGGAGGAAAAAACCTCGCTAACACCAAAATACCCCGAGGAAAAATACGCCAAATGACGTGTACTAGTGGCAGGAGGAAGGGAGAAAGGACAGGGAAGGGGAAAAACCCCGAAAAGGAGCCCCCAACATACCAGGCAGCCTGAGGGGCAAAAACCCAGGAACACCACACTGGGAAAAAACAAAAACACACTTAAAAAACATGCAAGGGAGAGGAAGGGAGAACCTGGGCACAATTCTCGCTCCCCACAACCCGCGTGGACTTACACAATACTCGGGGAAGGCACAAGAGGGCTAACAAGCCCACACACACACACCACGTGGGGAGGTAAGGGCCCCACGTGGGGAGGCCAAACCTCGCTAAAAACCTAAAAAAACCCGAGGAAAACACACCAAATAAGTGTACTAGTGGCAGGAGGAAGGGTGAGAGGGGGATAAGGGGAGAAAACCCCGAAAAAGGAGGCCCAAAAGAGCCCCCTCCACTAGGAAAGAAAATGAACTAGCCCCAGGAAAGGAAAATATTCCCACACTAACACCCTAAACTCCTAAAACACACACACACACACACATCTGCAAAGCAGGCAAGCCACTAGAACACAAAAGAAACGATAGCAGGAACACGTGAAACAATACCATAGCGTAGCAGCGAGGAGCGTAGATGTTGACAGGTACGTGTTCCGCAACAGAGTGACCGAGCAGCGACCTGCGGGAAGCGGGCTTAATACCTCATCACCCCACCACCAGGTGGCTCCACTATCAGTACAGCGCCAGATTTGAATTTGAATTTACTTCTGATGATCGTCACGGAATAGACCCTTCTAGCCCAGATTATGCCTATACGGGGCCTGGGCTGGGGAAGGGGTGTATTCTATAGCAAATCCAGCTGTGCTGGTTACACTATACCAATAATATAGAATTTTCGGGTGTTTTGAGGTTGAATTTAGGATATAAATGGGTACAGAAGATGCATGCACATATCGACTTTTAGGCACCTAAAAGATCGATTTTCAGTATGTTTTGGGCCTGTATTTTGAAAATACTCTAACACGGGGGAGGTGGCCGAGTGGTTAGTGTTCTGGACTCGTAACCTAGAGGTCAGGAGATCGATCCTCTCAGGTGAAGGCCTGAGAATATTTACTCTCCCGATTTGAGTTTGAGGCACTAACTATAAGGCCACCGAACGTTGTAAAACACCCTCGCTGGTACCATAACAGCTGCAGTATTTGGGAATTACCCTCACTTCCATCCCTCTGTGGCTGGGTACCAGTTCGAAAGTCGTGACGTGTGTGTGTGTGAGAGTAGCAGTTGACCTGGGCCATGGTAACGGGCTTGATGAAGCCTATGTCCAGTGTCGGAACATATATAAAAAAAAAAAAAAAAAAACGGAGTAGGCATGTACAGATCGGTTCTGGGACCCCAAAATATCGAATTTTAGGGTGTTTTGGGCCTGAATTTGAGATATCGACTTTGAGCATCTAAAATATCGATTTTTAGCATGTTTTGGGCGTATATTCTGAAAATATTCTAGCACTGAGTAGGCATGTACAGATCGTTTCTGGAACCCCAAAATATCGAATTTTCGAGTAATTTGACCCTGAATTTGAGATATAAACGGGTACTGAAGATGCATACACATATCGACTTTTGGGCACCTAAAATATCGATTTTTAGCATGTTTTGAGCCTATATTTTGAAAACATTCTAGCACTGAGTAGGCATGTACATATCGCTTCTGGGACCCAAAGATATCGAATTTTCGGGTGTTTTGAGGTTGAATTTAGGATATAAACAGGTGCAGAAGATGCATACACATATTGACTTTGGGCACCTAAAATAACGATTTTCAGCATGTTTTGACCTGTATCTGAGTAGGCATGTACAGATCGCTTCTGGGACCCCAAAATATCGAATTTTCGGGTGTTTGGAGCCATAATTTGAGATATAAACGGGTACTGAAGATGCATACACATATCGACTTTTGGGCACCTAAAATATCGATTTTGAGCATGTTTTGGGTCTTTATCTTGAAAACATTCTAACTAAGAGTAGGCATGTACAGATCGCTTCTAGGACCGAAAAATACCGAATTTTCGGGTGTTTTGAGCTTGAATTTGAGATATAAACGGGTACTGAAGATGCATGCACATATCGACTTTTGGGCACCTAAAAGATCGATTTTCCGTATGTTTTGTGCCTGTATTTTGAAAATACTCTAACACGGAGTAGGCATGTACAGATCGCTTCTGGGACCCCAAAATATCGAATTTTCGGGTGTTTTGGTCCTGAATTTGATATATCGAATTTGGGCACCTAAAATATCGATTTTAGCATGTTTCGGGCATAAATTTTGAAAATATTCTAGCACTGAGTAGGCATGTACAGATCGCTTCTGGGACCCAAAAATATCGAATTCTCGGGTGTTTTGAGCCTGAATTTGAGATGTAAACGGGTACAGAAGATGCATGCACATATCGACTTTGGACACTTAAATATCGATTTTTAGCATGTTTTGAGCCTATATTTTGAAAATATTCTAGCACTGAGTAAGCATGTACAGATCGCTTCTAAGACCCAAAAAAATCGAATTTTCGGGTGTTTTGAGGTTGAATTTGGGATATAAACGGGTACAGAAGATGCATACACATATTGACTTTGGGCACCTAAAATTTTGATTTTCAGTATGTTTTGGCATGAATCTGAGTAGGCATGTACAGATCGCTTCTGGGACCCCAAAATATTGAATTTTCGGGTGTTTGGAGCCTGAATTTGAGATATAAACGGGTACTGAAGATGCATTCACATATCGACTTTTGGGCACCTAAAACATCGATTTTCAGTATGTTTTGGGCCTGTATTTTAAAAATACACTTAACATGGAGTAGGCATGTACAGATCGCTTCTGTTACCTAAAAAAAACGAATTTTCGGGTGTTTTGGGCCTGAATTTGAGATATCGACTTTGGGCACCTAAAATATCGATTTTTAGTATGTTTTGGGACTATATTTTAAAAATATTCTAGCACTGAGTAGGCATGTACAGATCGCTTCTGGGACCCCAAAATATCGAATTTTCGGGTGTTTTGAGCCTGAATTTGAGATATAAACGGGTACTGAAGATGCATGCACATATCGACTTTTGGGAACCTAAAATATCGATATTGAGCATGTTTTGTGTCTGTATCTTTAAAACATTCTAACTAGGAGTAGGCAAGTACAGATCGCTTCTCGGACCCAATAATAACGAATTTTCGGGTGTTTTGAGCCTGAATTTGAGATATAAACGGGTACAGAAGATGCATGCACATATTAACTTTGGACACTTAAAATATCGATTTTTAGCATGTTTTGAGCCTATATTTTGAAAACATTCTAGCACTGAGTAGGCATGTACAGATAGCTTCTGGGACCCAAAAATATCGAATTTTCGGGTTTTTGGAGCCTGAAATTGAGATATAAATGGGTACAGAAGATGCATTCACATATCGACTTTTCTGCACCTAAAAGATCGATTTTCAGTATGTTTTGGGCCTGTTTTTTGAAAATACTGTAACACGGAGTACAGATCGCTTCTGGGATCCCAAAATATCAAATTTTCGGGTGTTTTGAGCCTGAATTTGAGATATAAACGGGTACTGAAGATGCATGCACATATCGACTTTTGGGCACCTAAAACATCGATTTTGAGCATGTTTTGGGTCTGTATCGTGAAAAAATTCTAACTAGGAGTAGGCATGTACAGATCGCTTCTAGGACCCAAAAATATCGAATTCTCGGGTGTTTTGAGCCTGAATTTGAGATATAAACGGGTACAGATGATGCATGCACATATCGACTTTGGACATTTAAAATATCGATTTTTAGCATGTTTTGAGCCTATATTTTGAAAACATTCTAGCACTGAGATGTACAGATCGCTTCTGGGACCCAAAAATATAGAATTTTCGGGTGTTTTGAGGTTGAATTTGGAATATAAACGGGTGCAGAAGATGCATACACATATTGACTTTGGGCACCTAAAATTTTGATTTTCAGTATGTTTTGGCATGAATCTGAGTAGGCATGTACAGATCGCTTCTGGGACCCCAAAATATTGAATTTTCGGGTGTTTGGAGCCTGAATTTGAGATATAAACGGGTACTGAAGATGCATTCACATATCGACATTTGGGCACCTAAAACATCGATTTTCAGTATGTTTTGGGCCTGTATTTTAAAAATACACTTAACATGGAGTAGGCATGTACAGATCGCTTCTGTTACCTAAAAAAACCGAATTTTCTGGTGTTTTGGGCCTGAATTTGAGATATCGACTTTGGGCACCTAAAATATCGATTTTTAGTATGTTTTGGTTCTATATTTTAAAAATATTCTAGCACTGAGTAGGCATGTACAGATCGCTTCTGGGACCCCAAAATATCGAATTTTCGGGTGTTTTGAGCCTGAATTTGAGATATAAACGGGTACTGAAGATGCATGCACATATCGACTTTTGGGAACCTAAAATATCGATATTGAGTATGTTTTGTGTCTGTATCTTTAAAACATTCTAACTAGGAGTAGGCAAGTACAGATCGCTTCTCGGACCCAATAATAACGAATTTTCGGGTGTTTTGAGCCTGAATTTGAGATATAAACGGGTACAGAAGATGCATGCACATATTGACTTTGGACATTTAAAATATCGATTTTTAGCATGTTTTGAGCCTATATTTTGAAAACATTCTAGCACTGAGTAGGCATGTACAGATAGCTTCTGGGACCCAAATATATAGAATTTTCGGGTGTTTTGAGGTTGAATTTGAGATATTAACGTGTGCAGAAGATGCATACACATATTGACTTTGGGCACCTAAAATATCGATTTTCATCATGTTTTGGCATGTATCTGAGTAGGCATGTACAGATCGCTTCTGGGACCCCAAAATATTGAATTTTCGGGTGTTTGGAGCCTGAATTTGAGATATAAACGGGTACTGAAGATGCATGCACATATCGACTTTTGGGCACCTAAAATATCGATTTTGAGCATGTTTTGGGTCTGTATCTTGAAAACATTCTAACTAGGAGTAGGTATGTACAGATCGCTTCTAGGACCCAAAAATAACAAATTCTCGGGTGTTTGGAGCCTGAAATTGAGATATAAACGGGTACAGAAGATGCATTCACATATCGACTTTTGGGCACCTAAAATATCGATTTTGAGCATGTTTTGGGTCTGTATCTTGAAAACATTCTAACTTGGAATAGGCATGTACAGATCGCTTCTAGGACCCAAAAATAACGAATTTTCGGGTGTTTGGAGCATAAATTTGAGATGTAAACGGGTACAGAAGATGCATGCACATATCGACTTTGGACACTTAAATATCGATTTTTAGCATGTTTTAAGCCTATATTTTGAAAATATTCTAGCACTGAGTAGGCATGTACAGATCGCTTCTGGGACCCAAAAATATCGAATTTTCGGGTGTTTTGAGGTTGAATTTGGGATATAAACGGGTACAGAAGATGCATACACATATTGACTTTGGGCACCTAAAATTTTGATTTTCGGTATGTTTTGGCATGAATCTGAGTAGGCATGTACAGATCGCTTCTGGGACCCCAAAATATTTAATTTTCGGATGTTTTGAGCCTGATTTTGAGATATAAACGGGTACTGAAGATGCATGCACATATCGACTTTTGGGCACCTAAAATACGGATATTGAGCATGTTTTGGGTCTGTATCTTGAAAACATTCTAACTAGGAGTAGGCATGTACAGATCGCTTCTAGGACCCAAAAATACCGAATTTTCGGGTGTTTGGAGCCTGAAATTGAGATATAAACGGGTACAGAAGATGCATTCACATATCGACTTTTGTGCACATAAAAGATCAATTTTCAGTATGTTTTGGGCCTGTATTTTGAAAATACTCTAACACGGAGTAGGCATGTACACATAGCTTCTGGGACCCCAAAATATTGAATTTTCAGGAGTTTTGAGCCTGAATTTGAGATATAAACGGGTACTGATAGTGACGTGTATAAATAAGGTGTCGTCATCTAGTGGGACAGAAGAGAAGCTACGGTACCAACATCACCACGAAGCTCCACTGTCTCATCTGGTGCGACACCCAATAATCTCGGGGCTTCGCAAAAGTCACGGGCTACTGACAGCCTACAGCCCCAAGGTTGAGGTATAGATAAAAAAAAAAAAAAAAAAAAAAAAAAAAACTGAAGATGCATACACATATTGACTTTGGGCACCTAAAATATCGATTTTCAGCATGTTTTGGCATGTATCTGAGTAGACATGTACAGATCGCTTCTGGGACCCCAAAATATTGAATTTTCGGGTGTTTGGAGCCTGAATTTGAGATATAAACGGGTACTGAAGATGCATGCACATATCGACTTTTGGGCACCTAAAATATCGATTTTGAGCATGTTTTGGGTCTGTATCTTGAAAAAATTCTAACTAGGAGTAGGCATGTACAGATCGCTTCAAGGACCCAAAAATAACAAATTCTCGGGTGTTTGGAGCCTTAAATTGAGATATAACCGGGTACAGAAGATGCATTCACATATCGACTTTTGGGCACCTAAAATATCGATTTTGAGCATGTTTTGGGTCTGTATCTTGAAAACATTCTAACTAGGAGTAGGCATGTACAGATCGCTTCTAGGACCCAAAAATAACGAATTCTCGGGTGTTTTGAGCCTGAATTTGAGATATAAACGGGTACTGAAGATGCATGCACATATCGACTTTTGGGCACCTAAAACATCGATTTTGAGCATGTTTTGGGTCTGTATCTTGAAAACATTCTATCTAGGAGTAGGCATGTACAGATCGCTTCTAGGACCCAAAAATATCGAATTCTCGGGTGTTTTGAGCCTGAATTTGAGATATAAACGGGTACAGAAGATGCATGCACATATCGACTTTGGACACTTAAAATATCGATTTTTAGCATGTTTTGAGCCTATATTTTGAAAACATTCTAGCACTGAGATGTACAGATCGCTTCTGGGACCCAAAAATATCGAATTTTCGGGTATTTTGAGGTTGAATTTGGAATATAAACGAGTGCAGAAGATGCATACACATATTGACTTTGGGCACCTAAAATATCGATTTTCAGCATGTTTTCGCATGTATCTGAGTAGGCATGTACAGATCGCTTCTAGGACCCCAAAATATCGAATTTTCGGGTGTTTGGAGCCTGAATTTGAGATATAAACGGGTACAGAAGATGCATGCACATATCGACTTTTGGGCACCTAAAATATCGATTTTGAGCATGTTTTGGGTGTGTATCTTGAAAACATTCTAACTAGGAGTAGTCGTGTACAGATCGCTTCTAAGACCCCAAAATACCGAATTTTCGGGTGTTTGGAGCCTGAAATTGAGATATAAACGGATACAGAAGATGCATTCACATATCGACTTTTGTGCACCTAAAAGATCGATTTTCAGTATGTTTTGGGCCTGTATTTTAAAAATACTCTAACACGGAGTAGGCATGTACAGATCGCTTCTGGGACCCCAAAATTTCGAATGTTCGGGTGTTTTGGGCCTGAATTTGAGATATCGACTTTGGGCACCTCAAATATCTATTTTAGCAAGTTTTGGGCATATATTTCGAAAATATTCTAGGACTGAGTAGGCATGTACAGATTCCTTCTGGGTCCCCAAAATATTGAATTTTCGGGTGTTTTGAGCCTGAATTTGAGATATAAACGGGTACTTAAGATGCATCCACATATCGACTTCTGGGCACCTAAAATATCGATTTTGAGCATGTTTTGGGTCTGTATCTTGAAAACATTCTAACTAGGAGTAGGCATGTACAGATCGCTTCAAGGACCCATAAATAACGAATTCACGGGTGTTTTGCGCCTGAATTTGATATATAAACGGGAACAGAAGATGCATGCACATATCGACTTTGGACACTTAAAATATCGATTTTTAGCATGTTTTGAGCCTATATTTTGAAAACATTTTAGCACTGAGTAGGCATGTACAGATCGCTTCTGGGACCCAAAAATATCGAATTTTCGGGTGTGTTGAGGTTGAATTTGGGATATAAACGGGTGCAAAAGATTCATTCACATATTGACTTTGGGCACCTAAAATATCGATTTTCAGCATGTTTTGGCAAGTATCTGAGTAGGGATGTACAGATCGCTTCTAGGACCCAAAAATAATGAATTTTCGGGTGTTTGGAGCCTGAAATTGAGATATAAACGGGAACAGAAGATGCATTCACATATCGACTTTTGTGCACCTAAAAGATTGATTTTCAGTATGTTTTGGGCCTGTATTTTGAAAATACTCTAACACGGAGTAGGCATGTACAGATCGCTTCTGGGACCCAAAAATATCGAATGTTCGGGTGTTTTGGGCCTGAATTTGAGATATCGACTTTGGGCACCTAAAATATCGATTTTAGCATGTTTTTTGCCTATATTTTGAAAATATTCTAGCACTGAGTAGGCATGTACAGATCGCTTCTGGGACCCCAAAATATTGAATTTTCGGGTGTTTTGAGCCTTAATTTGAGATATAAACGGGTACTGAAGATGCATGCACATATCGACTTTTGAGCACCTAAAATATCGATTTTGAGCATGTTTTGGGTCTGTATCTTGAAAACATTCTAACTAGGAGTAGGCATGTACAGATCGCTTCTAGTACCCAAAAATAACGATTTCTCGGGTGTTTTAAGCCTGAATTTGAGATATAAACGGGTACTGAAGATGCATACACATATTGACTTTGGGCACCTAAAATATCGATTTTCAGTATGTTTTGGCCTGTATCTGATTAGGCATGTACAGATCGCTTCTGGGACCCAAAAATATCGAATTTTCGTGTGTTTGGAGTCTGAATTTGAGGTATATAAACGGGTACAGATGATGCATGCACATATCGACTTTTGGGCACCTAAAACATCGATTTTCAGTATGTTTTGGGCCTGTATTTTGAAAATACTCTTAACACGATGTAGGCATGTACAGATCGCTTCTGTTACCTAAAAAAACCGAATTTTCGGGTGTTTTGGGCCTGAATTTGAAATATCGACTTTGGGCACCTAAAATATCGATTTTTAGTATGTTTTGGGACTATATTTTAAAAATATTCTAGCACTGAGTAGGCATGTACAGATCGCTTCTGGGACCCCAAAATATCGAATTTTCGGGTGTTTTGAGCCTGAATTTGAGATATAAACGGGTACTGAAGATGCATGCACATATCGACTTTTGGGCACCTAAAATATTGATATTGAGCATGTTTTGTGTCTGTATCTTTAAAACATTCTAACTAGGAGTAGGCAAGTACATATCGCTTCTCGGACCCAATAATAACGAATTTTCGGGGATTTTGAGCCTGAATTTGAGATATAAACGGGTACAGAAGATGCATGCACATATTGACTTTGGACACTTAAAATATCGATTTATAGCAAGTTTTGTGCCTATATTTTGAAAACATTCTAGCACTGAGTAGGCATGAACAGATCGCTTCTGGGACCCGAAAATATCGAATTTTCGGGTGTTTTGAGGTTGAATTTGGGATATTAACGGGAGGCAGAATATGCATACACATATTGACTTTGGGCACCTAAAATATCGATTTTCAGTATGTTTTGGCCTGTATCTGATTAGGCATGTACAGATCGCTTCTGGGACCCAAAAATATCGAATTTTCGTGTGTTTGGAGTCTGAATTTGAGGTATATAAACGGGTACAGATGATGCATGCACATATCGACTTTTGAGCACCTAAAACATCGATTTTCAGTATGTTTTGGGCCTGTATTTTGAAAATACTCTTAACACGATGTAGGCATGTACAGATCGCTTCTGTTACCTAAAAAAACCGAATTTTCGGGTGTTTTGGGCCTGAATTTGAAATATCGACTTTGGGCACCTAAAATATCGATTTTTAGTATGTTTTGGGACTATATTTTAAAAATATTCTAGCACTGAGTAGGCATGTACAGATCGCTTCTGGGACCCCAAAATATCGAATTTTCGGATGTTTTGAGCCTGAATTTGAGATATAAACGGGTACTGAAGATGCATGCACATATCGACTTTTGGGCACCTAAAATATCGATTTTGAGCATGTTTTGGGTGTGTATCTTGAAAACATTCTAACTAGGAGTAGTCGTGTACAGATCGCTTCTAAGACCCCAAAATACCGAATTTTCGGGTGTTTGGAGCCTGAAATTGAGATATAAACGGATACAGAAGATGCATTCACATATCGACTTTTGTGCACCTAAAAGATCGATTTTCAGTATGTTTTGGGCCTGTATTTTAAAAATACTCTAACACGGAGTAGGCATGTACAGATCGCTTCTGGGACCCCAAAATTTCGAATGTTCGGGTGTTTTGGGCCTGAATTTGAGATATCGACTTTGGGCACCTCAAATATCTATTTTAGCAAGTTTTGGGCATATATTTCGAAAATATTCTAGGACTGAGTAGGCATGTACAGATTCCTTCTGGGTCCCCAAAATATTGAATTTTCGGGTGTTTTGAGCCTGAATTTGAGATATAAACGGGTACTTAAGATGCATCCACATATCGACTTCTGGGCACCTAAAATATCGATTTTGAGCATGTTTTGGGTCTGTATCTTGAAAACATTCTAACTAGGAGTAGGCATGTACAGATCGCTTCAAGGACCCATAAATAACGAATTCACGGGTGTTTTGCGCCTGAATTTGATATATAAACGGGAACAGAAGATGCATGCACATATCGACTTTGGACACTTAAAATATCGATTTTTAGCATGTTTTGAGCCTATATTTTGAAAACATTTTAGCACTGAGTAGGCATGTACAGATCGCTTCTGGGACCCAAAAATATCGAATTTTCGGGTGTGTTGAGGTTGAATTTGGGATATAAACGGGTGCAAAAGATTCATTCACATATTGACTTTGGGCACCTAAAATATCGATTTTCAGCATGTTTTGGCAAGTATCTGAGTAGGGATGTACAGATCGCTTCTAGGACCCAAAAATAATGAATTTTCGGGTGTTTGGAGCCTGAAATTGAGATATAAACGGGAACAGAAGATGCATTCACATATCGACTTTTGTGCACCTAAAAGATTGATTTTCAGTATGTTTTGGGCCTGTATTTTGAAAATACTCTAACACGGAGTAGGCATGTACAGATCGCTTCTGGGACCCAGAAATATCGAATGTTCGGGTGTTTTGGGCCTGAATTTGAGATATCGACTTTGGGCACCTAAAATATCGATTTTAGCATGTTTTTTGCCTATATTTTGAAAATATTCTAGCACTGAGTAGGCATGTACAGATCGCTTCTGGGACCCCAAAATATTGAATTTTCGGGTGTTTTGAGCCTTAATTTGAGATATAAACGGGTACTGAAGATGCATGCACATATCGACTTTTGAGCACCTAAAATATCGATTTTGAGCATGTTTTGGGTCTGTATCTTGAAAACATTCTAACTAGGAGTAGGCATGTACAGATCGCTTCTAGTACCCAAAAATAACGATTTCTCGGGTGTTTTAAGCCTGAATTTGAGATATAAACGGGTACTGAAGATGCATACACATATTGACTTTGGGCACCTAAAATATCGATTTTCAGTATGTTTTGGCCTGTATCTGATTAGGCATGTACAGATCGCTTCTGGGACCCAAAAATATCGAATTTTCGTGTGTTTGGAGTCTGAATTTGAGGTATATAAACGGGTACAGATGATGCATGCACATATCGACTTTTGGGCACCTAAAACATCGATTTTCAGTATGTTTTGGGCCTGTATTTTGAAAATACTCTTAACACGATGTAGGCATGTACAGATCGCTTCTGTTACCTAAAAAAACCGAATTTTCGGGTGTTTTGGGCCTGAATTTGAAATATCGACTTTGGGCACCTAAAATATCGATTTTTAGTATGTTTTGGGACTATATTTTAAAAATATTCTAGCACTGAGTAGGCATGTACAGATCGCTTCTGGGACCCCAAAATATCGAATTTTCGGGTGTTTTGAGCCTGAATTTGAGATATAAACGGGTACTGAAGATGCATGCACATATCGACTTTTGGGCACCTAAAATATTGATATTGAGCATGTTTTGTGTCTGTATCTTTAAAACATTCTAACTAGGAGTAGGCAAGTACATATCGCTTCTCGGACCCAATAATAACGAATTTTCGGGGATTTTGAGCCTGAATTTGAGATATAAACGGGTACAGAAGATGCATGCACATATTGACTTTGGACACTTAAAATATCGATTTATAGCAAGTTTTGTGCCTATATTTTGAAAACATTCTAGCACTGAGTAGGCATGAACAGATCGCTTCTGGGACCCGAAAATATCGAATTTTCGGGTGTTTTGAGGTTGAATTTGGGATATTAACGGGAGGCAGAATATGCATACACATATTGACTTTGGGCACCTAAAATATCGATTTTCAGTATGTTTTGGCCTGTATCTGATTAGGCATGTACAGATCGCTTCTGGGACCCAAAAATATCGAATTTTCGTGTGTTTGGAGTCTGAATTTGAGGTATATAAACGGGTACAGATGATGCATGCACATATCGACTTTTGAGCACCTAAAACATCGATTTTCAGTATGTTTTGGGCCTGTATTTTGAAAATACTCTTAACACGATGTAGGCATGTACAGATCGCTTCTGTTACCTAAAAAAACCGAATTTTCGGGTGTTTTGGGCCTGAATTTGAAATATCGACTTTGGGCACCTAAAATATCGATTTTTAGTATGTTTTGGGACTATATTTTAAAAATATTCTAGCACTGAGTAGGCATGTACAGATCGCTTCTGGGACCCCAAAATATCGAATTTTCGGGTGTTTTGAGCCTGAATTTGAGATATAAACGGGTACTGAAGATGCATGCACATATCGACTTTTGGGCACCTAAAATATCGATATTGAGCATGTTTTGTGTCTGTATCTTTAAAACATTCTAACTAGGAGTAGGCAAGTACATATCGCTTCTCGGACCCAATAATAACGAATTTTCGGGGATTTTGAGCCTGAATTTGAGATATAAACGGGTACAGAAGATGCATGCACATATTGACTTTGGACACTTAAAATATCGATTTTTAGCAAGTTTTGAGCCTATATTTTGAAAACATTCTAGCACTGAGTAGGCATGTACAGATCGCTTCTGGGACCCGAAAATATCGAATTTTCGGGTGTTTTGAGGTTGAATTTGGGATATTAACGGGAGGCAGAATATGCATACACATATTGACTTTGGGCACCTAAAATATCGATTTTCAGCATGTTTTGGCATGTATCTGAGTAGGCATGAACAGTTCACTTCTGGGCCCCCAAAATATAGAATTTTCGGGTGTTTTGAGCCTGAATTTGAGATATAAACGGGTACTGAAGATGCATGCACATATCGACTTTTGGGCACCTAAAATATCGATTTTGAGCATGTTTTGGGTCTGTATCTTGAAAACATTCTAACTAGGAGTAGGCATGTACAGATCGCTTCTAGGTCCCAAAAATAACGAATTTTCGGGTGTTTGGAGCCTGAAATTGAGATATAAACGGGTACAGAAGATGCATTCACATATCGACTTTTGTGCACCTAAAAGATCGATTATCAGTATGTTTTGGGCCTGTATTTTGAAAGTACTCTAACACGGAGTAGGCATGTACAGATCGCTTCTGGGACCCCAAAATATCGAATTTTCGGGTGTTTTGGGCCTGAATTTGAGATATAAACGGGTACTGAAAATGCATGCACATATCGACTTTTGGGCACCTAAAATATCGATTTTGAGCATGTTTTGGGTCTGTATCCTGAAAACATTCTAACTAAGAGTAGGCATGTACAAATCGCTTCTAGGACCCAAAAATACCGAATTTTCTATTGTTTGGAGCCTGAAATTGAGATATAAACGGGTACAGAAGATGCATTCACATATCGACTTTTGTGCACCTAAAAGATCGATTTTCAGTATGTTTTGGGCCTGTCTTTTGAAAGTACTCTAACACGGAGTAGGCATGTACAGATCGCTTCTGGGACCCCAAAATATCGAATTTTCGGGTGTTTTGAGCCTGAATTTGAGATATAAACAGGTACAGAAGATGCATGCACGTATCGACTTTGGACACTTAAAATATCGATTTTTAGCATGTTTTGAGCCTATATTTTGAAAACATTCTAGCACTGAGATGTACAGATCGCTTCTGGGACCCAAAAATATCGAATTTTCGGGTGTTTTGAGGTTGATTTTTGGATATAAACAGGTGCAGAAGATGCATACACATATTGAATTTGGGCACCTAAAATATCGATTTTCAGCATGTTTTGGCATGTATCTGAGTAGGCATGTACAGATCGCTTCTGGGACCCCAAAATATAGAATTTTCAGGTGTTTTGAGCCTGAATTTGAGATATAAACGGGTACAGAAGATGCATTCACATATCGACTTTTGTGCACCTAAAAGATCGATTATCAGTATGTTTTGGGCCTGTATTTTGAAAATACTCTAACACGGAGTAGGCATGTACAGATCGCTTCTGGGACCCAAAAATATCGATTGTTCGGGTGTTTTGGGCCTGAATTTGAGATATCGACTTTGGGCACCTAAAATATCTATTTTAACATGTTTTGGGACTATATTTTAAAAATATTCTAGCACTGAGTAGGCATGTACAGATCGCTTCTGGGACCCCAAAATATCGAATTTTCGGGTGTTTTGAGCCTGAATTTGAGATATAAACGGGTACTGAAGATGCATGCACATATCGACTTTTGGGCATCTAAAATATCGATATTGAGCATGTTTTGTGTCTGTATCTTTAAAACATTCTAACTAGGAGTAGGCAAGTACATATCGCTTCTCGGACCCAATAATAACGAATTTTCGGGGATTTTGAGCCTGAATTTGAGATATAAACGGGTACAGAAGATGCATGCACATATTGACTTTGGACACTTAAAATATCGATTTTTAGCAAGTTTTGAGCCTATATTTTGAAAACATTCTAGCACTGAGTAGGCATGTACAGATCGCTTCTGGGACCCGAAAATATCGAATTTTCGGGTGTTTTGAGGTTGAATTTGGGATATTAACGGGAGGCAGAATATGCATACACATATTGACTTTGGGCACCTAAAATATCGATTTTCAGCATGTTTTGGCATGTATCTGAGTAGGCATGAACAGTTCACTTCTGGGCCCCCAAAATATAGAATTTTCGGGTGTTTTGAGCCTGAATTTGAGATATAAACGGGTACTGAAGATGCATGCACATATCGACTTTTGGGCACCTAAAATATCGATTTTGAGCATGTTTTGGGTCTGTATCTTGAAAACATTCTAACTAGGAGTAGGCATGTACAGATCGCTTCTAGGTCCCAAAAATAACGAATTTTCGGGTGTTTGGAGCCTGAAATTGAGATATAAACGGGTACAGAAGATGCATTCACATATCGACTTTTGTGCACCTAAAAGATCGATTATCAGTATGTTTTGGGCCTGTATTTTGAAAGTACTCTAACACGGAGTAGGCATGTACAGATCGCTTCTGGGACCCCAAAATATCGAATTTTCGGGTGTTTTGGGCCTGAATTTGAGATATAAACGGGTACTGAAAATGCATGCACATATCGACTTTTGGGCACCTAAAATATCGATTTTGAGCATTTTTTGGGTCTGTATCCTGAAAACATTCTAACTAAGAGTAGGCATGTACAAATCGCTTCTAGGACCCAAAAATACCGAATTTTCTATTGTTTGGAGCCTGAAATTGAGATATAAACGGGTACAGAAGATGCATTCACATATCGACTTTTGTGCACCTAAAAGATCGATTTTCAGTATGTTTTGGGCCTGTATTTTGAAAGTACTCTAACACGGAGTAGGCATGTACAGATCGCTTCTGGGACCCCAAAATATCGAATTTTCGGGTGTTTTGGGGCTGAATTTGAGATATCGACTTTGGGCACCTAAATTATCGATTTTTAGCATGTTGTGGGCCTATATTTTGAAAATGTTCTAGCACTGAGTAGGCATGTAAAGATCGCTTCTGGGACCCCAAAATATTGAATTTTCGGGTGTTTTGAGCCTGAATTTGAGATATAAACAGGTACAGAAGATGCATGCACGTATCGACTTTGGACACTTAAAATATCGATTTTTAGCATGTTTTGAGCCTATATTTTGAAAACATTCTAGCACTGAGATGTACAGATCGCTTCTGGGACCCAAAAATATCGAATTTTCGGGTGTTTTGAGGTTGATTTTTGGATATAAACAGGTGCAGAAGATGCATACACATATTGAATTTGGGCACCTTAAATATCGATTTTCAGCATGTTTTGGCATGTATCTGAGTAGGCATGTACAGATCGCTTCTGGGACCCCAAAATATAGAATTTTCAGGTGTTTTGAGCCTGAATTTGAGATATAAACGGGTACAGAAGATGCATTCACATATCGACTTTTGTGCACCTAAAAGATCGATTATCAGTATGTTTTGGGCCTTTATTTTGAAAATACTCTAACACGGAGTAGGCATGTACAGATCGCTTCTGGGACCCAAAAATATCGATTGTTCGGGTGTTTTGGGCCTGAATTTGAGATATCGACTTTGGGCACCTAAAATATCTATTTTAACATGTTTTGGGCCTATATTTTGAAAATATTCTAGCACTGAGTAGGCATGTACAGATCGCTTCTGGGACCGAAAATATTGATTTTTCGGGTGTTTTGAGCCTGAATTTGAGATATAAACGGGTGCAGAAGATGCATACACATATCGACCCTGGACACTTAAAATATCGATTTTTAGCATGTTTTGAGCCTATATTTTGAAAACATTCTAGCACTGAATAGGCATGTACAGATCGCTTCTGGGACCCAAAAAATATCGATTTTTCGGGTGTTTTGAGGTTGAATTTGGGATATTAACGGGTGCAGAAGATGCATACACATATTTACTTTGGGCACCTAAAATATCGATTTTCAGCATGTTTCGGCCTGTATCTGAGTAGGCATGTACAGATCGTTTCTGGGACCCCAAAATATCGAATTTTCAGGGTGTTTGGAGCTTGAATTTGAGATATAAACGGGTACAGAAGATGCATGCACATATCGACTTTTGGGCACCTAAAAGATCGATTATCAGTATGTTTTGGGCCTGTATTTTGAAAATACTCTTAACACGGAGTAGGCATGTACAGATCGCTTCTGTTACCTAAAAAAACCGAATTTTTTGGTGTTTTGGGCCTGAATTTGAGATATCGACTTTGGGCACCTAAAATATCGATTTTTAGTATGTTTTGCGACTATATTTTAAAAATCTTCTAACACTGAGTAGGCATGTACAGATCGCTTCTGGGACCCCAAAATATCGAATTTTCGGGTGTTTTGAGCCTGAATTTGAGATATAAACGGGTACTGAAGATGAATGCACATATCGACTTTTGGGCACCTAAAATATCGATAATAGGCATGTTTTGTGTCTGTATCTTGAAAACATTCTAACTAAGAGTAGGCAAGTACAGATCGCTTTTCGAACCCAAAAATAACGAATTTTCGGGTGTTTTGAGCCTGAATTTGAGATATAAACGGGTACAGAAGATTCATGCACATATCGACTTTGGACACTTAAAATATCGATTTTTAGCATGTTTTGAGCCTATATTTTGAAAACATTCTAACACGGAGTAGGCATGTACAGATCGCTTCTGGGACCCCAAAATATCGAATTTTCGGGTGTTTGGAGCCTGAATTTGAGATATAAACTGGTACTGAAGATGCATACACATATCGACTTTTGGGCACCTAAAATATCGATTTTGAGCATGTTTTGGGTCTGTATCTTGAAAACATTCTAACTAGGAGTAGGCATGTACAGATCGCTTCCAGTACCCAAAAATACCGAATTTTCGGGTGTTTGGAGCCTTAAATTGAGATATAACCGGGTACAGAAGATGCATTCACATATCGACTTTTGTGCACAAAAAAGATCGATTTTCAGTGTGTTTTGGTCCTGTATTTTGAAAATACTCTAACACGGAGTAGGCATGTACAGATCGCTTCTGTTACCTAAAAAAACCGAATTTTTTGGTGTTTTGGGCCTGAATTTGAGATATCGACTTTGGGCACCTAAAATATCGATTTTTAGTATGTTTTGCGACTATATTTTAAAAATCTTCTAACACTGAGTAGGCATGTACAGATCGCTTCTGGGACCCCAAAATATCGAATTTTCGGGTGTTTTGAGCCTGAATTTGAGATATAAACGGGTACTGAAGATGAATGCACATATCGACTTTTGGGCACCTAAAATATCGATAATAGGCATGTTTTGTGTCTGTATCTTGAAAACATTCTAACTAAGAGTAGGCAAGTACAGATCGCTTTTCGAACCCAAAAATAACGAATTTTCGGGTATTTTGAGCCTGAATTTGAGATATAAACGGGTACAGAAGATGCATGCACATATCGACTTTGGACACTTAAAATATCGATTTTTAGCATGTTTTGAGCCTATATTTTGAAAACATTCTAACACGGAGTAGGCATGTACAGATCGCTTCTGGGACCCCAAAATATCGAATTTTCGGGTGTTTGGAGCCTGAATTTGAGATATAAACGGGTACTGAAGATGCATGCACATATCGACTTTTGGGCACCTAAAATATCGATTTGGAGCATGTTTTGGGTCTGTATCTTGAAAACATTCTAACTAGGAGTAGGCATGTACAGATTGCTTAAAGTACTCAAAAATACCGAATTTTCGGGTGTTTGGAGCCTTAAATTGAGATATAACCGGGTACAGAAGATGCATTCACATATCGACTTTTGTGCACAAAAAAGATCGATTTTCAGTGTGTTTTGGTCCTGTATTTTGAAAATACTCTAACACGGAGTAGGCATGTACAGATCGCTTCTGTTACCTAAAAAAACCGAATTTTTTGGTGTTTTGGGCCTGAATTTGAGATATCGACTTTGGGCACCTAAAATATCGATTTTTAGTATGTTTTGGGACTATATTTTAAAAATCTTCTAACACTGAGTAGGCATGTACAGATCGCTTCTGGGACCCCAAAATATCGAATTTTCGGGTGTTTTGAGCCTGAATTTGAGATATAAACGGGTACTGAAGATGAATGCACATATCGACTTTTGGGCACCTAAAATATCGATATTAGGCATGTTTTGTGTCTGTATCTTGAAAACATTCTAACTAGGAGTAGGCAAGTACAGATCGCTTCTCGAACCCAAAAATAACGAATTTTCGGGTGTTTTGAGCCTGAATTTGAGATATAAACGGGTACAGAAGATGCATGCACATATCGACTTTGGACACTTAAAATATCGATTTTTAGCATGTTTTGAGCCTATATTTTGAAAACATTCTAACACGGAGTAGGCATGTACAGATCGCTTCTGGGACCCCAAAATATCGAATTTTCGGGTGTTTGGAGCCTGAATTTGAGATATGAACGGGTACTGAAGATGCATGCACATATCGACTTTTGGGCACCTAAAATATCGATTTGGAGCATGTTTTGGGTCTGTATCTTGAAAACATTCTAACTAGGAGTAGGCATGTACAGATCGCTTCCAGTACCCAAAAATACCGAATTTTCGGGTGTTTGGAGCCTTAAATTGAGATATAACCTGGTACAGAAGATGCATTCAAATATCGACTTTTGTGCACAAAAAAGATCGATTTTCAGTATGTTTTGGTCCTGTATTTTGAAAATACTCTAACACGGAGTAGGCATGTACAGATCGCTTCTGTTACCTAAAAAAACCGAATTTTTTGGCGTTTTGGGCCTGAATTTGAGATATCGACTTTGGGCACCTAAAATATCGATTTTTAGTATGTTTCGCGACTATATTTTAAAAATCTTCTAACACTGAGTAGGCATGTACAGATCGCTTCTGGGACCCCAAAATATCGAATTTTCGGGTGTTTTGAGCCTGAATTTGAGATATAAACGGGTACTGAAGATGAATGCACATATCGACTTTTGGGCACCTAAAATATCGATATTAGGCATGTTTTGTGTCTGTATCTTGAAAACATTCTAACTAGGAGTAGGCAAGTACAGATCGCTTCTCGAACCCAAAAATAACGAATTTTCGGGTGTTTTGAGCCTGAATTTGAGATATAAACGGGTACAGAAGATGCATGCACATATCGACTTTGGACACTTAAAATATCGATTTTTAGCATGTTTTGAGCCTATATTTTGAAAACATTCTAACACGGAGTAGGCATGTACAGATCGCTTCTGGGACCCCAAAATATTGAATTTTCGGGTGTTTGGAGCCTGAATTTGTGATATAAACGGGTACAGAAGATGCATGCACATATCGACTTTTGGGCACCTAAAATATCGATTTGGAGCATGTTTTGGGTCTGTATCTTGAAAACATTCTAACTAGTAGTAGGCATGTACAGATCGCTTCCAGTACCCAAAAATACCGAATTTTCGGGTGTTTGGAGCCTTAAATTGAGATATAACCGGGTACAGAAGATGCATTCACATATCGACTTTTGTGCACAAAAAAGATCGATTTTCAGTATGTTTTGGTCCTGTATTTTGAAAATACTCTAACACGGAGTAGGCATGTACAGATCGCTTCTGGGACCCAAAAATATAGAATGTTCGGGTGTTTTGGGCCTGAATTTGAGATATCGACTTTGGGCACCTAAAATATCGATTTTAGCATGTTTTGGGCTTATATTTTAAAAATATTCTTGCACTGAATAGGCATCTACAGATCGATTCTGGGACCCCAAAATATCGAATTTACGGGTGTTTTGAGCCTGAATTTGAGATATAAACGGGTACTGAAGATGCATGCACATATCGACTTTTGGGCACCTAAAATATCGATTTTTAGCATGTTTTGGGTCTGTATCTTGAAAACATTCTAACTAGGAGTAGGCATGTACAGATCGCTTCTAGGACCCAAAAATACCGAATTTTCGGGTGTTTGGAGCCTGAAATTGAGATATAAACGGGTACAGTAGATGCATTCACATATCGACTTTTGTGCACCTAAAAGATCGATTTTCAGTATGTTTTGGGCCTGTATTTTGAAAATACTCTAACATGGAGTAGGCATGTACAGATCGCTTCTGGGACCCCAAAATATCGAATTTTCGGGTGTTTTGAGCCTGAATTTGAGATATAAACGGGTACTGAAGATGCATGCACATATCGACTTTTGGGCACCTAAAATATCGATATTGAGCATGTTTTGTGTCTGTATCTTTAAAACATTCTAACTAGGAGTAGGCAAGTACATATCGCTTCTCGGACCCAATAATAACGAA
The DNA here is from genome assembly GCA_033782935.1 of Petrolisthes cinctipes. NCBI lineage: Eukaryota > Metazoa > Arthropoda > Malacostraca > Decapoda > Porcellanidae > Petrolisthes > Petrolisthes cinctipes. The sequence goes on along the minus strand of JAWQEG010000781.1, from coordinate 722,166 downwards.
TTTTCGGGGATTTTGAGCCTGAATTTGAGATATAAACGGGTACAGAAGATGCATGCACATATTGACTTTGGACACTTAAAATATCGATTTTTAGCAAGTTTTGAGCCTATATTTTGAAAACATTCTAGCACTGAGTAGGCATGAACAGATCGCTTCTGGGACCCGAAAATATCGAAATTTCGGGTGTTTTGAGGTTTAATTTGGGATATTAACGGGAGGCAGAATATGCATGCACATATTGACTTTGGGCACCTAAAATATCGATTTTTAGTATGTTTTGGCCTGTATCTGATTAGGCATGTACAGATCGCTTCTGGGACCCAAAAATATCGAATTTCCGTGTGTTTGGAGTCTGAATTTGAGGTATATAAACGGGTACAGATGATGCATGCACATATCGACTTTTGGGCACCTAAAACATCGATTTTCAGTATGTTTTGGGCCTGTATTTTGAAAATACTCTTAACACGATGTAGGCATGTACAGATCGCTTCTGTTACCTAAAAAAACCGAATTTTCGGGTGTTTTGGGCCTGAATTTGAAATATCGACTTTGGGCACCTAAAATATCGATTTTTAGTATGTTTTGGGACTATATTTTAAAAATATTCTAGCACTGAGTAGGCATGTACAGATCGCTTCTGGGACCCCAAAATATCGAATTTTCGGGTGTTTTGAGCCTGAATTTGAGATATAAACGGGTACTGAAGATGCATGCACATATCGACTTTTGGGCACCTAAAATATCGATATTGAGCATGTTTTGTGTCTGTATCTTTAAAACATTCTAACTAGGAGTAGGCAAGTACAGATCGCTTCTTGGACCTAATAATAACGAATTTTCGGGGATTTTGAGCCTGAATTTGAGATATAAACGGGTACAGAAGATGCATGCACATATTGACTTTGGACACTTAAAATATCGATTTTTAGCAAGTTTTGAGCCTATATTTTGAAAATATTCTAGCACTGAGTAGGCATTTACAGATCGCTTCTGGGACCCGAAAATATCGAATTTTCGGGTGTTTTGAGGTTGAATTTGGGATATTAACGGGAGGCAGAATATGCATACACATATTGACTTTGGGCACCTAAAATATCGATTTTCAGCATGTTTTGGCATGTATCTGAGTAGGCATGAACAGTTCACTTCTGGGACCCCAAAATATAGAATTTTCGGGTGTTTTGAGCCTGAATTTGAGATATAAACGGGTACTGAAGATGCATGCACATATCGACTTTTGGGTACCTAAAATATCGATTTTGAGCATGTTTTGGGTCTGTATCTTGAAAACATTCTAACTAGGAGTAGGAATGTACAGATCGCTTCTAGGACCCAAAAATAACGAATTTTCGGGTGTTTGGAGCCTGAAATTGAGATATAAACGGGTACAGAAGATGCATGCACATATCGACTTTGGACACTTAAAATATCGATTCTTAGCATGTTTTTGGGCCTATATTTTAAAAATATTCTAGCACTGAGTAGGCATGTACAGATCGCTTCTGGGACCCAAAAATATTGAATTTTCGGGTGTTTGGAGCCTAAAATTGAGATATAAACGGGTACAGATGATACATGCTCATATCGACTTTTGGGCACCTGAAAGATCTATTTTCAGTATGTTTAGGGCCTGTATTTTGAAAATACTCTAACACGGAGTAGGCATTTACAGAACGCTTCTGGGACCCCAAAATATCGAATTTTCCAGTGTTTTGGGCCTGAATTTGAGATATCGACTTTGGGCACCTAAAATATCGATTTTTAGTATGTTTAGGGACTATATTTAAAAAATATTCTAGCACTGAGTAGGCATGTACAGATCGCTTCTGGGACCCCAAAATATCGAATTTTCGAGTGTTTTGAGACTGAATTTGAGATATAAACGGGTACTGAAGATGAATGCACATATCGACTTTTGGGCACCTAAAATATCAATATTGAGCATGTTTTGTGTCTGTATCTTGAAAACATTCTAACTAGGGGTAGGCATGTACAGATCGCTTCTCGGACCCAAAAATAACGAATTTTCGGGTGTTTTAAGCCTGAATTTGAGAGATAAACGGGTACAGAAGATGCATGCACATAACGACTTTGGACACTTAAAATATCGATTTTTAGCATGTTTTGAGCCTATATTTTGAAAACATTCTAGCACTGAGTAGGCATGTACATATCGCTTCTGGGACCCAAAAATATCGAATTTTGGGCACCAAAAAAATCGATTTTCAGTATGTTTTGGGCCTGTATTTTGAAAATACTCTAACACGGAGTAGGCATGTTCAGATCGCTTCTGGGACCCCAAAATATCGAATTTTCGGGTGTTTGGAGCCAGAATTTGAGATATAAACGGGTACTGAAGATGCATACACATATCGACTTTTGGGCACCTAAAATATCGATTTTTAGCATGTTTTGGGTCTGTATCTTGGAAATATTCTAACTAGGAGTAGGCATGTACAGATCGCTTCTAGGACCCAAAAAATAACGAATTTTCGAGTGTTTGGAGCCTGAATTTGAGATATAAACAGGTTCAGAAGATGCATTCACATATCGACTTTTGTGCACCTAAAAGATCGATTTTCAGTATGTTTTGGGCCTGTATTTTGAAAATACTCTAACACGGAGTAGGCATGTACAGATCGCTTCTGGGACCCCAAAATATCGAATTTTCGGGTGTTTCTGGGCCTGAATTTGAGATATCGACTTTGTGCACCTAAAATATCGATTTTAGTATGTTTTGGACCTATATTTTGAAAATATTCTAGCACTGAGTAGGCATGTACAGATCGCTTTTGGGACCCCAAAATATCGAATTTTCAGGTGTTTTGAGCCTGAATTTGAGATATAAACGGGTACTGTAGATGCATGCACATATCGACTTTTGGGCACCTAAAATATAGATTTTGAGCATGTTTTGGGTCTGTATCTTGAAAACATTCTAACTAGGATTAGGCATGTACAGATGGCTTCTTGGACCAAAAAATAACGAATTTTCGGGTGTTTTGAGCCTGAATTTGAGATATAAACGGGTACAGAAGTTGCATGCACATATCGACTTTGGACACCTAAAATATCGATTTTAAGCATGCTTTGAGCCTATATTTTGAAAACATTCTAGCAGTGAGTAGGTATGTACAGATCGCTTCTGGGACCCAAAAATATCGAATTTTCGGGTGTTTTGAGGATGAATTTGGGATATTAACGGGTGCAGAAGATGCATACACATATTGACTTTGGGCACCTAAAATATCGATTTTCAGCATGTTTTGGCATGTATCAGAGTAGGCATGTACAGATCGCTTCTGGGACCCCAAAATATCGAATTTTCGGGTGTTTTGGGCCTGAATTTGAGATATAAACGGGTACTGAAAATGCATGCACATATCGACTTTTGGGCACCTAAAATATCGATTTTGAGCATGTTTTGGGTCTGTATCCTGAAAACATTCTAACTAAGAGTAGGCATGTACAAATCGCTTCTAGGACCCAAAAATACCGAATTTTCTGGTGTTTGGAGCCTGAAATTGAGATATAAACGGGTACAGAAGATGCATTCACATATCGACTTTTGTGCACCTAAAAGATCGATTTTCAGTATGTTTTGGGCCTGTATTTTGAAAGTACTCTAACACGGAGTAGGCATGTACAGATCGCTTCTGGGACCCCAAAATATCGAATTTTCGGGTGTTTTGGGGCTGAATTTGAGATATCGACTTTGGGCACCTAAAATATCGATTTTTAGCATGTTGTGGGCCTATATTTTGAAAATGTTCTAGCACTGAGTAGGCATGTAAAGATCGCTTCTGGGACCCCAAAATATTGAATTTTCGGGTGTTTGGAGCCTGAATTTGAGATATAAACGGGTACTGATGATGCATGCACATATCGACTTTTGGGCACCTAAAATATCGATTTTGAGCATGTTTTGGGTCTGTATCTTGAAAACATTCTAACTAGGAGTAGGCATGTACAGATCGCTTCTAGGACCCAAAAAATAACGAATTTTCGAGTGTTTGGAGCCTGAATTTGAGATATAAACAGGTTCAGAAGATGCATTCACATATCGACTTTTGTGCACCTAAAAGATCGATTTTCAGTATGTTTTGGGCCTGTATTTTGAAAATACTCTAACACGGAGTAGGCATGTACAGATCGCTTCTGGGACCCCAAAATATCGAATTTTCGGGTGTTTCTGGGCCTGAATTTGAGATATCGACTTTGTGCACCTAAAATATCGATTTTAGTATGTTTTGGACCTATATTTTGAAAATATTCTAGCACTGAGTAGGCATGTACAGATCGCTTTTGGGACCCCAAAATATCGAATTTTCAGGTGTTTTGAGCCTGAATTTGAGATATAAACGGGTACTGTAGATGCATGCACATATCGACTTTTGGGCACCTAAAATATAGATTTTGAGCATGTTTTGGGTCTGTATCTTGAAAACATTCTAACTAGGATTAGGCATGTACAGATGGCTTCTTGGACCAAAAAATAACGAATTTTCGGGTGTTTTGAGCCTGAATTTGAGATATAAACGGGTACAGAAGTTGCATGCACATATCGACTTTGGACACCTAAAATATCGATTTTAAGCATGCTTTGAGCCTATATTTTGAAAACATTCTAGCAGTGAGTAGGTATGTACAGATCGCTTCTGGGACCCAAAAATATCGAATTTTCGGGTGTTTTGAGGATGAATTTGGGATATTAACGGGTGCAGAAGATGCATACACATATTGACTTTGGGCACCTAAAATATCGATTTTCAGCATGTTTTGGCATGTATCAGAGTAGGCATGTACAGATCGCTTCTGGGACCCCAAAATATCGAATTTTCGGGTGTTTTGGGCCTGAATTTGAGATATAAACGGGTACTGAAGATACATGCACATATCGACTTTTGGGCACCTAAAATATCGATTTTGAGCATGTTTTGGGTCTGTATCCTGAAAACATTCTAACTAAGAGTAGGCATGTACAAATCGCTTCTAGGACCCAAAAATACCGAATTTTCTGGTGTTTGGAGCCTGAAATTGAGATATAAACGGGTACAGAAGATGCATTCACATATCGACTTTTGTGCACCTAAAAGATCGATTTTCAGTATGTTTTGGGCCTGTATTTTGAAAGTACTCTAACACGGAGTAGGCATGTACAGATCGCTTCTGGGACCCCAAAATATCGAATTTTCGGGTGTTTTGGGGCTGAATTTGAGATATCGACTTTGGGCACCTAAAATATCGATTTTTAGCATGTTGTGGGCCTATATTTTGAAAATGTTCTAGCACTGAGTAGGCATGTAAAGATCGCTTCTGGGACCCCAAAATATTGAATTTTCGGGTGTTTTGAGCCTGAATTTGAGATATAAACGGGTACTGATGATGCATGCACATATCGACTTTTGGGCACCTAAAATATCGATTTTGAGCATGTTTTGGGTCTGTATCTTGAAAACATTCTAACTAGGAGTAGGCATGTACAGATCGCTTCTAGGACCCAAAAATAACGAATTCTCGGGTGTTTTGAGCCTGAATTTGAGATATAAACAGGTACAGAAGATGCATGCACGTATCGACTTTGGACACTTAAAATATCGATTTTTAGCATGTTTTGAGCCTATATTTTGAAAACATTCTAGCATTGAGATGTACAGATCGCTTCTGGGACCCAAAAATATCGAATTTTCGGGTGTTTTGAGGTTGATTTTTGGATATAAACAGGTGCAGAAGATGCATACACATATTGAATTTGGGCACCTAAAATATCGATTTTCAGCATGTTTTGGCATGTATCTGAGTAGGCATGTACAGATCGCTTCTGGGACCCCAAAATATAGAATTTTCAGGTGTTTTGAGCCTGAATTTGAGATATAAACGGGTACAGAAGATGCATTCACATATCGACTTTTGTGCACCTAAAAGATCGATTATCAGTATGTTTTGGGCCTTTATTTTGAAAATACTCTAACACGGAGTAGGCATGTACAGATCGCTTCTGGGACCCAAAAATATCGATTGTTCGGGTGTTTTGGGTCTGAATTTGAGATATCGACTTTGGGCACCTAAAATATCTATTTTAACATGTTTTGGGCCTATATTTTGAAAATATTCTAGCACTGAGTAGGCATGTACAGATCGCTTCTGGGACCCAAAAAATATCGGTTTTTCGGGTGTTTTGAGGTTGAATTTGGGATATTAACGGGTGCAGAAGATGCATACACATATTTACTTTGGGCACCTAAAATATCGATTTTCAGCATGTTTTGGCCTGTATCTGAGTAGGCATGTCCAGATCGTTTCTGGGACCCCAAAATATCGAATTTTCAGGGTGTTTGGAGCCTTAATTTGAGATATAAACGGGTACAGAAGATGCATGCACATATCGACTTTTGGGCACCTAAAAGATCGATTATCAGTATGTTTTGGGCCTGTATTTTGAAAATACTCTTAACACGGAGTAGGCATGTACAGATCGCTTCTGTTACCTAAAAAAACCGAATTTTTTGGTGTTTTGGGCCTGAATTTGAGATATCGACTTTGGGCACCTAAAATATCGATTTTTAGTATGTTTTGCGACTATATTTTAAAAATCTTCTAACACTGAGTAGGCATGTACAGATCGCTTCTGGGACCCCAAAATATCGAATTTTCGGGTGTTTTGAGCCTGAATTTGAGATATAAACGGGTACTGAAGATGAATGCACATATCGACTTTTGGGCACCTAAAATATCGATAATAGGCATGTTTTGTGTCTGTATCTTGAAAACATTCTAACTAAAAGTAGGCAAGTACAGATCGCTTCTCGAACCCAAAAATAACGAATTTTCGGGTGTTTTGAGCCTGAATTTGAGATATAAACGGGTACAGAAGATGCATGCACATATCGACTTTGGACACTTAAAATATCGATTTTTAGCATGTTTTGAGCCTATATTTTGAAAACATTCTAACACGGAGTAGGCATGTACAGATCGCTTCTGGGACCCCAAAATATCGAATTTTCGGGTGTTTGGAGCCTGAATTTGAGATATAAACGGGTACTGAAGATGCATGCACATATCGACTTTTGGGCACCTAAAATATCAATTTGGAGCATGTTTTGGGTCTGTATCTTGAAAACATTCTAACTAGGAGTAGGCATGTACAAATTGCTTAAAGTACCCAAAAATAACGAATTTTCGGGTGTTTGGAGCCTTAAATTGAGATATAACTGGGTACAGAAGATGCATTCACATATCGACTTTTGTGCACAAAAAAGATCGATTTTCAGTATGTTTTGGTCCAGTATTTTGAAAATACTCTAACACGGAGTAGGCATGTACAGATCGCTTCTGTTACCTAAAAAAACCGAATTTTTTGGTGTTTTGGGCCTGAATTTGAGATATCGACTTTGGGCACCTAAAATATCGATTTTTAGTATGTTTTGCGACTATATTTTAAAAATCTTCTAACACTGAGTAGGCATGTACAGATCGCTTCTGGGACCCCAAAATATCGAATTTTCGGGTGTTTTGAGCCTGAATTTGAGATATAAACGGGTACTGAAGATGAATGCACATATCGACTTTTGGGCACCTAAAATATCGATATTAGGCATGTTTTGTGTCTGTATCTTGAAAACATTCTAACTAGGAGTAGGCAAGTACAGGTCGCTTCTCGAACCCAAAAATAACGAATTTTCGGGTGTTTTGAGCCTGAATTTGAGATATAAACGGGTACAGAAGATGCATGCACATATCGACTTTGGACACTTAAAATATCGATTTTTAGCATGTTTTGAGCCTATATTTTGAAAACATTCTAACACGGAGTAGGCATGTACAGATCGCTTCTGGGACCCCAAAATATCGAATTTTCGGGTGTTTTGAGCCTGAATTTGAGATATAAACGGGTACTGAAGATGCATGCACATATCGACTTTTGGGCACCTAAAATATCGATTTTGAGCATATTTTGGGTCTGTATCTTGAAAACATTCTAACTAGGAGTAGGCATGTACAGATCGCTTCCAGTACCCAAAAATACCGAATTTTCGGGTGTTTGGAGCCTTAAATTGAGATATAACCGGGTACAGAAGATGCATTCACATATCGACTTTTGTGCACAAAAAAGATCGATTTTCAGTATGTTTTGGTCCTGTATTTTGAAAATACTCTAACACGGAGTAGGCATGTATAGATCGCTTCTGTTATCTAAAAAAACCGAATTTTTTGGTGTTTTGGGCCTGAATTTGAGATATCGACTTTGGGCACCTAAAATATCGATTTTTAGTATGTTTTGCGACTATATTTTAAAAATCTTCTAACACTGAGTAGGCATGTACAGATCGCTTCTGGGACCCCAAAATATCGAATTTTCGGGTGTTTTGAGCCTGAATTTGAGATATAAACGGGTACAGAAGATGCATTCACATATCGACTTTTGTGCACAAAAAAGATCGATTTTCAGTATGTTTTGGGCCTGTATTTTGAAAATACTCTAACATGGAGTAGGCATGTACAGATCGCTTCTGGGACCCAAAAATATCGAATGTTCGGGTGTTTTGGGCCTGAATTTGAGATATCGACTTTGGGCACCTAAAATATCGATTTTAGCATGTTTTGGGCCTATATTTTGAAAATATTCTAGCACTGAGTAGGCATGTACAGATCGCTTCTGGGATCCCAAAATATTAAATTTTCGGGTTTTTTGTGCCTGAATTTGAGATATAAACAGGTACTGAAGATGCATGCACATATCGACTTTTGGGCACCTATAATATCGATTTTGAGCATGTTTTGGGTCTGTATCTTGAAAATATTCTAACTAGGAGTGGGCATGTACAGATCGCTACTAGGACACAAAAATTTTGAATTTTCGGGTGTTTTGGGCCTGAATTTGAGATATAAAATGGTACAGAAGATGAATGCACATATCGACTTTTGGGCACCTAAAAGAACGATTTTCAGTATGTTTTGGGCCTGTATTTTGAAAACATTCTAGCACTGAGTAGCCACGTACAGATCGCTTCTGGGACCCAAAAAATATTGAATTTTCGGGTGTTTTGAGGTTGAATTTGGGATATAAACGGATGCAGAAGATGCATACACATATTGACTTTGGGCACCTAAAATATCGATTTTCAGCATGTTTTGGCCTGTATCTGAGTAGGCATGTACAGATAGCTTCTGGGACCCCAAAATATCGAATTTTCGGGTGTTTGGAGCCTGAATTTGAGATATAAACGGGTACAGAAGATGCATGCACATATCAACTTTTGGGCACCTAAAAGATCGATTTTCAGTATGTTTTGGGCCTGTATTTTGAAAATACTCTTAACACTGAGTAGGCATGTACAGATCGCTTCTGTTACCTAAAAAAACCGAATTTTCGGGTGTTTTGGGCCTGAATTAGAGATATCGACTTTGGGCACCTAAAATATCGATTTTTAGTATGTTTTGGGACTATATTTTAAAAATATTCTAACACTGAGTAGGCATGTACAGATCGCTTCTGGTACCCCAAAATATCGAATTTTCGGGTGTTTTGAGCCTGAATTTGAGATATAAACGGGTACTGAAGATGCATGCACATATCAACTTTTGGGCACCTAAAATATCGATTTTGAACATGTTTTGTGTCTGTATCTTGAAAACATTCTAACTAGGAGTAGGCAAGTCCAGATCGCTTCTCGGACCCAATAATAACGAATTTTCGGGTGTTTTGAGCCTGAATTTGAGATATAAACGGGTACAGAAGATGCATGCTCATATTGACTTTGGACACTTAAAATATCGATTTTTATCATGGTTTGAGCCTATATTTTGAAAACATTCTAGCACTGAGTAGGCATGCACAGATCGCTTCTGGGACCCAAAAATATCGAATTTTCGGGTGCTTTGAGGTTGAATTTGGGATATAAACGGGTGCAGAAGATGTATACACATATTGACTTTGGGGACCTAAAATATCGATTTTCAGCATGCTTTGGCATGTATCTGAGTAGGCATGTACAGATCGCTTCTCGGACCCAAAATATCGAATTTTCGGGTGTTTTGAGCTTGAATTTGAGATATAAACGGGTACTGAAGATGCATGCACATATCGACTTTTGGGCACCTAAAATATCGATTTTGAGCATGTTTTGGGTCCGTATCTTGAAAACATTCTAACTAGGAGTAGGCATGTACAGATCGCTTCTAGGACCCCAAAAAAACGAATTTTCGGGTGTTTGGAGCCTTAAATTGAGATATAAACTAGTACAGAAGATGCATTCACATATCGACTTTTGTGCACCTAAAAGATCGATTTTCAGTATGTTTTGGGCCTGTATTTTGAAAATACTCTAACACGGAGTAGGCATGTACAGATCGCTTCTGGGACCCAAAAATAACGAGTTTTCGGGTATTTTGAGCCTGAATTTGAGATATACGGGTACAGAAGATGCATGCACATATCGACTTTGGACACTTAAAATATCGATTTTTAGCATGTTTTTGGGCCTATATTTTAAAAATATTCTAGCACTGAGTAGGCATGTACAGATCGCTTCGGGGACCCAAAAATATCGAATTTTCAGGTGTTTTGAGGTTGAATTCGAGATATATAAGGGTGCAGAAGATGCATACACATATTGACTTTGGGGACCTAAAATATAGATTTTTAGCATGTTTTGTCCTGTATCTGAGTAGTCATGTACAGATCGCTTCTGGGACCCAAAAATATTGATTTTTCGGGTGTTTGGAGCCTAAAATTGAGATATAAACGGGTACAGATGATACATGCTCATATCGACTTTTGGGCACCTAAAAGATCTATTTTCAGTATGTTTAGGGACTGTATTTTGAAAATACTCTAACACGGAGTATGCATTTACAGATCGCTTCTGGGACCCCAAAATATCGAATTTTCCAGTGTTTTGGGCCTGAATTTGAGATATCGACTTTGGGCACCTAAAATATCGATTTTTAGTATGTTTAAGGACTATATTTAAAAAATATTCTAGCACTGAGTAGGCATGTACAGATCGCTTCTGGGACCCCAAAATATCGAAATTTCGAGTTTTTTGAGCCTGAATTTGAGATATAAACGGGTACTGAAGATGAATGCACATATCGACTTTTGGGCACCTAAAATATCAATATTGAGCATGTTTTGTGTCTGTATCTTGAAAACATTCTAACTAGGGGTAGGCATGTACAGATCGCTTATCGGACCCAAAAATAACGAATTTTCGGGTGTTTTAAGCCTGAATTTGAGAGATAAACGGGTACAGAAGATGCATGCACATAACGACTTTGGACACTTAAAATATCGATTTTTAGCATGTTTTGAGCCTATATTTTGAAAACATTCTAGCACTGAGTAGGCATGTACATATCGCTTCTGGGACCCAAAAATATCGAATTTTGGGCACCAAAAAAATCGATTTTCAGTATGTTTTGGGCCTGTATTTTGAAAATACTCTAACACGGAGTAGGCATGTTCAGATCGCTTCTGGGACCCCAAAATATCGAATTTTCGGGTGTTTGGAGCCAGAATTTGAGATATAAACGGGTACTGAAGATGCATACACATATCGACTTTTGGGCACCTAAAATATCGATTTTTAGCATGTTTTGGGTCTGTATCTTGAAAATTTTCTAACTAGGAGTAGGCATGTACAGATCGCTTCTAGGACCCAAAAATAACGAATTTTCGGGTGTTTGGAGCCTGAATTTGAGATATAAACAGGTACAGAAGATGCATTCATATATCGACTTTTGTGCACCTAAAAGTTCGATTTTCAGTATGTTTTGGACCTGTATTTTGAAAATACTCTAACATGGAGTAGGCATGTACAGATCGCTTCTGGGACCCCAAAATATCGAATTTTCGGGTGTTTCTGGGCCTGAATTTGAGATATCGACTTTGTGCACCTAAAATATCGATTTTAGTATGTTTTGGACCTATATTTTGAAAATATTCTAGCACTGAGTAGGCATGTACAGATCGCTTTTGGGACCCCAAAATATCGAATTTTCGGGTGTTTTGAGCCTGAATTTGAGATATAAACGGGTACTGTAGATGCATGCACATATCGACTTTTGGGCACCTAAAATATCGATTTTGAGCATGTTTTGGGTCTGTATCTTGAAAACATTCTAACTAGGAGTAGGCATGTAAAGATGGCTTCTTGGACCAAAAAATAACGAATTTTCGGGTGTTTTGAGCCTGAATTTGAGATATAAACGGGTACAGAAGTTGCATGCACATATCGACTTTGGACACCTAAAATATCGATTTTAAGCATGCTTTGAGCCTATATTTTGAAAACATTCTAGCAGTGAGTAGGTATGTACAGATCGCTTCTGGGACCCCAAAATATCGAATTTTCGGGTGCTTTGAGGTTGAATTTGGGATATAAACGGGTGCAGAAGATGCATACACATATTGACTTTGGGCACCTAAAATATCGATTTTCAGCATGTTTTGGCCTGTATCTGAGTAGGCATGTACAGATCGCTTCTGGGACCCCAAAATATCGAATTTTCGGATGTTTGAAGCCAGAATTTGAAATATAAACGGGTACAGAAGATACATGCACATATCGACTTTTGGGCACCTAAAATATCGATTTTGAGAATGTTTTGGGTCCGTATCTTGAAAACATTCTAACTAGGAGTAGGCATGTACAGATCGCTTCTAGGACCTCAAAAAAACGAATTTTCGGGTGTTTGGAGCCTTAAATTGAGATATAAACTAGTACAGAAGATGCATTCACATATCGACTTTTGTGCACCTAAAAGATCGATTTTCAGCATGTTTTGGCCTGTATCTGAGTAGGCATGTACAGATCGCTTCTGGGACCCAAAAATAACGAGTTTTCGGGTATTTTGAGCCTGAATTTGAGATATACGGGTACAGAAGATGCATGCACATATCGACTTTGGACACTTAAAATATCGATTTTTAGCATGTTTTTGGGCCTATATTTTAAAAATATTCTAGCACTGAGTAGGCATGTACAGATCGCTTCGGGGACCCAAAAATATCGAATTTTCAGGTGTTTTGAGGTTGAATTCGAGATATATAAGGATGCAGAAGATGCATACACATATTGACTTTGGGCACCTAAAATATAGATTTTTAGCATGTTTTGTCCTGTATCTGAGTAGTCATGTACAGATCGCTTCTGGGACCCAAAAATATTGATTTTTCGGGTGTTTGGAGCCTAAAATTGAGATATAAACGGGTACAGATGATACATGCTCATATCGACTTTTGGGCACCTAAACGATCTATTTTCAGTATGTTTAGGGCCTGTATTTTGAAAATACTCTAACACGGAGTATGCATTTACAGATCGCTTCTGGGACCCCAAAATATCGAATTTTCCAGTGTTTTGGGCCTGAATTTGAGATATCGACTTTGGGCACCTAAAATATCGATTTTTAGTATGTTTAGGGACTATATTTAAAAAATATTCTAGCACTGAGTAGGCATGTACAGATCGCTTCTGGGACCCCAAAATATCGAAATTTCGAGTTTTTTGAGCCTGAATTTGAGATATAAACGGGTACTGAAGATGAATGCACATATCGACTTTTGGGCACCTAAAATATCAATATTGAGCATGTTTTGTGTCTGTATCTTGAAAACATTCTAACTAGGGGTAGGCATGTACAGATCGCTTCTCGGACCCAAAAATAACGAATTTTCGGGTGTTTTAAGCCTGAATTTGAGAGATAAACGGGTACAGAAGATGCATGCACATAACGACTTTGGACACTTAAAATATCGATTTTTAGCATGTTTTGAGCCTATATTTTGAAAACATTCTAGCACTGAATAGGCATGTACATATCGCTTCTGGGACCCAAAAATATCGAATTTTGGGCACCAAAAAAATCGATTTTCAGTATGTTTTGGGCCTGTATTTTGAAAATACTCTAACACGGAGTAGGCATGTTCAGATCGCTTCTGGGACCCCAAAATATCGAATTTTCGGGTGTTTTGAGCCTGAATTTGAGATATAAACGGGTACTGAAGATGCATGCACATATCAACTTTTGGGCACCTAAAATATCGATTTTGAGCATGTTTTGTGTCTGTATCTTGAAAACATTCTAACTAGGAGTAGGCAAGTACAGATCGCTTCTCGGACCCAATAATAACGAATTTTCGGGTGTTTTGAGCCTGAATTTGAGATATAAACGGGTACAGAAGATGCATGCTCATATTGACTTTGGACACTTAAAATATCGATTTTTAGCATGGTTTGAGCCTATATTTTGAAAACATTCTAGCACTGAGTAGGCATGCACAGATCGCTTCTGGGACCCAAAAATATCGAATTTTCGGGTGCTTTGAGGTTGAATTTGGGATATAAACGGGTGCAGAAGATGTATACACATATTGACTTTGGGGACCTAAAATATCGATTTTCAGCATGCTTTGGCATGTATCTGAGTAGGCATGTACAGATCGCTTCTCGGACCCAAAATATCGAATTTTCGGGTGTTTTGAGCTTGAATTTGAGATATAAACGGGTACTGAAGATGCATGCACATATCGACTTTTGGGCACCTAAAATATCGATTTTGAGCATGTTTTGGGTCCTTATCTTGAAAACATTCTAACTAGGAATAGGCATGTACAGATCGCTTCTAGGACCCCAAAAAAACGAATTTTCGGGTGTTTGGAGCCTTAAATTGAGATATAAACTAGTACAGAAGATGCATTCACATATCGACTTTTGTGCACCTAAAAGATCGATTTTCAGTATGTTTTGGGCCTGTATTTTGAAAATACTCTAACACGGAGTAGGCATGTACAGATCGCTTCTGGGACCCAAAAATAACGAGTTTTCGGGTATTTTGAGCCTGAATTTGAGATATACGGGTACAGAAGATGCATGCACATATCGACTTTGGACACTTAAAATATCGATTTTTAGCATGTTTTTGGGCCTATATTTTAAAAATATTCTAGCACTGAGTAGGCATGTACAGATCGCTTCGGGGACCCAAAAATATCGAATTTTCAGGTGTTTTGAGGTTGAATTCGAGATATATAAGGGTGCAGAAGATGCATACACATATTGACTTTGGGGACCTAAAATATAGATTTTTAGCATGTTTTGTCCTGTATCTGAGTAGTCATGTACAGATCGCTTCTGGGACCCAAAAATATTGATTTTTCGGGTGTTTGGAGCCTAAAATTGAGATATAAACGGGTACAGATGATACATGCTCATATCGACTTTTGGGCACCTAAAAGATCTATTTTCAGTATGTTTAGGGACTGTATTTTGAAAATACTCTAACACGGAGTATGCATTTACAGATCGCTTCTGGGACCCCAAAATATCGAATTTTCCAGTGTTTTGGGCCTGAATTTGAGATATCGACTTTGGGCACCTAAAATATCGATTTTTAGTATGTTTAAGGACTATATTTAAAAAATATTCTAGCACTGAGTAGGCATGTACAGATCGCTTCTGGGACCCCAAAATATCGAAATTTCGAGTTTTTTGAGCCTGAATTTGAGATATAAACGGGTACTGAAGATGAATGCACATATCGACTTTTGGGCACCTAAAATATCAATATTGAGCATGTTTTGTGTCTGTATCTTGAAAACATTCTAACTAGGGGTAGGCATGTACAGATCGCTTATCGGACCCAAAAATAACGAATTTTCGGGTGTTTTAAGCCTGAATTTGAGAGATAAACGGGTACAGAAGATGCATGCACATAACGACTTTGGACACTTAAAATATCGATTTTTAGCATGTTTTGAGCCTATATTTTGAAAACATTCTAGCACTGAGTAGGCATGTACATATCGCTTCTGGGACCCAAAAATATCGAATTTTGGGCACCAAAAAAATCGATTTTCAGTATGTTTTGGGCCTGTATTTTGAAAATACTCTAACACGGAGTAGGCATGTTCAGATCGCTTCTGGGACCCCAAAATATCGAATTTTCGGGTGTTTGGAGCCAGAATTTGAGATATAAACGGGTACTGAAGATGCATACACATATCGACTTTTGGGCACCTAAAATATCGATTTTTAGCATGTTTTGGGTCTGTATCTTGAAAATTTTCTAACTAGGAGTAGGCATGTACAGATCGCTTCTAGGACCCAAAAATAACGAATTTTCGGGTGTTTGGAGCCTGAATTTGAGATATAAACAGGTACAGAAGATGCATTCATATATCGACTTTTGTGCACCTAAAAGTTCGATTTTCAGTATGTTTTGGACCTGTATTTTGAAAATACTCTAACATGGAGTAGGCATGTACAGATCGCTTCTGGGACCCCAAAATATCGAATTTTCGGGTGTTTCTGGGCCTGAATTTGAGATATCGACTTTGTGCACCTAAAATATCGATTTTAGTATGTTTTGGACCTATATTTTGAAAATATTCTAGCACTGAGTAGGCATGTACAGATCGCTTTTGGGACCCCAAAATATCGAATTTTCGGGTGTTTTGAGCCTGAATTTGAGATATAAACGGGTACTGTAGATGCATGCACATATCGACTTTTGGGCACCTAAAATATCGATTTTGAGAATGTTTTGGGTCTGTATCTTGAAAACATTCTAACTAGGAGTAGGCATGTAAAGATGGCTTCTTGGACCAAAAAATAACGAATTTTCGGGTGTTTTGAGCCTGAATTTGAGATATAAACGGGTACAGAAGTTGCATGCACATATCGACTTTGGACACCTAAAATATCGATTTTAAGCATGCTTTGAGCCTATATTTTGAAAACATTCTAGCAGTGAGTAGGTATGTACAGATCGCTTCTGGGACCCCAAAATATCGAATTTTCGGGTGCTTTGAGGTTGAATTTGGGATATAAACGGGTGCAGAAGATGCATACACATATTGACTTTGGGCACCTAAAATATCGATTTTCAGCATGTTTTGGCCTGTATCTGAGTAGGCATGTACAGATCGCTTCTGGGACCCCAAAATATCGAATTTTCGGATGTTTGAAGCCAGAATTTGAAATATAAACGGGTACAGAAGATACATGCACATATCGACTTTTGGGCACCTAAAATATCGATTTTGAGCATGTTTTGGGTCCGTATCTTGAAAACATTCTAACTAGGAGTAGGCATGTACAGATCGCTTCTAGGACCCCCAAAAAACGAATTTTCGGGTGTTTGGAGCCTTAAATTGAGATATAAACTAGTACAGAAGATGCATTCACATATCGACTTTTGTGCACCTAAAAGATCGATTTTCAGTATGTTTTGGGCCTGTATTTTGAAAATACTCTAACACGGAGTAGGCATGTACAGATCGCTTCTGGGACCCAAAAATAACGAGTTTTCGGGTATTTTGAGCCTGAATTTGAGATATACGGGTACAGAAGATGCATGCACATATCGACTTTGGACACTTAAAATATCGATTTTTAGCATGTTTTGGGCCTATATTTTAAAAATATTCTAGCACTGAGTAGGCATGTACAGATCGCTTCGGGGACCCAAAAATATCGAATTTTCAGGTGTTTTGAGGTTGAATTCGAGATATATAAGGATGCAGAAGATGCATACACATATTGACTTTGGGCACCTAAAATATAGATTTTTAGCATGTTTTGTCCTGTATCTGAGTAGTCATGTACAGATCGCTTCTGGGACCCAAAAATATTGATTTTTCGGGTGTTTGGAGCCTAAAATTGAGATATAAACGGGTACAGATGATACATGCTCATATCGACTTTTGGGCACCTAAAAGATCTATTTTCAGTATGTTTAGGGCCTGTATTTTGAAAATACTCTAACACGGAGTATGCATTTACAGATCGCTTCTGGGACCCCAAAATATCGAATTTTCGGGTGTTTTGGTCCTGAATTTGAGATATCGAATTTGGGCTCCTAAAATATCGATTTGTAGCATGTTTTAGTCCTATATTTTGAAAATATTCTAACACTGAGTAGGCATGTACAGATCACTTCTGAGACCCCAAAATATCGAATTTTCGGGTATTTTGAGCCTGAATTTAAGATATAAACGGGTTCTGATGATGAATGCACATATCGACTTTTGGGCACCTACAATATCGATTTTGAGCATGTTTTGAGTCTGTATCTTTAAAACATTCTAACTAGGAGTAGGCATGTACAGATCGCTTCTGGGACCCAAAAAATATCGAATTTTCGGGTGTTTTGAGGATGAATTCGGGATATATACGGGTGGAGAAGATGCATACACATATTGACTTTGGGCACTTAAAATATCGATTTTAAGTATTTTTTTGCCTGTATCTGAGTTGGCATGTACAGATCGCATCTGGGACCCCAAAATATCGAATTTTCGGGTGTTTTGAGCCTGAATTTGAGATATAAACGGGTACAGAAGATGCATGCACATATATTAGTTTTGACACATACAATATCGATTTTTAGCATGTTTTGAGCCTATATTTTGAAAACATTCGAGCACTGAGTAGGCATGTACAGATCGCTTCTGGGACCCAAAAATATCGAATTTTCGGATGTTTTGAGGTTGAATTTGGGATATAAACGGTAGCAGAAGATGCATACTTTGGGCACCTAAAATATCGATTTTCAGCATGTTTTGGCCTGTACCTGAGTAGGCATGTACAGATCGCTTCTGTGACCCCAAAATATCGAATTTTCGGTGGTTGGAGCCTGAATTTGAGATATAAACGGGTACAGAAGATGCATGCACATATCGACTTTTGGGCACCTAAAAGATCGATTTTCAGTATGTTTTGGGCCTGTATTTTGATAATACTCTTACCACGGAGTAGGCATGTTCAGATCGCATCTGTTTCCTAAAAAAAAACGAATTTTCGGGTGTTTTGGGCCTGAATTTGAGATATCGACTTTGGGCACCTAAAATATCGATTTTTAGTATGTTTTGGGACTATATTTTAAAAATATTCTAGTACTGAGTAGGCATATACAGATCGCTTCTGGGACCACAAAATATAGAATTTTCGGGTGTTTGGAGCCTGAATTTGAGATATAAACGGGTACAGAAGATATATGCACATATCGACTTTTGTTCACCTAAAATGTCGATATTGAGCATGTTTTGTGTCTGTATCTTGAAAACATTCTAACTAGGAGTAGGCATGTACAGATCGCTTCTCGGACGCAATAATAACGAATTTTCGGGTGTTTTGAGCCTGAATTTGATATATAAACGGGTACAGAAGATGCATGCACATATCGACTTTGGACACTTAAAATATCGATTTTTAGCATGTTTTGAGACTATATTTTGAAAACATTCTAGCACTGAGTAGGCATGTACAGATCGCTTCTGAGACCCAAAAATATCGAATTTACGGGTGTTTTGAGGTTGAATTTGGGATATAAACGGGTGCAGAAGATACATACACATATTGACTTTGGGCACCTAAAATATCGATGTTCTGCATGTTTTGGCCTGTATTTTGAAAATACTCTAACACGGAGTAGGCAAGTACAGATCGCTTCTGGGACCCCAAAATATCGAATTTTCGGGTGTTTGAAGCCTGAATTTGAGATATAAACGGGTACAGAAGATGCATGCACATGTCGACTTTTATGTACCTAAAAGATCGATTTTCAGTATGTTGTGTGCCAATATTTTTAAAATATTCTATCACTAAGTAGGAATGTACAGATCACTTCTGGGACCCCAAAATATCGAATTTTCGGGTGTTTTGAGCCTGAATTTGAGATATAAACGGGTACAGATGATGCATGCACATATCGACTTTGGACACTTAAAATATCGATTTTTAGCATGTTTTGAGCCTCTATTTTGAAAACATTCTAGCACTGACTAGACATGTACAGATCACTTCTGCGACCCGAAAATATCGAATTTTCGGGTGTTTTGAGTTTGAATTTGAGATATAAACGGGTACAGATGATGCATGCACATATCGACATTTGGGCACCTAAAAGATCGATTTTCATTATGTTTTTTGGCCTGTATATTGAAAATACTCTAACACGGACTAGGCATGTACAGATCGCTTCTGGGACCCCAAAATATCGAATTTTTGGGTGTTTTGGGCCTGAATTTAAGATATCGACTTTGGGCACCTAAAATATCGATTTTTAGCATGTTTTGGGCCTATAATTTGAAAAAATTCTATCACTGAGTAAGCATGTACAGATCGCTTCTGGGACCCCAAAATATCGTATTTTCGGGTGTTTTAAGCCTGAATTTGAGATATAAACGGGTACAGAAGATGCATGCACATATCGACTTTTGGGCACCTGAAAAATCGATTTTGAGCATGTTTTGGGTCTGTATCTTGAAAAAAATCTAACTAGGTGTAGAGATGTACAGATCGCTTCTAGGACCCAAAAATACCGAATTTTCGGGTGTTTTGAGCCTGAATTTGAGATATAAACGGGTACAGAAGATGCATTCACATATTGACTTTGGGCACCTAAAATATCGATTTTCAGCATATTTTGGGCCTGTATTTTGAAAATACTCTAACACGGAGTAGGCATGTACAGTTCGCTTCTGGGACCCCAAAATATCGAATTTTCGGGTGTTTTGGGCCTGAATTTGAGATATCGACTTTGGGCACCTAAAATATCGATTTCTAGCATGTTTTGGGCCTATATTTTGAAAATATTCTAGCACTAAGTAGGCATGTACAGATCACTTCTGGGACCCCAAAATA
Source organism: Petrolisthes cinctipes (assembly GCA_033782935.1). Taxonomy (NCBI): domain Eukaryota; kingdom Metazoa; phylum Arthropoda; class Malacostraca; order Decapoda; family Porcellanidae; genus Petrolisthes; species Petrolisthes cinctipes. The sequence goes on along the minus strand of JAWQEG010000781.1, from coordinate 701,509 downwards.
TCGAATTTTCGGGTGTTTTGAGCCTGAATTTAAGATATAAACGGGTACAGATGATGCATGCACATATCGACTTTGGACATTTAAAATATCGACTTTTAGCATGTTTTGAGCCTATATTTTGAAAAAATTCTAGCACTGAGTAGGCATGTACAGATCGCTTCTGGGACCCAAAAATATCGAATTTTCGGGTGTTTTGAGGTTGAATTTGGGATATAAACTGGTGCAGAAGATGCATGCACATATCGACTTTTGGGCACCTAAAAGATCGATTTTCAGTATGTTTTGGGCCTGTATATTGAAAATACTCTAACACGGAGTAGGCATGTACAGATCGCTTCTGGGACCCCAAAATATCAAATTTTCGGGTGTTTTGGTCCTGAATCTGAGATATCGACTTTGGGCACCTAAAATATCGATTTTTAGCATGTTTTGGGCCTATATTTTGAAAATATTCTAGCACTAAGTAGGCATGTACAGATCACTTTTGGGACCCCAAATTATCGAATTTTCGGGTGTTTTGAGCCTGAATTTGAGATATAAACGGGTACAGATGATGCATGCACATATCGACTTTGGACACTTAAAATATCGATTTTTAGCATGTTTTAAGCCTATATTTTGAAAAAATTATAGCACTGAGTAGGCATATACAGATCGCTTCTGGGACCCCAAAATATCGAATTTTTGGGTGTTTTGAGGTTGAATTTGGGATATAAACGGGTACAGAAGATGCATGCACATATCGACTTTTGGGCACCTAAAAGATCGATTTTCAGTATGTTTTGGGCCTGTATATTGAAAATACTCTAACACGGAGTAGGCATGTACAGATCGCTTCTGGGACCCCAAAATATCGAATTTTTGGGTGTTTTGGGAACGAATTTGAGATATAAACGGGTACAAAAGATGCATGAACATATCGACTTTGGACACTTAAAATATCGATTTTTAGCATGTTTTGAGCCTAAATTTTAAAAAAATTCTAGCACTGAGTAGGCATGTACAGATCGCTTCTGGGACCCAAAAATATCGAATTTTCGGGTGTTTTGAGGTTGAATTTGGGATATAAACGGGTACAGAAGATGCATGCACATGTTGACTTTGGGCACCTAAAATATCGATTTTCAGTATGTTTTGGGCCTGCATCTGAGTAGGCATGTACAGATCGCTTCTGGGACCCCAAAATGACGAATTTTCGGGTGTTTAGAGCCTGAATTTGAGATATAAACGGGTACAGAAGATGCATGCACATATCGACTTTTGGGCACCTAAAAGATCGATTTTCAGTATGTTTTGGGCCTGTATTTTGAAAACACTCTAACACGGAGTAGGCATGTACAGTTCGCTTCTGGTACCCTAAAATATCGAATTTTCGGGTGTTTTGGGCCTGAATTTGAGATATCGACTTTGGGCACCTAAAATATTGATTTTTAGCATGTTTTGGGCCTATATTTTGAAAATATTCTAGCACTAAGTAGGCATGTACAGATCACTTCTGGGACCCCAAAATATCGAATTTTCGGGTGTTTTGAGCCAGAATTTGAGATATAAACGGGTATAGATGATTCATGCACATATCGACTTTGGACACTTAAAATATCGATTTTTAGCATGTTTTGAGCCTATATTTTGAAAAAATTCATGCCTACTCCATGTTAGAGTATTTTCAAAATACAGGCCCAAAACATGCTGAAAATCGATATTTTAATTGCCCAAAGTCAATATGTGCATGCATCTTCTGTACCCGTTTATATCTCAAATTCAGGCTAAAAAAAAACGAAAATTCGGTGTTTTTGGGTCCTAGAAGCGATCTGTACATGCCTACTCCTAGTTAGAGTGTTTTCAAGATACAGACCCAAAACATGCTTAAAATCGATATTTTAGGTGCTTAAAAGTCGATATCTGCATTCATTTTCTGTACCCGTTTATATCTCAAATTCAGGCTCAAAACACCCGAAAATTCGATATTTTGGTGTCTCAGAAGCGATCTGTACATGTCTACTCAATGCTAGAATATTTTCAAAATATAGGCTCAAAACATGCTAAAAATCGATATTTTAAGTGTCTAAAGTCGATATGTGCATGCATCTTCTGTATCCGTTAATATCTCATTTTCAGGCTCAAAACACCCGAAAATTCGGTATTTTGGGGTCCTATAAGCGATCTGTACATGCCTACTCCTAGTTAAAATGTTTTTAAGATACAGACCCAAAACATGCTCAAAATCGATATTTTAGGTGCCAAAAAGTCGATATGTGCATGCATCTTCAGTACCCGTTTATATCTCAAATTCAGACTCAAAACACACGAACATTCGATATTTTTGGGTCCAAGAAGCGATCTGTACATGCCTACTCCTGTTAGAGTATTTTCAAAATACAAGCCCAAAACATACTGAAAATCGACTTTTTAAGGTGCCCAAAATTCGATATGTGCTTGCATTTTCTGTACCCGTTAATATCTCAAATTCAGGCTCAAAACACCCGAAAATTCGATATTTTGGGGTCCTAAAAGCGATCTGTACATGCCTACTAAATGCTAGAATATTTTCAAAATATAGGCTCAAAACATGCTAAAAATCGATATTTTAAGTGTCTAAAGTCGATATGTGCATGCATCTTCTGTATCCGTTTATATCTCATTTTCAGGCTCAAAACACCCGAAAATTCGGTATTTTTGGGTCCTAGAAGGGATCTGTACATGCCTCCTCCGTGTTAGAGTATTTTCAAAATACAGACCCAAAACATGCTCAAAATCGACATTTTAGGTACCCAAAGTCAATATGTGCATGCATCTTCTGTACCCATTTATATCACAAATTCAGACTCAAAACACCAGAAAATTCGATATTTTGGGGTGCCAGAAGCAATCTGTACATGCCTACTCAGTGCTAAAATATTTTCAAAATATAGGCCCAAAACATGCTAAAAATTGATATTTTAGGTGCCCAAAGTCGAAATCTCAAATTCAGGCACAAAACACCGGAAAATTCGATATTTTTGGGTCCCAGAAGAGATCTGTACGTGCCTACTCCGTGTTAGAGTAATTTCAAAATACAGCGCCAAAACATGCTGAAAATCGATCTTTTAGGTGCCCAAAAGTCGATATGTGCATGCATCTTCTGTACCCGTTTATATCTCAAATTCAGGCTCAAAAAACCCGAAAATTCGGTATTTTTGGGTCCTAGAAGCGATCTGTACATGCCTACTCCTAGTTAGAGTGTTTTCAAGATACAGACCCAAAACATGCTTAAAATCGATATTTTAGGTGCCCAAAAGTCGATATCTTCATGCATCTTCAGTACCCGTTTATATCTCAAATTCAGGCTTAAAACACCCGAAAATTCGATATTTTGGGGTCGCAGAAACGATCTGTACATGTCTACTCAATGCTAGAATATTTTCAAAATATAGGCCTAAAAACATGCTAAAAATCGATATTTTAGGTGCCCAATGTCGATATCCCAAATTCAGGCACAAAACACCCGAAAATTCGATATTTTGGGGTCCTAAAAGCGATCTGTACATGCCTACTCCGTGTTAAAGTATTTTCTAAATACAGGCCCAAAACATACTGAAAATCAATATTTTAGGTGTCTAAAGTCGATATGTGCATGCATCTTCTGTATCCGTTTATATCTCATTTTCAGGCTCAAAACACCCAAAAATTCGGTATTTTTGGGTCCTAGAAGCGATTTGTACATGCCTCCTCCGTATTAGAGTATTAATAAATACAGACCCAAATCATGCTGAAAATCGACATTTTAGGTGCCCAAAGTCAATATGTGCATGCATCTTCTGTACCCGTTTATATTACAAATTCAGGCTCAAAACACCAGAAAATTCGATATTTTGGGGTGCCAGAAGTAATCTGTACATGCCAACTCAGTGCTAAAATATTTTCAAAATATAGTCCCAAAACATGCTAAAAATTGATATTTTAGGTGCACAAAGTCGAAATCTCAAATTCCGGCACAAAACACCGGAAAATTCGATATTTTTGGGTCCCAGAAGCGATCTGTACAGACCCTACTCCGTGTTAAAGTAATTTCAAAATACTGCGCCAAAACATGCTGAAAATCGATATTTTAGGTGCCCAAAGTCAATATGTGCATGCATCTTCTGTACCCGCTTATATCTCAAATTCAGGCTCAAAACACCCGAAAATTCGATATTTTGGTGTCCCAGAAGCGATCTCTTCATGCCTACTCAGTGCTAGAATATTTTCAAAATATAGGCTCAAAACATGCTAAAAATCGATATTTTAAGTGTCCAAAGTCGATATGTGCATGCATCTTCTGTACCCGTTTATATCTCATTTTCAGGCTCAAAACACCCGAAAATTCGGTATTTTTGGGTCCTAGAAGCGATCTGTACATGCCTACTCCGTTTTAGAATATTTTCAAAATACAGGCCCAAAACATGCTGAAAATCGATATTTTAGGTGCCCAAAGTCAATATGTGCATGCATCTCCTGTACCCGTTTATATCTCAAATTCAGACTCAAAACACCCAAAAATTCGATATTTTGTGGTCCTGGAAGCGATCTGTACATGCCTACTCAGTGCTAAAATATTTTCAAAATATAGGCCTAAAACATGCTAAAAATCGATATTTTAGGTGCCCAAAGTCGATATCTTAAATTCAGGCTCAAAACACCGGAAAATTCGAAATTTTGGGGTCCTAGAAGTGATCTGTACATGACTACTCCGTGTTAGAGTATTTTCAAAATACAGGCCCAAAACATACTGAAAATCGATCTTTTAGGTGCCCAAAAGTCGATATTTGCATGCATCTTCTGTACCCGTTTATATCTCAAATTCAAGCTCAAAACACCCGAAAATTCGATTTTTTGGTGTCCCAGAAGCGATCTGTACATGCCTACTCAGTGCTAGAATATTTTCAAAATATAGGCTCAAAACATGCTAAAAATCGATATTTTAGGTGCCCAAAGTCAATATGTGCATGCATCTTCGGTACCCGTTTATATCTCAAATTCAAGCTTAAAACACCCGAAAATTCGATATTTTGGGGTAGCAGAAGCGATTTGTACATGCCTACTCAATGCTAGAATATTTTCAAAATAAAGGCCCAAAACATGCTAAAAATCGATATTTTAGGTGTCCAAAGTCGATATCCCATATTCAGGCACAAAACACCCGAAAATTCGATATTTTAGGGTCCCAAAAGCGATCTGTACATGCCTACTCCATGTTAGAGTATTTTCAAAATACAGGCCCAAAACATACTGAAAATCGATCTTTTAGGTGCCCAAAAGTCGATATGTGCATGCATCTTCTGTACCCGTTTATATCTCAAATTCAGGCTCAAAACACCCGAAAATTCGATATTTTGGTGTCTCAGAAGCGATCTGTACATGCTTACTAAATGCTAGAATATTTTCAAAATATAGGCTAAAAACATGCTAAAAATCGATATTTTAAGTGTCTAAAGTCGATATGTGCATCCATCTTCTGTATCCGATTATATCTCAAATTCATGCTCAAAACACCCGAAAAATCGGTATTTTTGGGTCCTAGAAGCGATCTGTACATGCCTACTCCTAGTTAGAATGTTTTCAAGATACAGACCCAAAACACTCTCAAAACCGATATTTTAGGTGCCCAAAAGTCGATATGTGCATGCATCTTCAGTACCCGTTTATATCTCAAATTCAGGCTCAAAACACCCAAAAATTCGATATTTTGGTGTCCCAGAAGCGATCTGTACATGCCTACTCCATGTTAGAGTATTTTCAAAATACAGGCCCAAAACATGCTAAAAATCGATATTTTAATTGCCCAAAGTCAATATGTGCATGCATCTTCAGAACCCGTTTATATCTCAAATTCAGGCTTAAAACACCCGAAAATTCGATATTTTGATGTCCAAGAAGCGATCTGTACATGCCTACTCCGTGTTAGAGTATTTTCAAAATATAGGCCCAAAACATGCTGAAATACGATCTTTTAGGTGCCCAAAAGTCGATATGTGCATTCATCATCTGTACCCGTTTATATCTCAAATTCATTCTCAAAACACCCGAAAATTCGGTATTTTTGGGTCCTAGAAGCGATCTGTACATGCCTACTCCTAGTTAGAATGTTTTTAAGATACAGACCCAAAACATGCTCAAAATCGATATTTTAGGTGCCCAAAAGTCGATATGTGCATGCATCTTCAGTACCCGTTTATATCTCAAATTCAGGCTCAAAACACCCGAAAATTTGATATTTTGGTGTCCCAGAAGCGATCTGTACATGCCTACTCAGTGCTAGAATATTTTCAAAATATAGGCCCAAAACATGCTAAAAGTAGATATTTTAGGTGCCCAAAGTCGAAATCTCAAATTCAGGCACAAAACACCCGAATATGCGATATTTTGGGGTCCCAAAATCGATCTGTACATTCCTACTCCGTGTTAGAGTATTTTCAAAATACAGGCCCAAAACATACTGAAAATCGATCTTTTAGGTGCCCAAAAGTCGATATGTGTATGCATCTTCTGTACCCGTTTATATCTCAAATTCAGGCTCAAAACACCCGAAAATTCGATATTTTGGTGTCCCAGAAGCGATTTGTACATGCCTACTCAGTGCTAGAATATTTTCAAAATATAGGCTCAAAACATGCTAAAAATCGATATGTGCATGCATCTTCGGTACCCGTTTATATCTCAAATTCAAGCTTAAAACACCCTCAAATTCGATATTTTGGGGTAGCAGAAGCGATTTGTACATGCCTACTCAATGCTAGAATATTTTCAAAATAAAGGCCCAAAACATGCTAAAAATCGATATTTTAGGTGTCCAAAGTCGATATCCCATATTCAGGCTCAAAACACCCGAAAAATCGGTATTTTGGGTCCTAGAAGCGATCTGTACATGCCTACTCCTAGTTAGAATGTTTTCAAGATACAGACCCAAAACACTCTCAAAATCGATATTTTAGGTGCCCAAAAGTCGATATGTGCATGCATCTTCAGTACCCGTTTATATCTCAAATTAAGGCTCAAAACACCCGAAAATTCGATATTTTGGTGTCCCAGAAGCGATCTGTACATGCCTACTCAGTGCTAGAATATTTTCAAAATATAGGCCCAAAACATGCTAAAAGTCGATATTTTAGGTGCCCAAAGTCGAAATCTCAAATTCAGGCACAAAACACCGGAAAATTCGATATTTTTGGGTCCCAGAAGAGATCTGTACGTGCCTACTCCGTGTTAGAGTAATTTCATAATACAGCGCCAAAACATGCTGAAAATCGATATTTTAGGTGCCCAAAGTCAATATGTGCATGGATCTTCTGTACCCGTTTATATCTCAAATTCAGGCTCAAAACACCCGAAAATTCGATATTTTCGGGTCCCAGAAGCGATCTGTACATGCCTACTCCATGTTAGAGTATTTTCAAAATACAGGCCCAAAACATGCTAAAAATCGATATTTTAGGTGCCCAAAATCGATATCCCAAATTCAGGCACAAAACACCTGAAAATCCGATATCTAGAGGTCCTAAAAACGATCTGTACATGCCTACTCCGCGTTAGAGTATTTTCAAAATACAGGCCCATAACATACTGAAAATCGATATTTTAGGTGCCCAAAAGTCGATATGTGCATGCATCTTCAGTACCCGTTTATATCTCAAATTCAGACTCAGAACACACGAAAAGTCGATATTTTGATGTCCAAGAAGCGATCTGTACATGCCTACTCCGTGTTAGAGTATTTTCAAAATATAGGCCCAAAACATGCTGAAATACGATCTTTTAGGTGCCCAAAAGTCGATATGTGCATTCATCTTCTGTACCCGTTTATATCTCAAATTCATGCTCAAAACACCCGAAAATTCGGGATTTTTGGGTCCTAGAAGCGATCTGTACATGCCTACTCCTAGTTAAAATGTTTTCAAGATACAGACCCAAAACATGCTCAAAATCGATATTTTAGGTGCCCAAATGTCGATATGTGCATGCATCTTCAGTACCCGTTTATATCTCAAATTCAGACTCAAAACACACGAAAATTCGATATTTAGGGGTCCAAGAAGCGATCTGTACATGCCTACTCCTGTTAGAGTATTTTCAAAATACACGCCCAAAACATACTGAAAATCGATCTTTTAGGTGCCCAAAATTCGATATGTGCTTGCATTTTCTGTACCCGTTTATATCTCAAATTCAGGCTCAAAACACCCGAAAATTCGATATTTTGGTGTCTCAGAAGCGATCTGTACATGCCTACTAAATGCTAGAATATTTTCAAAATATAGGCTCAAAACATGCTAAAAATCGATATTTTAAGTGTCTAAAGTCGATATGTGCATGCATCTTCTGTATCCGTTTATATCTCATTTTCAGGCTCAAAACACCCGAAAATTCGGTATTTTTGGGTCCTAGAAGCGATCTGTACATGCCTCCTCCGTGTTAGAGTATTTTCAAAATATAGACCCAAAACATACTCTAAAACGATATTTTAGGTGCCCAAAGTCGATATCTCAAATTCAGGCACAAAACAACCGAAAATTCGATATTTTGGTGTCCCAAAAGCGATCTCTACATGCCTACTCCGTGTTAGAGTATTTTCAAAATACAGGCCCAAAACATACTGAAATACGATCTTTTAGGTGCCCAAAAGTCGATATGTGCATTCATCTTCTGTACCCGTTTATATCTCAAATTCATGCTCAAAACACCCGAAAATTCGGGATTTTTGGGTCCTAGAAGCGATCTGTACATGCCTACTCCTAGTTAAAATGTTTTCAAGATACAGACCCAAAACATGCTCAAAATCGATATTTTAGGTGCCCAAATGTCGATATGTGCACGCATCTTCAGTACCCGTTTATATCTCAAATTCAGACTCAAAACACACGAAAATTCGATATTTTTGGGTCCAAGAAGCGATCTGTACATGCCTACTCCTGTTAGTGTATTTTCAAAATACAGGCCCAAAACATACTGAAAATCGATCTTTTAGGTGCCCAAAAGTCGATATGTGCATGCATCTTCTGCATCCGTTTATATCTCATTTTCAGGCTCAAAACACCCGAAAATTCGGTATTTTTGGGTCCTAGAAGCGATCTGTACATGCCTCCTCCGTGTTAGAGTATTTTTAAATTACAGACCAAAAACATGCTAAAAATCGACATTTTAGGTGCCCAAAGTCAATATGTGCATGCATCTTCTGTACCCGTTTATATCACAAATTCAGGCTCAAAACACCCGAAAATTCGATATTTTGGTGTCCCAGAAGCGATCTGTACATGCCTACTCAGTGCTAGAATATTTTCAAAATATAGGCCCAAAACATGCTAAAAGTCGATATTTTAGGTGCCCAAAGTCGAAATCTCAAATTCAGGCACAAAACACCGGAAAATTCGATATTTTTGGGTCCCAGAAGAGATCTGTACGTGCCTACTCCGTGTCAGAGTAATTTCATAATACAGCGCCAAAACATGCTGAAAATCGATATTTTAGGTGCCCAAAGTCAATATGTGCATGGATCTTCTGTACCCGTTTATATCTCAAATTCAGGCTCAAAAAAACGAAAATTCTATATTTTGGGGTCCCAGAAGCGATCTGTACATGCCTACTCCTAGTTAGAGTGTTTTCAAGATACAGACCCAAAACATACTTAAAATCGATATTTTAGGTGCCCAAAAGTCGATATCTGCATGCATCTTCAGTACCCGTTTATATCTCAAATTCAGGCTTAAAACACCCGAAAATTCGATATTTTGGAGTCGCAGAAACGATCTGTACATGTCTACTCAATGCTAGAATATTTTCAAAATATAGGCCTAAAACATGCTAAAAATCGATATTTTAGGTGCCCAAAGTCGATATCCCAAATTCAGGCACAAAACACCTGAAAATTCGATATTTAGGGGTCCTAAAAACGATCTGTACATGCCTACTCCGTGTTAGAGTATTTTCAAAATACAGGCCCATAACATACTGAAAATCGATATTTTAGGTGCCCAAAAGTCGATATCTGCATGCATCTTCAGTACCCGTTTATATCTCAAATTCAGACTCAGAACACACGAAAATTCGATATTTTGATGTCCAAGAAGCGATCTGTACATGTCTACTCTGTGTTAGAGTATTTTCAAAATATAGGCCCAAAACATGCTGAAATACGATCTTTTAGGTGCCCAAAAGTCGATATGTGCATTCATCTTCTGTACCCGTTTATATCTCAAATTCATGCTCAAAACACCCGAAAATTCGGTATTTTTGGGTCCTAGAAGCGATCTGTACATGCCTACTACTAGTTAGAATGTTTTTAAGATACATACCCAAAACATGCTCGAAATCGATATTTTAGGTGCCCAAAAGTCGATATGTGCATGCATCTTCAGTACCCGTTTATATCTCAAATTCAGACTGAAAACACACGAAAATTCGATATTTTGGTGTCCAAGAAGCGATCTGTACATGCCTACTCCTGTTAGAGTATTTTCAAAATACAGGCCCAAAACATAATGAAAATCGATCTTTTAGGAGCCCAAAATTCGATGTGTGCATTAATTTTCTGTACCCGTTTATATCTCAAATTCAGGCTCAAAACACCCGAAAATTCGATATTTTGGTGTCTCAGAAGCGATCTGTACATGCCTACTAAATGCTAGAATATTTTCAAAATATAGGCTCAAAACATGCTAAAAATCGATATTTTAAGTGTCTAAAGTCGATATGTGCATGCATCTTCTGTACCCGTTTATATTTCATTTTCAGGCTCAAAACACCCGAAAATTCGGTATTTTTGGGTCCTAGAAGCGATCTGTACATGCCTACTCCATGTTAGAGTATTTTCAAAATACAGGCCCAAAACATGCTGAAAATCGATATTTTAATTGCCCAAAGTCAATATGTGCATGCATCTTCTGTATCCGTTTATATCTCAAATTCAGGCTAAAAAAAAAAAAAGGAAAATTCGGTATTTTTGGGTCCTAGAAGCGATCTGTACCTGCCTACTCCTAGTTAGTAGTTAGAGTATTTTCAAGATACAGACCAAAAACATGCTTAAAATCGATATTTTAGGTGCCAAAAAGTCGATATCTGCATGCATCTTCAGAACCCGTTTATATCTCAAATTCAGGCTTAAAACACCCGAAAATTAGATATTTTGGGGTCGCAGAAACGATCTGTACTTGTCTACTCAATGCTAGAATATTTTCAAAATATAGACCTAAAACATGCTAAAAATCGATATTTTAGGTGCCCAAAGTCGATATCCCAAATTCAGGTACAAAACACCTGAAAATTCGATATTTTGGGGTCCTAAAAACGATCTGTACATGCCTACTCCGTGTTAGAGTATTTTCAAAATACAGGCCCATAACATACTGAAAATCGATATTTTAGGTGCTCAAAAGTCGATATGTGTATGCATCTTCAGTACCCGTTTATATCTCAAATTCAGACTCAGAACACACGAAAATTCGATATTTTGATGTCCAAGAAGCGATCTGTACATGCCTACTCCGTGTTAGAGTATTTTCAAAATACAGGCCCAAAACATGCTGAAATACGATCTTTTAGGTGCCCAAAAGTCGATATGTGCATGCATCTTCTGCATCCGTTTATATCTCATTTTCAGGCTCAAAACACCCGAAAATTCGGTATTTTTGGGTCCTAGAAGCGATCTGTACATGCCTCCTCCGTGTTAGAGTATTTTTAAATTACAGACCAAAAACATGCTAAAAATCGACATTTTAGGTGCCCAAAGTCAATATGTGCATGCATCTTCTGTACCCGTTTATATCACAAATTCAGGCTCAAAACACCCGAAAATTCGATATTTTGGTGTCCCAGAAGCGATCTGTACATGCCTACTCAGTGCTAGAATATTTTCAAAATATAGGCCCAAAACATGCTAAAAGTCGATATTTTAGGTGCCCAAAGTCGAAATCTCAAATTCAGGCACAAAACACCGGAAAATTCGATATTTTTGGGTCCCAGAAGAGATCTGTACGTGCCTACTCCGTGTCAGAGTAATTTCATAATACAGCGCCAAAACATGCTGAAAATCGATATTTTAGGTGCCCAAAGTCAATATGTGCATGGATCTTCTGTACCCGTTTATATCTCAAATTCAGGCTCAAAAAAACGAAAATTCTATATTTTGGGGTCCCAGAAGCGATCTGTACATGCCTACTCCTAGTTAGAGTGTTTTCAAGATACAGACCCAAAACATGCTTAAAATCGATATTTTAGGTGCCCAAAAGTCGATATCTGCATGCATCTTCAGTACCCGTTTATATCTCAAATTCAGGCTTAAAACACCCGAAAATTCGATATTTTGGAGTCGCAGAAACGATCTGTACATGTCTACTCAATGCTAGAATATTTTCAAAATATAGGCCTAAAACATGCTAAAAATCGATATTTTAGGTGCCCAAAGTCGATATCCCAAATTCAGGCACAAAACACCTGAAAATTCGATATTTAGGGGTCCTAAAAACGATCTGTACATGCCTACTCCGTGTTAGAGTATTTTCAAAATACAGGCCCATAACATACTGAAAATCGATATTTTAGGTGCCCAAAAGTCGATATCTGCATGCATCTTCAGTACCCGTTTATATCTCAAATTCAGACTCAGAACACACGAAAATTCGATATTTTGATGTCCAAGAAGCGATCTGTACATGTCTACTCTGTGTTAGAGTATTTTCAAAATATAGGCCCAAAACATGCTGAAATACGATCTTTTAGGTGCCCAAAAGTCGATATGTGCATTCATCTTCTGTACCCGTTTATATCTCAAATTCATGCTCAAAACACCCGAAAATTCGGTATTTTTGGGTCCTAGAAGCGATCTGTACATGCCTACTACTAGTTAGAATGTTTTTAAGATACATACCCAAAACATGCTCGAAATCGATATTTTAGGTGCCCAAAAGTCGATATGTGCATGCATCTTCAGTACCCGTTTATATCTCAAATTCAGACTGAAAACACACGAAAATTCGATATTTTGGTGTCCAAGAAGCGATCTGTACATGCCTACTCCTGTTAGAGTATTTTCAAAATACAGGCCCAAAACATAATGAAAATCGATCTTTTAGGAGCCCAAAATTCGATGTGTGCATTAATTTTCTGTACCCGTTTATATCTCAAATTCAGGCTCAAAACACCCGAAAATTCGATATTTTGGTGTCTCAGAAGCGATCTGTACATGCCTACTAAATGCTAGAATATTTTCAAAATATAGGCTCAAAACATGCTAAAAATCGATATTTTAAGTGTCTAAAGTCGATATGTGCATGCATCTTCTGTACCCGTTTATATTTCATTTTCAGGCTCAAAACACCCGAAAATTCGGTATTTTTGGGTCCTAGAAGCGATCTGTACATGCCTACTCCATGTTAGAGTATTTTCAAAATACAGGCCCAAAACATGCTGAAAATCGATATTTTAATTGCCCAAAGTCAATATGTGCATGCATCTTCTGTATCCGTTTATATCTCAAATTCAGGCTAAAAAAAAAAAAAGGAAAATTCGGTATTTTTGGGTCCTAGAAGCGATCTGTACCTGCCTACTCCTAGTTAGTAGTTAGAGTATTTTCAAGATACAGACCAAAAACATGCTTAAAATCGATATTTTAGGTGCCAAAAAGTCGATATCTGCATGCATCTTCAGAACCCGTTTATATCTCAAATTCAGGCTTAAAACACCCGAAAATTAGATATTTTGGGGTCGCAGAAACGATCTGTACTTGTCTACTCAATGCTAGAATATTTTCAAAATATAGACCTAAAACATGCTAAAAATCGATATTTTAGGTGCCCAAAGTCGATATCCCAAATTCAGGTACAAAACACCTGAAAATTCGATATTTTGGGGTCCTAAAAACGATCTGTACATGCCTACTCCGTGTTAGAGTATTTTCAAAATACAGGCCCATAACATACTGAAAATCGATATTTTAGGTGCTCAAAAGTCGATATGTGTATGCATCTTCAGTACCCGTTTATATCTCAAATTCAGACTCAGAACACACGAAAATTCGATATTTTGATGTCCAAGAAGCGATCTGTACATGCCTACTCCGTGTTAGAGTATTTTCAAAATGTAGGCCCAAAACATGCTGAAATACGATCTTTTAGGTGCCCAAAAGTCGATATGTGCATTCATCTTCTGTACCCGTTTATATCTCAAATTCATGCTCAAAACACCCGAAAATTCGGTATTTTTGGGTCTTAGAAGCGATCTGTACATGCCTACTCCTAGTTAAAATGTTTTTAAGATACAGACCCAAAACATGCTCAAAATCGATATTTTAGGTGCCCTAAAGTCGATATGTGCATGCATCTTCAGTACCCGTTTATATCTCAAATTCAGGCTCAAAACACCCGAAAATTCGATATTTTGGTGTCTCAGAAGCGATCTGTACATGCCTACTAAATGCTAGAATATTTTCAAAATATAGGCGCAAAACATGCTAAAAATCGATATTTTAAGTGTCTAAAGTCGATATGTGCATGCATCTTCTGTACCCGTTTATATCTCATTTTCAGGCTCAAAACACCCAAAAATTCGGTATTTTTGGGTAATAGAAGCGATCTGTACATGCCTACTCCATGTTAGAGTATTTTCAAAATACAGGCCCAAAACATGCTGAAAATCGATATTTTAATTGCCCAAAGTCAATATGTGCATGCATCTTCTGTACCCGTTTATATCTCAAATTCAGGCTAAAAAAAAAAAAAGGAAAATTCGGTATTTTTGGGTCCTAGAAGCGATCTGTACCTGCCTACTCCTAGTTAGAGTATTTTCAAGATACAGACCAAAAACATGCTTAAAATCGATATTTTAGGTGCCCAAAAGTCGATATCTGCATGCATCTTCAGAACCCGTTTATATCTCAAATTCAGGCTTAAAACACCCGAAAATTAGATATTTTGTGGTCGCAGAAACGATCTGTACATGTCTACTCAATGCTAGAATATTTTCAAAATATAGACCTAAAACATGCTAAAAATCGATATTTTAGGTGCCCAAAGTCGATATCCCAAATTCAGGCACAAAACACCTGAAAATTCGATATTTTGGGGTCCTAAAAACGATCTGTACATGCCTACTCCGTGTTAGAGTATTTTCAAAATACAGGCCCATAACATACTGAAAATCGATATTTTAGGTGCCCAAAAGTCGATATGTGAATGCATCTTCACTACCCGTTTATATCTCAAATTCAGACTCAGAACACACGAAAATTCGATATTTTGATGTCCAAGAAGCGATCTGTACATGCCTACTCCGTGTTAGAGTATTTTCAAAATATAGGCCAAAAACATGCTGAAATACGATCTTTTAGGTGCCCAAAAGTCGATATGTGCATTCATCTTCTGTACCCGTTTATATCTCAAATTCATGCTCAAAACACCCGAAAATTCGGTATTTTTTTGTCCTAGAAGCGATCTGTACATGCCTACTCCTAGTTAGAATGTTTTTAAGATACAGACCCAATACATGCTCAAAATCGATATTTTAGGTGCCCAAAAGTCGATATGTGCATGCATCTTCAGTACCCGTTTATATCTCAAATTCAGACTCAAAACACACGAAAATTCGATATTTAGGGGTCCAAGAAGCGATCTGTACATGCCTACTCCTGTTAGAGTATTTTCAAAATACAGGCCCAAAACATACTGAAGGTCGATCTTTTAGGTGCCCAAAATTCGATATGTGCATTCATTTTCTGTACCCGTTTATATCTCAAATTCATGCTCAAAACACCCGAAAATTCGGTATTTTTGGGTCCTAGAAGCGATCTGTACATGCCTCCTCCGTGTTAGAGTATTTTAAAAATATAGACCCAAAACATGCTGAAAATCGATATTTTAGGTGCCCAAAGTCAATATGTGCATGCATCTTCTGTACCCGTTTATATCACAAATTCAGGCTCAAAACACCCGAAAATTCGATATTTTGGGGTCCCAGAAGCGATCTGTACATGCCTACTCAGTGCTAGAATATTTTCAAAATATAGGCACAAAATATGCTAAAAATCGATATTTTAGGTGCCCAAAGTCGATATCTCAAATTCAGGCACAAAACAACCGAAAATTCGATATTTTGGTGTCCCAAAAGCGATCTCTACATACCTACTACGTGTTAGAGTATTTTCAAAATACAGGCCCATAACATACTGAAAATCGATATTTTAGGTGCCCAAAAGTCGATATGTGCATGCATCTTCAGTACCCGTTTATATCTCAAATTCAAACTCAAAACACACGAAAATTCGATATTTTGGGGTCCGAGAAGCGATCTGTACATGTCTACTCCTGTTAGAGTATTTTCAAAATACAGGCCCAAAACATACTGAAAATCGATCTTTTAGGTGCCCAAAATTCGATATGTGCTTGCATTTTCTGTACCCGTTTATATCTCAAATTCAGGCTGAAAACACCCGAAAATTCGATATTTTGGTGTCTCAGAAGCGATCTGTACATTCCTACTAAATGCTAGAATATTTTCAAAATATAGGCTCAAAACATGCTAAAAATCGATATTTTAAGTGTCTAAAGTCGATATGTGCATGCATCTTCTGTATCCGTTTATATCTCATTTTCAGGCTCAAAACACCCGAAAATTCGGTATTTTTGGGTCCTAGAAGCGATCTGTACATGCCTCCTCCGTGTTAGAGTATTTTCAAAATATAGACCCAAAACATGCTGAAAATCAATATTTTAGGTGCCCAAAGTCAATATGTGCATGCATCTTCTGTACCCGTTTATATCACAAATTCAGGCTCAAAACACCCTAAAATTCTATATTTTGGGGTCCTAGAAGCGATCTGTACATGCCTACACAGTGCTAGAATATTTTCAAAATATAGGCAAAAAATATGCTAAAAATCGATATTTTAGGTGCCCAAAGTCGATATCTCAAATTCAGGCACAAAACAACCGAAAATTCGATATTTTGGTGTCCCAAAAGCGATCTCTACATGCCTACTCCGTGTTAGAGTATTTTCAAAATACAGGCCAAAAACATACTGAAATACGATCTTTTAGGTGCCCAAAAGTCGATATGTGCATTCATCTTCTGTACCCGTTTATATCTCAAATTCATGCTCAAAACACCCGAAAATTCGGTATTTTTGGGTCCTAGAAGCGATCTGTACATGCCTTCTCCTAGTTAAAATGTTTTCAAGATACAGACACAAAACATGCTCAAAATCGATATTTTAGGTGCCCAAATGTCGATATGTGCATGCATCTTCAGTACCCGTTTATATCTCAAATTCAGACTCAAAACACACGAAAATTCGATATTTTGGGGTCCAAGAAGCGATCTGTACATGCCTACTCCTGTTAGAGTATTTTCAAATTACAGGCCTAAAACATGCTAAAAATAGATCTTTTAGGTGCCCAAAAGTCGATATGTGCATGCATCTTCTGTACCCGTTTATATCTGAAATTCAGGCTCAAAACACCCGAAAATTCGATATTTTGGTGTCCCAGAAGCGATCTGTACATGCCTTCTCAGTGCTAGAATATTTTCAAAATATAGACTCAAAACATGCTAAAAATCGATATTTTAAGTGTCCAAAGTCGATATGTGCATGCATCTTCTGTACCCGTTTATATCTCATTTTCAGGCTCAAAACACCCGAAAATTCGGTGTTTTTGGGTCCTAGAAGCGATCTGTACATGCCTACTCCGTGTTAGAGTATTTTCAAAATACAGGCCCAAAACATGCTGAAAATCGAAATTTTAGGTGCCCAAAGTCAATATGTGCATGCATCTTCTGTACCCGTTTATATCTCAAATTCAGGCTCAAAACACCCGCAAATTCGATATTTTGGTGTCCCAGAAGCAATCTGTACATGGCAACTCAGTGATAAAATATTTTCAAAATATAGTCCGAAAACATGCTAAAAATTGATAATTAGGAGCACAAAGTCGAAATCTCAAATTCAGGCACAAAACACCGGAAAATTCGATATTTTTGGGTCCCAGAAGCAATCTGTACGTGCCTACTCCGTGTTAAAGTAATTTCAAAATACTGCGCCAAAACATGCTGAAAATCGATATTTTAGGTGCCCAAAGTCAATATGTGCATGCATCTTCTGTACCCGCTTATATCTCAAATTCAGGCTCAAAACACCCGAAAATTCGATATTTTGGTGTCCCAGAAGCGATCTCTTCATGCCTACTCAGTGCTAGAATATTTTCAAAATATAGGCTCAAAACATGCTAAAAATCGATATTTTAAGTGTCCAAAGTCGGTATGTGCATGCATCTTCTGTACCCGTTTATATCTCATTTTCAGGCTCAAAACACCCGAAAATTCGGTATTTTTGGGTCCTAGAAGCGATCTGTACATGCCTACTCCGTGTTAGAGTATTTTCAAAATACAGGCCCAAAACATTCTGAAAATCGATATTTTAGGTGCCCAAAGTCAATATGTGCATGCATCTTCTGAACCCGTTTATATCTGAAATTCAGGCTCAAAACACCCGAAAATTCGATATATTTTTTGGTCCCGGAAGCGATCTGTACATGCCTACTCAGTGCTAAAATATTTTCAAAATATAGGCCTAAAACATGCTAAAAATCGATATTTTAGGTGCCCAAAGTCGATATCTCAAATTTTGGCTCAAAACACCGAAAAATTCGAAATTTTGGGGTCCTAGAAGTGATCTGTACATGCCTACTCCGTGTTAGAGTATTTTCAAAATACAGGCCCAAAACATTCTGAAAATCGATCTTTTAGGTGCCCAAAAGTCGATATTTGCATGCATCTTCTGTACCCGTTTATATCTCAAATTCAGGATCAAAAAACCCGAAAATTCGGGATTTTTGGGTCCTAGAAGCGATCTGTACATGCCTACTCCTAGTTAAAGTGTTTTCAAGATACAGACCCAAAACATGCTTAAAATCGATATTTTAGGTGCCCAAAAGTCGATATCTGCATTCATCTTCAGTACCCGTTTATATCTCAAATTCAGGCTTAAAACACCCGAAAATTCGATATTTTGGGGTTGTAGAAGCGATCTGTACATGCCTACTCAATTCTAGAATATTTTCAAAATGAAGGCCCAAAACATGCTAAAAATCGATAATTTAGGTGCCCAAAGTCGATATCCCAAATTCAGGCACAAAACACCCGAATATGCGATATTTTAGGGTCCCAAAATCGATCTGTACATTCCTACTCCGTGTTAGAGTATTTTCAAAATACAGGCCCAAAACATACTGAAAATCGATCTTTTAGGTGCCCAAAAGTATATATGTGTATGCATCTTCAGTACCCGTTTATATCTCAAATTCAGGCTCAAAACACCCGAAAATTCGATTTTTTGGTGTCCCAGAAGCGATCTGTACATGCCTACACAGTGCTAGAATATTTTCAAAATATAGGCTCAAAAACATGCTAAAAATCGATATTTTAAGTGTCTAAAGTCGATATGTGCATGCATCTTCTGTATCCGTTTATATCTCATTTTCAGGCTCAAAACACCCGAAAATTCGGTATTTTTGGGTCCTAGAAGCGATCTGTACATGCCTCCTCCGTGCTAGAGTATTTTCAAAATACAGACCCAAAACATGCTGAAAATCGATATTTTAGGTGCCCAAAGTCAATATGTGCATGCAAATTCTGTACCCGCTTATATCTCAAATTCAGGCTCAAAACACCCGAAAATTCGATATTTTGGTGTCCCAGAAGCGATCTCTTCATGCCTACTCAGTGCTAGAATATTTTCAAAATATAGGCTCAAAACATGCTAAAAATCGATATTTTAAGTGTCCGAAGTCGATATGTGCATGCATCTTCTGTACCCGTTTATATCTCATTTTCTGGCTCAAAACACCCGAAAATTTGATATTTTGGGGTCCCGGAAGCGATCTGTACATGCCTACTCAGTGCTAAAATATTTTCAAAATATAGGCCTAAAACATGCTAAAAATCGATATTTTAGGTGCCCAAAGTCGATATCCCATATTCAGGCACAAAACACCCGAAAATTCGATATTTTAGGGTCCCAAAAGCGATCTGTACATGCCTACTCCGTGTTAGAGTATTTTCAAAATACAGGCCCAAAACATACTGAAAATCGATGTTTTAGATGCCCAAAAGTCGATATGTGTATGCATCTTCTGTACCCGTTTATATCTCAAATTCAGGCTCAAAACACCCGAAAATTCGATATTTTTGTGTCCCAGAAGCGATCTGTACATGCCTACTCAGTGCTAGAATATTTTTAAAATATAGGCTCCAAACATGCTAAAAATCGATATTTTAAGTGTTCAAAGTCGATATGTGCATGCATCTTCTGTACCCGTTTATATCTCCTTATTTAGGCTCAAAACACCCGAAAATTCGGTATTTTTGGGTCCTAGAAGCGATCTGTACATGCCTACTCAGTGTAGAATATTTTTAAAATATAGGCCCAAAACATGCTGAAAATCGATATTTTAGGTGACCAGAGTCAATATGTGCATGCATCTTCTGTACCCGTTTATATCTCAAATTCATGCTCAAAACACCCGAAAATTCGATATTTTGGGGTCCCAGAAGCGATCTGTACATACTCAGTGCTAGAATATTTTCAAAATATAGGCCCAAAACATGCTAAAAATCGATATTTTAGGTGCCCAAAGTCCATATCTCAAATTCAGGCTCAAAAGACCCGAAAATTCGATATTTTTGTGTCCCAAAAGCGATCTGTACATGCCTACTCAGTGCTAGAATATTTTCAAAATATAGGCTCAAAACATGCTAAAAATCGATATTTTAAGTGTCCAAAGTCGATATGTACATGCATCTTCTGTACCCGTTTATATCTCATTTTCAGGCTCAAAACACCCGAAAATTCGGTATTTTTGGATCCTAGAAGCGATCTGTACATGCCTACTCAGTGCTAGAATATTTTTAAAATATAGGCCCAAAACATGTTGAAAATCGATATTTTAGGTGCCCAGAGTCAATATGTGCATGCATCTTCTGTACCCGTTTATATCTCAAATTCATGCTCAAAACACCCAAAAATTCGATATTTTGGGGTCCCAGAAGCGATCTGTACATGCCTACTCAGTGCTAGAATATTTTCAAAATATAGGCCCAAAACATGCTAAAAATCGATATTTTAGGTGCCCAAAGTCGATATCTCAAACTCAGGCACAAAACAACCGAAAATTCGTTATTTTGGTGTTCAAGAAGCGATCTCCACATGCCTACTCCGTGTTAGAGTATTTTTAAAATACCTTCCCAAAACATACTGAAAATCGTTCTTTTAGGTGCCCAAAAGTCGATATGTGCATTCATCTTCTGTACCCGTTTATATCTCAAATTCATGCTCAAAACATCCGAAAATTCGGTATTTTTGGGACCTAGAAGCAATCTGTACATGCCTACTCCGTGGTAGAGTATTTTCAAAATACAGTCCCAAAACATGCTGAAAACCGATATTTTAGGTGCCCAAAGTCAATATGTGCATGCATCTTCTGAACCCGTTTATATCTGATATTCAGGCTCAAAACACCCGAAAATTCGATATTTTGGGGTCCCAGAAGCAAACTGTACATGTATACTCAGTGCTAGAATATTTTCAAAATATAGGCCCAAAACATGCTAAAAATCGATATTTTAGGTGTCCAAAGTCGATATCCCAAATTCAGGGACAAAACACCGGAAAATTCGATATTTTGGGGTCCCAGAAGCGATCTGTACGTGCTTACTCAGTGTTAGAGTATTTTCAAAATACAGGCCCAAAACATACTGAAAATCGATCTTTTATGTGACCAAAAGTCGATATGTTCATGCATCTTCTGTACCCGTTTATATCTCCAATTCAGGCTCAAAACACCAAAAAATTAGGTTTTTTTGGGTCCTAGAAGCGATCTGTACATGCCTACTTCTAGATAGAATGTTTTCAAGATACAGACCCAAAACATGTTCAAAATCGATATTTTAGGTGCCCAAATGTCGATATGTGCATGCATCTTCAGTACCCGTTAATATCTTAAATTCAGGCTCCAAACACACGAAAATTCGATATTTTAGGGTCCAAGAAGCGATCTGTACATGCCTACTCCTGTTAGAGTATTTTCAAAATACAGGCCCAAAACATACTGAAAATATATCTTTTAGGTGCCCAAAAGTCGATATGTGCATGCATCTTCTGTACCCGTTTATATCTCAAATTCAGGCTCAAAACATCCGAAAATTCGATATTTTGGTGTCTCAGAAGCGATCTGTACATGCCTACTCCGTGTTAGAGTATTTTCAAAATATAGGCTCAAAACATGCTAAAAATCGATATTTTAAGTGTCTAAAGTCGATATGTGCATGCATCTTCTGTATCCGTTTATATCTCATTTTCAGGCTCAAAACACCCGAAAATTCGGTATTTTTGGGTCCTAGAAGCGATCTGTACATGCCTCCTCCGTGTTAGAGAATTTTCAAAATACAGACCCAAAACATGCTGAAAATCGATATTTTAGGTGCCAAAAGTCAATATGTGCATGTATCTTCTGTACCCGTTTATATCACAAATTCAGGCTCAAAACGCCAGAAAATTCGATATTTTGGTGTGCCAGAAGCAATCTGTACATGCCTACTCAGTGCTAAAATATTTTCAAAATATAGGCCCAAAACATGCTAAAAATCGATATATTAGGTGCCCAAAGTCGAAATCTCAAATTCAGGCACAAAACACCGGAAAATTCGATATTTTTGGGTCCCAGAAGCGATCTGTACGTGCCTACTCCGTGTTAGAGTAATTTCATAATACAGCGCCAAAACATGCTGAAAATCGATATTTTAGGTGCCCAAAGTCAATATGTGCATTCATCTTCTGTACCCGTTTATATCTCAAATTCCTGCTCAAAACACCCGAAAATTCGGTATTTTTGGGTCCTAGAAGCGATCTGTACATGCCTACTCCTAGTTAGAATGTTTTCAAGATACAGACCCAAAACATGCTCAAAATCGATATTTTAGGTGCCCAAAATTCGATATGTGCATCCATCTTCAATACCCGTTTATATCTCAAATTCTGGCTCAAAACACCCGAAAATTCGATATTTTGGGATCCCAGAAGCGATCTGTACATGCCTACTCAGTGCTAGAATATTTTTAAAATATATGCCCAAAACATGCTAAAAATCGATTTTTTAGGTGCCCAAAGTCGATATCACAAATTCAGGCCCTAAAAAAAAAACGAAAATTCGTTTATTTATAGGTAACAGAAGCGATCTGTACATGCCTACTCCGTGTTAGAGTATTTTCAAAATACAGGCCCAAAACATACTGAAAATCGATCTTTTAGGTGCCCAAAAGTCGATATGTGCATGCATCTTCAGTACCCGTTTATATCTCAAATTCAGGTTTAAAATACGCGAAAATTCGATATTTTGATGTCCAAGAAGCGATCTGTTCATGCCTACTCCGTGTTAGAGTATTTTTTAAAAAATAGGCCCAAAACATGCTGAAAATCGATATTTTAGGTGCACAAAGTCAATATGTGCATGCATCTTCTGTACCCGTTTATATCTCAAATTCAGGCTTAAAACACCCGAAAATTCGATATTTTGGGGTTGCAGAAGCGATATGTACATGCGTACTCAATGCTAGAATATTTTCAAAATAAAGGCCCTAAACATGCTAAAAATCGATATTTTAGGTGCCCAAAGTCGATATCCCAAATTCAGGCACAAAACACCCGAAAATTCGATATTTTGGGGTCCCAAAAGCAATCTGTACATGCCTACTCCGTGTTAGAGTATTTTCGAAATCCAGGCCCAAAACATACTAAAAATCGATCTTTTAGGTGCCCAAAAGTCGATATTTGTATGCATCTTCTGTACCTGTTTATATCTCAAATTCAGGCTCAAAACACCCGAAAATTCAATATTTTGGTGTCCCAAAAGCGATCTGTACATGCCTATTCATTGCTATAATATTTTCTAAATATAGGTTGAAAACATGCTAAAAATCGTTATTTTAAGTGTCCAAAGTCGATATGTGCATGCATCTTCTGTACCCGTATATATCTCATTTTCAGGCTCAAAACACCCGAAAATAAGGTATTTTTGGGTCCTAGAAGTTATCTGTACATGCCTACTCCGTGTTAGAGTATTTTTAAAATACAGGCCCAAAACATGCTGAAAATCGATATTTTAGGTGCCCAAAGTCAATATGTGAATGCATCTTCTGTACCCGTTTATATCTCAAATTCAGGCTCAAAACACCCGAAAATTCGATATTTTGGGGTCCCAGAAGCGATCTGTACATGCCTACTCAGTGCTAGAATATTTTCAAAATATAGTCCCAAAACATGCTAAAAATCGATATTTTATGTGCCCAAAGGCGAAATCTCAAATTCAGGCATAAAACACCGGAAAATTCGATATTTTGGGGTCCCAGAAGCAATCTGTACATGCCTACCCCGTGTTAGAGTATTTGCAAAATACAGGCCCAAAACATACTGAAAATCGATCTTTTAGGTGCCCAAAAGTCGATATGTGCATGCATCTTCTGTACCCGTTTATATCTCAAAGTCAGACTCAAAACTCCCGAAAGTTCGGTATTTTTGGGTCCTAGAAGCTATCTGTACATGCCTACTCAGTGCTAGAATATTTTCAAAATATAGTCCCAAAACATGCTAAAAATCGATATTTTAGGTGCCCAAAGTCGAAATTTCAAATTCAGGCATAAAACACCGGAAAATTCGATATTTTGGGGTCCCAGAAGCGATCTGTACATGCCTACTCCGTGTTAGAGTATTTTCAAAATATAGGCCCAAAACATGCTGAAAATCGATATTTTAGGTGCCCAAAGTCAATATGTGCATGCATTTTCTGTACCCGTTTATATCTCAAATTCAGGCTTAAAACACCCGAAAATTCGATATTTTGGGGTCCCAGAAGCGATCTGTACATGCCTACTCAGATACAGGCCAAAACATACTGAAAATAGATATTTTAGGGGCCCAAAGTCAATATGTGTATGCATCTTCTGCACCCGTTTATATCCCAAATTCAACCTCAAAACACCCGAAAATTCGATATTTTTGGTTCCCAGAAGCGATCTGTACATGCCTACTCAGTGCTAGAAAGTTTTCAAAATATAGGCACAAAACATGCTAAAAAATCGATATTTTAAGTGTCTAAAGTCGATATGTGCATGCATCTTCTGTACCCGTTTATATCTCAAATTCAGGCTCAAAACATCCGAAAATTCGTTATTTTTGGGCCCGAGAAGCGATCTGTACATGCCTACTCAGTGCTAGAATATTTTTAAAATATAGGCCCAAAACATGCTAAAAATCGATATTTTAGGTGCCCAAAGTCGATATCACAAATTCAGGCCCCCCAAAAAACGAAAATTCGTTTATTTTTAGGTAACAGAAGCGATCTGTATATGCCTACTCAGTGTTAGAGTATTTTCAAAATTCAGGCCCAAAACATATTGAAAATCGATCTTTTATGTGCCCAAAAGTCGATATGTGCATGCATCTTCTGTACCCTTTTATATCTCAAATTCAGGCTCAAAACACCCTAATATTCGATATTTCAGGGTCCCAGAAGCGATCTGTACATGCCTACTCAGTGCTAGAATATTTTCAAAATATAGGCCCAAAACATGCTAAAAATCGATATTTTAGGTGCCCAAAGTCGATACTCCGTGTTAGAGTATTTACAAAGTACAGGCCCAAAACATGCTGAAAATCGATATTTTAGGTGCCCAAAGTAATTATGTGCGTGCATCTTCTGTACCCGTTTATATCTCAAATTCAGGCTCAAAATACCTGAAAATTCGATATTTTGAGGTCCCAGAAGCGATCTGTACATGCCTACTCAGTGCTAGAATATTTTCAAAATATAGGCCCAAAACATGCTAAAAATCGATATTTTAGGTGCCCAAAGTCGATATCTCAAATTCACGGACAAAACACCCAAAATTTCGATATATTGGGGTCCCAGAAGCAATCTGTACATGCTTACTCCGTGTTAGAATATTTTCAAAATACAGGACCAAAACATACTGAAAATCGATCTTTTAGGTGCCTAAAAGTCGATATGTGCATGCATCTTTTGTACCCGTTTATATCTCAAATTCAGGCTTAAAACACCCGAAAATTCGATATTTTGGGGTTTGCAGAAGCGATCTGTACATGCCTACTCAATGCTAGAATATTTTCAAAATAAAAGCCCTAAACATGCTAAAAATCGATATTTTAGGTGCCCAAAGTCGATATCCCAAATTCAGGCACAAAACACCCGAAAATTTGATATTTTGGGGTCCCAAAAGCGATCTGTACATGCCTGTTCCGTGTTAGATTATTTTCAAAATACAGGCCCAAAACATACTGAAAATCGATCTTTTAGGTGCCCAAAAGTCGATATGTGCATGCATCTTCTGTACCCGTTTATATCTGAATTTCAGGCTCAAAACACCCGAAAATTCGATATTTTGCGGTCCCAGAAGCGATCTGTACATGCCTACTCAGTGCTAGAATATTTTCAAAATATAGGGCCAAAACATGCTAAAAATCGATATTTTAGGTGCCCAAAGTCGATATCTCAAATTCAGGGACAAAACACTCGTAAATTCGATATTTTGGGGTCCCAGAAGCGATCTGTACATGCTTACTCCGTGTTAGAGTATTTTCAAAATACAGGCCCAAAACATACTGAAAATCGATCTTTTAGGTGCCCAAAAGTCGATATGTTCATGCATCTTCTGTACCCGTTTATATCTCAAATTCTGGCTCAAAATACCAAAAAAATCAGTATTTTTGGGACCTAAAAACAATCTGTACATGCGTACTCCTAGTTAGAATGTTTTCAAGATACAGACCCAAAACATGCTCAAAATCGATATTTTAGGTGCTCAAAAGTCGATATGTGCATGCATCTTCTGTACCCGTTTATATCTCATTTTCAGGCTCAAAACACACGAAAATTCGATATTTTGGGGTCCCAGAAGCGATCTGTACATGCCTACTCAGTGCTAAAATATTTTCAAAATATAGGCCTAAAACATGCTAAAAATCGATATTTTAGGTGCCAGAAATCGAAATCTCGAATTCAGGCACAAAACACCGGAAAATTCGATTTTGGGGGTCCCAGAAGCGATCTGTACGTGCCTACTCCGTGTTAGAGTAATTTCAAAATACAGCCCTAAAACATGCTGAAAATCGTTATTTTTGGTGCCCAAAGTCAATATGTGCATGCATCTTCTGTACCCGTTTATATCTGAAATTCAGGCTTAAAACACACGAAAATTCGATATTTTGGGGTCCCAGAAGCGATCTGTACATGCCTACTCAGTGCTAGAATATTTTCAAAATATAGGCCCAAAACATCCTGAAAATCGATCTATTAGGTGCCCTAAATTCGATATGTGTATGCATCTTCTGTACCCGATTAAATATCAAATTCAGGCACAAAACACCCAAAAATTTTGTATTTTGGGGTCCCAAAAGCGATATGTACATGCCTACTCCGTGTTAGAGTATTTTTAAAATACAGGCTCAAATCATACTGAAAAT
The DNA here is from genome assembly GCA_033782935.1 of Petrolisthes cinctipes. Taxonomy (NCBI): domain Eukaryota; kingdom Metazoa; phylum Arthropoda; class Malacostraca; order Decapoda; family Porcellanidae; genus Petrolisthes; species Petrolisthes cinctipes. The sequence goes on along the minus strand of JAWQEG010000781.1, from coordinate 673,983 downwards.
CGATCTTCTAGGTGCCCAAAAGTCGATATGTGTATGCATCTTCTGTACCCGTTTATATCTCAAATTCAGGCTCAAAACACCCGAAAATTCGATATTCTAGTGTCCCAGAAGCGATCTGTACATGCCTACTCAGTGCTAGAATATTTTCAAAATATAGGCTCTAAACATGCTACAAATCGATATTTTAAGTGTCCAAAGTCGATATGTGCATGCATCTTCTGTACCCGTTTATATCTCATTTTCAGGCTCAAAACACCCGAAAATTCGGTATTTTTGGGTCCTAGAAGCGATCTGTACATGCCTACTCCGTGTTAGAGTATTTTCGAAATACAGGCCCATAGCATGCTGAAAATCGATATTTTAGGTGTCCAAAGTCAATACGAGCATGCATCTTCTGTACCCGTTTATATCTCAAATTCATGCTCAAAACACCCTAAAATTCGATATTTTTGGGTCCCAGAAGCGGTCTGTACATGCCTACTCAATGCTAGAATATTTTCAAAATAAAGGCCTAAAACATGCTAAAAATCGATATTTTAGGTGCCCAAAGTCGATATCCCAAATTCAGGTACAAAACACCGGAAAATTCGATATTTTGGGGTCTTAAAAGCGATCTGTACATGCTTACTCCGTGTTAGAGTATTTTAAAATTACAGGCCCAAAACATACTGAAAATCGATATTTTAGGTGCCCAAAAGTCGATATATGCATGCATCTTCAGTACCCATTTATATCTCAAATTCAGGCTCAAAACACCAAAAAAATCGGTATTTTTGGGTCCTTGAAGCGATCCGTACATGCCTACCCCTAGTTAGAATGTTTTCAAGATACAGACCCAAAACATGTTTAAAATCGATATTTTAGGTGCCCAAAAGTCGATATGTGCATGCATCTTCAGTACCCGTTTATATCTCAAATTCAGGCTCAAAACTCACGAAAATTCGATATTTTGGGGTCCTAGAAGCGATCTGTACATGCCTACTCCGTGGTAGAGTATTTTCAAAATTCAGGCCCAAAACATATTGAAAATCGATCTTTTATGTGCCCAAAAGTCGAAATGTGCATGCATCTTCTGTACCCGTTTATATCTCAAATTCAGGCTCAAAACACCCGAAAATTCGATATTTCGGGGTCCCAGAAGCAATCTGTACATGCCTACTCAGTGCTAGAATATTTTCAAAATATAGGCCCAAAAAATGGTAGAAAATCGATATTTTAGGTGCCTAAAGTCAAAAACTCCGTGTTAGAGTATTTACAAAGTATAGGCCCAAAACATGCTGAAAATCAATATTTTAGGTGCCCAAAGTCATTATGTGCATGCATCTTCTGTACCCGTTTATATCTCAAATTCAGGCTCAAAACACCCAAAAATTCGATATTTTGGGGTCCCAGAAGCGATCTGTACATGCCTACTCCGTGTTAGAGTTATTTCAAAATACAGGCCCAAAACATACTAAAAATCGATCTTTTAGGTGCCCAAAAGTCGATATGTTAATTCATCTTCTGTACCCGTTTACATCTCAAATTCATGCTCAAAACAACCTAAAATTCGGTATTTTTGGGTCCTAGAAGCGATCTGTACATGCCTACTCCGTGGTAGAGTATTTTCAAATTACAGGCCCAAAACATTCTGAAAATCGATATTTTAGGTGCCCAAAGTCAACATGTGCATGCATCTTCTGTACCCGTTTATATCTCAAATTTAGGCTTAAAACACCAGAAAATTCGATATTTTGGAGTCCCAGAAGCGATCTGTACATGCCTACCCAGTGCTAGAATATTTTCAAAATATAGGCCCAAAACATGCTAAAAATCGATATTTTATGTGCCCAAAGTCGATACTCCGTGTTAGAGTATTTTCAAAATACAGGCCCAAAACATCCTGAAAATCTATATTTAAGGTACCCAAAGTCATTATGTGCATGCATCTTCTGTACCCGTTTATATCTCAAATTCAGGCTCAAAACACCCGAAAATTCGATATTTTGGGGACCCAGAAGCGATCTTTACATGCCTACTCAGTCCTAGAATATTTTCAAAATATAGGCCCAAAACATACTAAAAATCGATATTTTAGGTTCCCAAAGTCGATACTTCGTGTTAGACTATTTACAAAATACAGGCCCAAAACATGCTGAAAATCGATAATTTAGGTGCCCAAAGTCATTATGTGCATGCATCTTCTGTACTCGTTTATATCTCAAATTCAGGCTCAAAACACCCGAAAATTCGGTATTTTTGGGTCCTAGAAGCGATCTGTACATGGCTACTCCGTGTTAGAATGTTTTCAAGATACAGACCCAAAACATGCTCAAAATCGATATTTTAGGTGCCTAAAAGTCGATATGTGCATGCATCTTCAGTACTCGTTTATATCTCAAATTCAGGCTCAAAACACCCGAAAATTCGGTATTTTTGGGTCCTAGAAACGATCTGTACATGCCTACTCAGTGCTAGAATATTTTCAAAATATAGGCCCAAAACATGCTAAAAGTCGATATTTTAGGTGCCCAAAGTCGAAATCTCAAATTCAGGCACAAAACACCCGAAAATTCGATATTTTGGGGTCCCAGAAGCGATCTGTACATGCCTACTCCGTGTTAGAGTATTTTCAAAATACTGGCCCAAAACATACCAAAAATAGATCTTTTATGTGCCCAAAAGTCGATATGTGCATGCATCTTCTGTACCCGTTTATATCTCAAATTAAAGCTCAAAACACCCGAAAACTCGGTATTTTTGGGTCCTAGAAGCGATCTGTACATGCCTACTCCGTGGTAGAGTATTTTCAAAATTCAGGCCCAAAACATATTGAAAATCGATCTTTTATGTGCCTAAAAGTCGATATGTGCATGCATCTTCTGTACCCGTTTATATCTCAAATTCAGGCTCAAAACACCCGAAAATTCGATATTTCGGGGTCCCAGAAGCAATCTGTACATGCCTACTCAGTGCTAGAATATTTTCAAAATATAGGCCCAAAAAATGGTAAAAATCGATATTTTAGGTGCCCAAAGTCAAAAACTCCGTGTTAGAGTATTTACAAAGTATAGGACCAAAACATGCTGAAAATCGATATTTTAGGTGCCCAAAGTCGATATATGCATGCATCTTCTGTACCCGTTTATATCTCAAATTCAGGCTCAAAACACCCAAAAATTCGATATTTTGGGGTCCCAGAATCGATCTGTACATGCCTACTCAGTGCTAGAATATTTTCAAAATATAGGCCCAAAACCTGCTAAAAATCGATATTTTAGGTGCCCAAAGTCGGTATCTCAAATTCAGGGACAAAACACCCGAAAATTCGATATATTGGGGTCCCAGAAGCAATCTGTACATGTTTACTCCGTGTTAGAGTATTTTCAAAATACAGGCCCAAAACATACTGAAAATCGATCTTTTAGGTGCCCAAAAGTCGATTTGTGCATGCATCTTCTGTACCCGTTTATATCTCAAATTCAGGCTTAAAACACCCGAAAATTCAATATTTTGGGGTTGCAGAAGCGATCGGTACATGCCTACTCAATGCTAGAATATTTTCAAAATAAAGGCCCTAAACATGCTAAAAATCGATATTTTAGGTGCCGAAAGTCGATATCCCAAATTCAGGCACAAAACACCCGAAAATTCGATATTTTGGGGTCCCAAAAGCGATTTGTACATGCCTACTCCGTGCTAGAGTATTTTCAAAATACTGGCCCAAAAACATACTGAAAATCGATCTTTTAGGTGCCCAAAAGTCAATATGTGTATGCATCTTCTGTACCCGTTTATATCTCAAATTCAGGCTCAAAACACCCGAAAAATCGATATTTTGGTGTCCCAGAAGCGATCTGTACATGCCTACTCAATGCTAGAATATATTCAAAATATAGGCTCAAAACATGCTAAAAATCGATATTTTAAGTGTCCAAAGTCGATATGTGCATACATCTTCTGTACCCGTTTATATCTCAAATTCAGGTTTAAAACACCCAAAAATTCGGTATTTTTGGGTCCTAGAAGCGATCTGTACATGCCTAGTCCGTGTTAGAGTATTTTAGAAATACAGGCCCATAACATGCTGAAAATCGATATTTTAGGTGCCCAAAGTCAATACGTGCATGCATCTTCTGTACCTGTTTATATCTGAAATTCTGGCTCAAAACACCCGAAAATTCGATATTTTGGGGTCCCAGAAGCGATCTGTACATGCCTACTCAGTGCTAGAATATTTTCAAAATATAGGCCCAAAACATGCTAAAAATCGATATTTTAGGTGCCCAAAGTCGATCCTCCGTGTTAGAGTATTTTCAAAATACAGGCCCAAAACATGCTGAAAATCGATATTTTAGGTTCCCAAAGTCATTATGTGCATGCATCTTCTGTACCCGTTTATATCTGAAATTCAGGCTCAAAACAACCGAAAATTCGATATTTTTGGGTCCCAGAAGCGATCTGTACATGCCTACTCAGTGCTAGAATATTTTCAAAATATAGGGCCAAAACATGCTAAAAATCGATATTTAAGGTGCCCAAAGTCGATATCTCAAATTCGGGAAAAAAACACCGGAAATTTCGATATTTTGGGGTCCCAGAAGCGATCTGTACATGCCTACTCCGTGTTAGAGTATTTTCAAAATACAGGCATAAATCATACTGAAAATCGATATTTTAGGTGCCCAAAAGTCGATATGTTCATGCATCTTCTGTACCCGTTTATATCTCAAATTCAGGCTCAAAACACCAAAAAAATCGGTATTTTTGGGTCCTAGAAGCGATCTGTACATGCCTACTCCTAGTTAGAAGGTTTTCAAGATACAGACCCAAAACATGCTCAAAAACGATATTTTAGGTGCCCAAAAGTCGATATGTGCATGCATCTTCAGTACCCGTTTATATCTCAAATTCAAGCTCAAAACACACGAAAATTCGATATTTTGGGGTCCAAGAAGCGATCTGTACAGGCCTACTCCGTGTTAGAGTATTTTCAAAATACAGGCCCAAAACATACTGAAAATCGATCTTTTAGGTGCCCAAAAGTCGATATGTGCATGCATCTTCTGTACCCGTTTATATCTCAAATTTAGAATCAAAACACCCGAAAATTCGATATTTTGGTGTCTCAGAAGCGATCTGTACATGCCTACTAAGTGCTAGAATATTTTCAAAATATAGGCTCAAAACATGCTAAAAATCGATATTTTAAGTGTCCAAAGTCAATATGTGCATGCATCTTCTGTACCCGTTTATATCACAAATTCAGGCTCAAAACACCCGAAAATTCGATATTTTGGGGTAGCAGAAGCGATCTGTACATGCCTACTCAATGCTATAATATTTTCAAAACATAGGCCCAAAACATGCAAAAAATCGATATTTTAGGTGCCCAAAGTCGATATCTCAAATTCAGGCTCAAAACACCGGAAAATTTGATATTTTGGGGTCCTAGAAGCGATCTGTCCATGCCTACTCCGTGTTAGAGTATTTTCAAAATACAGGCCCAAAACATGCTAAAAATCGATATTTTAGGTGCCCAAAGTCAATATGTGCATGCATCTTCTGTACCCGTTTATATCTCAAATTCAGGCTCAAAACACCGGAAAATTCGATATTTTGGGGTCCCACAAGCGATATGTACATGCCTACTCAGTGCTAGAATATTTCCAAAATATAGAACCCAAAACATGCTAAAAATCGATATTTTAGGTGCCCAAAGTCGATATCTCAAATTCAGGCTGAAAACACCTGAAAATTCGATATTTTGGGGTCCCAGAAGCGATCTGTACATGCCTACTCCGTGTTAGAGTATTTCCAAAATACAGGCCCAAAACATACTGAAAATCGATCTCTTAGGTGTCCAAAAGTCGATATGTGCATTCATCTTCTGTACCCGTTAATATCTCAAATTCAGGCTCAAAACACCCGAAAATTCGATATTTTGGGGTCCCAGAAGCGATCTGTACATGTCTACTCAGTGCTAGAATATTTTCAAAAAATAGGCCCAAAACATGCTAAAAATCGATAATAGAATTTTCGGGTGCTTTTGGCCTGAATTTGAGATATCGACTTTGGGCACCTAAAATATCGATTTTTAGCATGTTTTGGGCCTATATTTTAAAAATATCCTAGAAATAAGTAGGCATGTATACATCGCTTCTGGGACCCGAAAATATCGAATTTTCGGGTGTTTTGAGCCTGAATTTGAGATGTAAACGGGTACTGAAGATGCATTCACATATCAACTTTTGGGCACCTAAAAGATCGATTTTTAGTATGTTATGGGCCAGTACTTTAAAAATACTCTAACACGGAGTAGGCATGTACAGATCGCTTCTGGGACCCAAAAATATTGAATTTTCGGGTGTTTTGAGGTTGAATTTAGGATATAAACGGGTGCAGAAGATGCATACACATATTGACTTTGGGCACTTAAAATATCGATTTTCAGCATGTTTTGGCCTGTATCTGAGTAGGCATGTACAGATCGCTTCTGGGACTCCAAAATATCGAATTTTCGGGTGTTTGGAGCCTGAATTTGGAGATATAAACGGGTACAGAAGATGCATGCACATATCGACTTTTGGGCACCTAAAAGATCGATTTTCAGTATGCTTTGGGCCTGTATTTTGAAAATACTCTAACACGGAGTAGGCATGTACAGATCGCTTCTGGGACCCCAAAATATCGAATTTTCGGGTGTTTTGAGCCTGAATTTGAGATATAAACGGGTACTGAAGATGCATGCACATATCGAGTTTTGGGCACCTAAAATATTGATTTTGAGCATGTTTTGGGTCTGTATCTTGAACACATTCTAACTAGGAGTAGGCATATACAGATCGCTTCTAGGACCCAAAAATAATGAATTTTCGGGTGTTTTAACCCTGAATTTGAGATATAAACGGGTACAGAAAATGCATGCACATATCGACTTTGGACACTTAAAATATCGATTTTTAGCATGTTTTGAGCCAATATTTTGAAAACATTCTAGCACTGAGTAGGCATCTACAGATCGCTTCTGGTACCCCAAAATATCGAGTTTTCGGGTGTTTTGAGCCTGATTTTGAGATATAAACGGGTACTGAAGATGCATGCACATATCGAGTTTTGGGCACCTAAAATATCGATTTTGAGCATGTTTTGGGTCTGTATCTTAAAAACATTCTAACTAGGAGTAGGCATGTACAGATCGCTTCTAGGACCCAAAAATAATGAATTTTCGGGTGTTTTGAGCCTGAATTTGAGATATAAACGGGTACAGAAGATGCATGCACATATCGTCTTTAGACAATTAAAATATCGATTTTTAGCATATTTTGAGCCAATATTTTGAAAACATTCTAGCACTGAGTAGGCATGTACAGATCGCTTCTGGGACCCCAAAATATCGAATTTTCGGGTGTTTACAGCCTGAATTTGAGATATAAACGGATACTGAAGATGCATGCACATATCGACTTTTGAGCACCTAAAATATCGATTTTGAGCATGTTTTGGGTTTGTATCTTGAAAACATTCTAACTAGGAGTAGGCTTGTACAGATCGCTTCTAGGACCCAAAAATAACGAATATTCGGGTGTTTTGAGCCTGAATTTGAGATGTAAACGGGTACTGAAGATGCATTCACATATCAACTTTTGGGCACCTAAAAGATCGATTTTTAGTATGTTATGGGCCTGTACTTTAAAAATACTCTAACACGGAGTAGGCATGTACAGATCGCTTCTGGGACCCAAAAATATTGAATTTTCGGGTGTTTTGAGGTTGAATTTCGGATATAAACGGGTGCAGAAGATGCATACAGATATTGACTTTGGGCACCTAAAATATCGATTTTGAGCATGTTTTTTGGCCTATATCTGAGTAGGCATGTACAGATCGCTTCTGGGACTCCAAAATATCGAATTTTCGGGTGTTTGGAGCCTGAATTTGGAAATATTAACGGGTACAGAAGATGCATGCACATATCGACTTTTGGGCACCTAAAAGATCGATTTTCAGTATGTTTTGGGCCTTTATTTTAAAAATACTCTAACACGGAGTAGGCATGTACAGATCGCTTCTAGGACCCAAAAATAATGAATTATTCGGGTGTTTTGAGCCTAAATTTGAGATATAAACGGGTACAGAAGATGCATGCACATATCGACTTTGGACACTTAAAATATCAATTTTTAGCATGTTTTGAGCCAATATTTTGAAAACACTCTAGCACTGAGTAGGCATGTACAGATCGCTTCTGGGCCCCCAAAATGTTGAATTTTTGGGTGTTTTGAGCCTTAATTTGAGATATAAACGGATACTGTAGATGCATGCACATATCGACTTTGATCACCTATAATATCGATTTTGAGCATGTTTTGGGTCTGTATCTTGAAAACATTCTAACTAGGAGTAGGCATGTACAGATCGCTTCTAGGACCCAAAAATAATGAATATTCGGGTGTTTTGACCCTGAATTTGAGATATAAACGGGTACAGATGATGCATGCACATATCGACTTTGGATACATAAAATATCGATTTTCAGCATGTTTTTGCCTGTATCTGAATAGACATGCACAGATCGCTTCTGGGACCCCAAAACATCGAATTTTCGGGTGTTTGAAGCCAGAATTTTAGATATAAACGGGTACAGAAGATGTAAGCACATATCGACTTATGGGCACCTAAAAGATTGATTTTCAGTATGATTTGGGCCTGTATTTTGAAAATATTCTAACACGGAGTAGGCATGTACAGATCTCTTCTGGGACCCAATAATATTGAATTTTCGGGTGTTTTGAGGTTGAATTTCGGATATAAACGGGTGCAGAAGATGCATACACATATCGACTTTTGAGCACCTATAATATCGATTTTGAGCATGTTTTGGGTCTGTATCTTGAAAACATTCTAACTAGGAGTAGGCATGTACAGATCGCTTCTAGGACCCAAAAATAATGAATATTCGGGAGTTTGGAGCCTGAATTTGGAGATATAAACGGGTACAGAAGATGCATGCACATATCGACTTATGGGCACCTAAAAGATCGATTTTCAGTATGTTTTGGGCTTTTATTTTAAAAATACTCTAACACGGAGTAGGCATGTACAGATCGCTTCTAGGACCCAAAAATAAGGAATTATTCGGGTGTTTTGAGCCTGAATTTGAGATATAAACGGGTACAGAAGATGCAGGCACATATCGACTTTGGACACTTAAAATATCGATTTTTAGCATGTTTATAACCAATAATTTGAAAACACTCTAGCACTGAGTAGGCATGTACAGATCGCTTCTAGGACCCCAAAATATCGAATTTTCGGGTGTTTTTAACCTGATTTTAAGATATCGACGTTGGGCACCTAAAAAATTGATTTGTAGCATGTTTTAAGCCTATATTTTGAAAACATTCTAGCACTGAGTAGATAATTATGTACAGATCGCTTCTGGGACCCAAAAATATCGAATTTTCCGGTGTTTTGAGGTTGAATTTGGGATATAAACGGGTGCAGAAGATGCATACACATATTGTCTTTGGGCACCTAAAATATCGATTTTCAGCATGTTTTGGCCTGTATCTGAGTAGGCATGTACAGATCGCTTCTGGGACCCCAAAATATCGAATTTTCGGGTGTTTAGAGCCTGAATTTGAGATATAAACGGGTACAGAAGAAGCATGCACATATCGACTTTTGGGCACCTAAAAGATCGATTTTCAATATGTTTTGGGCATGTATTTTGAAGATACTCTAACACGGAGTAGGCATGTACACATCGCTTCTGGAACCCCAAAATATCGAATTTTCGGTTGTTTTGGGACTGAATTTGCGATATCGATTTTGGGCACCTAACATATCGATTTTTAGCATGTTTTGGGCCTATATTTTGAAAATATTCTAGCACTGAGTAGGCATGTACAGATCGCTTCTGGGACCCCAAAATATCGAATTTTCGGGTGTTTTGAGCCTGAATTTGATATATAAACGGGTACTGAAGATGCATGCACATATCGACTTTTGGGCACCTAAAATATCGGTTTTGAGCTTGTTTTGTGCCTGTATTTTGAAAATACTCTAACACTGAGTAGGCATGTACAGATCGCTTCTGCTTCCTAAACAAAAAAAACGAATTTTCGGTTGTTTTGTCCCTGAATTTGTGATATCGACTTTGGGCACCTAAAATATCGATTTTTAGCTTGTTTTGGGCCTATATTTTAAAAATATTCTAACACTGAGTAGGCATGTACAGATCGCTTCTGAGACCCCAAAATATCGAATTTTCGGGTGTTTTGAGCCTGAATTTGAGATATAAACGGGTACTGAAGATGCATGCACATATCGACTTTTGGGAATCTAGAATATCGATTTTAAGCATGTTTTAGCCTGTATCTGAGTAGGCATGTACAGATCGCTTCTGAAACCCCAAAATATCGAATTTTCGGGTGTTTTGGGCCTGTATTTTAGATATCGATTTTGGGCACTTAAAATATCGATTTTTAGTATGTTTTGAGCCTATATTTTGAAAACATTCTAGCACTGAGTAGGCTTGTACAGATTGCTTCTGGGACCCAAACATATAGAATTTTCGGGTGTTTTGAGCCTGAATTTGAGATATAAACAGGTACAGAAGATGCATGCACATATCAACTTTGGACACTAAAAATATCGATTTTTAGCATGTTTTGAGCCTATATTTTGAAAACATTCTAGCACTGAGTAGGCATGTACAGATCGCTTCTGGGACCCCAAAATATCGAATTTTCGGGTGTTTTGAGCCTGAATTTGAGATATAAACGGGTACTGAAGATGCATGCACATATCGACTTTTGGTCATCTAAAATATCGATTTTAAGCATGTTTTAGCCTGTATCTGAGTAGGCATGTACAGATCGCTTCTGAAACCCCAAAATATCAAATTTTCGGGTGTTTTGGGCCTGTATTTTAGATATCGTTTTTGGCACTAAAAATATCGATTTTTAGCATGTTTTGAGCCTATATTTTGAAAACATTCTAGCACTGAGTAGGCATGTACAGATCGCTTCTGGGACCCAAACATATAGAATTTTCGGGTGTTTTTAGGTTGAATTTGGGATATAAACGGGTGCAGAAGATGCATAGACATATTGACTTTGGGCTCCTAAAATATCGATTTTCAGCATGTTTTGGCCTGTATCTGAGTCGGAATGTACAAATCGCTTCTGGGACCCCAAAATATCGAATTTTTGGGTGTTTGGAGTATGAATTTGAGATATAAACGGGTACGGAAGAGGCATGCACATATCGACTTTTGGGCACCTAAAAGATCGATTTTCAGTATGTTTTGGGCATGTATCTTGAAAATACTCTAACACGGAGTAGGCATGTACACATCGCTTCTGGAACCCCAAAATATTGAAATTTCGGGTGTTTTGGGCCTGAATTTGATATATCGATTTTGGGCACCTAAAATATCGATTTTTAGCATGTTTTGGGCCTATATTTTGAAAATATTCTGTCACGGAGTAGGCATGTACAGATCGCTTCTGGGACCCCAAAATATCGATTTTTCGGGTGTTTTGAGCCTGAATTTGAGATATAAACGGGTACTGAAGATGCATGCACATATCGACTTTTGGGCACCTAAAATATCGATTTTGAGCATGTTTTGTGTCTGTATCTTGAAAACATTCTAACTTGGAGTAGGCATGTACAGATCACTTCTAGGACCCAAAAATAACGAATTTTTGGGTGTTTTGAGCATGAATTCGAGATATAAACGGGTACAGAAGATGCATGCACCTATCAACTTTGGACACTAAAAATATCGATTTTTAGCATGTTTTGAGCCTATATTTTGGAAACATTCTAGCACTGACTAGGCATGGCCAGATCGCTACTGGAACCCAAAAATATAGAATTTTCGGGTGTTTTGAGGATGAATTTAGGATATAAATGGGTGCAGAAGATGAATAGACAATATAATATTGACTTTGGGCTCGTAAAATATCGATTTTTAGCAAGTTTTGGCCTGTATCTGAGTAGGCATGTACAGATCGCTTCTGGGACTCCAAAATATCGAATTTTTGGGTCTTTGGAGCCTAAATTTGGAGATGTAAACGGGTACAGAAGATGAATGCACATATTGACTTTTGGGCACCTAAAAGATCGATTTTCAGTATGTTTGGGGCCTTTAATTTAAAAATACTCTAACACGGAGTAGGCATGTACAGATCGCTTCTCGGACCCAAAAATAATGAATTATTCGGGTGTTTTGAGCCTGAATTTGAGATATAAACGGGTACAGAAGATGCATGCACATATCGACTTTGGACACTTAGAATATCGATTTTTAGCATGTTTTGAGACTATATTTTGAAAACATTCTAGCACTGAATAGGCATGTACAGATCGCTTTTGGGAACCAAAAATATCGAATTTTCGGGGGTTTTGAGGTTGAATTTGGGATATAAACGGGTGAAGAAGATGCATACACATATTGACTTTGGGCACCTAAAATATCGGTTTTCAGCATGTTTTGGCCTGTATCTGAGTAGGCATGTACAGATCGCTTCTGGGATCCCAAAATATCGAATTTTTGGGTGTTTGGAGCCTGAAATTGAGATATAAACGGGTACAGAAGATGCATTCACATATCGACATTTGTGCACCTAAACGATCGATTTTCAGTGTGTTTTGGGCCTGTATTTTGAAAATACTCTAACACGGAGTAGGCATGTACAGATCGCTTCTGTTACCTGAAAGAAAAAACGAATTTTCGGGTGTTTTGAGCCTGAATTTAAGATATCGACTTAGGGCACCTAAAATATAGATTTTTAGCATGTTTTGAGCATATATTTTTAAAAATATTCTAGCACTGAGTAGGCATGTACAGATCGCTTCTGGGACCCCAAAATATCGAATTTTCGGGTGTTTTGACCCTGAATTTGATATATAAACGGGTACTGAAGATGAATGCACATATCGACTTTAGGGCATCTAAAATATCGATTTTAAGCATGTTTTAGCCTGTATCTGAGTAGGCATGTACATATCGCTTCTGAAACCCCAAAATATCGAATTTTCGGGTGTTTTGGGTCTGTATTTGAGATATCGATTTTGGGCACTTAAAATATCGATTTTTACCATGTTTTGAGCCTATATTTTGAAAACATTCTAGCACTGATTAGGCTTGTACAGATTGCTTCTGGGACCCAAAAATATAGAATTTTCGGGTGTTTTGAGCCTGAATTTGAGATATAAACGGGTACTGAAGATGCATACACATATCGACTTTGGACACTTAAAATATCGATTTTTAGCATGTTTTAGCCTGTATCTGAGTAGGCATGTACAGATCGCTTCTAAAACCCCAAAATATCGAATTTTCGGGTGTTTTGGGCCTGAATTTGAGATATCGATTTTGGGCACTTAAAATATCGATTTTTAGCATGTTTTGAGCCTATATTTTGAAAACATTCTAGCGCTGAGTAGGCATGTACATATCGCTTCTGGGACCAAAAAATATCGAATTTTCGTGTGTTTTGAGCCTGAATTTGAGATATCGATTTTGGGCACTAAAAATATCGATTTTTAGCATGTTTTGAGCCTATATTTTGAAAACATTCTAGTGCTGAGTAGGCATGTACATATCGCTTCTGGGACCAAAAAATATCGAATTTTCGGGTGTTTTGAGCCTGAATTTGATATATAAACGGGTACTGAAGATGCATGCACATATCGACCTTTGGGAAACTAAAATATCGATTTTGAGCATGTTTTGTGTCTGTATCTTGAAAACATTCTAACTAGAAGTAGGCATGTACAGACGCTTCTCGGGCCCAAAAATGACGAATTTTTGGGTGTTTTGAGCCTGAATTTGAGATATAAACGAGTACTGATGATGCATGCACATATCGACTTTGGACACTTAAAATATCGATTTTTAGCAAGTTTTGATTCTATATTTTGAAAATATTCTAGCACTGAGTAGGCATGTACAAATTGCTTCTGGGACCCTAAAATATCGAATTTTAGGGTGTTTTGAGCCTGAATTTAAGATATAAACGGGTACTGAAGATGCATGCACATATCGACTTTTGGGCACCTGAAATATTGATTTTGAGCATGTTTTGTGCCTGTATTTTGAAAATACTCTAACACGGAGTAGGCATGTACAGATCGCTTCTGCTTCCTAAACAAAAAAAAACGAATTTTCGGTTGTTTTGCCCCTGAATTTGTGATATCGACTTTGGGCACCTAAAATATCTATTTTTTGCTTGTTTTGGGCCTATATTTTAAAAATATTCTAACACTGAGTAGGCATGTACAGATCGCTTCTGGGACCCCAAAATATCGAATTTTCGGGTGTTTGGAGCCTGATTTCGAGATATAAACGGGTACAGAAGATGCATGCACATATCGACTTTTGGGTTCCTAAAAGATCGGTTTTTAGCATGTTTTGGGCTTTTATTTAAAAAATATTCTAGCACTGAATAGGCATGTACAAATCGTTTCTGGGACCCCAAAATATCGAATTTTCGGGTGTTTTGAGCCTGAATTTGAGATATAAACGGGTACTGAAGATGCATGCACATATCGACTTTTGGGCACCTAAAATATCGATTGTGAGCATGTTTTGTGTCTGTATCTTAAAAACATTCTAACTAGTGTAGGCATGTACAGATCGCTTCTCGGACCCAAAAATAACGAATTTTCGGGTGTTTTGAGCCAGAATTTGAGATATAAACGGGTACAGAAGATGCATGCACATATCGACTTTGGAGACTTAAAATATCGATTTTTAGCATGTTTTAGCCTGTATCTGAGTAGGCATGTACCGATTGCTTCTAAAACCCCAAAATATCGAATTTTCGGGTGTTTTGGGCATGAATTTGTGATATCGACTTTGGGCACCTAAAATATCGATTTTTAGCTTGTTTTGGGCCTATATTTTAAAAATATTCTAACACTGAGTAGGCATGTACAGATCGCTTCTGGGACCCCAAAATATCGAATTTTCGGGTGTTTTGAGCCTGAATTTGAGATATAAACGGATACTGAAGATGAATGCACATATCGACTTTTGGGCATCTAAAATATCGATTTTAAGCATGTTTTAGCCTGTATCTGAGTAGGCATGTACAGATCGCTTTTAAAACCCCAAAATATCGAATTTTCGGGTGTTTTGGGCCTGAATTTGAGATATCGATTTTGGGCACTTAAAATATCGATTTTTAGCATGTTTTGAGCCTATATTTTGAAAACATTCTAGCGCTGAGTAGGCATGTACAGATCGCTTCTGGGACCCCAAAATATCGAATTTTCGGGTGTTTTGAGCCTGAATTTGAGATATAAACGGGTACTGAAGATGCATGCACATATCGACTTTTGAGCACCTAAAATATCGATTTTGAGCATGTTTTGTGTCTGTATCTTAAAAACATTCTAACTAGTGTAGGCATGTACAGATCGCTTCTAGGACCCAAAAATAATGAATTATTCGGGTGTTTTGAGCCTAAATTTGAGATATAAACGGGTACAGAAGATGCATGCACATATCGACTTTGGACACTTAAAATATCAATTTTTAGCATGTTTTGAGCCAATATTTTGAAAACACTCTAGCACTGAGTAGGCATGTACAGATCGCTTCTGGGCCCCCAAAATGTTGAATTTTTGCGTGTTTTGAGCCTTAATTTGAGATATAAACGGATACTGTAGATGCATGCACATATCGACTTTTGAGCACCTATAATATCGATTTTGAGCATGTTTTGGGTCTGTATCTTGAAAACATTCTAATTAGGAGTAGGCATGTACAGATCGCTTCTAGGACCCAAAAATAATGAATATTCGGGTGTTTTGACCCTGAATTTGAGATATAAACGGGTACAGATGATGCATGCACATATCGACTTTGGATACATAAAATATCGATTTTCAGCATGTTTTTGCCTGTATCTGAATAGACATGCACAGATCGCTTCTGGGACCCCAAAACATCGAATTTTCGGGTGTTTGAAGCCAGAATTTTAGATATAAACGGGTACAGAAGATGCAAGCACATATCGACTTATGGGCACCTAAAAGATTGATTTTCAGTATGATTTGGGCCTGTATTTTGAAAATATTCTAACACGGAGTAGGCATGTACAGATCTCTTCTGGGACCCAATAATATTGAATTTTCGGGTGTTTTGAGGTTGAATTTCGGATATAAACGGGTGCAGAAGATGCATACACATATTGACTTTGGGCACATAAAATATCTATTTTCAGCATGTTTTGGCCTGTATCTGAGTAGGCATGTCCAGAACGCTTCTGGGACTCCAAAATATCGAATTTTCGGGAGTTTGAAGCCTGAATTTGGAGATATAAACGGGTACAGAAGATGCATGCACATATCGACTTATGGGCACCTAAAAGATCGATTTTCAGTATGTTTTGGGCTTTTATTTTAAAAATACTCTAACACGGAGTAGGCATGTACAGATCGCTTCTAGGACCCAAAAATAAGGAATTATTCGGGTGTTTTGAGCCTGAATTTGAGATATAAACGGGTACAGAAGATGCAGGCACATATCGACTTTGGACACTTAAAATATCGATTTTTAGCATGTTTATAACCAATATTTTGAAAACACTCTAGCACTGAGTAGGCATGTACAGATCGCTTCTAGGACCCCAAAATATCGAATTTTCGGGTGTTTTTAACCTGATTTTAAGATATCGACGTTGGGCACCTAAAAAATTGATTTGTAGCATGTTTTAAGCCTATATTTTGAAAACATTCTAGCACTTAGTAGATAATTATGTACAGATCGCTTCTGGGACCCAAAAATATCGAATTTTCCGGTGTTTTGAGGTTGAATTTGGGATATAAACGGGTGCAGAAGATGCATACACATATTGTCTTTGGGCACCTAAAATATCGATTTTCAGCATGTTTTGGCCTGTATCTGAGTAGGCATGTACAGATCGCTTCTGGGACCCCAAAATATCGAATTTTCGGGTGTTTAGAGCCTGAATTTGAGATATAAACGGGTACAGAAGAAGCATGCACATATCGACTTTTGGGCACCTAAAAGATCGATTTTCAATATGTTTTGGGCATGTATTTTGAAGATACTCTAACACGGAGTAGGCATGTACACATCGCTTCTGGAACCCCAAAATATCGAATTTTCGGGTGTTTTGGGCCTGAATTTGCGATATCGATTTTGGGCACCTAACATATCGATTTTTAGCATGTTTTGGGCCTATATTTTGAAAATATTCTAGCACTGAGTAGGCATGTACAGATCGCTTCTGGGACCCCAAAATATCGAATTTTCGGGTGTTTTGAGCCTGAATTTGATATATAAACGGGTACTGAAGATGCATGCACATATCGACTTTTGGGCACCTAAAATATCGGTTTTGAGCTTGTTTTGTGCCTGTATTTTGAAAATACTCTAACACTGAGTAGGCATGTACAGATCGCTTCTGCTTCCTAAACAAAAAAAACGAATTTTCGGTTGTTTTGTCCCTGAATTTGTGATATCGACTTTGGGCACCTAAAATATCGATTTTTAGCTTGTTTTGGGCCTATATTTTAAAAATATTCTAACACTGAGTAGGCATGTACAGATCGCTTCTGAGACCCCAAAATATCGAATTTTCGGGTGTTTTGAGCCTGAATTTGAGATATAAACGGGTACTGAAGATGCATGCACATATCGACTTTTGGGAATCTAGAATATCGATTTTAAGCATGTTTTAGCCTGTATCTGAGTAGGCATGTACAGACAGCTTCTGAAACCCCAAAATATCGAATTTTCGGGTGTTTTGGGCCTGTATTTTAGATATCGATTTTGGGCACTTAAAATATCGATTTTTAGTATGTTTTGAGCCTATCTTTTGAAAACATTCTAGCACTGAGTAGGCTTGTACAGATTGCTTCTGGGACCCAAACATATAGAATTTTCGGGTGTTTTGAGCCTGAATTTGAGATATAAACAGGTACAGAAGATGCATGCACATATCAACTTTGGACACTAAAAATATCGATTTTTAGCATGTTTTGAGCCTATATTTTGAAAACATTCTAGCACTGAGTAGACATGTACAGATCGCTTCTGGGACCCCAAAATATCGAATTTTCGGGTGTTTTGAGCCTGAATTTGAGATATAAACGGGTACTGAAGATGCATGCACATATCGACTTTTGGTCATCTAAAATATCGATTTTAAGCATGTTTTAGCCTGTATCTGAGTAGGCATGTACAGATCGCTTCTGAAACCCCAAAATATCAAATTTTCGGGTGTTTTGGGCCTGTAATTTAGATATCGTTTTTGGCACTAAAAATATCGATTTTTAGCATGTTTTGAGCCTATATTTTGAAAACATTCTAGCACTGAGTAGGCATGTACAGATCGCTTCTGGGACCCAAACATATAGAATTTTCGGGTGTTTTTAGGTTGAATTTGGGATATAAACGGGTGCAGAAGATGCATAGACATATTGACTTTGGGCTCCTAAAATATCGATTTTCAGCATGTTTTGGCCTGTATCTGAGTCGGAATGTACAAATCGCTTCTGGGACCCCAAAATATCGAATTTTTGGGTGTTTGGAGTATGAATTTGAGATATAAACGGGTACGGAAGAGGCATGCACATATCGACTTTTGGGCACCTAAAAGATCGATTTTCAGTATGTTTTGGGCATGTATCTTGAAAATACTCTAACACGGAGTAGGCATGTACACATCGCTTCTGGAACCCCAAAATATTGAAATTTCGGGTGTTTTGGGCCTGAATTTGATATATCGATTTTGGGCACCTAAAATATCGATTTTTAGCATGTTTTGGGCCTATATTTTGAAAATATTCTGTCACGGAGTAGGCATGTACAGATCGCTTCTGGGACCCCAAAATATCGATTTTTCGGGTGTTTTGAGCCTGAATTTGAGATATAAACGGGTACTGAAGATGCATGCACATATCGACTTTTGGGCACCTAAAATATCGATTTTGAGCATGTTTTGTGTCTGTATCTTGAAAACATTCTAACTTGGAGTAGGCATGTACAGATCACTTCTAGGACCCAAAAATAACGAATTTTTGGGTGTTTTGAGCATGAATTCGAGATATAAACGGGTACAGAAGATGCATGCACCTATCAACTTTGGACACTAAAAATATCGATTTTTATTATGTTTTGAGCCTATATTTTGGAAACATTCTAGCACTGACTAGGCATGGCCAGATTGCTACTGGAACCCAAAAATATAGAATTTTCGGGTGTTTTGAGGATGAATTTAGGATATAAATGGGTGCAGAAGATGAATAGACAATATAATATTGACTTTGGGCTCGTAAAATATCGATTTTTAGCAAGTTTTGGCCTGTATCTGAGTAGGCATGTACAGATCGCTTCTGGGACTCCAAAATATCGAATTTTTGGGTCTTTGGAGCCTAAATTTGGAGATGTAAACGGGTACAGAAGATGAATGCACATATTGACTTTTGGGCACCTAAAAGATCGATTTTCAGTATGTTTGGGGCCTTTAATTTAAAAATACTCTAACACGGAGTAGGCATGTACAGATCGCTTCTCGGACCCAAAAATAATGAATTATTCGGGTGTTTTGAGCCTGAATTTGAGATATAAACGGGTACAGAAGATGCATGCACATATCGACTTTGGACACTTAGAATATCGATTTTTAGCATGTTTTGAGACTATATTTTGAAAACATTCTAGCACTGAGTAGGCATGTACAGATCGCTTTTGGGAACCAAAAATATCGAATTTTCGGGGGTTTTGAGGTTGAATTTGGGATATAAACGGTTGAAGAAGATGCATACACATATTGACTTTGGGCACCTAAAATATCGGTTTTCAGCATGTTTTGGCCTGTATCTGAGTAGGCATGTACAGATCGCTTCTGGGATCCCAAAATATCGAATTTTTGGGTGTTTGGAGCCTGAAATTGAGATATAAACGGGTACAGAAGATGCATTCACATATCGACATTTGTGCACCTAAACGATCGATTTTCAGTGTGTTTTGGGCCTGTATTTTGAAAATACTCTAACACGGAGTAGGCATGTACAGATCGCTTCTGTTACCTGAAAGAAAAAACGAATTTTCGGGTGTTTTGAGCCTGAATTTAAGATATCGACTTAGGGCACCTAAAATATAGATTTTTAGCATGTTTTGAGCATATATTTTTAAAAATATTCTAGCACTGAGTAGGCATGTACAGATCGCTTCTGGGACCCCAAAATATCGAATTTTCGGTTGTTTTGACCCTGAATTTGATATATAAACGGGTACTGAAGATGAATGCACATATCGACTTTAGGGCATCTAAAATATCGATTTTAAGCATGTTTTAGCCTGTATCTGAGTAGGCATGTACATATCGCTTCTGAAACCCCAAAATATCGAATTTTCGGGTGTTTTGGGCCTGTATTTGAGATATCGATTTTGGGCACTTAAAATATCGATTTTTACCATGTTTTGAGCCTATATTTTGAAAACATTCTAGCACTGATTAGGCTTGTACAGATTGCTTCTGGGACCCAAACATATAGAATTTTCGGGTGTTTTGAGCCTGAATTTGAGATATAAACGGGTACTGAAGATGCATACACATATCGACTTTGGACACTTAAAATATCGATTTTTAGCATGTTTTAGCCTGTATCTGAGTAGGCATGTACAGATCGCTTCTAAAACCCCAAAATATCGAATTTTCGGGTGTTTTGGGCCTGAATTTGAGATATCGATTTTGGGCACTTAAAATATCGATTTTTAGCATATTTTGAGCCTATATTTTGAAAACATTCTAGCGCTGAGTAGGCATGTACATATCGCTTCTGGGACCAAAAAATATCGAATTTTCGTGTGTTTTGAGCCTGAATTTGAGATATCGATTTTGGGCACTAAAAATATCGATTTTTAGCATGTTTTGAGCCTATATTTTGAAAACATTCTAGCGCTGAGTAGGCATGTACATATCGCTTCTGGGACCAAAAAATATCGAATTTTCGGGTGTTTTGAGCCTGAATTTGATATATAAACGGGTACTGAAGATGCATGCACATATCGACCTTTGGGAAACTAAAATATCGATTTTGAGCATGTTTTGTGTCTGTATCTTGAAAACATTCTAACTAGAAGTAGGCATGTACAGACGCTTCTCGGGCCCAAAAATGACGAATTTTTGGGTGTTTTGAGCCTGAATTTGAGATATAAACGAGTACTGATGATGCATGCACATATCGACTTTGGACACTTAAAATATCGATTTTTAGCAAGTTTTGATTCTATATTTTGAAAATATTCTAGCACTGAGTAGGCATGTACAAATTGCTTCTGGGACCCTAAAATATCGAATTTTAGGGTGTTTTGAGCCTGAATTTAAGATATAAACGGGTACTGAAGATGCATGCACATATCGACTTTTGGGCACCTGAAATATTGATTTTGAGCATGTTTTGTGCCTGTATTTTGAAAATACTCTAACACGGAGTAGGCATGTACAGATCGCTTCTGCTTCCTAAACAAAAAAAAACGAATTTTCGGTTGTTTTGCCCCTGAATTTGTGATATCGACTTTGGGCACCTAAAATATCTATTTTTTGCTTGTTTTGGGCCTATATTTTAAAAATATTCTAACACTGAGTAGGCATGTACAGATCGCTTCTGGGACCCCAAAATATCGAATTTTCGGGTGTTTGGAGCCTGATTTCGAGATATAAACGGGTACAGAAGATGCATGCACATATCGACTTTTGGGTTCCTAAAAGATCGGTTTTTAGCATGTTTTGGGCTTTTATTTAAAAAATATTCTAGCACTGAGTAGGCATGTACAAATCGTTTCTGGGACCCCAAAATATCGAATTTTCGGGTGTTTTGAGCCTAAATTTGAGATATAAACGGGTACTGAAGATGCATGCACATATCGACTTTTGGGCACCTAAAATATCGATTGTGAGCATGTTTTGTGTCTGTATCTTAAAAACATTCTAACTAGTGTAGGCATGTACAGATCGCTTCTCGGACCCAAAAATAACGAATTTTCGGGTGTTTTGAGCCAGAATTTGAGATATAAACGGGTACAGAAGATGCATGCACATATCGACTTTGGACACTTAAAATATCGATTTTTAGCATGTTTTAGCCTGTATCTGAGTAGGCATGTACCGATTGCTTCTAAAACCCCAAAATATCGAATTTTCGGGTGTTTTGGGCATGAATTTGTGATATCGACTTTGGGCACCTAAAATATCGATTTTTAGCTTGTTTTGGGCCTATATTTTAAAAATATTCTAACACTGAGTAGGCATGTACAGATCGCTTCTGGGACCCCAAAATATCGAATTTTCGGGTGTTTTGAGCCTGAATTTGAGATATAAACGGATACTGAAGATGAATGCACATATCGACTTTTGGGCATCTAAAATATCGATTTTAAGCATGTTTTAGCCTGTATCTGAGTAGGCATGTACAGATCGCTTTTAAAACCCCAAAATATCGAATTTTCGGGTGTTTTGGGCCTGAATTTGAGATATCGATTTTGGGCACTTAAAATATCGATTTTTAGCATGTTTTGAGCCTATATTTTGAAAACATTCTAGCGCTGAGTAGGCATGTACAGATCGCTTCTGGGACCCCAAAATATCGAATTTTCGGGTGTTTGGAGCCTGATTTTGAGATATAAACGGGTACAGAAGATGCATGCACATATCGACTTTTGGGCTCCTAAAAGATCGGTTTTTAGCATGTTTTGGGCCTTTATTTAAAAAATATTCTAGCACTGAGTAGGCATGTACAAATCGTTTTTGGGACCCGAAAATATCGAATTTTCGGGTGTTTTGAGCCTGAATTTGAGATATAAACGGGTACTGAAGATGCATGCACATATCGACTTTTGAGCACCTAAAATATCGATTTTGAGCATGTTTTGTGTATGTATCTTAAAAACATTCTAACTAGTGTAGGCATGTACAGATCGCTTCTCGGACCCAAAAATAACGAATTTTCGGGTGTTTTGAGCCAGAATTTGAGATATAAACGGGTACAGAAGATGCATGCACATATCGACTTTGGACACTTAAAATATCGATTTTTAGCATGTTTTAGCCTGTATCTGAGTAGGCATGTACAGATCGCTTCTAAAACCCCAAAATATCGAATTTTCGGGTGTTTTGGGCCTGAATTTGAGATATCGATTTTGGGCACTTAAAATATCGATTTTTAGCATGTTTTGAGCCTATATTTTGAAAACATTCTAGCGCTGAGTAGGCATGTACAGATCGCTTCTGGGACCCCAAAATATCGAATTTTCGGGTGTTTGGAGCCTGATTTTGAGATATAAACGGGTACAGAAGATGCATGCACATATCGACTTTTGGGCTCCTAAAAGATCGATTTTTAGCATGTTTTGGGCCTTTATTTAAAAAATATTTTAGCACTGAGTAGGCATGTACAAATCGTTTCTGGGACCCCAAAATATCGAATTTTCGGGTGTTTTGAGCCTGAATTTGAGATATAAACGGGTACTGAAGATGCATGCACATATCGACTTTTGGGCACCAAAAATATCGATTTTGAGCATGTTTTTGTGTCTGTATCTTAAAAACATTCTAACTAGTGTAGGCATGTACAGATCGCTTCTCGGACCCAAAAATAACGAATTTTTGGGTGTTTTGAGCATGAATTCGAGATATAAACGGGTACAGAAGATGCATGCACCTTTCAACTTTGGACACTAAAAATATCGATTTTTAGCATGTTTTGAGCCTATATTTTGAAAACATTCTAGCACTGACTAGGCATGGCCAGATCGCTACAGGATCCCAAAAATATAGAATTTTCGGGTGTTTTGAGGATGAATTTAGGATATAAACGGGTGCAGAAGATGCATGCACATATCGACTTTTGGTCACCTAAAAGATCGATTTTCAGTATGTTTTGGGCCTTTATTTTAAAAATACTCTAACACGGAGTAGGCATGTACAGATCGCTTCTCGGACCCAAAAATAATGAATTATTCGGGTGTTTTGAGCCTGAATTTGAGATATAAACGGGTACAGAAGATGCATGCACATATCGACTTTGGACACTTAAAATATCGATTTTTAGCATGTTTTGAGCCAATATTTTGAAAACACTCTAGCACTGAGTAGGCATGTATAGATTGCTTCTGGGACCCCAAAATTTCGAATTTTAGGGTGTTTGGAGCATGAATTTGAGAAAAAAACGGGTTCAGAAGATGCATGCACATATCGAGTTTTAAGCACCTAAACGATCGATTTTCAGTATGTTTTGGGCCTTTTTTTTTTAAATACTCTAACAGGGAGTAGGCATGTACAGATCGCTTCTAGGACCCCAAAATATCGAATTTGCGGGTTTTTTTAACCTTATTTTAAGATATCGACTTTGGGCACCTAAAATATCGATTTTTAGCATGTTTTGAGCCAATATTTTGAAAACATTCTAGCACTGAGTAGGCATGTACAGATCGCTTCTGGGACCCCAAAATATCGAATTTTCGGGTGTTTTAAGCTTGAATTTGAGATATAAACGGATACTGAAGATGCATGCACATACCGACTTTTGAGCACCTAAAATATCGATTTTGACCATGTTTTGGGTCTGTATCTTGAAAACATTCTAACTAGGACTAGGCATGTACAGATCGCTTCTAGGACCCAAAAATAACGAATATTCGGGTGTTTTGAGCCTGAATTTGAGATATAAACGGGTACAGATGATGCATGCACATATCGACTTTGGATACATAAAATATCGATTTTCAGCATGTTTTGGCCTGTATCTGAGTAGGCATGTACAGATCGCTTCTGGGATCCCAAAATATTGAATTTTTGGGTGTTTGTAGCCTGAAATTGAGATATAAACGGGTACAGAAGATGCATTCACATATCGACTTTTGTGCACCTAAAAGATTGATTTTCAGTATGTTTTGGGCCTGTATTTTGAAAATATTCTAACACGGAGTAGGCATGGACAGATCTCTTCAGGGACCCAAAAATATTGAATTTTCGGGTGTTTTGAGGTTGAATTTCGGATATAAACGGGTGCAGAAGATGCATACACATATTGACTTTGGGCACCTAAAATATCGATTTTCAGCATGTTTTGGCCTGTATCTGAGTAGGCATGTACAGATCGCTTCTGGGACTCCAAAATATCGAATTTTCGGGTGTTTGGAGCCGGAATTTGGAGATATAAACGGGTACAGAAGATGAATGCACATATTGACTTTTGGGCACCTAAAAGATCGATTTTCAGTATGTTTTGGGCCTTTAATTTAAAAATACTCTAACACGGAGTAGGCATGTACAGATCGCTTCTCGGACCCAAAAATAATGAATTATTCGGGTGTTTTGAGCCTGAATTTGAGATATAAACGGGTACAGAAGATGCATGCACATATCGACTTTGGACACTTAGAATATCGATTTTTAGCATGTTTTGAGACTATAATTTGAAAACATTCTAGCACTGAGTAGGCATGTACAGATCGCTTCTGGGAACCAAAAATATCGAATTTTCGGGGGTTTTGAGGTTGAATTTGGGATATAAACGGGTGAAGAAGATGCATACACATATTGACTTTGGGCACCTAAAATATCGGTTTTCAGTATGTTTTGGCCTGTATCTGAGTAGGCATGTACAGATCGCTTCTGGGATCCCAAAATATCGAATTTTTGGGTGTTTGGAGCCTGAAATTGAGATATAAACGGGTACAGAAGATGCATTCACATATCGACTTCTGTGCACCTAAACGATCGATTTTCAGTGTGTTTTGGGCCTGTATTTTGAAAATACTCTAACACGGAGTAGGCATGTACAGATCGCTTCTGTTACCTGAAAGAAAACACGAATTTTCGGGTGTTTTGAGCCTGAATTTAAGATATCGACTTAGGGCACCTAAAATATCGATTTTTAGCATGTTTTGAGCATATATTTTTAAAAATATTCTAGCACTGGGTAGGCATGTACAGATCGCTTCTGGGACCCCAAAATATCGAATTTTCGGGTGTTTTGAGCCTGAATTTGATATATAAACGGGTACTGAAGATGCATGCACATATCGACTTTTGGGAACCTAAAATATCGATTTTGAGCATGTTTTGTGTCTGTATTTTGAAAACATTCTAACTAGGAGTAGGCATGTACAGATCGCTTCTCGGACCCAAAAATAATGAATTATTCGGGTGTTTTGAGCCTGAATTTGAGATATAAACGAGTACAGATGATGCATGCACATATCGACTTTGGACACTTAAAATATCGATTTTTAGCAAGTTTTGAGACTATATTTTGAAAATATTCTAGCACTGAGTAGGCATGTACAAATTGCTTCTGGGACCCTAAAATATAGAATTTTCGGGTGTTTTGAGCCTGAATTTAAGATATAAACGGGTACTGAAGATGCATGCACATATCGACTTTTGGGCACCTGAAATATTGATTTTGAGCATGTTTTGTGCCTGTATTTTGAAAATACTCTAACACGGAGTAGGCATGTACAGATCGCTTCTGCTTCCTAAACAAAAAAAAACGAATTTTCGGTTGTTTTGTCCCTGAATTTGTGATATCGACTTAGGGCACCTAAAATATCGATTTTTAGCTTGTTTTGGGCCTATATTTTAAAAATATTCTAACACTGAGTAGGCATGTACAGATCGCTTCTGGGACCCCAAAATATCGAATTTTCGGGTGTTTTGAGCCTGAATTTGAGATATAAACGGGTACTGAAGATGAATGCACATATCGACTTTTGGGCATCTAAAATATTGATTTTAAGCATGTTTTAGCCTGTATCTGAGTAGGCATGTACAGATCGCTTCTGAAACTCCAAAATATTGAATTTTCGGGTGTTTTGGGCCTGTATTTGAGATATCGATTTTGGGCACTTAAAATATCGATTTTTACCATGTTTTGAGCCTATATTTTGAAAACATTCTAGCACTGATTAGGCTTGTACAGATTGCTTCTGGGACCCAAACATATAGAATTTTCGGGTGTTTTGAGCCTGAATTTGAGATATAAACGGGTACTTAAGATGCATACACATATCGACTTTGGACACTTAAAATATCGATTTTTAGCATGTTTTAGCCTGTATCTGAGTAGGCATGTACAGATCGCTTCTAAAACCCCAAAATATCGAATTTTCGGGTGTTTTGGGCCTGAATTTGAGATATCGATTTTGGGCACTTAAAATATCGATTTTTAGCATGTTTTGAGCCTATATTTTGAAAACATTCTAGCGCTGAGTAGGCATGTACAGATCGCTTCTGGGACCCCAAAATATCGAATTTTCGGGTGTTTGGAGCCTGATTTTGAGATATAAACGGGTACAGAAGATGCATGCACATATCGACTTTTGGGCTCCTAAAAAATCGGTTTTTAGCATGTTTTGGGCCTTTATTTAAAAAATATTCTAGCACTGAGTAGGCATGTACAAATCGTTTCTGGTACCCAAAAATATCGAATTTTCGGGTGTTTTGAGCCTGAATTTGAGATATAAACGGGTACTGAAGATGCATGCACATATCGACTTTTGGGCACCTAAAATATCGATTTTGAGCATGTTTTGTGTCTGTATCTTAAAAACATTCTAACTAGTGTAGGCATGTACAGATCGCTTCTCGGACCCAAAAATAACGAATTTTCGGGTGTTTTGAGCCAGAATTTGAGATATAAACGGGTACAGAAGATGCATGCATATATCGACTTTGGACACTTAAAATATCGATTTTTAGCATGTTTTGAGCCTATATTTTGAAAACATTCTAGCACTGAGTAGGTATGTACAGATCGCTTCTTTGAACTAAATATATCG
The DNA here is from genome assembly GCA_033782935.1 of Petrolisthes cinctipes. Taxonomy (NCBI): domain Eukaryota; kingdom Metazoa; phylum Arthropoda; class Malacostraca; order Decapoda; family Porcellanidae; genus Petrolisthes; species Petrolisthes cinctipes. The sequence continues at coordinate 646,163 of JAWQEG010000781.1, read as the reverse complement.
AATTTTTGAGAGTTTTGAGGTTGAATTTGGGATATAAACGGGTGCAGAATATGCATACACATTTTGACTTTGCGCACCTAAAAGATCGATTTTTAGTATGTTTTGGGCCTGTATTTTGAAAATACTCTAACACAGAGTAGGCATGTAGAGATCGCTTCTGGGACCCAAAAATAACGAATTTTCGGGTGTTTTGAGCCTGAATTTGAGATATAAACGGGTACAGAAGATGCATGCACACATCGACTTTGGACACTTAATGAAAATATCGATTTTTTAGCATGTTTTGAGCCTATATTTTGAAAACATTCTAGCACTGAGTAGGCATGTACAGATCGCTTCTGGGACCCAAAAATATCGAATTTTCGGGTGTTTTCTGGTTGAATTTGGGATATAAACGTGTGCAGAAGATACATACACATATTGACTTTGGGCACCTAAAATATCGATTTTCAGCATGTTTTGGCTTGTATCTGAGTAGGCATGTATAGATCGCTTCTATGACCCCAAAATAACGAATTTTTGGGTGTTTGGAGCCTGAATTTGAGATATAAACGGGTACATAAGAATCATGCACATATTGACTTTTGGGCACATAAAAGATCGATTTTCAGTATGTTTTGGGCATGTATTTTGAAGATACTCTAACACGGAGTAGGCATGTACACATCGCTTCCGGAACCCCAAAATATCGAAATTTTGGGTGTTTTGATCCTGAATTTGAGATATCGATTTTGGGCACCTAAAATTTCGATTTTTAGCATGTTTAGGGCCTATATTTTGAAAATATTCTAGCACTGAGTAGGCTTGTACAGATTGCTTCTGGGACCCCAAAATATTGAATTTTTGGGTGTTTTGAGCCTGAATTTGAGATATAAACAGGTACAGAAGATGCATGCACATATCGACTTTTGGGCACATAAATTATCGATTTTGAGCATGTTTTGTGTCTGTATCTTGAAAACATTCTTACTTGGAGTAGGCATGTACAGATCACTTCTAGGACCCAAAAATAACGAATTTTTGGGTGTTTTAAGCCTGAATTCGAGACATAAACGGGTACAGAAGATGCATGCACATATCGACTTTGGACACTTAAAATATCGATTTTTAGCATGTTTTGAGCCTATATTTTGAAAACATTCTAGCACTGAGTAGGTATGTACAGATCGCTTCTTTGAACTTAAAATATCGAATTTTCGGGGGTTTTGAGGTTGAATTTGGGATATAAACGGGTGCAGAATATGCATACACATTTTGACTTTGCGCACCTAAAAGATCGATTTTCAGTATGTTTTGGGCCTGTATTTTGAAAATACTCTAACACAGAGTAGGCATGTAGAGATCGTTTCTGGGACCCAAAAACAACGAATTTTCGGGTGTTTTGAGCCTGAATTTGAGATATAAACGGGTACAGAAGATGCATGCACACATCGACTTTGGACACTTAAAATATCGATTTTTAGCATGTTTTGAGCCTATATTTTGAAAACATTCTAGCACTGAGTAGGCATGTACAGATCGCTTCTGGGACCCAAAAATATCGAATTTTCGGGTGTTTTAAGGTTGAATTTGGGATATAAACGGGTGCAGAAGATGCATGCACATATTGACGTAGTTCACCTATAATATCGATTTTCTGCATGTTTTGGCCTGTATCTGAGTAGGCATGTACAGATCACTTCTAGGACCCAAAAATAACGAATTTTTGGGTGTTTTAAGCCTAAATTCGAGATATAAACGGTTACAGACGATGCATGCACATATCAACTTTGGACACTAAAAATATCGATTTTTAGCATGTTTTGGGCCTATATTTTGAAAACATTCTAGCACTGAGTAGGCATGTACAGATCGCTACTGGAACCCAAAAATATAGAATTTTCGGGTGTTTTGAGGATGAATTTAGGATATAAACGGGTGCAGAAGATGAATAGACATATTGACTTTGGGCTCGTAAAATATCGATTTTCAGCATGTTTTGGCCTGTATCTGAGTAGGCATGTACAGATCGCTTATGGGACCCCAAAATATCGAATTTTTGGGTGTTTGGAGCCTGAATTTGAGATATAAACGGGTACAGAAGATGCATGCACATATCGACTTTTGGGCTCCTAAAAAATCGATTTTTAGCATGTTTTGGGCCTATATTTGAAAAATATTCTAGCACTGAGTAGGCATGTACAAATCGTTTCTGGGACCCCAAAATATCGAATTTTCGGGTGTTTTGAGCCTGAATTTGATATATAAACGGGTACTGAAGATTCATGCACATATCGACTTTTGGGAACCTAAAATATCGATTTTGAGTATGTTTTGTATCTGTATCTTGAAAACATTCTAACTAGGAGTAGGCAAGTACAGATCGCTTCTCGGACCCAAAAATAACGAATTTTCGGGTGTTTTGAGCCAGAATTTGAGATATAAACGGGTACAGAAGATGCATGCACATATCGACTTTGGACACTTAAAATATCGATTTTTAGCATGTTTTGAGCCTATATTTTGAAAACATTTTAGCACTGAGTAGGTATGTACAGATCGCTTCTTTGAACTAAAAATATCGAATTTTCGGGAGTTTTGAGGTTGAATTTGGGATATAAACGGGTGCAGAATATGCATACACATTTTGACTTTGCGCACCTAAAAGATCGATTTTCAGTATGTTTTGGGCCTGTATTTTGAAAATACTCTAACACAGAGTAGGCATGTAGAGATCGTTTCTGGGACACAAAAACAACGAATTTTCGGGTGCTTTGAGCCTGAATTTGAGATATAAACGGGTACAGAAGATGCATGCACACATCGACTTTGGACACTTAAAATATCGATTTTTAGCATGTTTTGAGCCTATATTTTGAAAACATTCTAGCACTGAGTAGGCATGTACAGATCGTTTCTGGGACCCAAAAATATCGAATTTTCGGGTGTTTTAAGGTTGAATTTGGGATATAAACGGGTGCAGAAGATGCATGCACATATTGACGTAGTGCACCTATAATATCGATTTTCTGCATGTTTTGGCCAGTATCTGAGTAGGCATGTACAGATCGCTTCTGGGACCCAAAAATAACGAATTTTCGGGTGTTTTGTGCCTGAATTTGAGATATAAACGGGTACTGAAGATGCATGCACATATCGACTTTTTAGCAAGTAAAATATCGATTTTGAGCATGTTTTGTGTCTGTATCTTGAAAACATTCTAACTAGGAGTAGGCATGTACAGATCGCTTCTCGGACCCAAAAATTACGAATTTTCGGGTGTTTTGAGCCAGAATTTGAGATATAAACGGGTACAGAAGATGAATGCACATATCGAGTTTGGAAACTTAAAATATCGATTTTTAGCATGTTTTTAAGCCTATATTCTGAAAACGTTCTAGCACTGAGTAGACACCTACAGATCGCTTCTGGGACCCCAAAATATCGAATTTTCATGTGTTTTGAGCCTGAATTTGAGATATAAACAGGTACTGAAGATTCATGCACATTTTGACTTTTGGGCACCTAAAATATCGATTTTGAGCATGTTTTGGGTCTGTATCTTGAAAACATTCTAACTAGGAGTAGGCATGTACAGACCGCTTCTAGGACCCAAAAATAACGAATTTCCGGGTGTTTTGAGCCTGAAAATGAGATATTTACGGGTACAGAAGATGCATCCACATATCGACTTTGGACACTTAAAATATCGATTTTTAGCATGTTTTGAGCCTATATTTTGAAAACATTCTAGCACTAAGTAGGCATGTACAGATCGCTTCTGGGACCCAAAAATATCGAATTTTCGGGTGTTTTGAGGTTGAATTTGGGATATAAACGGGTGCAGAAGATGCATACACATATTGACTTTGGGCACCTAAAATATCGATTTTCAGCATGTTTTGGCCTGTATCTGAGTAGGCATGTACAGATTGCTTCTAGGACCTCAAAATACCGGATTTTCGGGTATTTTGAGCCTGAATTTGAGATATAAACGGGAACAGAAGATTCATGAACATATCGACTTTTGGGCCCCTAAAATATCGATTTTGAGCATGTTTGGTGTCTGTATCTTGAAAACATTCTAACTAGGAGTAGGCACATACAGATTGCTTCTCGGACCCAAAAATAACGAATTTTCGGGTGTTTTGAGCCTGAATTTGAGATGTAAACGGGTACAGAAGATGCATGCACATATCGACTTTGGACACTTAAAATATCGATTTTTAGCATGTTTTCAGCCTATATTTTGAAAACATTCTAGCACTGAGTAGGCATGTACAGATCGCTTCAGGGACTCAACAATATAGAATTTTCGGGTGTTTTGAGGTTGAATTTGGGATATAAACAGGTGCTGAAGATGCATAGACATATTGACTTTGGGCTCCTAAAATATCGATTTTCAGCATGTTTTGGCCTGTATTTGAGTAGGCATGTACAGATCGCTTATGGGACCCCAAAATATCGAATTTTTGCGTGTTCGGAGCTTGAATTTGAGATATAAACGGGTACAGAAGATGCATGCACATATCGACTTTTGGGCACCTAAAACATCGATTTTCAGTATGTTTTGGGTCTGTATTTTAAAAATACTCTAACACGGAGTAGTCATGTACAGATCGCTTCTGTTACCTAAAAAAAAAACGAATTTTAGGGTGTTTTGGGCCTGAATTTGAGATATCGACTTAGGACACCTCACATATTGATTTTTAGCATGTTTTGGGGCTATTTTTTGAAATATTCTAGCACTGAGTAGGCATGTACAGTTTACTTCTGGGACCCCAAAATATCGAATTTTCGGGTGTTTTGAGCCTGAACTAGAGATATAAACGGGTACTGAAGATGCAGGCACATAACGACTTTTTGGCACCTAAAATATCGATTTTAAGCATGTTTTGTGTCTGTATCTTGAAAACATTCTAACTAGGAGTAGGCATGTACAGATTGCTTCTCGGACCCAAAAATAACGAATTTTCGGGTGCTTTGAGCCTGAATTTGAGATATAAACGGGTACCAAAGATGCATGCACATATTGACTTTGGACACTTAAAATATCGATTTTTAGCATTTTTTGAGCCTATATTTTGAAAACATTCTAGCACTGAGTAGGCATGCACAGATTGCTTCAGGGACCCAACAATATAGAATTTTTGGGTGTTTTGAGGTTGAATTTGGGATATAAACAGGTGAAGAAGATACATAGACATATTGACTTTGGGCTCCTAAAATATCGATTTTCAGTATGTTTTGGCCTGTATCTGAGTAGGCATGTACAGATCGCTTATGGGCCCCCAAAATATCGAATTTTTGCTTGTTTGGAGCCTGAATTTGAGATATAAACGGGTACAGAAGATGCATGCACATATCGACTTTTGGGCACCTAAAAGATCGATTTTCAGTATGTTTTGGGCCTGTATTTTAAAAATACTCTAACACGGAGTAGGCATGTACAGATCGCTTCTGTTGCCTAAAAAAAACGAATTTTCGGGTGTTTTGGACCTGAATATGAGATATCGACTTAGAGCACCTAAAATATCGATTTTTAGCATGTTTTGGCCCTATTTTTAAAAAATATTCTAGCACTGAGTAGGCATGTACAGATCGCTTCTGGGACCCCAAAATATCGAATTTTCGGGTGTTTTGAGGTTGAATTTGAGATATAAACGGGTACAAAAGATGCATTCACATATCGACTTTGGACACTGAAAATATCGATTTTGAGCATGTTTTGTGTCTGTATTTTGAAAACATTCTAGCACTGAGTAGGCAGGTACAGATCGCTTCTGGGAACCAAAAATATCGAATTTTCGGGTGTTTTGAGCATGAATTTGAGATATCAACGGGTACTGAAGATGCATGCAAATATCGACTTTTTGGCACCTAAAATGTCAATTTTGAGCATGCTTTGGGTCTGTATCTTGAAAACATTCTAACTAGGAGTAGGCAAGTACAGATCGCTTTTAGGACCCAAAAATAACGAATTTTCGGGTGGTTTGGGCCTGAATTTGAGATATAAACGGGTACAGAAGATGCATGCACATATCGACTTAAGACACTTAAAATATCGATTTTTTAGCATGTTTTGAGCCTATATTTTAAAAACTTTCTAGCACTGAGTAGGCATGTAAAATCGCTTCTGGGAACCAAAAATATCGAATTTTCGGGTGTTTTGAGGTTGAATTTGGGATATAAACGGGTGCAGAAGATGCATACACATATTGACTTTGGGCACCTAAAATATCGATTTCCAGTATGTTTTGGCCTTTATCTGAGTAGGCATGTACAGATCGCTTCTGGGACCCCAAAATATTGAATTTTCGGGTGTTTGGAGCCTGAATTTGAGATATAAACAGGTACAGAAGATGAATGCACATATCGACTTTTGGGCACCTAAAAGATCGATTTTCAGTATGTTTTGGGCCTGTATTTTGAAAATACTCTAACACGGAGTAGGCATGTACAGATCGCTTCTGAGACCCAAAAATATCGAATTTTCGGGTGTTTTGAGCCTGAATTTGAGATATAAACGAGTACTGAAGATTCATGCACGTATCGACTTTTGGACACCTAAAAAATCGATTTTCAGTATGTTTTGGGCCTGTATTTTGAAAATACTCTAACAAGGAATAGGCCTTGTACAGATCGCTTCTGGGACCCAAAAATATCGAATTTTCGGGTGTTTTGAGCATGAATTTGAGATATCGACTTTGGGCACGTAAAATATAGATTTTTAGCATGTTTTGGGCCTATATTTTGAAAATATTCTAGCACTGAGTAGGCACCTACAGATCGGTTCTGGGACCCCAAAATATCGAATTTTCGGGTGTTTTGAGCCTCAATTTTAGATATAAACGGGTACTGAAGATTCTTGCACATATCGACTTTTGGGCACCTAAAATATCGATTTTGAGCATGTTTTGGGTCTGTATCTTGAAAACATTCTAACTAGGAGTAGGCATGTACAGATCGCTTCTAGGGCCCAAAAATAACGAATTTTCGGGTGTTTTGAGCCTGAATTCGAGATATAAACGGGTACAGAAGATGCATACACATATCGAATTTGGATACTTAAAATATCGATTTTTAGCATGTTTTTAGCATATACTTTGAAAACATTCTAGCACTGAGTAGGCATGTACAGATCGCTTCTGTTACCTAAAAAAAAACGATTTTTCGGGTGTTTTGGGCCTGAATTTGAGATATAAACGGGTACAGAAGATGCATGCACATATTGACTTTGGACACTTAAAATATCGATTTTGAGCATGTTTTGTATCTGTATTTTGAAAACATTCTAGCACTGAGTAGGCATGTACAGATCGCTACTGGGAACCAAAAATATCGAATTTTCGGGTTTTTTGAGCCTGAATTTTAGATATAAACGGGTACTGAAGATGCATGCAAATATCGACTTTTGGGCATCTAAAATATCGATTTTGAGCATGTTTTCGGTCTGTATCTTGAAAACATTCTAACTAGGAGTAGGCATGTACAGATCGCTTTTAGGACCCAAAAATAACGAATTTTCGGGTGTTTTGGGCCTGAATTTGAGATATCGACTTTGGGAACGTAAAATATCGATTTGTAGCATGTTTTCGGCCTATATTTTGAAAATATTCTAGCACTGAGTAGGCACCTACAGATCGCTTCTGGGACGCCAAAATATCGAATTTTCGGGTGTTTTGAGCCTGAATTTGAGATATAAACGGGTACAGAAGATGCAGGCACATATCGACTTTTCGGCACGTAAAATATAGATTTTTAGCATGTTTTAGGCCTATATTTTTAAAATATTCTAGCACTGAGTAGACACCTACAGAATGCTTCTGGGACCCCAAAATATCGAATTTTCGTGTGTTTTGAGCCTCAAATTGAGATATAAACGAGTACTGAAGATTCATGCACATATCGACTTTTGGGCACCTAAAATATCGATTTTGAGCATGTTTTGGGTCTGTATCTTGAAAACATTCTAACTAGGAGTAGGCATGTACAGATCGCTTCTAGGACCCAAAAAAAACGAATTTTCGGATGTTTTGAGCCTGAATTTGAGATATAAACGGGTACAGAAGATGCATACACATATCGACTTTGGACACTTAAAATATCGATTTTTAGCATGCTTTGAGCCTATATTTTGAAAACATTCTAGCACTGAGTAGGCATGTACAGATCGCTTCTGGGACCCAAAAATATCGAATTTTTGGGTGTTTTGAGGTTGAATTTGGGATATAAACGGGTGCAGAAATTGCAAGCACATATCGACTTTTGGGCACCTAAAAGATCGATTTTCAGTATGTTTTGGGCCTGTATTTTAAAAATACTCTAAAACGGAGTAGGCATGTACAGATCGCTTCTGTTACATAAAAAAAACAAATTTTCGGGTGTTTTAGGCCTGAATTTGAGATATCGACTTTGGGCACCTAAAATATCGATTTTTAGCATGTTTTGGCCCTATTTTTAAAAAATATTCTAGCACTGAGTAGGCATGTACAGATCACTTCTGGGACCCCAAAATATCGAATTTTCGGGTGTTTTGAGCCTGAATTTGAGATATAAACGAGTACAGAAGATGCATGCACATATTGTCTTTGGACACTTAAAATATCGATTTTGAGCATGTTTTGTATCTGTATTTTGAAAACATTCTAGCACTGAGTAGGCATGTACAGATCGCTACTGGGAACCAAAATATCGAATTTTCGGGTGTTTTGAGCCTGAATTTGAGATATAAACGGGTACTGAAGATGCATGCAAATATCGACTTTTGGGCATCTAAAATATCGATTTTGAGCATGTTTTGGGTCTGTATCTTGAAAACATTTTAACTAGGAGTAGGCATGTACAGATCGCTTTTAGGACCCAAAAATAACGAATTTTCGGGTGTTTTTAGCCTGAATTTGAGATATCGACTTTGGGCACGTAAAATATCGATTTGTAGCATGTTTTCGGCCTATATTTTGAAAATATTCTAGCACTGCGTAGGCACCTACAGATCGCTTGAGGGACCCCAAAATATCGAATTTTCGGGTGTTTTGAGCCTGAATTTGAGATATAAACGGGTACAGAAGATGCAGGCACATATCGACTTTTCGGCACGTAAAATATAGATTTTTAGCATGTTTTAGGCCTATATTTATAAAATATTCTAGCACTGAGTAGACACCTACAGAATGCTTCTGGGACCCCAAAATATCGAATTTTCAGGTGTTTTGAGCCTCAAATTGAGATATAAACGGGTACTGAAGATTCATGCACATATCGACTTTTGGGCACCTAAAATATCGATTTTGAGCATGTTTTGGGTCTGTATCTTGAAAACATTCTAACTAAGAGTAGGCATGTACAAATCGCTTCTAGGACCCAAAAAAAACGAATTTTCGGATGTTTTGAGCCTGAATTTGAGATATAAACGGGTACAGAAGATGCATACACATATCGACTTTGGACACTTAAAATATCGATTTTTAGCATGCTTTGAGCCTATATTTTGAAAACATTCCAGCACTGAGTAGGCATGTACAGATCGCTTCTGGGACCCAAAAATATCGAATTTTTGGGTGTTTTGAGGTTGAATTTGGGATATAAACGGGTGCAGAAATTGCATGCACATATCGACTTTTGGGCACCTAAAAGATCGATTTTCAGTATGTTTTGGGCCTGTATTTTAAAAATACTCTAAAACGGAGTAGGCATGTACAGATCGCTTCTGTTACATAAAAAAAACAAATTTTCGGGTGTTTTAGGCCTGAATTTGAGATATCGACTTTGGGCACCTAAAATATCGATTTTTAGCATGTTTTGGCCCTATTTTTAAAAAATATTCTAGCACTGAGTAGGCATGTACAGATCACTTCTGGGACCCCAAAATATCGAATTTTCGGGTGTTTTGAGCCTGAATTTGAAATATAAACGAGTACAGAAGATGCATGCACATATTGTCTTTGGACACTTAAAATATCGATTTTGAGCATGTTTTGTATCTGTATTTTGAAAACATTCTAGCACTGAGTAGGCATGTACAGATCGCTACTGGGAACCAAAAATATCGAATTTTCGGGTGTTTTGAGCCTGAATTTGAGATATAAACGGGTACTGAAGATGCATGCAAATATCGACTTTTGGGCATCTAAAATATCGATTTTGAGCATGTTTTGGGTCTGTATCTTGAAAACATTCTAACTAGGCGTAGGCATGTACAGATCGCTTTTAGGACCCAAAAATAACGAATTTTCGGGTGTTTTGAGCCTGAATTTGAGATATCGACTTTGGGCACGTAAAATATCGATTTGTAGCATGTTTTCGGCCTATATTTTGAAAATATTCTAGCACTGCGTAGGCACCTACAGATCGCTTGAGGGACCCCAAAATATCGAATTTTCGGGTGTTTTGAGCCTGAATTTGAGATATAAACGGGTACAGAAGATGCAGGCACATATCGACTTTTCGGCACGTAAAATATAGATTTTTAGCATGTTTTAGGCCTATATTTTTAAAATATTCTAGCACTGAGTAGACACCTACAGAATGCTTCTGGGACCTCAAAATATCGAATTTTCGGTTGTTTTGAGCCTCAAATTGAGATATAAACGGGTACTGAAGATATATGCACATATCGACTTTTGGGCACCTAAAATATCGATTTTGAGCATGTTTTGGGTCTGTATCTTGAAAACATTCTAACTAGGAGTAGGCATGTACAGATCGCTTCTAGGACCCCAAAAAAACGAATTTTCGGATGTTTTGAGCCTGAATTTGAGATATAAACGGGTACAGAAGATGTATACACATATCGACTTTGGACACTTAAAATATCGATTTTTAGCATGCTTTGAGCCTATATTTTGAAAACATTCTAGCACTGAGTAGGCATGTACAGATCGCTTCTAGGACAAAAAAATATCGAATTTTTGGGTGTGTTGAGGTTGAATTTGGGATATAAACGGGTGCAGAAGATGCATGCACAAATCGACTTTTGGTCACCTAAAATATCGATTTTGAGCATGTTTTGGGCCTGTATTTTGAAAATACTCTAACACGGAGTAGGCATGTACAGATCGCTTCTGTTACCTAAAAAAAACGAATATTAGGGTGTTTTGGGCCTGAATTTGTGATATCGACTTTGAGCACCTAAAATATCGATTTTTAGCATGTTTTGGGCCTATATTTTGAAAATATTCTTGCAGTGAGAAGGCATGTACAGATCGCTTCTGGGACCCTAAAATATTGAATTTTCGAGTGTTTTTAACCTGAATTTGAGATATAAACGGGTACTGAAGATGCATGCACATATCGACTTTTGGGCACCTAAAATATCGATTTTGAGCATGTTTTAGGTTTGTATCTTGAAAACATTCTAAGTAGGAGTGGGCATGTACAGATCGCTTCTAGGACCCACAAATAACAGATTTTCGGTTGTTTTGAGCCTGAATTTGAGATATCGACGTTATGCACCTAAAATATCGATTGTAGCATGTTTTGGGCCAATATTTTGAAAAAATTCTAGCAATGAGTAGGCATGTACAGATCTCTTCTGGGGCCCCAAAATATCGAATTTTCGGGTGTTTTGAGGTAGAATTTGAGATATCGACTTTGGGCACCTAATATATCGATTTTTAGCATGTTTTGGGCCTATTTTTAAAAAATATTCCAGCACTGAGTAGCCATGTACAGATCGCTTCTGGGACCCCAAAATATAGAATTTTCGGGTGTTTGGAGCCTAAATTTGAGATATAAACGGGTACAGAAGATGCATGCACATATCGACTTTGGACACTTAAAATATCGATTTTGAGCATGTTTTGTGTCTGTATTTTAAAAACATTCTAGCACTGAGTTGGCATGTACAGATCGCTTCTGGGAACCAAAAATATCGAATTTTCGGGTGTTTTGAGCCTGAATTTGAGATATAAACGGATACTGAAGATGCATGCAAATATCGACTTTTGGGCATCTAAAATATCGATTTTGAGCATGTTTTGGGTCTGTATCTTCAAAACATTCTAACTAGGAGTAGGCATGTACAGATCGCTTTGAGGACCCAAAAATAACGAATTTTCGTGTGTTTTCGGCCTGAATTTGAGATATCGACTTTGGGCACGTAAAATATCGATTTGTAGCATGTTTTCGGCCTATATTTTGAAAATACTCTAGCACTGCGTAGGCACCTACAGATCGCTTCTGGGACCCAAAAATATCGAATTTTCGGGTGTTTGGAGCCTGAATTTGAGATATAAACGGGTACAGAAGATGCAGGCACATATCGACTTTTCGGCACGTAAAATATAGATTTTTAGCATGTTTTAGGCCTATATTTTTAAAATATTCTAGCACTGAGTAGACACCTACAGAATGCTTCTGGGACTCCAAAATATCGAATTTTCGGGTGTTTTGAGCCTCAAATTGAGATATAAACGGATACTGAAGATTCATGCACATATCGACTTTTGGGCACCTAAAATATCGATTTTGAGCATGTTTTGGGTCTGTATCTTGAAAACATTCTAACTAGGAGTAGGCATGTACAGATCGCTTCTAGGAACCAAAAAAAACGAATTTTCGGATGTTTTTAGCCTGAATTTGAGATATAAACGGGTACAGAAGATGTATACACATATCGACTTTGGACACTTAAAATATCGATTTTTAGCATGCTTTGAGCCTATATTTTGAAAACATTCTAGCACTGAGTAGGCATGTACAGATCGCTTCTGGGACCCAAAAATATCGAATTTTTAGGTGTTTTGAGGTTGAATTTGGGATATAAACGGGTGCAGAAGATGCATGCACATATCGACTTTTGGGCACCTAAAATATCGATTTTCAGTATGTTTTAGGCCTGTATTTTAAAGATACTCTAAAACGGAGTAGGCATGTACAGATCGCTTCTGTTACATAAAAAAACGAATTTTCGGGTGTTTTAGGCCTGAATATGAGATATCGACTTTGGGCACCTAAAATATAGATTTTTAGCATGTTTTGGGCCTATTTTTTAAAAATATTCCAGCACTGAGTAGGCATGTACAGATCGCTTCTGGGACCCCAAAATATCGATTTTTTGGGTGTTTTGGGCCTGAATCTGAGATATCAACCTAGGACACTTAAAATATCGATTTTTAGCATGTTTTGAGCCTATATTTTGAAAACATTCTAGCACTGAGTAGGCATGTACAGATCGCTTCTGGGACCCAAAAATATCGAATTTGCGGGTGTTTTGAGGTAGAATTTGAGATATCGACTTAGGGCACCTAATATATCGATTTTCAGCATGTTTTGGGCCTATATTTTGAAAATATTCTAGCACGGAGTAGGCATGTACAGTTCGCTTCTAGGACCCCAAAATATCGATTTTTTGGGTGTTTTGGGCCTGAATCTGAGATATCGACCTAGGACACTTAAAATATCGATTTTTAGCATGTTTTGAGCCTATATTTTGAAAACATTCTAGCACTGAGTAGGCATGTAAAGATCGCTTATGGGACCCAAAAATATCGTATTTTCGGGTGTTTTGAGGTTGAATTTGGGATATAAACGGGTGCAGAAGAAGCATACACATATTGACATTGGGCACCTAAATAATCGATTTTGAGGTTTTTTTGGGTCTGTATCTTGAAAACATTCTAACTAGGAGTAGGCATGTATAGATCGCTTCTAGCACCCAAAAATAACGAATTTTCGGGTGTTTTGATCCTGAATTTGAGATATAAACGGATACAGAAGATGCATTCACATATCGACTTTGGACACATAAAATATCGATTTTTTGAATGTTTTGAGCCTATATTATGAAAACATTCTAGCACTGAGTAGGCATGTACAGATAGCATCTTGGACCCAAAAATATCGAATTATCGGGTGTTTTGAGGTTAAATTTGGGATATAAACGGGTGCAGAAGATACATACACATATTGACATTGGGCACCTAAAATATCGATTTTCAGCATGTTTTGGCCTGTACCTTAGTAGGCATGTACAGATCGCTTCTGGGACCCCAAAATATCGAATTTTCAGGTGTTTGGAGCCTGAATTTGAGATATTAACGGATACAGAAGACGTATGGACATATCGACTTTTGGGCACCTAAAAGATCGATTTTCAGTATGTTTTGGGCCTGTATTTTGAAAATACTCTAACACGGAGTAGGCATGTAAAGATCGCATTTGGGACCCCAAAATATCAAATTTTCGGGTGTTTTGGGCCTGAATTTGAGATATCGACTTTGAGCACCTAAAATATCGATTTTTAGCATGTTTTGGGCCTATATTTTGAAAATATTTTAGCACTGAATAGGCATGTACAGATCGCTTCTGGAGCCCCAAAATATCGAATTTTCGGGTGTTTTGAGCCTGAATTTGAGATATAAACGGGTACTGAAGATGCATGCACATATCGACTTTTGTGCACCTAAAATATCGATTTTGAGCATGTTTTGGGTCTGTATCTTGAAAACATTCTAACTGAGAGTAGGCATGTACAGATCGCTTCTAGGACTCAAAAATAACGAATTTTCGGGTGTTTTGAGCCTAAATTTGAGATATAAACGGGTACAGAAGATGCATGCACTTATCGACTTACGACACTTAAAATATCGATTTTTAGCATGTTTTGAGCCTATATTTTGAAAACATTCTAGGACTGAGTAGGCATGTACAGATAACTTCTTTGACCCAAAAATATCAAACTTTTCGGGTGTTTTGAGGTTGAATTTGGGATATAAACGTGTGCAGAAAATACATACACGTATTGCCTTTGGGCACCTAAATTATCGATTTTCAGCATGTTTTTGCCTGTATCTGAGTAGGCATGTACAGATCGCTTCTGGGACCCCAAAATATCGAATTTTCAGGTGTTTGGAGCCTGAATTTGAGATTAAAACGGTTACAGAAGATGCATGCACATATCGACTATTGGGCACCTAAAAGATCGATTTTCAGTATGTTTTGGGCATGCATTTTGAAAATACTCTAACTCGGAGTAGGCATGTACAGATCGCTTCTGAGACCCCAAAATATCGAATTTTCGAGTGTTTTGGGCCTGAAATTGAGATATCGACTTTGAGCACCTAAAATATCGATTTTTAGCATGTTTTGGGCCTATATTTTGAAAATATTTTAGCACTGAGTAGGCATGAACAGATCGCTTCTGGGGCCCCAAAATATCGAATTTTCGGGTGTTTTGAGCTTGAATTTGAGAGATAAACGGGTACTGAAGATGCATGCATATATCGACTTTTGAGCACCTAAAATATCGATTTTGAGCATGTTTTGGGTCTGTATCTTGAAAACATTCTAACTAGGAGTAGGCATGTACAGATCGCTTCTAGGACTCAAAAATAACGAATTTTCGGGTGTTTTGAGCCTAAATTTGAGATATAAACGGGTACAGAAGATGCATGCACATATCGACTTAGGACACTTAAAATATCGATTTTTTGGATGTTTTGAGCCTATATTTTGAAAACATTCTAGCACTGAGTAGACATGTACAGATCGCTTCAGGGACCCAAAAATATCGAATTTTCGGGTGTTTTATGCCTGAATTTGAGATATCGACTTTGGGCACCTAAAATATCGATTTTGAGCATGTTTTGGGCCTATATTTTGAAAATATTCTAGCACTGAGTAGGCATGTACAGATCGCTTCTAGGACTCAAAAATAACGAATTTTCGGGTGTTTTGAGCCTAAATTTGAGATATAAACGGGTACAGAAGATGCATGCACATATCGACTTACGACACTTAAAATATCGATTTTTAGCATGTTTTGAGCCTATATTTTGAAAACATTCTAGGACTGAGTAGGCATGTACAGATAACTTCTTTGACCCAAAAATATCAAACTTTTCGGGTGTTTTGAGGTTGAATTTGGGATATAAACGGGTGCAGAAAATACATTCACGTATTGCCTTTGGGCACCTAAATTATCGATTTTCAGCATGTTTTTGCCTGTATCTGAGTAGGCATCTACAGATCGCTTCTGGGACCCCAAAATATTAAATTTTCGGGTGTTTGGAGCCTGAATTTGAGATTTAAACGGTTACAGAAGATGCATGCACATATCGACTTTTGGGCTCCTAAAAGATCGATTTTCAGTATGTTTTGGGCATGCATTTTGAAAATACTCTAACTCGGAGTAGGCATGTACAGATCGCTTCTGAGACCCCAAAATATCGAATTTTCGAGTGTTTTGGGCCTGAATTTGAGATATCGACTTTGAGCACCTAAAATATCGATTTTTAGCATGTTTTGGGCCTATATTTTGAAAATATTTTAGCACTGAATAGGCATGTACAGATCGCTTCTGGAGCCCCAAAATATCGAATTTTCGGGTGTTTTGAGCCTGAATTTGAGATATAAACGGGTACTGAAGATGCATGCACATATCGACTTTTGTGCACCTAAAATATCGATTTTGAGCATGTTTTGGGTCTGTATCTTGAAAACATTCTAACTGAGAGTAGGCATGTACAGATCGCTTCTAGGACTCAAAAATAACGAATTTTCGGGTGTTTTGAGCCTAAATTTGAGATATAAACGGGTACAGAAGATGCATGCACTTATCGACTTACGACACTTAAAATATCGATTTTTAGCATGTTTTGAGCCTATATTTTGAAAACATTCTAGGACTGAGTAGGCATGTACAGATAACTTCTTTGACCCAAAAATATCAAACTTTTCGGGTGTTTTGAGGTTGAATTTGGGATATAAACGTGTGCAGAAAATACATACACGTATTGCCTTTGGGCACCTAAATTATCGATTTTCAGCATGTTTTTGCCTGTATCTGAGTAGGCATGTACAGATCGCTTCTGGGACCCCAAAATATCGAATTTTCGGGTGTTTGGAGCCTGAATTTGAGATTAAAACGGTTACAGAAGATGCATGCACATATCGACTATTGGGCACCTAAAAGATCGATTTTCAGTATGTTTTGGGCATGCATTTTGAAAATACTCTAACTCGGAGTAGGCATGTACAGATCGCTTCTGAGACCCCAAAATATCGAATTTTCGAGTGTTTTGGGCCTGAAATTGAGATATCGACTTTGAGCACCTAAAATATCGATTTTTAGCATGTTTTGGGCCTATATTTTGAAAATATTTTAGCACTGAGTAGGCATGAACAGATCGCTTCTGGGGCCCCAAAATATCGAATTTTCGGGTGTTTTGAGCTTGAATTTGAGAGATAAACGGGTACTGAAGATGCATGCATATATCGACTTTTGAGCACCTAAAATATCGATTTTGAGCATGTTTTGGGTCTGTATCTTGAAAACATTCTAACTAGGAGTAGGCATGTACAGATCGCTTCTAGGACTCAAAAATAACGAATTTTCGGGTGTTTTGAGCCTAAATTTGAGATATAAACGGGTACAGAAGATGCATGCACATATCGACTTAGGACACTTAAAATATCGATTTTTTGGATGTTTTGAGCCTATATTTTGAAAACATTCTAGCACTGAGTAGACATGTACAGGTCGCTTCAGGGACCCAAAAATATCGAATTTTCGGGTGTTTTATGCCTGAATTTGAGATATCGACTTTGGGCACCTAAAATATCGATTTTGAGCATGTTTTGGGCCTATATTTTGAAAATATTCTAGCACTGAGTAGGCATGTACAGATCGCTTCTAGGACTCAAAAATAACGAATTTTCGGGTGTTTTGAGCCTAAATTTGAGATATAAACGGGTACAGAAGATGCATGCACATATCGACTTACGACACTTAAAATATCGATTTTTAGCATGTTTTGAGCCTATATTTTGAAAACATTCTAGGACTGAGTAGGCATGTACAGATAACTTCTTTGACCCAAAAATATCAAACTTTTCGGGTGTTTTGAGGTTGAATTTGGGATATAAACGGGTGCAGAAAATACATTCACGTATTGCCTTTGGGCACCTAAATTATCGATTTTCAGCATGTTTTTGCCTGTATCTGAGTAGGCATCTACAGATCGCTTCTGGGACCCCAAAATATTAAATTTTCGGGTGTTTGGAGCCTGAATTTGAGATTTAAACGGTTACAGAAGATGCATGCACATATCGACTTTTGGGCTCCTAAAAGATCGATTTTCAGTATGTTTTGGGCATGCATTTTGAAAATACTCTAACTCGGAGTAGGCATGTACAGATCGCTTCTGAGACCCCAAAATATCGAATTTTCGAGTGTTTTGGGCCTGAATTTGAGATATCGACTTTGAGCACCTAAAATATCGATTTTTAGCATGTTTTGGGCCTATATTTTGAAAATATTTTAGCACTGAGTAGGCATGAACAGATCGCTTCTGGGGCCCCAAAATATCGAATTTTCGGGTGTTTTGAGCTTGAATTTGAGATATAAACGGGTACTGAAGATGCATGCACATATCGACTTTTGAGCACCTAAAATATCGATTTTGAGCATGTTTTGGGTCTGTATCTTGAAAACATTCTAACTAGGAGTAGGCATGTACAGATCGCTTCTAGGACTCAAAAATAACGAATTTTCGGGTGTTTTGAGCCTAAATTTGAGATATAAACGGGTACAGAAGATGCATGCACATATCGACTTAGGACACTTAAAATATCGATTTTTAGGATGTTTTGAGCCAATATTTTGAAAACATTCTAGCACTGAGTAGACATGTACAGATCGCTTCGGGGACCCAAAAATATCGAATTTTCGGGTGTTTTGGGCCTGAATTTGAGATATCGACTTTGGGCACCTAAAATATCGAATTTTAGCATGTTTTGGGCCTATATTTTGAAAATATTCTAGCACTGAGTAGGCATGTACAGATCGCTTTTGGGACCCCAAAATATCGAATTTTCGGGTGTTTTGAGCCTGAATTTGAGATATAAACGGGTACTGAAGATGCATGCACATATCGACTTTGGACACTTATAATATCGATTTTTAGCATGTTTTAGCCTGTATCTGAGTAGGCATGTACAGATCGCTTCTGGAACCCCAAAATATCGAATTTTCGGGTTTTTGGAGCCTGATTTTGAGATATAAACGGGTTTCAGATCGCTTCTGGAACCCTAAAATATCGAATTTTCGTGTGTTTTGAGACTGAATTTGAGATATAAACGGGTACTGAAGATGCATGCACATATCGACTTTTGGGCACCTAAAATATCGATTTTGAGCATGTTTTGGGTCTGTATCTTGATAACATTCTAACTAGGAGTAGGCATGTACAGATCGCTTCTAGGACCCAAAAATAACGAATTTTCGGGTGTTTTGAGCCTGAATTTGAGATATAAACAGGTACAGAAGATGCATGCACATATTGACTTTGGACACTTAAAATATCGATTTTTAGCATGTTTTGAGCCTATATTTTGAAAACATTCTAGCATTTTGTAGGCATGTACAGATCGCTTCTGGGACCAAAAAATATCGAACTTTCGAGTGTTTTGAGGTTGAATTTGGGATATAAACGGGTGCAAAAGATGCATACACATATTGACTTTGGGCACCTAAATTATCGATTTTCAGCGTGTTTTCGCCTGTATCTGAGTAGGCATGTACAGATCGCTTCTGCGACCCCAAAATATAGAATTTTGGGGTGTTTAGAGCCTGAATTTGAAATATAAACGGGTACAGAAGATGCATGCACATATCGACTTTTGGGCACCTAAAAGATCGATTTTCCGTATGTTTTCGGCCTGTATTTTGAAAATACTCTAACACGAAGTAGGCATGTACAGATCGCATATGGGACCCCAAAATATCGAATTTTCTGGTGTTTTGGGCCTGAATTTGAGATATAAACGGGTACTGAAGTTGCATGCACATATCGACTTTTGGGCACCTAAAATATCGATTTTGAGCATGTTTTGTGTCTGTATCTTGAAAAAATTCTAACTTGGAGTAGGCATGTACAGATCGCTTCTAGGACCCAAAAATAACGAATTTTCGGGTGTTTTGAGCCTGAATTTGATATATAAACGGGTACAGAAGATGCATGCACATATCGACTTTGGACACTTAAAATATCGATTTTTAGCATGTTTTGAGCCTATATTTTGAAAACAATCTAGCACTGAGTAGGCATGTACAGATCGCTTCTGGGACCCAAAAATATCAAATTTTCGGGTGTTTTGAGGTTGAATTTTGGATATAAACCGGTGTACAAAAAGCATACACATATTGACTTTGGGCACCTAAAATATCGATTTTCAGCGTGTTTTGGCCTGTATCTGAGTAGGCATGTACAGATCGCTTCTGGGACCCCAAAATATCGAATTCTCGGGTGTTTGGAGCCTGAATTTGAGATATAAACGGGTACAGAAGATGCATGCACATATTGACTTTTGGGCATCTAAAAGATCGATTATCCGTAGATTTTGGACCTGTATTTTGAAAATAATCTAACACGGAGTAGGCATGTACAGATCGCTTCTGGGACCCCAAAATATCGAATTGCGGGTGTTTTGAGGTTGAATTTGGGATATAAACGGGTGCAAAAGATGCATACACATATTGACTTTAGGCACCTAAAATATCGATTTTCAGCGTGTTTTGGCCTGTATCTGTGTAGGCATGTACAGATCGCTTGTGCGACCCCAAAATATCGAATTTTCGGGTGTTTGGAGCCTGAATTTGAGATATAAACGGGTAAAGAAGATGCATGCACATATCGACTTTTGGGCACTTAAAAGATCGATTTTCTGTATGTTTTGGGCCTATATTTTGAAAATACTCTAACACGGAGTAGGCATGTACAGATCGCTTCTGGGACCCCAAAATATCGAATTTTCGGGTGTTTTGAGCCTGATTTTGAGATATAAACGGGTACTGAAGTTGCATGCACATATCGACTTTTGGGCACCTAAAATATCGATTTTGAGCATGTTTTGGGTCTGTATCTTGAAAAAATTCTAACTAGGAGTAGGCATGTACAGATCGCTTCTAGGACCCAAAAATAACGAATTTTCGGGTGTTTTGAGCCTGAATTTGAGATATAAACGGGTACAGAAGATGCATGCACATATCGACTTTGGACACTTAAAATATCGATTTTTAGCATGTTTTGAGCCTATATTTTGAAAACAATCTAAAACTGAGTAGGCATGTACAGATTGCTTCTGGAACCCAAAAATATCGAATTTTCGGGAGTTCTGAGGTTGAATTTGGGATATAAACGGGTGCAAAAGATACATACACATATTGACTTTGGGCACCTAAAATATCGATTTTCAGCGTGTTTTATCCTGTATCTGAGTAGGCATGTACAGATCGCTTCTGGGCCCCAAAATATCAAATTTTCGGGTGTTTGGAGCCTGAATTTGAGATATAAACGGGTACAGAAGATGCATGCACATATCGACTTTAGGGCACCTAAAGGATCGATTTTCCGTATGTTTTGGGCCTGTATTTTGAAAATACTCTAACACGGAGTAGGCATTTACAGATCGCTTCTGGGAACCCAAAATATTGAATTTTCGGGTGTTTTGGGCCTGAATTTGAGATATCGACTTTAAGCACCTAAAATATCGATTTGTAGCATGTTTTGGGCCTATATTTTGAAAATATTCTAGCACTGAGTAAAAAGGAACAGATCGCTTCTGGGACCCCAAAATATCGAATTTTCGGGTGTTTTGAGCCTGAATTTGAAAAATAAGCGGGTACTGAAGATGCATGCACATATCTACTTTTGGGCACCTAAAATATCGATTTTTAGCATGTTTTGGGTCTGTATCTTGAAAACATTCTAACTAGGAGTAAGCATGTACAGATCGCTTCTCGGACCCAAAAATAACGATTTTTCGGGTGTTTTGAGCCTGAATTTGAGATATAAACGGGTACAGTAGATGCATGGACATATTAACTTTGGACACTTAAAATATCGATTTTTAGCATGTTTTGAGCCTATATTTTGAAAACATTCTAGCACTGAGTAGGCATGTACAGATCGCTTCTGGGACCCAAAAATATCGAATTATCGGGTGTTTTGAGGTTGAATTTGGGATATAAACGGGTGCAAAAGATGCATACACATATTGACTTTGGGCACCTAAAATATCGATTTACAGCGTGTTTTGGCCTGTATCTGAGTAGGCATGTACAGATCGCTTCTGCGACTCCAAAATATCGAATTTTCGGGTGTTTGGAGCCTGAATTTGAGATATAAACGGGTACAGTAGATGAATGCACATATCGACTTTGGACACATAAAATATCGATTTTTAGCATGTTTTGAGCCTTTATTTTGAAAATATTCTAGTACTGAGTAGGCATGTACATATCGCTTCTGGGACCCCAAATTATCAAATTTTCGGGTGTTTTGAGGTTGAATTTTGGATATAAACCGGTGTACAAAAAGCATACACATATTGACTTTGGGCACCTAAAATATCGATTTTCAGCGTGTTTTGGCCTGTATCTGAGTAGGCATGTACAGATCGCTTCTGGGACCCCAAAATATCGAATTCTCGGGTGTTTGGAGCCTGAATTTGAGATATAAACGGGTACAGAAGATGCATGCACATATTGACTTTTGGGCATCTAAAAGATCGATTATCCGTAGATTTTGGACCTGTATTTTGAAAATAATCTAACACGGAGTAGGCATGTACAGATCGCTTCTGGGACCCCAAAATATCGAATTGCGGGTGTTTTGAGGTTGAATTTGGGATATAAACGGGTGCAAAAGATGCATACACATATTGACTTTAGGCACCTAAAATATCGATTTTCAGCGTGTTTTGGCCTGTATCTGTGTAGGCATGTACAGATCGCTTGTGCGACCCCAAAATATCGAATTTTCGGGTGTTTGGAGCCTGAATTTGAGATATAAACGGGTAAAGAAGATGCATGCACATATCGACTTTTGGGCACTTAAAAGATCGATTTTCTGTATGTTTTGAGCCTATATTTTGAAAATACTCTAACACGGAGTAGGCATGTACAGATCGCTTCTGGGACCCCAAAATATCGAATTTTCGGGTGTTTTGAGCCTGATTTTGAGATATAAACGGGTACTGAAGTTGCATGCACATATCGACTTTTGGGTACCTAAAATATCGATTTTGAGCATGTTTTGGGTCTGTATCTTGAAAAAATTCTAACTAGGAGTAGGCATGTACAGATCGCTTCTAGGACTCAAAAATAACGAATTTTCGGGTGTTTTGAGCCTGAATTTGAGATATAAACGGGTACAGAAGATGCATGCACATATCGACTCTGGACACTTAAAATATCGATTTTTAGCATGTTTTGAGCCTATATTTTGAAAACAATCTAAAACTGAGTAGGCATGTACAGATTGCTTCTGGAACCCAAAAATATCGAATTTTCGGGAGTTCTGAGGTTGAATTTGGGATATAAACGGGTGCAAAAGATACATACACATATTGACTTTGGGCACCTAAAATATCGATTTTCAGCGTGTTTTATCCTGTATCTGAGTAGGCATGTACAGATCGCTTCTGGGCCCCCAAATATCAAATTTTCGGGTGTTTGGAGCCTGAATTTGAGATATAAACGGGTACAGAAGATGCATGCACATATCGACTTTAGGGCACCTAAAGGATCGATTTTCCGTATGTTTTGGGCCTGTATTTTGAAAATACTCTAACACGGAGTAGGCATTTACAGATCGCTTCTGGGACCCCAAAATATTGAATTTTCGGGTGTTTTGGGCCTGAATTTGAGATATCGACTTTGAGCACCTAAAATATCGATTTGTAGCATGTTTTGGGCCTATATTTTGAAAATATTCTAGCACTGAGTAAAAAGGAACAGATCGCTTCTGGGACCCCAAAATATCGAATTTTCGGGTGTTTTGAGCCTGAATTTGAAAAATAAGCGGGTACTGAAGATGCATGCACATATCTACTTTTGGGCACCTAAAATATCGATTTTTAGCATGTTTTGGGTCTGTATCTTGAAAACATTCTAACTAGGAGTAAGCATGTACAGATCGCTTCTCGGACCCAAAAATAACGAATTTTCGGGTGTTTTGAGCCTGAATTTAAGATATAAACGGGTACAGTAGATGCATGGACATATTAACTTTGGACACTTAAAATATCGATTTTTAGCATGTTTTGAGCCTATATTTTGAAAACATTCTAGCACTGAGTAGGCATGTACAGATCGCTTCTGGGACCCAAAAATATCGAATTATCGGGTGTTTTGAGGTTGAATTTGGGATATAAACGGGTGCAAAAGATGCATACACATATTGACTTTGGGCACCTAAAATATCGATTTACAGCGTGTTTTGGCCTGTATCTGAGTAGGCATGTACAGATCGCTTCTGCGACTCCAAAATATCGAATTTTCGGGTGTTTGGAGCCTGAATTTGAGATATAAACGGGTACAGAAGATGCATGCACTTATCGACTTTTGAGCACATAAAAAATCGATTTTCCGTATGTTTTGGGCCTGTATTTTGAAAATACTCTAACACGGAGTAGGCATGTACAGATCGCTTCTGGAACCCCAAAATATCGAATTTTCGGGTGTTTTGAGCCTGAATTTGAGATATAAACGGGTACAGAAGATGCATGCACATATCGACTTTTGGGCACCTAAAATATCGATTTTGAGCATGTTTTGGGTCTGTATCTTGAAAACATTCTAACTAGGAGTAGGCATGTACAGATCGCTTCTAGGACCCAAAAATAACGAATTTTCGGGTGTTTTGAGCCTGAATTTGAGATATAAACGGGTACAGAAGATGCATGCACATATCGACTTTGGACAATTAAAATATCGATTTTTAGCATGATTTGAGACGATATATTGAAAACATTCTAGCACTGAATAGGTATGTACAGATTGCTTGTGGGACCCAAAAATATCAAATTTTCGGGTGTTTGGAGCCTGAATTTGAGATATAAACGGGTACAGAAGATGCATACACATTTTGACTTTTGGGCACCTAAAAGATCGATTTTCCGTATGTTTTGGGCCTGTATTTTAAAAATACTCTAACACGGAGTAGGCATGTACAGATCGCTTCTGGGACCCCAAAATATCGGATTTTCTGGTGTTTTGGGCCTGAATTTGATATATCGACTTTGAGCACCTAAAATATCGATTTGTAGCATGTTTTGCCCTATATTTGGTTAATATTCTAGCACTGAGTAGGCATGTACAGATTGCTTCTGGGACCTCAAAATATCGAATTTTCGGGGGTTTTGAGCCTGAATTTGAGATATAAACGGGTACTGAAGATGCATGGACATATCGACTTTTGGGCACCTAAAATATCGATTTTGAGATTGTTTTGGTTCTGTATCTTGAAAACATTCTAACTAGGAGTAGGCATGAACAGATCACTTCTAGGACTCAAAAATAACGAGCTTTCGGGTGTTTTGAGCCTGAATTTGAAATATAAACGGGTACTGAAGATGCATGCACATATCGACTTCTGGGCACCTAAAAGATCGATTTTCAGTATGTTTTGGGCCTATATTTTGAAAATACTCAAACACGGAGTAGGCATGTACAGATCGCTTCTGGGACCCAAAAATATCGAATTTTCGGGTGTTTTGGGCCTGTATTTAAGATATCGACTTTGTGCACCTAATATATCGATTTGTAGCATGTTTTGGGCGTATATTTTGAAAATATTCTAGCACTGAGTAGGCATGAACAGATTGCTTTTGGGACCCCAAAATATCGAATTTTTGTGTGTTTTCAACCTGAATTTGAGATATAAACGGGTACAGAAGATGCATGCACATATCGACTTTGGACACTTAAAATATCGATTTTTAGCATGTTTTGAGCCTATTTTTTGAAATCATTCTAGCACTGAGTAGGCATGTACAGATTGCTTCTGGAACCCAAAAATATCGAATTTTCGGGCGTTTTGAGGTTGAATTTGGGATATAAACGGGTGCAAAAGATATATACACATATTGACTTTGGGCACCTAAAATATCGATTTTCAGCGTGTTTTATCCTGTATCTGAGTAGGCATGTACAGATCGCTTCTGGGCCCCAAAATATCAAACTTTCGGGTGTTTGGAGCCTGAATTTGAGATAAAAACGGGTACAGAAGATGCATGCACATATCAACTTTTGGGCACCTAAAAGATCGAATTTCCGTATGTTTTGGGCCTGTATTTTGTAAATATTTTAGCACGGAGTAGGCATGTACAGATCGTTTCTGGGACCCCAAAATATCGAATTTTCGGGTGTTTTGAGCCTGAATTTGAGATATAAACGGGTACTGAAGATGAATGCACATATCGACTTTTTGGGCACCTAAAATATCGATTTTGAGCATGTTTTGGGTCTGTATCTTGAAAACATTCTAACTAGGAGTAGGCATGTACAGATCGCTTCTAGGACCCAAAAATAACGAATTTTCGGGTGTTTTGAGCCTGAATTTGAGATATAAACGGGTACAGAAGATGCATGCACATATCGACTTTGGACAATGAAAATATCGATTTTTAGCATGATTTGAGCCAATATATTGAAAACATTCTAGCACTGAGTAGGCATGTACAGAACGCTTGTAGGACCCAAAAATATCGAATTTTCGGGTGTTTGGAGCCTAAATTTGAGATACAAACGGGTACAGAAGATGCATACCCATATCGACTTTTGGGCACCAAAAAGATCGATTTTCCCTATGTTTTGGGCCTGTATTTTAAAAATACTCTAACACGGAGTAGGCATGTACAGATCGCTTCTGGGACCCCAAAATATCGGATTTTCTGGTGTTTTGGGTCTGAATTTGAGATATCGACTTTGAGCACCTAAAATATCGATTTGTAGCATGTTTTAGCCCTATATTTGGTTAATATTCTAGCACTGAGTAGGCATGTACAAATCGCTTCTGGGACCCCGAAATATCGAATTTTCGGGTGTTTGGAGCCTGAGTTTGAGATAAAAACGGGTACAGAAGATGCGCATGCACGATATATATCGACTTTTGGGCACCTAAACGATCGATTTTCAGAATATTTTGGACCTGTATTTTGAAAATACTCTAACACAGAGTAGGCATGTACAGATCGCTTCCGGGACCCCAAAACATTAAATTTTTGGGTGTTTTGGGCCTGAATTTGAGATATCGACTTTGGGTACCTAAAATATCGATTTTTAGCATGTTTTGGACCTATATTTTGAAAATATTCTAGCACTGAGTAGGCATGTACAAATCGCTTCTGGGACCCCAAAATATCGATTTTTTGGGTGTTATAAGACTGAATTTGAGATATAAACGGGTACTGAAGAAGCATGCACATATCGACTTTTGGGCACCTAAAATATCGATTTTGAGCATGTTTTGGGTCTGTATCTTGAAAACATTCTAACTAGGAGTAGGCATGTACAGATCGCTTCTAGGACCCAAAAATAACGATTTTTCGGGTGTTTTGAGCCTGAATTTGAGATATAAACGGGTACAGACGATGCATGCACATATCGACTTTGGACACTTAAAATATCGATTTTTAGGATGTTTTGAGCCTATATTTTGAAAACATTCTAGCACTGAGTAGGCATGTACAGATCACTTCTGGGACCCAAAAATATCGATTTTTCGGGTGTTTTGAGGTTGAATTTGGGATATAAAGTGGTGCAGAAGATGCATACACATATTGACTTTGGGCACCTAAAATATCGATTTTCAGCGTGTTCTGGCCTGTATCTGAGTAGGCATGTACAGATCGCTTGTTGGACACCTAAATAACGAATTTTCGGGTGTTTGGAGACTGAATTTAAGATGTAAACGGGTACTGAAGATGCATGCACATATCGACTTTTTGGCACCTAAAATATCGATTTTGAGCATGTTTTGGGTCTGTATCTTGAAAAGATTCTAACTAGGAGTAGGCATGTACAGATCGCTTCTAGGACCCCAAAAATAACGAATTTTCGGGTGTTTTGAGCCTGAATTTGAGATATAAACGGGTACAGAAGATGCATGCACATATCGACTTTGGACACTTAAAATATCGATTTTTAGGATGTTTTGAGCCTACATTTTGAAAACATTACAGCACTGAGTAGGCGTGTACAGATCGCTTCTAAGACCCAAAAATATCGAATTTTCGGGTGTTTTGAGGTTAAATTTGGGATATAAAGGGATGCAGAAGATGCATACACATATTGACTTTGGGCACCTTAAAGATTGATTTTCAGTATGTTTTGGGCCCGTATTTTGAAAATACTCTAACTAGGAGTAGGCATGTACAGATCGCTTCTAAGACCCAAAAATATCGAATTTTCGGGTGTTTTGGGCCTGAATTTGAGATATCGACTTTTGGCACCTAAAATATCGATTTTTAGCATGTTTTGGGCCTATATTTTGAAAATATTCTAGCACTGAGTAGGCATGTACAGATCGCTTCTGGGATCCAAAAATATCGAATTTCGAATTTTTGGGTGTTTCTAGTTTGAATTAGGGATATAAACGGGTGCAGAAGATGCATACACATATCGACTTTTGGGCACCTAATATATCGATTTTGAGCATGTTTTGGGTCTGTATCTTGAAAATATTCTAACTAGGAGTAGGCATGTACAGATCGCTTCTAGGACCCTAAAACATCGAATTTTCAGGTGTTTTGGGCCAGAATTTGAGATATCAACTTTGGGCACCTAAAATATCGATTTTTAGCATGTTCTGGGCCTATATTTAGAAAATATTCTAGCACTGAGTAGGCATGTACAGATCTCTTCTGGGACCCCAAAATATCGATTTTTCGGGTGTTTTGAGCCTGAATTTGAGGTATAAACGGGTACTGAAGATGCATGCACATATCAACTTTTGGGCACCTAAAATATCGATTTTGAGCATGTTTTATGTCTGTATCTTGAAAAAATTCTAACTCGGAGTAGGCATATACAGATCGCTTCTAGGACCCAAAAAAAACGAATTTTCGGGTGTTTTGAGCCTGAATTTGAGATATAAACGGGTACAGAAGATGCATGCACCTATCGAATTTGGACACTTAAAATATCGATTTTTAGCATGTTTTGAGCCTATATTTTGAAAATATTCTAGCACTGAGTAGGCATGTACAGATCGCTTCTTTGACCCCAAAATATCGAATTTTCGGGTGTTTTGAGCCTGAATTTGATATATAAACGGGTACTGAAGATGCATGCACATATCGACTTTTTGGCACCTAAAATATCGATTTTCAGTATGTTTTGAGCCTATATATTTAAAACATTCTAGCACTGAGTAGGCATGTACAGATCGCTTCTGGGACCCAAAAATATCGAATTTTCGGGTGTTTTGAGGTTGAATTTGGGATATAAACAGGTGCAGAAGATGCATACGCATATTTACTTTGGGCACCTAAAATATCGATTTTCATAATGTTTTGGCCTGTATCTGAGTAGGCATGTACAGATCGCTTCTAGGACCACAAAATAACAAATTTTCGGGTGTTTGGAGCCTGAATTTGAGATATAAACGGGTTCAGAAGATGCATGCACATATCGACTTTTGGGCACCTAAAAGATCGATTTTCAGTATGTTTTGGGCCTGTATTTTGAAAATACTCTAACACGGAGTAAGCATGTACAGATCGCTTCTGGGACCGCAAAATATCGAATTTTCGGGTGTTTTGGGGCTGAATTTGAGATATCTACTTTATGCACCTAAAATATCGATTTTTAGCATGTTTAGGGCCTATATTTTGAAAATATTCTAGCACTGAGTAGGCATGAACAGATTGCTTCTGGAACCCCAAAATATAGAATTTGCGTGTGTTTTGAGCCTGAATTTAAGATATAAACGGGTACTGAAGATGCATGCACATATCGACTTTTGGGCACCTAAAATATCGATTTTGAGCATGTTTTGGGTCTGTATCTTGAAAACATTCTAACTAGGAATAGGAATGTACAGATCGCTTCTAGGACCCAAAAATAACGAATTTTCGGGTGTTTTGACCCAGAATTTGAGATATAAACGGGTACAGAAGATGCATGCACATATCGGCTTTTGGGCACCTAAAATATCGATTTTGGGCATGTTTTGGGTCTGTATCTTGAAAACATTCTGGCACTGAGTAGGCAAGTACACATCGCTTCTGGGACCCAAAAATATCGAATTTTCGGGTGTTTTGAGGTTGAATTTGAAATATAAACAGGTGCAGAAGATACATACACATATTGACTTTGGGCACCTAAAATATTAATTTTCAGCATGTTTTTGCCTGTATCTGAGTAGGCATGTACAGATCGCTTCTGGGACCCCAAAATAACGAATTTTCGGGTGTTTGGAGCCTGGATTTGAGATATAAACGGGTAGAGAAGATGCATGCACATATCGACTTTTGGGCACCTAAAATATCGATTTTGAGCATGTTTTGGGTCTGTATCTTGAAAACATTCTAACTAGGAATAGGCATGTACAGATCGCTTCTAGGACCAAAAAATAACAAATTTTCGGGTGTTTTGAGGTTGAATCTGGGATATAAACGGGTGCAGAAGATGCATACACATATTGACTTTAGGCACCTAAAATATCGATTTTCAGCATGTTTTGGCCTGTATCTGAGTAGGCATGTACAGATCGCTTATGGGACCCCAAAATATCGAATTTTCGGGTGTTTGGAGCCTGAATTTGAGATATAAACGGGCACAGAAGATGCATGCACATATAGACTTTTGTGCACCTAAAAGATCGATTTTTAGTATGTTTTGGGCCTGTATTATGAAAATACTCTAACACGGAGTAGGCATGTACAGATCGCTACTGGGACCCCAAAATATGGAATTTTCAGGTGTGTTTTGAGCCTGAATTTGAGATATAAATGGGTACTGAAGATGCAGCAACATATCGACTTTTGGGCACCTAAAATATCGATTTTGAGCATGTTTTGGGTCTGTATCTTGAAAACATTCTAGCACTGAGTAGGCATGTACAGATCACTTCTGGGACCCAAAAATATCGATTTTTCGGGTGTTTTGAGGTTGAATTTGAAATATAAACAGGTGCAGAAGACACATACACATATTGACTTTGGGCACCTAAAATATCGATTTTCAGCATGTTTTGGCCTGTATCTGAGTAGGCATGTACAGATCGCTACTAGGACCCGAAAATAACGAATTTTCGGGTGTTTTGAGCCTGAATTTGAGATTTAAACGGGTAAAGAAAATGCATGCACGCATCGACTTTGGACACTTAAAATATCGATTTTTAGCATGTTTTGAGCCTATATTTTGGAAACATTCTGGCACTGAGTAGGCATGTACAGATCACTTCTGGGACCCATAAATATCGAATTTCGAATTTTCAGGTGTTTTGAGGTCGAATTTGGGATATAAACGGGTGCAGAAGGTGCATACACATATTGACTTTAGGCACCTAAAATATCGATTTTCAGCATGTTTTGGCCTGTATCTGAGTAGGCATGTACAGATCGCTTCTAGGACCACAAAATAACAAATTTTCGGGTGTTTGGAGCCTGAATTTGAAATATAAACGGGTACAGAAGATGCATGCACATATCGACTTTTGGGCACCTAAAAGTTCGATTTTCAGTATGTTTTGGGCCTGTATTTTGAAAATACTCTAACACGGAGTAAGCATGTACAGATCGCTTCTGGGACCCAAAAATATCGAATTTTCGGGTGTTTTGGGGCTGAATTTGAGATATCTACTTTAGGCACCTAAAATATCGATTTTAAGCATGTTTAGGGTCTATATTTTGAAAATATTCTAGCAATGAGTAGGCATGTACAGATCGCTTCTGGGACCCCAAAATATCGAATTTTCGGGTGTTTTGAGCCTGAATTTAAGATATAAACGGGTACTGAAGATGCATGCACATATCGACTTTTGGGCACCTAAAATATCGATTTTGAGCATGTTTTGGGTCTCTATCTTGAAAAGATTCTAACTAGGAGTAGGCATGTACAGATTGCTTCTAGGACCTAAAAATAACGAATTTCCAGGTGTTTTGAGCCTGAATTTGAGATATAAACGGGAACAGAAGATAAATGCACATATCGACTTTTGGGCACCTAAAAGATCGATTTTCAGTATGTTTTGGGCCTGTATTTTGAAAATACTCTAACACGGAGTAGGCAAGTGCAGATCGCTTCTGGGACCCCAAAATATCGAATTTTCGAGTGTTTTGGGCCTGAATATGAGATATCGACTTTGAGCACCTAAAATATCGATTTGTAGCATGTTTTGGGCCTATTTTTTTGAAAATATTCTAGCACTGAGTAGGCATGTACAGATCGCTTCTGGGACCCCAAAATATCGAATTTTTGGGTGTTTTGAGGTTGAAATTGAGATATAAACGGTTACTGAAGATGCATGCACATATCGACTTTTGGGCACTTAAAATATCGATTTTGAGCATGTTTTAGGTCTGTATCTTGAAAACATTCTAAATAGAAGTAGGCATGTACAGATCGCTTCTAGGACCCAAAAATAACAAGTTTTCGGGTGTTTTGAGCCTGAATTTGAGATATAAACGGGTACCGAAGATGCATGCACATATCGACTTTGGACACGTAAAAGATCGATTTTCAGTATGTTTTGGGCCTGTATATTGAAAATACTCTAACACGGAGTAGGGATTTGCAG
The DNA here is from genome assembly GCA_033782935.1 of Petrolisthes cinctipes. Classification (NCBI taxonomy): domain Eukaryota; kingdom Metazoa; phylum Arthropoda; class Malacostraca; order Decapoda; family Porcellanidae; genus Petrolisthes; species Petrolisthes cinctipes. The sequence continues at coordinate 613,653 of JAWQEG010000781.1, read as the reverse complement.
ATCGCTTCTGGGACACAAAAATATCGAATTTTCGGGTGTTTTAAGGTTGAATTTGGGTTATAAACGGGTGCAGAAGATGCATACACATATTGATTTTGGGCACCTAAAATATCGATTTTCAGCATGTTTTGGCCTGTATCTGAGTAGGCATGTACAGATCGCTTATGGGACCCCAAAATATCGAATTTTCGGGTGTTTGGAGCCTGAATTTGAGATATAAACGGGCACAGAAGATGCATGCACATATAGACTTTTGTGCACCTAAAAGATCGATTTTTAGTATGTTTTGGGCCTGTATTATGAAAATACTCTAACACGGAGTAGGCATGTACAGATCGCTACTGGGACCCCAAAATATGGAATTTTCAGGTGTGTTTTGAGCCTGAATTTGAGATATAAATGGGTACTGAAGATGCAGCAACATATCGACTTTTGGGCACCTAAAATATCGATTTTGAGCATGTTTTGGGTCTGTATCTTGAAAACATTCTAGCACTGAGTAGGCATGTACAGATCACTTCTGGGACCCAAAAATATCGATTTTTCGGGTGTTTTGAGGTTGAATTTGAAATATAAACAGGTGCAGAAGACACATACACATATTGACTTTGGGCACCTAAAATATCGATTTTCAGCATGTTTTGGCCTGTATCTGAGTAGGCATGTACAGATCGCTACTAGGACCCGAAAATAACGAATTTTCGGGTGTTTTGAGCCTGAATTTGAGATTTAAACGGGTAAAGAAAATGCATGCACGCATCGACTTTGGACACTTAAAATATCGATTTTTAGCATGTTTTGAGCCTATATTTTGGAAACATTCTGGCACTGAGTAGGCATGTACAGATCACTTCTGGGACCCATAAATATCGAATTTCGAATTTTCAGGTGTTTTGAGGTCGAATTTGGGATATAAACGGGTGCAGAAGGTGCATACACATATTGACTTTAGGCACCTAAAATATCGATTTTCAGCATGTTTTGGCCTGTATCTGAGTAGGCATGTACAGATCGCTTCTAGGACCACAAAATAACAAATTTTCGGGTGTTTGGAGCCTGAATTTGAAATATAAACGGGTACAGAAGATGCATGCACATATCGACTTTTGGGCACCTAAAAGTTCGATTTTCAGTATGTTTTGGGCCTGTATTTTGAAAATACTCTAACACGGAGTAAGCATGTACAGATCGCTTCTGGGACCCAAAAATATCGAATTTTCGGGTGTTTTGGGGCTGAATTTGAGATATCTACTTTAGGCACCTAAAATATCGATTTTAAGCATGTTTAGGGTCTATATTTTGAAAATATTCTAGCAATGAGTAGGCATGTACAGATCGCTTCTGGGACCCCAAAATATCGAATTTTCGGGTGTTTTGAGCCTGAATTTAAGATATAAACGGGTACTGAAGATGCATGCACATATCGACTTTTGGGCACCTAAAATATCGATTTTGAGCATGTTTTGGGTCTCTATCTTGAAAAGATTCTAACTAGGAGTAGGCATGTACAGATTGCTTCTAGGACCTAAAAATAACGAATTTCCAGGTGTTTTGAGCCTGAATTTGAGATATAAACGGGAACAGAAGATAAATGCACATATCGACTTTTGGGCACCTAAAAGATCGATTTTCAGTATGTTTTGGGCCTGTATTTTGAAAATACTCTAACACGGAGTAGGCAAGTGCAGATCGCTTCTGGGACCCCAAAATATCGAATTTTCGAGTGTTTTGGGCCTGAATATGAGATATCGACTTTGAGCACCTAAAATATCGATTTGTAGCATGTTTTGGGCCTATTTTTTTGAAAATATTCTAGCACTGAGTAGGCATGTACAGATCGCTTCTGGGACCCCAAAATATCGAATTTTTGGGTGTTTTGAGGTTGAAATTGAGATATAAACGGTTACTGAAGATGCATGCACATATCGACTTTTGGGCACTTAAAATATCGATTTTGAGCATGTTTTAGGTCTGTATCTTGAAAACATTCTAAATAGAAGTAGGCATGTACAGATCGCTTCTAGGACCCAAAAATAACAAGTTTTCGGGTGTTTTGAGCCTGAATTTGAGATATAAACGGGTACCGAAGATGCATGCACATATCGACTTTGGACACGTAAAAGATCGATTTTCAGTATGTTTTGGGCCTGTATATTGAAAATACTCTAACACGGAGTAGGGATTTGCAGATCGCTTCTGGGACACAAAAATATCGAATTTTCGGGTGTTTTAAGGTTGAATTTGGGTTATAAACGGGTGCAGAAGATGCATACACATATTGATTTTGGGCACCTAAAATATCGATTTTCAGCATGTTTTGGCCTGTATCTGAGTAGGTATGTACAGATCGCTTTTGGGACCCCAAAATATCGAATTTTCGGGTGTTTTGAGCCTGAATTTGAGATATAAACGGGTACTGAAGATGCATGCACATATCGGCTTTTGGGCACCTAAAATATCGATTTTGAGCATGTTTTGGGTCTGTATCTTGAAAAAATTCTAACTAGTAGTAGGCATGTACAGATCGCTTCTAGGACCCCAAAATAACGAATTTTCGGGTGTTTTGAGGCTGAATTTGAGATATAAACGGGTGCTGAAGATGCATGCACATATCGACTTTTGTGCACCTAAAAGATCGATTTTCAGTATGTTTTGGGCCTGTATTTTGACAATACTCTAACACGGAGTAGGCAAGTGCAGATCGCTTCTGGGACCCCAAAATATCGAATTTTCGGGTGTTTTGGGCCTGAATTTGAGATATCGACTTTGAGCACCTAAAATATCGATTTTTAGCATGTTTTGGCCCTATATTTTGAAAATATTCTAGCACTGAGTAGGCATGTACAGATCGCTTCTGGGACCCAAAAATATCGAATTTTCTGGTGTTTTGAGGTTGAATTTGGGATATAAACAGGTTCAGAAGATGCATACGCATATTGACTTTGGGCACCTAAAATATCGATTTTCATCATGTTTTGGCCTGTATCTGAGTAGGCATGTACAGATCGCGCTAGGACCACAAAATAACAAATTTTCGGGTGTTTGGAGCCTGAATTTGAGATATAAACGGGTACAGAAGATGCATGCACATATCGACTTTTGGGCACCTAAAAGATCGATTTTCAGTATGTTTTGGGCCTGTATATTGAAAATACTCTGACACGGAGTAAGCATGTACAGATCGCTTCTGGGACCCAAAAATATCGAATTTTCGGGTGTTTTGGGGCTGAATTTGAGATATCTACTTTAGGCACCTAAAATATCGATTTTTAGCATGTTTAGGGCCTATATTTTGAAAATATTCTAGCAATGAGTAGGCATGTACAGATCGCTTCTGGGACCCCAAAATATCGAATTTTCGGGTGTTTTGAGCCTGAATTTAAGATATAAACGGGTACTGAAGATGCATGTACATATCGACTTTTGGGCACCTAAAATATCGATTTTGAGCATGTTTTGGGTCTGTATCTTGAAAACATTCTAGCACTGAGTAGGCAAGTACACATCGCTTCTGGGACCCCAAAATATCGAATTTTCGGGTGTTTTGAGGTTGAATTTGAAATATAAACAGGTGCAGAAGATACATACACATATTGACTTTGGGCACCTAAAATATCAATTTTCAGCATGTTTTGGCCTGTATGTGAGTAGGCATGTACAGATCGCTTCTAGGACCCCAAAATAACGAATTTTCGGGTGTTTTGAGGCTGAATATGAGATATAAACGGGTGCTGAAGATGCATGCACATATCGACTTTTGGGCACCTAAAAGATCGTTTTTCAGTATGTTTTGGGCCTGTATTTTGAAAATACTCTAACACGGAGTAGGCAATTGCAGATCGCTTCTGGGACCCCAAAATATCGAATTTTCGGGTGTTTTGGGCCTGAATTTGAGATATCGACTTTGAGCACCTTAAATATCGATTTTTAGTATGTTTTGGGCCTATATTTTGAAAATATTCTAGCACTGAGTAGGCATGTACAGATCGCTTCTGGGACCCCTAAATATCGAATTTTCGGGTGTTTTGAGGTTGAATTTGAGATATAAACGGTTACTGAAGATGCATGCACATATCGACTTTTGGGCACTTAAAATATCGATTTTGAGCATGTTTTGAATCTGTATCTTGAAAACATTCTAGCACTGAGTAGGCATGTACAGATCGCTTCTGGGACCCAAAAATATCGAATTTTCGGGTGTTTTGAGGTTGAATTTGGGATATAAACAGATGCAGAAGATGCATACGCATATTGACTTTGGGCTCCTAAAATATCGATTTTCATCATGTTTTGGCCTGTATCTGAGTAGGCATGTACAGATCGCTTCTAGGACCACAATATAACAAATTTTCGGGTGCTTGGAGCCTGAATTTGAGATATAAACGGGTACAGAAGATGCATGCACAAATCGACTTTTGGGCACCTAAAAGATCGATTTTCAGTATGTTTTGGGCCTGTATTTTGAAAATACTCTAACACGGAGTAAGCATGTACAGATCGCTTCTGGGACCCAAAAATATCGAATTTTCGAGTGTTTTGGGGCTGAATTTGAGATATCTACTTTAGGTACCTAAAATATCGATTTTTAGCATGTTTAGGGCCTATATTTTGAAAATATTCTAGCAATGAGTAGGCATGTACAGATCGCTTCTGGGACCCCAAAATATTGAATTTTCGGGTGTTTTGAGCCTGAATTTAAGATATAAACGGGTACTGAAGATGCATGCACATATCGACTTTTGGGCACCTAAAATATCGATTTTGAGCATGTTTTGGGTCTGTATCTTGAAAAGATTCTAACTAGGAGTAGGCATGTACAGATTGCTTCTAGGACCTAAAAATAACGAATTTCCAGGTGTTTTGAGCCTGAATTTGAGATATAAACGGGTACAGAAGATGCATGCACATATCGACTTTTGGGCACCTAAAATATCGATTTTGAGCATGTTTTGGGTCTGTATCTTGAAAACATTCTAGCACTGAGTAGGCAAGTACACATCGCTTCTGGGACCCAAAAATATCGAATTTTCGGGTGTTTTGAGGTTCAATTTGAAATATAAACAGGTGCAGAAGATGCATACACATATTGACTTTGGGCACCTAAAATATCAATTTTCAGCATGTTTTGGCCTGTATCTGAGTAGGCATGTACAGATCGCTTCTGGGACCCCAAAATAACGAATTTTAGGGTGTTTGAAGCCTGGATTTGAGATATAAACGGGTACAGAAGATGCATGCACATATCGACTTTTGGGCACCTAAAATATCGATTTTGAGCATATTTTGGGCCTGTATTATGAAAATACTTTAACACGGAGTAGGCATGTACAGATCGCTTCTGGGACCCCAAAATATCGAATTTTCAGGTGTTTGGAGCCTGAATTTGAGATATAAATGGGTACTGAAGATGCAGCAACATATCGACTTTTGGGCACCTAAAATATCGATTTTCAGGATGTTTTGGGTCTGTATCTTGAAAACATTCTAGCACTGAGTAGGCAAGTACAGATTGCTTCTGCGACCCAAAAATATCGAATTTTCGGGTGTTTTGAGGTTGAATTTGAAATATAAACAGTTGCAGAAGATACATACACATATTGACTTTGGGCACCTAAAATATCGATTTTCAGCATGTTTTGGCCTGTATCTGAGTAGGCATGTACAGATCGCTTCTCGGACCCCAAAATATCGAATTTTCGAATTTTCGGGTGTTTTGGGCCTGAATTTGAGATATCGACTTTGGGCCCCTAAAATATCGATTTTTAGCATGTTTCGGGCCTATATTTTGAAAATATTCTAGCACTGATTAGGCATGTACAGATCGCTTCTGGAACCCAAAAATAAAGAATTTGCGTGTGTTTTGAGACTGAATTTGTGATATAAACGGGTACTGAAGATGCATGCACATATCGACATTTGGGCACCTAAAATATCGATTTTGAGCATGTTTTGGGTCTGTATCTTGAAAACATTCTAACTAGGAATAGGAATGTACAGATTGCTTCTAGGACCCAAAAATAACGAATTTTCGGGTGTTTTGACCCAGAATTTGAGATATAAACAGGTACATAAGATGCATGCACATATCAACCATGAACACTTAAAATATCGATTTTTAACATGTTTTGAGCCTATATTTTGAAAAAATTCTAGCACTGACTAGGCATGTATAGATCGCTTCTGGGACCTAAAAATATCGAATTTTCGGGTGTTTTGAGTTTGAATTTGGGAAAAAACGGGTACAGAAGATGCATGCACATATCGACTTTTGGGCACCTAAAAGATCGATTTTCAGTATGTTTTGGGCCTGTATTTTGAAAATACTCGAACACGGAGTAGGCATGTACAGATCGCTTCTCGGACCCCAAAATATCAAATTTTCGGGTGTTTTGGGCCTGAATTTGAGATATCGACTTTGGGCCCCTAAAATATCGATTTTTAGCATGTTTCGGGTCTATATTTTGAAAATATTCTAGCACTGATTAGGCATGTACAGATCGCTTCTGGAACCCCAAAATATCGAATTTGCGTGTGTTTTGAGCCTGAATTTGAGATATAAACGGGTACTGAAGATGCATGCACATATCGACATTTGGGCACCTAAAATATCGATTTTGAGCATGTTTTGGGTCTGTATCTTGAAAACATTCTAACTAGGAATAGGAATGTACAGATTGCTTCTAGGACCCAAAAATAATGAATTTTCGGGTGTTTTGACCCAGAATTTGAGATATAAACGGGTACAGAAGATGCATGCACATATCAACCATTAACACTTAAAATATCGATTTTTAGCATGTTTTGAGCCTATATTTTGAAAACATTCTAGCACTGAGTAGGCATGTATAGATCGCTTCTGAGACCTAAAAATATATAATTTTCGGGTGTTTTGAGTTTGAATTTGGGATAAAAACGGGTACAGAAGATGCATGCACATATCGACTTTTGGGCACCTAAAAGATCGATTTTCAGTATGTTTTTTTATGCCTCTATTTTGAAAATACTCGAACACGGAGTAGGCATGTACAGATCGCTTCTCGGACCCCAAAATATCGAATTTTCGGGTGTTTTGGGCCTGAATTTGAGATATCGACTTTGGGCCCCTAAAATATCGATTTTTAGCATGTTTCGGGCCTATATTTTGAAAATATTCTAGCACTGATTAGGCATGTACAAATCGCTTCTGGAACCCCAAAATAAAGAATTTGCGTGTGTTTTGAGCCTGAATTTGAGATATAAACGGGTACTGAAGATGCATGCACATATCGACATTTCGGCACCTAAAATATCGATTTTGAGCATGTTTTGGGTCTGTATCTTGAAAACATTCTAACTAGGAATAGGAATGTACAGATTGCTTCTAGGACCCAAAAATAATGAATTTTCGGGTGTTTTGACCCAGAATTTGAGATATAAACGGATACAGAAGATGCATGGACATATCAACCATGAAAACATAAAATATCGATTTTTAGCATGTTTTGAGCCTATATTTTGAAAACATTCTAGCACTGAGTAGGCATGTATAGATCGCTTCTGGGACCTAAAAATATCGAATTTTCGGGTGTTTTGAGTTTGAATTTGGGAAAAAACGGGTACAGAAGATGCATGCACATATCGACTTTTGGGCACCTAAAAGATCGATTTTCAGTATGTTTTGGGCCTGTATTTTGAAAATACTCGAACACGGAGTAGGCATGTACAGATCGCTTCTCGGACCCCAAAATATCAATTTTTCGGGTGTTTTGGGCCTGAATTTGAGATATCGACTTTGGGCCCCTAAAATATCGATTTTTAGCATGTTTCGGGTCTATATTTTGAAAATATTCTAGCACTGATTAGGCATGTACAGATCGCTTCTGGAACCCCAAAATATCGAATTTGCGTGTGTTTTGAGCCTGAATTTGAGATATAAACGGGTACTGAAGATGCATGCACATATCGACATTTGGGCACCTAAAATATCGATTTTGAGCATGTTTTGGGTCTGTATCTTGAAAACATTCTAACTAGGAATAGGAATTTACAGATTGCTTCTAGGACCCAAAAATAATGAATTTTCGGGTGTTTTGACCCAGAATTTGAGATATAAACGGGTACAGAAGATGCATGCACATATCAACCATGAACACTTAAAATATCGATTTTTAGCATGTTTTGAGCCTATATTTTGAAAACATTCTAGCACTGAGTAGGCATGTATAGATCGCTTCTGGGACCTAAAAATATCGAATTTTCGGGTGTTTTGAGTTTGAATTTGGGATAAAAACGGGTACAGAAGATGCATGCAAATATCGACTTTTGGGCACCTAAAAGATCGATTTTCAGTATGTTTTTTTATGCCTGTATTTTGAAAATACTCGAACACGGAGTAGGCATGTACAGATCGCTTCTCGGACCCCAAAATATCGAATTTTCGGGTGTTTTGGGCCTGAATTTGAGATATCGACTTTGGGCCCCTAAAATATCGATTTTTAGCATGTTTCGGGCCTATATTTTGAAAATATTCTAGCACTGATTAGGCATGTACAAATCGCTTCTGGAACCCCAAAATAAAGAATTTGCGTGTGTTTTGAGCCTGAATTTGAGATATAAACGGGTACTGAAGATGCATGCACATATCGACATTTGGGCACCTAAAATATCAATTTTGAGCATGTTTTGGGTTTGTATCTTGAAAACATTCTAACTAGGAATAGGAATGTACAGATTGCTTCTAGGACCCAAAAATAATGAATTTTCGGGTGTTTTGACCCAGAATTTGAGATATAAACGGATACAGAAGATGCATGCACATATCAACCATGAAAACATAAAATATCGATTTTTAGCATGTTTTGAGCCTATATTTTGAAAACATTCTAGCACTGAGTAGGCATGTATAGATCGCTTCTGGGACCTAAAAATATCGAATTTTCGGGTGTTTTGAGTTTGAATTTGGGATAAAAACGGTTACAGAAGATGCATGCACATATCGACTTTTGGGCACCTAAAAGATCGATTTTCAGTATGTTTTGGGCCTGTATTTTGAAAATACTCGAACATGGAGTAGGCATGTACAGATCGCTTCTCGGACCCCAAAATATCGAATTTTCGGGTGTTTTGGGCCTGAACTTGAGATATCGACTTTGGGCCCCTAAAATATCGATTTTTAGCATGTTTCGGGTCTATATTTTGAAAATATTTTAGCACTGATTAGGCATGTACAGATCGCTTCTGGAACCCCAAAATATCGAATTTTCGGGTGTTTTGAGCCTGAATTTAAGATATAAACGGGTACAGAAGATGCATGCACATATCGACTTTTGGGCACCTAAAAGATCGATTTTCCGTATGTTTTGGGCCTGTATTTTGAAAATACTCTAACACGGAGTAGGCATGTACAGATCGCTTCTGGGACCCCAAAATATCGAATTTTCGGGTGTTTGGAGCCTGAAATTGAGATATAAACGGGTAGAGAAGATGCATTCACATATCGACTTTTGTGCACCTAAAAGATCGATTTTGAGTATGTTTTGGGCCTGTATTTTGAAAATACTCTGACACGGAGTAGGCATGTACAGATCGCTTCTGGGACCCCTAAATATCGAATGTTCGGGTGTTTTGGGCCTGAATTTGAGATATCGACTTTGGGCACCTAAAATATCTATTTTAGCATGTTTTGGGCCTATATTTCGAAAAAATTCTAGCACTGAGTAGGCATGTACAGATTGCTTCTGGGACCCCAAAATATTGAATTTTCGGGTGTTTTGAGTCTGAATTTGAGATACAAACGGGTACTGAAGATGCATGCACATATCGACTTTTGGGCACCTAAAATATCGATTTTGAGCATGTTTTGGGTCTGTATCTTGAAAACATTCTAACTATTAGTAGGCATGTACTAGGACCCAAAAATAACGAATTCTCGGGTGTTTTCAGCCTGAATTTGACATATAAACGGGTACAGAAGATGCATGCACATATCGACTTTTGACACTTAAAATATCGATTTTTAGCATGTTTTGAGCCTATATTTTGAAAATTTTTTAGCACTGAGTACGCATGTACAGATCGCTTCGGGGACCCAAAAATATCGAATTTCCGGGTGTTTTGAGGTTGAATTTGGGATATAAACGGGTGCAGAAGATTCACACACATATTGACTTTGGACACGTAAAATATCGATTTTTAGCATGTTTTGAGCCTATATTTTGAAAACTTTCTAGCACTAAGTAGGCATGTACATATCGCTTCTGGGACCCAAAGATATCGAATTTTCGGGTGTTTTGAGGTTGAATTTGGGATATAAACAGGTGCAGAAGATGCATACACATATTGACTTTGGGCACCTAAAATAACGATTTTCAGCATGTTTTGGGCCTGTATCTGAGTAGGCATGTACAAATCGCTTCTGGGACCCCAAAATATCGAATTTTCGGGAGTTTGGAGCCTGAATTTGAGATATAAACGGGTACTGAAGATGCATACACATATCGACTTTTGGGCACCTAAAATATCGATTTTGAGCATGTTTTGGGTGTGTATCTTGAAAACATTCTAACTAGGAGTAGGCATGTACAGATCGCTTCTAGGACCCCAAAATACCGAATTCTCGGGTGTTTGGAGCCTGAAATTGAGATATAAACGGGTAGAGAAGATGCATTCACATATCGACTTTTGTGCACCTAAAAGATCGATTTTGAGTATGTTTTGGGCCTGTATTTTGAAAATACTCTGACACGGAGTAGGCATGTACAGATCGCTTCTGGGACCCCTAAATATCGAATGTTCGGGTGTTTTGGGCCTGAATTTGAGATATCGACTTTGGGCACCTAAAATATCTATTTTAGTATGTTTTGGGCCTATATTTCGAAAATATTCTAGCACTGAGTAGGCATGTACAGATTGCTTCTGGGACCCCAAAATATTGAATTTTCGGGTGTTTTGAGCCTGAATTTGAGATACAAACGGGTACTGAAGATGCATGCACATATCGACTTTTGGGCACCTAAAATATCGATTTTGAGCATGTTTTGGATCTGTATCTTGAAAACATTCTAACTATTAGTAGTCATGTACAGATCGCTTCTAGGACCCAAAAATAACGAATTCTCGGGTGTTTTGAGCCTGAATTTGACATATAAACGGGTACAGAAGATGCATGCACATATCGACTTTTGACACTTAAAATATCGATTTTTAGCATGTTTTGGGCCTGTATCTGAGTAGGCATGTACAAATCGCTTCTGGGACCCCAAAATATCGAATTTTCAGGTGTTTGGAGCCTGAATTTGAGATATAAACGGGTACTGAAGATGCATACACATATCGACTTTTGGGCACCTAAAATATCGATTTTGAGCATGTTTTGGGTCTTTATCTCGAAAACATTCTAACTAGGAGTAGGCATGTACAGATCGCTTCTAGGACACAAAAATAACGAATTTTCGGGTGTTTCTAGCCTGAATTTGAGATATAAACGGGTACAGAAGATGCATTCACATATCGACTTTTGTGCACCTAAAAGATCGATTTTCAGTATGTTTTGGGCCTGTATTTTGAAAATACTCTAACACGGAGTAAGCATGTACAGATCGCTTCTGGGACCCCAAAATATCGAATTTTCGGGTGTTTTGGGCCTGAATTTGAGATATCGACTTTGGGCACCTAAAATATCAATTTTTGTATGTTTTGGGCCTATATTTTGAAAATATTCTAGCACTGAGAAGGCATGTACAGATCGCTTCTGGGACCCCAAAATATCGAATTTTCGGGTGTTTTGAGCCTGAATTTGAGATATAAAAGGGTACTGAAGATGCATGCACATATCGACTTTTGGGCACCTTAAATATCGATTTTCAGCATGTTTTGGGTCTGTATCTTGAAAACATTCTAACTAAGAGTAGGCATGTACAGATCGCTTCTAGGACCCAAAAATACCGAATTTTCGGGTGTTTTGAGTCTGAATTTGAGATATAAACGGGTACAGAAGATGCATCCACATATCGACTTTAGACATTTAAAATATCGATTTCTAGCATGTTTTGAGCCTATATTTTGAAAACATTCTAGCACTTAGATGTACAGATCGCTTCTGGGACCCAAAAATATAGAATTTTCGGGTGTTTTGAGGTTGAATTTAGAATATAAACGGGTGCAGAAGATTCATACACATATTGACTTTGGGCACCTAAAATATCGATTTTCAGCATGTTTTGGCATGTATCTGAGTAGGCATGTACAGATCGCTTCTGGGACCCCAAAATATTGAATTTTCGGGTGTTTGGAGCCTGAATTTGAGATATAAACGGGTACTGAAGATGCATGCACATATCGACTTTTGGGCACCTAAAATATCGATTTTGAGCATGTTTTGGGTCTGTATCATGAAAACATTCTAACTAGGAGTAGGCATGTACAGATCGCTTCTAGGACCCAAAAATAACAAATTCTCGGGTGTTTGGAGCCTGAAATTGAGATATAAACGGGTAGAGAAGATGTATTCACATACCGACTTTTGTGCACCTAAAAGATTGATTTTGAGTATGTTTTGGGCCTGTATTTTGAAAATACTCTGACACGGAGTAGGCATGTACAGATCGCTTCTGGGACCCCTAAATATCGAATGTTCGGGTGTTTTGGGCCTGAATTTGAGATATCGACTTTGGGCACCTAAAATATCTATTTTAGCATGTTTTGGGCCTATATTTCGAAAATATTCTAGCACTGAGTAGGCATGTACAGATTGCTTCTGGGACCCCAAAATATTGAATTTTCGGGTGTTTTGAGCCTGAATTTGAGATACAAACGGGTACTGAAGATGCATGCACATAACTACTTTTGGGCATCTAAAATATCGATTTTGAGTATGTTTTGGGTCTGTATCTTGAAAACATTCTAACTATTAGTAGGCATGTACAGATCGCTTCTAGGACCCAAAAATAACGAATTCTCAGGTGTTTTCAGCCTGAATTTGACATATAAACGGGTACAGAAGATGCATGCACATATCGACTTTTGACACTTAAAATATCGATTTTTAGCATGTTTTGAGCCTTTTTTTTTTAAACATTTTAGCACTGAGTATGCATGTACAGATCGCTTCTGGGACCCAAAAATATCGAATTTCCGGGTGTTTTGAGGTTGAATTTGGGATATAAACGGGTGCAGAAGATTCAAACACATATTGACTTTGGACACGTAAAATATCGATTTTTAGCATGTTTTGAGCCTATATTTTGAAAACATTCTAGCACTGAGTTGGCATGTACATATCGCTTCTGGGACCCAAAGATATCGAATTTTCGGGTGTGTTGAGGTTGAATTTGGGATATAAACAGGTGCAGAAGATGCATACACATATTGACTTTGGGCACCTAAAATAACGATTTTCAGCATGTTTTGGGCCTGTATCTGAGTAGGCATGTACAAATCGCTTCTGGGACCCCAAAATATCGAATTTTCGGGTGTTTGGAGCCTGAATTTGAGATATAAACGGGTACTGAAGATGCATACACATATCGACTTTTGGGCACCTAAAATATCGATTTTGAGCATGTTTTGGGTCTTTATCTCGAGAACATTCTAACTAGGAGTAGGCATGTACAGATCGCTTCTAGGACACAAAAATACCGAATTTTCGGGTGTTTTGAGCCTGAATTTGAGATATAAACGGGTACAGAAGATGCATCCACATATCGACTTTGGACATTTAAAATATCGATTTTTAGCATGTTTTGAGCCTATATTTTGAAAACATTCTAGCACTGAGATGTACAGATCGCTTCTGGGACCCAAAAATATAGAATTTTCGGGTGTTTTGAGGTTGAATTTGGAATATAAACGGGTGCAGAAGATGCATACACATATTGACTTTGGGCACCTAAAATATCGATTTTGAGCATGTTTTGGGTCTGTATCATGAAAACATTCTAACTAGGAGTAAGCATGTACAGATCGCTTCTAGGACCCAAAAATAACAAATTCTCGGGTGTTTGGAGCCTGAAATTGAGATATAAACGGGTAGAGAAGATGTATTCACATACCGACTTTTGTGCACCTAAAAGATTGATTTTGAGTATGTTTTGGGCCTGTATTTTGAAAATACTCTGACACGGAGTAGGCATGTACAGATCGCTTCTGGGACCCCTAAATATCGAATGTTCGGGTGTTTTGGGCCTGAATTTGAGATATCGACTTTGGGCACCTAAAATATCTATTTTAGCATGTTTTGGGCCTATATTTCGAAAATATTCTAGCACTGAGTAGGCATGTACAGATTGCTTCTGGGACCCCAAAATATTGAATTTTCGGGTGTTTTGAGCCTGAATTTGAGATACAAACGGGTACTGAAGATGCATGCACATAACTACTTTTGGGCATCTAAAATATCGATTTTGAGCATGTTTTGGGTCTGTATCTTGAAAACATTCTAACTATTAGTAGGCATGTACAGATCGCTTCTAGGACCCAAAAATAACGAATTCTCAGGTGTTTTCAGCCTGAATTTGACATATAAACGGGTACAGAAGATGCATGCACATATCGACTTTTGACACTTAAAATATCGATTTTTAGCATGTTTTGAGCCTTTTTTTTGAAAACATTTTAGCACTGAGTATGCATGTACAGATCGCTTCTGGGACCCAAAAATATCGAATTTCCGGGTGTTTTGAGGTTGAATTTGGGATATAAACGGGTGCAGAAGATTCAAACACATATTGACTTTGGACACGTAAAATATCGATTTTTAGCATGTTTTGAGCCTATATTTTGAAAACATTCTAGCACTGAGTAGGCATGTACATATCGCTTCTGGGACCCAAAGATATCGAATTTTCGGGTGTGTTGAGGTTGAATTTGGGATATAAACAGGTGCAGAAGATGCATACACATATTGACTTTGGGCACCTAAAATAACGATTTTCAGCATGTTTTGGGCCTGTATCTGAGTAGGCATGTACAAATCGCTTCTGGGACCCCAAAATATCGAATTTTCGGGTGTTTGGAGCCTGAATTTGAGATATAAACGGGTACTGAAGATGCATACACATATCGACTTTTGGGCACCTAAAATATCGATTTTGAGCATGTTTTGGGTCTTTATCTCGAAAACATTCTAACTAGGAGTAGGCATGTACAGATCGCTTCTAGGACACAAAAATACCGAATTTTCGGGTGTTTTGAGCCTGAATTTGAGATATAAACGGGTACAGAAGATGCATCCACATATCGACTTTGGACATTTAAAATATCGATTTTTAGCATGTTTTGAGCCTATATTTTGAAAACATTCTAGCACTGAGATGTACAGATCGCTTCTGGGACCCAAAAATATAGAATTTTCGGGTGTTTTGAGGTTGAATTTGGAATATAAACGGGTGCAGAAGATGCATACACATATTGACTTTGGGCACCTAAAATATCGATTTTCAGCATGTTTTGGCATGTATCTGAGTAGGCATGTACAGATCGCTTCTGGGACCCCAAAATATTGAATTTTTGGGTGCTTGGAGCCTGAATTTGAGATATAAACGGGTACTGAAGAGGCATGCACATATCGACTTTTGGGCACCTATAATATCGATTTTGAGCATGTTTTGGGTCTGTATCATGAAAACATTCTAACTAGGAGTAGGCATGTACAGATCGCTTCTAGGACCCAAAAATAACAAATTCTTGGGTGTTTGGAGCCTGAAATTGAGATATTAACGGGTACAGAAGATGCATTCACATATCGACTTTTGGGCACCTAAAATATCGATTTTGAGCATGTTTTGGGTCTGTATCTTGAAAACATTCTAACTAGGAGTAGGCATGTACAGATCGCTTCTAGGACCCAAAAATAACGAATTCTAGGGTGTTTTGAGCATGAATTTGAGATGTAAACGGGTACAGAAGATGCATGCACATATCGACTTTGGACACTTAAATATCGATTTTTAGCATGTTTTGAGCCTATAATTTGAAAATATTCTAGCACTGATCGCTTCTGGGACCCAAAAAAATCGAATTTTCGGGTGTTTTGAGTTTGAATTTGGGATATAAACGGATACAGAAGATGCATACACATATTGACTTTGGGCACCTAAAATTTTCATTTTCAGTATGTTTTGGCATGAATCTGAGTAGGCATGTACAGATCGCTTCTGGGACCCCAAAATATTGAATTTTTGGGTGTTTGGAGCCTGAATTTGAGATATAAACGGGTACTGAAGATGCATGCACATATCGACTTTTGGGCACCTAAAATATTGATATTGAGCATGTTTTGGGTCTGTATCTTGAAAACATTCTAACTAGGAGTAGGCATGTACAGATCGCTTCTAGGACCCAAAAATACCGAATTTTCGGGTGTTTGGAACCTGAAATTGAGATATAAGAGTGTACAGAAGATGCATTCACATATCGACTTTTGTGCACATAAAAGATCGATTTTCAGTATGTTTTGGGCCTGTATTTTTAAAATACTCTAACACGGAGTAGACATGTACAGATCGCTTCTGGGACCCAAAAATATCGAATATTCGGGTGTTTTGAGCCTGAATTTGAGATATAAAAGGGTACTGAAGATGCATGCACATATCGACTTTTGGGCACCTTAAATATCGATTTTCAGCATGTTTTGGGTCTGTATCTTGAAAACATTCTAACTAAGAGTAGGCATGTACAGATCGCTTCTAGGACCCAAAAATACCGAATTTTCGGGTGTTTTGAGTCTGAATTTGAGATATAAACGGGTACAGAAGATGCATCCACATATCGACTTTGGACATTTAAAATATCGATTTCTAGCATGTTTTGAGCCTATATTTTGAAAACATTCTAGCACTTAGATGTACAGATCGCTTCTGGGACCCAAAAATATAGAATTTTCGGGTGTTTTGAGGTTGAATTTAGAATATAAACGGGTGCAGAAGATTCATACACATATTGACTTTGGGCACCTAAAATATCGATTTTCAGCATGTTTTGGCATGTATCTGAGTAGGCATGTACAGATCGCTTCTGGGACCCCAAAATATTGAATTTTCGGGTGTTTGGAGCCTGAATTTGAGATATAAACGGGTACGGAAGATGCATGCACATATCGACTTTTGGGCACCTAAAATATCGATTTTGAGCATGTTTTGGGTCTGTATCATGAAAACATTCTAACTAGGAGTAGGCATGTACAGATCGCTTCTAGGACCCAAAAATAACAAATTCTCGGGTGTTTGGAGCCTGAAATTGAGATATAAACGGGTAGAGAAGATGTATTCACATACCGACTTTTGTGCACCTAAAAGATTGATTTTGAGTATGTTTTGGGCCTGTATTTTGAAAATACTCTGACACGGAGTAGGCATGTACAGATCGCTTCTGGGACCCCTAAATATCGAATGTTCGGGTGTTTTGGGCCTGAATTTGAGATATCGACTTTGGGTACCTAAAATATCTATTTTAGCATGTTTTGGGCCTATATTTCGAAAATATTCTAGCACTGAGTAGGCATGTACAGATTGCTTCTGGGACCCCAAAATATTGAATTTTCGGGTGTTTTGAGCCTGAATTTGAGATACAAACGGGTACTGAAGATGCATGCACATAACTACTTTTGGGCATCTAAAATATCGATTTTGAGCATGTTTTGGGTCTGTATCTTGAAAACATTCTAACTATTAGTAGGCATGTACAGATCCCTTTTAGGACCCAAAAATAACGAATTCTCGGGTGTTTTCAGCCTGAATTTGACATATAAACGGGTACAGAAGATGCATGCACATATCGACTTTTGACACTTAAAATATCGATTTTTAGCATGTTTTGAGCCTTTTTTTTGAAAACATTTTAGCACTGAGTATGCATGTACAGATCGCTTCTGGGACCCAAAAATATCGAATTTCCGGGTGTTTTGAGGTTGAATTTGGGATATAAACGGGTGCAGAAGATTCAAACACATATTGACTTTGGACACGTAAAATATCGATTTTTAGCATGTTTTGAGCCTATATTTTGAAAACATTCTAGCACTGAGTAGGCATGTACATATCGCTTCTGGGACCCAAAGATATCGAATTTTCGGGTGTGTTGAGGTTGAATTTGGGATATAAACAGGTGCAGAAGATGCATACACATATTGACTTTGGGCACCTAAAATAACGATTTTCAGCATGTTTTGGGCCTGTATCTGAGTAGGCATGTACAAATCGCTTCTGGGACCCCAAAATATCGAATTTTCGGGTGTTTGGAGCCTGAATTTGAGATATAAACGGGTACTGAAGATGCATACACATATCGACTTTTGGGCACCTAAAATATCGATTTTGAGCATGTTTTGGGTCTTTATCTCGAAAACATTCTAACTAGGAGTAGGCATGTACAGATCGCTTCTAGGACACAAAAATACCGAATTTTCGGGTGTTTTGAGCCTGAATTTGAGATATAAACGGGTACAGAAGATGCATCCACATATCGACTTTCGACATTTAAAATATCGATTTTTAGCATGTTTTGAGCCTATATTTTGAAAACATTCTAGCACTGAGATGTACAGATCGCTTCTGGGACCCAAAAATATAGAATTTTCGGGTGTTTTGAGGTTGAATTTGGAATATAAACGGGTGCAGAAGATGCATACACATATTGACTTTGGGCACCTAAAATATCGATTTTCAGCATGTTTTGGCATGTATCTGAGTAGGCATGTACAGATCGCTTCTGGGACCCCAAAATATTGAATTTTCGGGTGCTTGGAGCCTGAATTTGAGATATAAACGGGTACTGAAGAGGCATGCACATATCGACTTTTGGGCACCTATAATATCGATTTTGAGCATGTTTTGGGTCTGTATCATGAAAACATTCTAACTAGGAGTAGGCATGTACAGATCGCTTCTAGGACCCAAAAATAACAAATTCTTGGGTGTTTGGAGCCTGAAATTGAGATATTAACGGGTACAGAAGATGCATTCACATATCGACTTTTGGGCACCTAAAATATCGATTTTGAGCATGTTTTGGGTCTGTATCTTGAAAACATTCTAACTAGGAGTAGGCATGTACAGATCGCTTCTAGGACCCAAAAATAACGAATTCTCGGGTGTTTTGAGCATGAATTTGAGATGTAAACGGGTACAGAAGATGCATGCACATATCGACTTTGGACACTTAAATATCGATTTTTAGCATGTTTTGAGCCTATATTTTGAAAATATTCTAGCACTGATCGCTTCTGGGATCCAAAAAAATCGAATTTTCGGGTGTTTTGAGTTTGAATTTGGGATATAAACGGATACAGAAGATGCATACACATATTGACTTTGGGCACCTAAAATTTTCATTTTCAGTATGTTTTGGCATGAATCTGAGTAGGCATGTACAGATCGCTTCTGGGACCCCAAAATATTGAATTTTTGGGTGTTTGGAGCCTGAATTTGAGATATAAACGGGTACTGAAGATGCATGCACATATCGACTTTTGGGCACCTAAAATATTGATATTGAGCATGTTTTGGGTCTGTATCTTGAAAACATTCTAACTAGGAGTAGGCATGTACAGATCGCTTCTAGGACCCAAAAATACCGAATTTTCGGGTGTTTGGAACCTGAAATTGAGATATAAGAGTGTACAGAAGATGCATTCACATATCGACTTTTGTGCACATAAAAGATCGATTTTCAGTATGTTTTGGGCCTGTATTTTTAAAATACTCTAACTAGGAGTAGGCATGTACAGATCGCTTCTGGGACCCAAAAATATCGAATATTCGGGTGTTTTGAGTTTGAATTTGGGATATAAACGGGTGCAGAAGATGCATACACATATTGAATTTGTACACCTAAAATATCGATTTTCAGCATGTTTTTGCCTAGATCTGAGTAGGCATGTACAGGTCGCTTCTGGGACCCCAAAATATCGAATTTTTGGGTGTTTTGAGCCTGAATTTGAGATATAAACGGGTACTGAAGATGCATGCACATATCGACTTTTGTGCACATAAAAGATCGATTTTCAGTATGTTTTGGGCCTGTATTTTTAAAATACTCTAACACGGAGTAGGCATATACAGATCGCTTCTGGGACCCAAAAATATTGAATATTCGGGTGTTTTGGGCCTGAATTTGAGATATCGACTTTGGGCACCTAAAATATCGATTTTACCATGTTTTGGGCCTATATTTTGAAAATATTCTAGCACTGAGTAGGCATGTACAGATCGCTTCTGGGACCCCAAAAAATGGAATTTTCGGGTGTTTTGAGGTTGAATTTGGGATATAAACGGGTGCAGAAGATGCATACACATATTGAATTTGGGCACCTAAAATATCGATTTTCAGCATGTTTTTGCCTAGATCTGAGTAGGCATGTACAGGTCGCTTCTGGGGCCCCAAAATATCGAATTTTTGGGTGTTTTGAGCCTGAATTTAAGATATAAACGGGTACTGAAGATGCATGCACATATCGACTTTTGGGCACCTAAAATATCGATTTTGAGCATGTTATGGGTCTGTATCATAACAAAATTTTAACTAAGAATAGGCATGTACTCATCGCCTCTAGGACCCAAAAATAACGAATTTTCGCGTGTTTAGGCATGAATTTGAGATATAAACGGGTACAGAAGATACATGCACATATCGACTTTGGACACTTAAAATATCGATTTTTAGCATGTTTTGAACCTATATTTTGAAAACGTTCTAGCACTGAGTAGGCATGTACAGATCGCTTCTGGGACCCAAAAATATCGAATTTTCGGGAGTTTGGAGCCTGAAATTGAGATATAAACGGGTACAGAAGATGCATTCACACATCGACTTTTGTGCACCTAAAAGATCGATTTTCAGTATGTTTTGGGAATGTATTTTGAAAATACTCTAACACGGAGTAGGCATGTACAGATCGCTTCTGGGACCCCAAAATATAGAATTTTCGGGTATTTTGAACCTGAATTTAAGATATAAACAGGTACTGAAGATGCATGCACATATCGACTTTGGACACTTAAAATATCGATTTTTAGCATGTTTTGAGCCTATATTTTGAAAACATTTTAGCACTGAGTAGGCATGTACAGATCGCTTCTGGGACCCAAAAATATCGAATTTTCGGTTGTTTTGAGGTTGAATTTGGGATATAAACGGGAGCAGAAGATTCATACACATATTGACTTTGGACACGTAAAATATCGATTTTTAGCATGTTTTAAGCCTATATTTTGAAAACATTCTAGCACTGAGTAGGTATGTACAGATCGCTTCTGGGACCAAAAAATATCGAATTTTCAGGTGTTTTGAGGTTGAATTTGGGATATAAACGGGTGTAGAAGATGCATACACATATTGACTTTGGGCACCTAAAATATCGATTTTCAGCATGTTATTGCCTGTATCTGAGTAGGCATGTACAGATCGCTTCTGGGACCCCTAAATATCGAATTTTCGGGTGTTTGGAGCCAGAATTTGAGATATAATCGGGTATAGAAGATGCATGCAAATATCGACTTTTGGGCACCTAAAATATCGATTTTGAGCATGTTTTGGGTCTTTATCTCGAAAACATTCTAACTAGGAGTAGGCATGTACAGATCGCTTCTAGGACACAAAAATACCGAATTTTCGGGTGTTTTGAGCCTGAATTTGAGATATAAACGGGTACAGAAGATGCATCCACATATCGACTTTGGACATTTAAAATATCGATTTTTAGCATGTTTTGAGCCTATATTTTGAAAACATTCTAGCACTGAGATGTACAGATCGCTTCTGGGACCCAAAAATATAGAATTTTCGGGTGTTTTGAGGTTGAATTTGGAATATAAACGGGTGCAGAAGATGCATACACATATTGACTTTGGGCACCTAAAATATCGATTTTCAGCATGTTTTGGCATGTATCTGAGTAGGCATGTACAGATCGCTTCTGGGACCCCAAAATATTGAATTTTCGGATGTTTGGAGCCTGAATTTGAGATATAAACGGGTACTGAAGATGCATGCACATATCGACGTTTGGGCACCTAAAATATCGATTTTGAGCATGTTTTGGGTCTGTATCATGAAAACATTCTAACTAGGAGTAGGCATGTACAGATCGCTTCTAGGACCCAAAAATAACAAATTCTCGGGTGTTTGGAGCCTGAAATTGAGATATAAACGGGTACAGAAGATGCATTCACATATCGACTTTTGGGCACATAAAATATCGATTTTGAGCATGTTTTGGGTCTGTATCTTGAAAACATTCTAACTAGGAGTAGGCATGTACAGATCGCTTCTAGGACCCAAAAATAACGAATTCTCGGGTGTTTTGAGCATGAATTTAAAATGTAAACGGGTACAGAAGATGCATGCACATATCGACTTTGGACTCTTAAATATCGATTTTTAGCATGTTTTGAGCCTATATTTTGAAAATATTCTAGCACTGATCGCTTCTGGGACCCAAAAAAATCGAATTTTCGGGTGTTTTGAGTTTGAATTTGGGATATAAACGGGTACAGAAGATGCATACACATATTGACTTTGGGCACCTAAAATTTTCATTTTCAGTATGTTTTGGCATGAATCTGAGTAGGCATGTACAGATCGCTTCTGGGACCCCAAAATATTGAATTTTTGGGTGTTTGGAGCCTGAATTTGAGATATAAACGGGTACTGAAGATGCATGCACATATCGACTTTTGGGCACCTAAAATATTGATATTGAGCATGTTTTGGGTCTGTATCTTGAAAACATTCTAACTAGGAGTAGGCATGTACAGATTGCTTCTAGGACCCAAAAATACCGAATTTTCGGGTGTTTGGAACCTGAAATTGAGATATAAGAGTGTACAGAAGATGCATTCACATATCGACTTTTGTGCACATAAAAGATCGATTTTCAGTATGTTTTGGGCCTGTATTTTTAAAATACTTTAACACGGAGTAGGCATGTACAGATCGCTTCTGGGACCCCAAAATATTGAATTTTCGGGTGTTTTGAGCCTGAATTTGAGATATAAACGGGTACTGAAGATGCATGCACATATCGACTTTTTTGCACATAAAAGATCGATTTTCAGTATGTTTTGGGCCTGTATTTTTAAAATACTCTAACACGGAGTAGGCATGTACAGATCGCTTCTGGGACCCAAAAATATCGAATATTCGGGTGTTTTGGGCCTTAATTTGAGATATCGACTTTGGGCACCTAAAATATCGATTTTACCATGTTTTGGGCCTATATTTTGAAAATATTCTAGCACTGAGTAGGCATGTACAGATCGCTTCTGGGACCCCAAAAAATGGAATTTTCGGGTGTTTTGAGGTTGAATTTGGGATATAAACGGGTGCAAAAGATGCATACACATATTGAATTTGGGCACCTAAAATATCGATTTTCAGCATGTTTTTGCCTAGATCTGAGTAGGCATGTACAGGTCGCTTCTGGGACCCCAAAATATCGAATTTTTGGGTGTTTTGAGCCTGAATTTGAGATATAAACGGGTACTGAAGATGCATGCACATATCGACTTTTGGGCACCTAAAATATCGATTTTGAGCATGTTATGGGTCTGTATCATAACAAAATTTTAACTAAGAATAGGCATGTACTCATCGCCTCTTGGACCCAAAAATAACGAATTTTCTTGTGTTTAGGCATGAATTTGAGATATAAACGGGTACAGAAGATACATGCACATATCGACTTTGGACACTTAAAATATCGATTTTTAGCATGTTTTGAACCTATATTTTGAAAACGTTCTAGCACTGAGTAGGCATGTACAGATCGCTTCTGGGACCCAAAAATATCGAATTTTCGGGAGTTTGGAGCCTGAAATTGAGATATAAACGGGTACAGAAGATGCATTCACACATCGACTTTTGTGCACCTAAAAGATCGATTTTCAGTATGTTTTGGGAATGTATTTTGAAAATACTCTAACATGGAGTAGGCATGTACAGATCGCTTCTGGGACCCCAAAATATAGAATTTTCGGGTATTTTGAGCCTGAATTTAGGATATAAACAGGTACTGAAGATGCATGCACATATCGACTTTGGACACTTAAAATATCGATTTTTAGCATGTTTTGAGCCTATATTTTGAAAACATTTTAGCACTGAGTAGGCATGTACAGATCGCTTCTGGGACCCAAAAATATCGAATTTTCGGGTGTTTTGAGGTTGAATTTGGGATATAAACGGGAGCAGAAGATTCATACACATATTGACTTTGGACACGTAAAATATCGATTTTTAGCATGTTTTAAGCCTATATTTTGAAAACATTCTAGCACTGAGTAGGTATGTACAGGTCGCTTCTGGGACCAAAAAATATCGAATTTTCAGGTGTTTTGAGGTTGAATTTGGGATATAAACGGGTGCAGAAGATGCATACACATATTGACTTTTGGCACCTAAAATATCGATTTTCAGCATGTTTTGGCCTGTATCTGAGTAGGCATGTACATATCGCTTCTGGGACCCCTAAATATCGAATTTTCGGGTGTTTGGAGCCAGAATTTGAGATATAATCGGGTAAAGAAGATGCATGCACATATCGACTTTTGGGCACCTAAAAGATCGATTTTCCGTATGTTTTGGGCCTATATTTTTAAAATACTCTAACACGGAGTAGGCATGTACAGATCGCTTCTAGGACCCCAAAATATCGAATTTTCGGGTGTTTTGGTCCTGAATTTGAGATATCGACTTTGGGCACCTAAAATATCGATTTGTAGCATGTTTTGGGCCTATATTTTGAAAATATTTTAGCACTGAGTAGGCATGTACAGATCGCTTCTGGGACCCCTAAATATCGAATTTTCGGATATTGTGAGGCTGAATTTAAGATATAAACAGGTACTGAAGATGCATGCACATATCGACTTTCGGGCACCTATAATATCAATTTTGACCATGTTTTGGGTCTGTATCTTGAAAACATTCTAACTAGGAGTGGGCATGTACAGATCGCTACTAGGACACAAAAAATTTGAATTTTCGGGTGTTTTTGAGCCTGAATTTGAGATATAAACGGGTACGGAAGATGCATGCACATATCGACCCTGGACACTTAAAATATCGATTTTTAGCATGTTTTGAGCCTATATTTTTGAAAACATTCTAGCACTGAGTAGGCATGTACAGATCGCTTCTGGGACCCAAAAAATATCGAATTTTCGGGTGTTTTGAGGTTGAATTTGGGATATAAACAGGTGCAGAAGATGCATACACATATTGACTTTGGGCACCTAAAATATCGATTTTCAGCATGTTTTGGCATGTATCTGAGTAGGCATGTACAGATCGCTTCTAGGACCACAAAATATCGTATTTTCGGGTGTTTTGAGCCTGAATTTGAGATATAAACGGGTACTGAAGATGCATTCACATATCGACTTTTTGGCACCGAAAATATTGATTTTGAGCATGTTTTGGGTGTGTATCTTGAAAACATTCTAACTAGGAGTAGGCATGTACAGATCGCTACTAGGACACAAAAAATTTGAATTTTCGGGTGTTTTGTGCCTGAATTTGAGATATAAATGGGTACGGAAGATGCATGCACATATCGACCCTGGACACTTAAAATATCGATTTTTAGCATGTTTTGAGCCTATATTTTGAAAACATTCTAGCACTGAGTAGGCATGTACAGATCGCTTCTGGGACCCAAAAAATATCGAATTTTCGGGTGTTTTGAGGTTGAATTTGGGATATAAACAGGTGCAGAAGATGCATACACATATTGACTTTGGGCACCTAAAATATCGATTTTCAGCATGTTTTGGCATGTATCTGAGTAGGCATGTACAGATCGCTTCTAGGACCACAAAATATCGAATTTTCGGGTGTTTTGAGCCTGAATTTGAGATATAAACGGGTACTGAAGATGCATGCACATATCGACTTTTGGGCACCTAAAATATTGATATTGAGCATGTTTTGGGTCTGTATCTTGAAAACATTCTAACTAGGAGTAGGCATGTACAGATCGCTTCTAGGACCCAAAAATACCGAATTTTCGGGTGTTTGGAACCTGAAATTGAGATATAAGAGTGTACAGAAGATGCATTCACATATCGACTTTTGTGCACATAAAAGATCGATTTTCAGTATGTTTTGGGCCTGTATTTTTAAAATACTTTAACACGGAGTAGGCATGTACAGATCGCTTCTGGGACCCCAAAATATTGAATTTTCGGGTGTTTTGAGCCTGAATTTGAGATATAAACGGGTACTGAAGATGCATGCACATATCGACTTTTGTGCACATAAAAGATCGATTTTCAGTATGTTTTGGGCCTGTATTTTTAAAATACTCTAACACGGAGTAGGCATGTACAGATCGCTTCTGGGACCCAAAAATATCGAATATTCGGGTGTTTTGGGCTTTAATTTGAGATATCGACTTTGGGCACCTAAAATATCGATTTTACCATGTTTTGGGCCTATATTTTGAAAATATTCTAGCACTGAGTAGGCATGTACAGATCGCTTCTGGGACCCCAAAAAATGGAATTTTCGGGTGTTTTGAGGTTGAATTTGGGATATAAACGGGTGCAGAAGATGCATACACATATTGAATTTGGGCACCTAAAATATCGATTTTCAGCATGTTTTTGCCTAGATCTGAGTAGGCATGTACAGGTCGCTTCTGGGACCCCAAAATATCGAATTTTTGGGTGTTTTGAGCCTGAATTTGAGATATAAACGGGTACTGAAGATGCATGCACATATCGACTTTTGGGCACCTAAAATATCGATTTTGAGCATGTTATGGGTCTGTATCATAACAAAATTTTAACTAAGAATAGGCATGTACTCATCGCCTCTAGGACCCAAAAATAACGAATTTTCGGGTGTTTAGGCATGAATTTGAGATATAAACGGGTCCAGAAGATACATGCACATATCGACTTTGGACACTTAAAATATCGATTTTTAGCATGTTTTGAACCTATATTTTGAAAACGTTCTAGCACTGAGTAGGCATGTACAGATCGCTTCTGGGACCCAAAAATATCGAATTTTCGGGAGTTTGGAGCCTGAAATTGAGATATAAACGGGTACAGAAGATGCATTCACACATCGACTTTTGTGCACCTAAAAGATCGATTTTCAGTATGTTTTGGGAATGTATTTTGAAAATACTCTAACATGGAGTAGGCATGTACAGATCGCTTCTGGGACCCCAAAATATAGAATTTTCGGGTATTTTGAGCCTGAATTTAGGATATAAACAGGTACTGAAGATGCATGCACATATCGACTTTGGACACTTAAAATATCGATTTTTAGCATGTTTTGAGCCTATATTTTGAAAACATTTTAGCACTGAGTAGGCATGTACAGATCGCTTCTGGGACCCAAAAATATCGAATTTTCGGGTGTTTTGAGGTTGAATTTGGGATATAAACGGGAGCAGAAGATTCATACACATATTGACTTTGGACACGTAAAATATCGATTTTTAGCATGTTTTAAGCCTATATTTTGAAAACATTCTAGCACTGAGTAGGTATGTACAGGTCGCTTCTGGGACCAAAAAATATCGAATTTTCAGGTGTTTTGAGGTTGAATTTGGGATATAAACGGGTGCAGAAGATGCATACACATATTGACTTTGGGCACCTAAAATATCGATTTTCAGCATGTTTTGGCCTGTATCTGAGTAGGCATGTACAGATCGCTTCTGGGACCCCTAAATATCGAATTTTCGGGTGTTTGGAGCCAGAATTTGAGATATAATCGGGTAAAGAAGATGCATGCACATATCGACTTTTGGGCACCTAAAAGATCGATTTTCCGTATGTTTTGGGCCTATATTTTTAAAATACTCTAACACGGAGTAGGCATGTACAGATCGCTTCTAGGACCCCAAAATATCGAATTTTCGGGTGTTTTGGTCCTGAATTTGAGATATCGACTTTGGGCACCTAAAATATCGATTTGTAGCATGTTTTGGGCCTATATTTTGAAAATATTTTAGCACTGAGTAGGCATGTACAGATCGCTTCTGGGACCCCTAAATATCGAATTTTCGGATATTGTGAGCCTGAATTTAAGATATAAACAGGTACTGAAGATGCATGCACATATCGACTTTCGGGCACCTATAATATCAATTTTGACCATGTTTTGGGTCTGTATCTTGAAAACATTCTAACTAGGAGTGGGCATGTACAGATCGCTACTAGGACACAAAAAATTTGAATTTTCGGGTGTTTTTGAGCCTGAATTTGAGATATAAACGGGTACGGAAGATGCATGCACATATCGACCCTGGACACTTAAAATATCGATTTTTAGCATGTTTTGAGCCTATATTTTTGAAAACATTCTAGCACTGAGTAGGCATGTACAGATCGCTTCTGGGACCCAAAAAATATCGAATTTTCGGGTGTTTTGAGGTTGAATTTGGGATATAAACAGGTGCAGAAGATGCATACACATATTGACTTTGGGCACCTAAAATATCGATTTTCAGCATGTTTTGGCATGTATCTGAGTAGGCATGTACAGATCGCTTCTAGGACCACAAAATATCGAATTTTCGGGTGTTTAGAGCCTGAATTTGAGATATAAACGGGTACTGAAGATGCATTCACATATCGACTTTTTGGCACCGAAAATATTGATTTTGAGCATGTTTTGGGTGTGTATCTTGAAAACATTCTAACTAGGAGTAGGCATGTACAGATCGCTACTAGGACACAAAAAATTTGAATTTTCGGGTGTTTTGAGCCTGAATTTGAGATATAAATGGGTACGGAAGATGCATGCACATATCGACCCTGGACACTTAAAATATCGATTTTTAGCATGTTTTGAGCCTATATTTTGAAAACATTCTAGCACTGAGTAGGCATGTACAGATCGCTTCAGGGACCCAAAAAATATCGAATTTTCGGGTGTTTTGAGGTTGAATTTGGGATATAAACGGGTGCAGAAGATGCATACACATATTGACTTTGGGCACCTAAAATATCGATTTTCAGCATGTTTTGGCATGTATCTGAGTAGGCATGTACAGATCGCTTCTAGGACCAAAAAATATCGAATTTTCGGGTGTTTTGAGTCTGAATTTGAGATATAAACGGGTACTGAAGATGCATTCACATATCGACTTTTGGCACCGAAAATATTGATTTTGAGCATGTTTTGGGTGTGTATCTTGAAAACATTCTAACTATTAGTAGGCATGTACAGATCGCTTCTAGGACCCAAAAATAACGAATTCTCGGGTGTTTTGAGCCTGAATTTCACATATAAACGGGTACAGAAGATGCATGCACATATCGACTTTTGACATTTAAAATATCGATTTTTAGCATGTTTTGAGCCTATATTTTGAAAACATTTTAGCACTGAGTACGCATGTACAGATCGCTTCTGGGACCCAAAAATATCGAATTTCCGGGTGTTTTGAGGTTGAATTTGGGATATAAACGGGTGCAGAAGATTCACACACATATTGACTTTGGACACGTAAAATATCGATTTTTAGCATGTTTTGAGCCTATATTTTGAAAACATTCTAGCACTGAGTAGGCATGTACATATCGCTTCTGGGACCCAAAGATATCGAATTTTCAGGTGTTTTGAGGTTGAATTTGGGATATAAACAGGTGCAGAAGATGCATACACATATTGACTTTGGGCACCTAAAATAACGATTTTCAGCATGTTTTGGGCCTGTATCTGAGTAGGCATGTACAAATCGCTTCTGGGACCCCAAAATATCGAATTTTCGGGTGTTTGGAGCCTGAATTTGAGATATAAACGGGTACTGAAGATGCATACACATATCGACTTTTGGGCACCTAAAATATCGATTTTGAGCATGTTTTGGGTGTGTATCTTGAAAACATTCTAACTAGGAGTAGTCATGTACAGATCGCTTCTAGGACCCCAAAATACCGAATTCTCGGGTGTTTGGAGCCTGAAATTGAGATATAAACGGGTAGAGAAGATGCATTCACATATCGACTTTTGTGCACCTAAAAGATCGATTTTGAGTATGTTTTGGGCCTGTATTTTGAAAATACTCTGACACGGAGTAGGCATGTACAGATCGCTTCTGGGACCCCTAAATATCGAATGTTCGGGTGTTTTGGGCCTGAATTTGAGATATCGACTTTGGGCACCTAAAATATCTATTTTAGCATGTTTTGGGCCTATATTTCGAAAATATTCTAGCACTGAGTAGGCATGTACAGATTGCTTCTGGGACCCCAAAATATTGAATTTTCGGGTGTTTTGAGCCTGAATTTGAGATACAAACGGGTACTGAAGATGCATGCACATATCTACTTTTGGGCACCTAAAATATCGATTTTGAGCATGTTTTGGGTCTGTATCTTGAAAACATTCTAACTATTAGTAGGCATGTACAGATCGCTTCTAGGACCCAAAAATAACGAATTCTCGGGTGTTTTGAGCCTGAATTTGACATATAAACGGGTACAGAAGATGAATGCACATATCGACTTTTGACACTTAAAATATCGATTTTTAGCATGTTTTGAGCCTTTTTTTTGAAAACATTTTAGCACTGAGTACGCATGTACAGATCGCTTCTGGGACCCAAAAATATCGAATTTCCGGGTGTTTTGAGGTTGAATTTGGGATATAAACGGGTGCAGAAGATTCAAACACATATTGACTTTGGACACGTAAAATATCGATTTTTAGCATGTTTTGAGCCTATATTTTGAAAACATTCTAGCACTGAGTAGGCATGTACATATCGCTTCTGGGACCCAAAGATATCGAATTTTCGGGTGTGTTGAGGTTGAATTTGGGATATAAACAGGTGCAGAAGATGCATACACATATTGACTTTGGGCACCTAAAATAACGATTTTCAGCATGTTTTGGGCCTGTATCTGAGTAGGCATGTACAAATCGCTTCTGGGACCCCAAAATATCGAATTTTCGGGTGTTTGGAGCCTGAATTTGAGATATAAACGGGTACTGAAGATGCATACACATATCGACTTTTGGGCACCTAAAATATCGATTTTTAGCATGTTTTGGGTCTTTATCTCGAAAACATTCTAACTAGGAGTAGGCATGTACAGATCGCTTCTAGGACACAAAAATACCGAATTTTCGGGTGTTTTGAGCCTGAATTTGAGATATAAACGGGTACAGAAGATGCATCCACATATCGACTTTGGACATTTAAAATATCGATTTTTAGCATGTTTTGAGCCTATATTTTGAAAACATTCTAGCACTGAGATGTACAGATCGCTTCTGGGACCCAAAAATATAGAATTTTCGGGTGTTTTGAGGTTGAATTTGGAATATAAACGGGTGCAGAAGATGCATACACATATTGACTTTGGGCACCTAAAATAACGAATTTCAGCATGTTTTGGGCCTGTATCTGAGTAGGCATGTACAAATCGCTTCAGGGACCCCAAAATATCGAATTTTCGGGTGTTTGGAGCCTGAATTTGAGATATAAACGGGTACTGAAGATGCATACACATATCGACTTTTGGGCACCTAAAATATCGATTTTGAGCATGTTTTGGGTGTGTATCTTGAAAACATTCTAACTAGGAGTAGTCATGTACAGATCGCTTCTAGGACCCCAAAATACCGAATTCTAGGGTGTTTGGAGCCTGAAATTGAGATATAAACGGGTAGAGAAGATGCATTCACATATCGACTTTTGTGCACCTAAAAGATCGATTTTGAGTATGTTTTGGGCCTGTATTTTGAAAATACTCTGACACGGAGTAGGCATGTACAGATCGCTTCTGGGACCCCTAAATATCGAATGTTCGGGTGTTTTGGGCCTGAATTTGAGATATCGACTTTGGGCACCTAAAATATCTATTTTAGCATGTTTTGGGCCTATATTTCGAAAATATTCTAGCACTGAGTAGGCATGTACAGATTGCTTCTGGGACCCCAAAATATTGAATTTTCGGGTGTTTTGAGCCTGAATTTGAGATACAAACGGGTACTGAAGATGCATGCACATATCTACTTTTGGGCACCTAAAATATCGATTTTGAGCATGTTTTGGGCCTGTATCATGAAAACATTCTAACTAGGAGTAGGCATGTACAGATCACTTCTAGGACCCAAAAATAACAAATTCTCAGGTGTTTGGAGCCTGAAATTGAGATATAAACGGGTACAGAAGATGCATTCACATATCGACTTTTGGGCACCTAAAATATCGATTTTGAGCATGTTTTGGGTCTGTATCTTGAAAACATTCTAACTAGGAGTAGGCATGTACAGATCGCTTCTAGGACCCAAAAATAACGAATTCTCGGGTGTTTTGAGCATGAATTTGAGATGTAAACGGGTACAGAAGATGCATGCACATATCGACTTTGGACACTTAAATATCGATTTTTAGCATGTTTTGAGCCTATATTTTGAAAATATTCTAGCACTGATCGCTTCTGGGACTCAAAAAAATCGAATTTTCGGGTGTTTTGAGTTTGAATTTGTGATATAAACGGGTACAGAAGATGCATACACATATTGACTTTGGGCACCTAAAATTTTCATTTTCAGTATGTTTTGGCATGAATCTGAGTAGGCATGTACAGATCGCTTCTGGGACCCCAAAATATTGAATTTTTGGGTATTTGGAACCTGAATTTGAGATATAAACGGGTACTGAAGATGCATGCACATATCGACTTTTGGGCACCTAAAATATTGATATTGAGCATGTTTTGGGTCTGTATCTTGAAAACATTCTAACTAGGAGTAGGCATGTACAGATCGCTTCTAGGACCCAAAAATACCGAATTTTCGGGTGTTTGGAACCTGAAATTGAGATATAAGAGTGTACAGAAGATGCATTCACATATCGACTTTTGTGCACATAAAAGATCGATTTTCAGTATGTTTTGGGCCTGTATTTTTAAAATACTCTAACACGGAGTAGGCATGTACAGATCGCTTCTGGGACCCAAAAATATCGAATATTCGGGTGTTTTGAGGTTGAATTTGGGATATAAACGGGTGCAGAAGGCGCATACACATATTGAATTTGGGCACCTAAAATATCGATTTTCAGCATGTTTTTGCCTAGATCTGAGTAGGCATGTACAGGTCGCTTCTGGGACCCCAAAATATCGAATTTTTGGGTGTTTTGAGCCTGAATTTGAGATATAAACGGGTACTGAAGATGCATGCACATATCGACTTTTGTGCACATAAAAGATCGATTTTCAGTATGTTTTGGGCCTGTATTTTGAAAATACTCTAACACGGAGTAGGCATGTACACATCGCTTCTGGGACCCAAAAATATCGAATATTCGGGTGTTTTGGGCCTGAATTTGAGATATCGACTTTGGGCACCTAAAATATCGATTTTACCATGTTTTGGGCCTATATTTTGAAAATATTCTAGCACTGAGTAGGCATGTACAGATCGCTTCTGGGACCCCAAAAAATGGAATTTTCGGGTGTTTTGAGGTTGAATTTGGGATATAAACGGGTGCAGAAGATGCATACACATATTGAATTTGGGCACCTAAAATATCGATTTTCAGCATGTTTTTGCCTAGATCTGAGTAGGCATGTACAGGTCGCTTCTGGGACTCCAAAATATCGAATTTTTGGGTGTTTTGAGCCTGAATTTGAGATATAAACGGGTACTGAAGATGCATGCACATATCGACTTTTGGGCACTTAAAATATCGATTTTGAGCATGTTATGGGTCTGTATCATAACAAAATTTTAACTAAGAATAAGCATGTACTCATCGCCTCTAGGACCCAAAAAAAACGAATTTTCGGGTGTTTAGGCATGAATTTGAGAAATAAACGGGTACAGAAGATACATGCACATATCGACTTTGGACACTTAAAATATCGATTTTTAGCATGTTTTGAACCTATATTTTGAAAACGTTCTAGCACTGAGTAGGCATGTACAGATCGCTTCTGGGACCCAAAAATATCGAATTTTCGGGAGTTTGGAGCCTGAAATTGAGATATAAACGGGTACAGAAGATGCATTCACACATCGATTTTTGTGCACCTAAAAGATCGATTTTCAATATGTTTTGGGAATGTATTTTGAAAATACTCTAACACGGAGTAGGCATGTACAGATCGCTTCTGGGACCCCAAAATATAGAATTTTCGGGTATTTTGAGCATGAATTTAAGATATAAACAGGTACTGAAGATGCATGCACATATCGACTTTGGACACTTAAAATATCGATTTTTAGCATGTTTTGAGCCTATATTTTGAAAACATTTTAGCACTGAGTAGGCATGTACAGATCGCTTCTGGGACCCAAAAATATCGAATTTTCGGTTGTTTTGAGGTTGAATTTGGGATATAAACGGGAGCAGAAGATTCATACACATATTGACTTTGGACACGTAAAATATCGATTTTTAGCATGTTTTAAGCCTATATTTTGAAAACATTCTAGCACTGAGTAGGTATGTACAGATCGCTTCTGGGACCAAAAAATATCGAATTTTCAGGTGTTTTGAGGTTGAATTTGGGATATAAACGGGTGTAGAAGATGCATACACATATTGACTTTGGGCACCTAAAATATCGATTTTCAGCATGTTTTGGCCTGTATCTGAGTAGGCATGTACAGATCGCTTCTGGGACCCCTAAATATCGAATTTTCGGGTGTTTGGAGCCAGAATTTGAGATATAATCGGGTAAAGAAGATGCATGCAAATATCGACTTTTGGGCACCTAAAATATCGATTTTGAGCATGTTTTGGGTCTTT
Organism: Petrolisthes cinctipes; assembly: GCA_033782935.1. NCBI lineage: Eukaryota > Metazoa > Arthropoda > Malacostraca > Decapoda > Porcellanidae > Petrolisthes > Petrolisthes cinctipes. The sequence goes on along the minus strand of JAWQEG010000781.1, from coordinate 578,945 downwards.
ATCTCGAAAACATTCTAACTAGGAGTAGGCATGTACAGATCGCTTCTAGGACACAAAAATACCGAATTTTCGGGTGTTTTGAGCCTGAATTTGAGATATAAACGGGTGCAGAAGATGCATCCACATATCGACCTTGGACATTTAAAATATCGATTTTTAGCATGTTTTGAGCCTATATTTTGAAAACATTCTAGCACTGAGATGTACAGATCGCTTCTGGGACCCAAAAATATAGAATTTTCGGGTGTTTTGAGGTTGAATTTGGAATATAAACGGGTGCAGAAGATGCATACACATATTGACTTTGGGCACCTAAAATATCGATTTTCAGCATGTTTTGGCATGTATCTGAGTAGGCATGTACAGATCGCTTCTGGGACCCCAAAATATTGAATTTTCGGGTGTTTGGAGCCTGAATTTGAGATATAAACGGGTACTGAAGATGCATGCACATATCGACTTTTGGGCACCTAAAATATCGATTTTGAGCATGTTTTGGGTCTGTATCATGAAAACATTCTAACTAGGAGTAGGCATGTACAGATCGCTTCTAGGACCCAAAAATAACAAATTCTCAGGTGTTTGGAGCCTGAAATTGAGATATAAACGGGTACAGAAGATGCATTCACATATCGACTTTTGGGCACCTAAAATATCGATTTTGAGCATGTTTTGGGTCTGTATCTTGAAAACATTCTAACTAGGAGTAGGCATGTACAGATCGCTTCTAGGACCCAAAAATAACGAATTCTCGGGTGTTTTGAGCATGAATTTGAGATGTAAACGGGTACAGAAGATGCATGCACATATCGACTTTGGACACTTAAATATCGATATTTAGCATGTTTTGAGCCTATATTTTGAAAATATTCTAGCACTGATCGCTTCTGGGACCCAAAAAAATCGAATTTTCGGGTGTTTTGAGTTTGAATTTGGGATATAAACGGGTACAGAAGATGCATACACATATTGACTTTGGGCACCTAAAATTTTCATTTTCAGTATGTTTTGGCATGAATCTGAGTAGGCATGTACAGATCGCTTCTGGGACCCCAAAATATTGAATTTTTGGGTGTTTGGAGCCTGAATTTGAGATATAAACGGGTACTGAAGATGCATGCACATATCGACTTTTGGGCACCTAAAATATTGATATTGAGCATGTTTTGGGTCTGTATCTTGAAAACATTCTAACTAGGAGTAGGCATGTACAGATCGCTTCTAGGACCCAAAAATACCGAATTTTCGGGTGTTTGGAACCTGAAATTGAGATATAAGAGTGTACAGAAGATGCATTCACATATCGACTTTTGTGCACATAAAAGATCGATTTTCAGTATGTTTTGGGCCTGTATTTTTAAAATACTTTAACACGGAGTAGGCATGTACAGATCGCTTCTGGGACCCCAAAATATTGAATTTTCGGGTGTTTTGAGCCTGAATTTGAGATATAAACGGGTACTGAAGATGCATGCACATATCGACTTTTGTGCACATAAAAGATCGATTTTCAGTATGTTTTGGGCCTGTATTTTTAAAATACTCTAACACGGAGTAGGCATGTACAGATCGCTTCTGGGACCCAAAAATATCGAATATTCGGGTGTTTTGGGCCTGAATTAGAGATATCGACTTTGGGCACCTAAAATATCGATTTTACCATGTTTTGGGCCTATATTTTGAAAATATTCTAGCACTGAGTAGGCATGTACAGATCGCTTCTGGGACCCCAAAAAATGGAATTTTCGGGTGTTTTGAGGTTGAATTTGGGATATAAACGGGTGCAGAAGATGCATACACATATTGAATTTGGGCACCTAAAATATCTATTTTCAGCATGTTTTTGCCTTGATCTGAGTAGGCATGTACAGGTCGCTTCTGGGACCCCAAAATATCGAATTTTTGGGTGTTTTGAGCCTGAATTTGAGATATAAACGGGTACTGAAGATGCATGCACATATCGACTTTTGGGCACCTAAAATATCGATTTTGAGCATGTTATGGGTCTGTATCATAACCAAATTTTAACTAAGAATAGGCATGTACTCATCGCCTCTAGGACCCAAAAATAACGAATTTTCGGGTGTTTAGGCATGAATTTGAGATATAAACGGGTACAGAAGATGCATGCACATATCGACTTTTGGTCACCTATAATATCAATTTTGAGCATGTTTTGGGTCTGTATCTTGAAAACATTCTAACTAGGAGTAGGCATGTACAGATCGCTACTAGGACACAAAAAATTTGAATTTTCGGGTGTTTTGAGCCTGAATTTGAGATATAAACGGGTACGGAAGATGCATGCACATATCGACCCTGGACACTTAAAATATCGATTTTTAGCATGTTTTGAGCCTATATTTTTGAAAACATTCTAGCACTGAGTAGGCATGTACAGATCGCTTCTGGGACCCAAAAAATATCGAATTTTCGGGTGTTTTGAGGTTGAATTTGGGATATAAACGGGTGCAGAAGATGCATACACATATTGACTTTGGGCACCTAAAATATCGATTTTCAGCATGTTTTGGCATGTATCTGAGTAGGCATGTACAGATCGTTTCTAGGACCACAAAATATCGAATTTCCGGGTGTTTTGAGCCTGAATTTGAGATATAAACGGGTACTGAAGATGCATTCACATATCGACTTTTGGCACCGAAAATATTGATTTTGAGCATGTTTTGGGTGTGTATCTTGAAAACATTCTAACTATTAGTAGGCATGTACAGATCGCTTCTAGGACCCAAAAATAACGAATTCTCGGGTGTTTTGAGCCTGAATTTGACATATAAACGGGTACAGAAGATGCATGCACATATCGACTTTTGACATTTAAAATATCGATTTTTAGCATGTTTTGAGCCTATATTTTGAAAACATTTTAGCACTGAGTACGCATGTACAGATCGCTTCTGGGACCCAAAAATATCAAATTTCCGGGTGTTTTGAGGTTGAATTTGGGATATAAACGGGTGCAGAAGATTCACACACATATTGACTTTGGACACGTAAAATATCGATTTTTAGCATGTTTTGAGCCTATATTTTGAAAACATTCTAGCACTGAGTAGGCATGTACATATCGCTTCTGGGACCCAAAGATATCGAATTTTCAGGTGTTTTGAGGTTGAATTTGGGATATAAACAGGTGCAGAAGATGCATACACATATTGACTTTGGGCACCTAAAATAACGATTTTCAGCATGTTTTGGGCCTGTATCTGAGTAGGCATGTACAAATCGCTTCTGGGACCCCAAAATATCGAATTTTCGGGTGTTTGGAGCCTGAATTTGAGATATAAACGGGTACTGAAGATGCATACACATATCGACTTTTGGGCACCTAAAATATCGATTTTGAGCATGTTTTGGGTGTGTATCTTGAAAACATTCTAACTAGGAGTAGTCATGTACAGTTTGCTTCTAGGACCCCAAAATACCGAATTCTCGGGTGTTTGGAGCCTGAAATTGAGATATAAACGGGTAGAGAAGATGCATTCACATATCGACTTTTGTGCACCTAAAAGATCGATTTTGAGTATGTTTTGGGCCTGTATTTTGAAAATACTCTGACACGGAGTAGGCATGTACAGATCGCTTCTGGGACCCCTAAATATCGAATGTTCGGGTGTTTTGGGCCTGAATTTGAGATATCAACTTTGGGCACCTAAAATATCTATTTTAGCATGTTTTGGGCCTATATTTCGAAAATATTCTAGCACTGAGTAGGCATGTACAGATTGCTTCTGGGACCCCAAAATATTGAATTTTCGGGTGTTTTGAGCCTGAATTTGAGATACAAACGGGTACTGAAGATGCATGCACATATCGACTTTTGGGCACCTAAAATATCGATTTTGAGCATGTTTTGGGTCTGTATCTTGAAAACATTCTAACTATTAGTAGGCATGTACAGATCGCTTCTAGGACCCAAAAATAACGAATTCTCGGGTGTTTTGAGCCTGAATTTGACATATAAACGGGTACAGAAGATGCATGCAAATATCGACTTTTGACACTTAAAATATCGATTTTTAGCATGTTTTGAGCCTATATTTTGAAAACATTTTAGCACTGAGTACGCATGTACAGATCGCTTCTGGGACCCTAAAATATCGAATTTCCGGGTGTTTTGAGGTTGAATTTGGGATATAAACAGGTGCAGAAGATTCAAACACATATTGACTTTGGACACGTAAAATATCGATTTTTAGCATGTTTTGAGCCTATATTTTGAAAACATTCTAGCACTGAGTAGGCATGTACATATCGCTTCTGGGACCCAAAGATATCGAATATTCGGGTGTTTTGGGCCTGAATTTGAGATATCGACTTTACGCACCTAAAATATCGATTTTAGCTTGTTTTGGGCCTATACTTTGAAAATATTCTAGCAGTGAGTAGGCATGTACAGATAGCTTCTGGGACCCCAAAATATTGAATTTTCGGGAGTTTTGAGCCTGAATTTGAGATACAAACGGGTACTGAAGATGCATGCACATATCGACTTTTGGGCACCTAAAATATCGATTTTGAGCATGTTTTGGGTCTGTATCTTGAAAACATTCTAACTATTAGTAGGCATGTACAGATCGCTTCTAGGACCCAAAAATAACGAATTCTCGGGTGTTTTGAGCCTGAATTTGACATATAAACGGGTACAGAAGATGCATGCAAATATCGACTTTTGACACTTAAAATATCGATTTTTAGCATGTTTTGAGCCTATATTTTGAAAACATTTTAGCACTGAGTACGCATGTACAGATCGCTTCTGGGACCCAAAAATATCGAATTTCCGGGTGTTTTGAGGTTGAATTTGGGATATAAACAGGTGCAGAAGATTCAAACACATATTGACTTTGGACACGTAAAATATCGATTTTTAGCATGTTTTGAGCCTATATTTTGAAAACATTCTAGCACTGAGTAGGCATGTACATATCGCTTCTGGGACCCAAAGATATCGAATATTCGGGTGTTTTGGGCCTGAATTTGAGATATCGACTTTACGCACCTAAAATATCGATTTTAGCTTGTTTTGGGCCTATACTTTGAAAATATTCTAGCAGTGAGTAGGCATGTACAGATAGCTTCTGGGACCCCAAAATATTGAATTTTCGGGAGTTTTGAACCTGAATTTAAGATATAAACGGGTACTGAAGATGCATGCACATATCGACTTTTGGGCACCTAAAATATCGATTTTCCGTATGTTTTGGGCCTGTATTTTGAAAATACTCTAACACGGAGTAGGCATGTACAGATCGCTTCTAGGACCCCAAAATATCGAATTTTCGGGTGTTTTGGTCCTGAATTTGAGATATCGACTTTGGGCACCTAAAATATCGATTTGTAGCATGTTTTGGGCATATATATTGAAAATATTTTTGCACTGAGTAGGCATGTACAGATCGTTTCTGGGACCCCTAAATATCGAATTTTCGGGTATTGTGAGCCTGAATTTAAGATATAAACAGGTACTGAAGATGAATGCACATATCGACTTTTGGGCACCTATAATATCAATTTTGAGCATGTTTTGGGTCTGTATCTTGAAAACATTCTAAGTATTAGTAGGCATGTACAGATCGCTACTAGGACACAAAAATTTTGAATTTTCGGGTGTTTTGAGCCTGAATTTGAGATATAAACGGGTACGGAAGATGCATGCACATATCGACCCAGGACACTTAAAATATCGATTTTTAGCATGTTTTAAGCCTATATTTTGAAAACATTCTAGCACTGAGTAGGCATGTATAGATCGCTTCTGGGACCGAAAAAAAATATCGAATTTTCGGGTGTTTTGAGGTTCAATTTGGGATATAAACGGGTGCAGAAGATGCATACACATATTGACTTTGGGCACCTAAAATATCGATTTTCAGCATGTTTTGGCATGTATCTGAGTAGGCATGTACAGATCGCTTCTAGGACCACAAAATATCGAATTTTCGGGTGTTTTGAGCCTGAATTTGAGATATAAACGGGTACTGAAGATGCATTCACATATCGACTTTTGGGCACCGAAAATATCGATTTTGAGCATGTTTTGGGTGTGTATCTTGAAAACATTCTAACTAGGAGTAGGCATGTACAGATTGCTTTTAGGACCCCAAAATACCGAATTTTCGGGAGATTGGAGCCTGAAATTGAGATATAAACGGGTAGAGAAGATGCATTCACATATCGACTTTTGTGCACCTAAAAGATCGATTTTGAGTATGTTTTGGGCCTGTATTTTGAAAATACTCTAACACGTAGTAGGCATGTACAGATCGCTTTTGGGACCCCTAAATATCGAATGTTCGGGTGTTTTGTGCCTGAATTTGAGATATCGACTTTGGGCACCTAAAATATCTCTTTTTGCATGTTTTGGGCCTATATTTCGAAAATATTCTAGCACTGAGTAGGCATGTACAGATTGCTTCTGGGACCCCAAAATATTGAAATTTCGGGTGTTTTGAGCCTGAATTTGAGATACAAACGGGTACTGAAGATGCAAGCACATATCGACTTTTGGGCACCTAAAATATCGATTTTGAGCATGTTTTGGGTCTGTATCTTGAAAACATTCTACCTATTAGTAGGCATGTACAGATCGCTTCTAGGACCCAAAAATAACGAATTCTCGGGTGTTTTGAGGCTGAATTTGACATATAAACGGGTACAGAAGATGCATGCACATATCGACTTTTGACACTTAAAATATTGATTTTTAGCATGTTTTGAGTCTGTATCTTGAAAACATTCTAACTTGGAGTAGGCATGTACAGATCGCTTCTAGGACCCAAAAATAACGAATTCTCGGGTGTTTTGAGCATAAATTTGAGATGTAAACGGGTACAGAAGATGCATGCACATATCGACTTTGGACACTTAAATATCGATTTTTAGCATGTTTTGAGCCTATATTTTGAAAATATTCTAGCACTGAGTAGGCATGTACAGATCGCTTCTGGGACCCAAAAATATCGAATTTTCGGGTGTTTTGAGGTTGAATTTGGGATATAAACGGGTACAGAAGATGCATACACATATTGACTTTGGGCACCTAAAATTTTGATTTTCGGTATGTTTTGGCATGAATCTGAGTAGGCATGTACAGATCGCTTCTGGGACCCCAAAATATTTAATTTTCGGGTGTTTTGAGCCTGAATTTGAGATTTAAACGGGTACTGAAGATGCATGCACATATCGACTTTTGGGCACGTAAAATATGGATATTGAGCATGTTTTGGGTCTGTATCTTGAAAACATTCTAACTAGGAGTAGGCATGTACAGATCGCTTCTAGGACTCAAAAATACTGAATTTTCGGGTGTTTGGAGCCTGAAATTGAGATATAAACGGGTACAGAAGATGCATTCACATATCGACTTTTGTGCACATAAAAGATCGATTTTCAGTATGTTTTGGGCCTGTATTTTGAAAATACTCTAACACGGAGTAGGCATGTACAGATCGCTTCTGGGACCCAAAAATATCGAATATTCGGGTGTTTTGGGCCTGAATTTGAGATATCGACTTTGGGCACCTAAAATATCGATTTTAGCATGTTTTGGGCCTATATTTTGAAAATATTCTAGCACTGAGTAGGCATGTACAGATAGCTTCTGGGACCCCAAAATATTGAATTTTCGGGAGTTTTGAGCCTGAATTTGAGATATAAACGGGTACTGATAGTGACGTGTATAAATAGTGTGTCGTCATCTAGTGGGACAGAAGAGAAGCTACGGTACCAACATCACCACGAAGCTCAACTGTCTTATCTTGTGCGACACCCAATAATCTCAGGGCTTCGCAAAAGTCACGGGCTACTGACAGCCTACAGCCCCGAGGTTGAGGTATAGAAAAAAAAAAAAAAAAAAAAAAAAAAAAAAAAAAACTGAAGATGCATACACATATTGACTTTGGGCACCTAAAATATCGATTTTCAGCATGTTTTGGCATGTATCTGAGTAGACATGTACAGATCGCTTCTGGGACCCCAAAATATTGAATTTTCGGGTGTTTGGAGCCTGAATTTGAGATATAAACGGGTACTGAAGATGCATGCACATATCGACTTTTGGGCACCTAAAATATCGATTTTGAGCATGTTTTGGGTCTGTATCTTGAAAACATTCTAACTAGGAGTAGGCATGTACAGATCGCTTCAAGGACCCAAAAATAACAAATTCTCGGGTGTTTGGAGCCTGAAATTGAGATATAAACGGGTACAGAAGATGCATTCACATATCGACTTTTGGGCACCTAAAATATCGATTTTGATCATGTTTTGGGTCTGTATCTTGAAAACATTCTAACTAGGAGTAGGCATGTACAGATCGCTTCTAGGACCCAAAAATAACGAATTCTCGGGTGTTTTGAGCCTGAATTTGAGATGTAAACGGGTACAGAAGATGCATGCACATATCGACTTTGGACACTTAAATATCGATTTTTAGCATGTTTTGAGCCTATATTTTGAAAACATTCTAGCACTGAGTAGGCATGTACAGATCGCTTCTGGGACCCAAAAAAATCGAATTTTCGGGTTTTTTGAGGTTGAATTTGGGATATAAACGGGTGCAGAAGATGAATTCACATATCGACTTTTGGGCACCTAAAACATCGATTTTCAGTATGTTTTGGGCCTGTATTTTGAAAATACTCTTAACATGGAGTAGGCATGTACAGATCGCTTCTGTTAACTAAAAAAACCGAATTTTCGGGTGTTTTGGGCCTGAATTTAAGATATCGACTTTTGGGAACCTAAAATATCGATATTGAGCATGTTTTGGGTCTGTATCTTTTAAACATTCTAACTAGGAGTAGGCAAGTACAGATCGCTTCTCGGACCCAATAATAACGAATTTTCGGGTGTTTTGAGCCTGAATTTGAGATATAAACGGGTACAGAAAATGCATGCACATATTGACTTTGGACACTTAAAATATCGATTTTTAGCATGTTTTGAGCCTATATTTTGAAAACATTCTAGCACTGAGTAGGCATGTACAGATCGCTTCTGGGACCCAAAAATATCGAATTTTCGGGTGTTTTGAGGTTGAATTTGGGATATTAACGGGTGCAGAAGATGCATACACATATTGACTTTGAGCACCTAAAATATCGATTTTCAGCATGTTTTGGCATGTATCTGAGTAGGCATGTACAGATCGCTTCTGGGACCCCAAAATATCGAATTTTCGGGTGTTTTGAGCATGAATTTGAGATACAAACGGGTACTGAAGATGCATGCACATATCGACTTTTGGGCACCTAAAATATCGATTTTGAGCATGTTTTGGGTCTGTATTTTGAAAACATTCTAACTAGGAGTAGGCATGTACAGATCGCTTCTAGGACCCAAAAATAACGAATTTTCGGGTGTTTGGAGCCTGAAATTGAGATATAAACGGGTACAGAAGATGCATTCACATATCGACTTTTGTGCACCTAAAAGATTGATTTTCAGTATGTTTTGGGCCTGTATTTTGAAAATACTCTAACACGGAGTACAGATCGCTTCTGGGATCCCAAAATATCGAATTTTCGGGTGTTTTGAGCCTGAATTTGAGATATAAACGGGTACTGAAGATGCATGCACATATCGACTTTTAGGCACCTAAAATATCGATTTTGAGCATGTTTTGTGTCTGTATCTAGAAAACATTCTAACTAAGAGTAGGCATGTACAGATCGCTTCTAGGACCCAAAAATACCGAATTTTCGGGTGTTTTGAGGTTGAATTTGGGATATAAACGAGTGCAGAAGATGCATACACACATTGACTTTGGGCACCTAAAATATCGATTTTCAGCATGTTTTGGCATGTATCTGAGTAGGGATGTACATATCGCTTCTGGGACCCGAAAATATCGAATTTTCGGGTGTTTTAAGCCTGAATTTGAGATATAAACGGGTACTGAAGATGCATGCACATATCGACTTTTGGGCACCTAAAATATCGATTTTGAGCATGTTTTGGGTCTGTATCTTGAAAACATTCTAACTAGGAGTAGGCATGTACAGATCGCTTCTAGGACCCAAAAATACCGAATTTTCGGGTGTTTGGAGCATGAAATTGAGATATAAACGGGTACAGAAGATGCATTCACATATCGACTTTTGTGCACCTAAAAGATCGATTTTCAGTATGTTTTGGGCCTGTATTTTGAAAATACTCTAACACGGAGTAAGCATGTACAGATCGCTTCTGGGACCCAAAAATATCGAATGTTCGGGTGTTTTGTGCCTGAATTTAAGATATCGACTTTGGGCACCTAAAATATCGATTTTAGCATGTTTTGGGCCTATATTTTGAAAATATTCTAGCAATGAGTAGGCATGTACAGATCGCTTCTGGGACCCCAAAATATTTAATTTTCGGGTGTTTTGAGCCTGAATTTGAGATATAAACGGGTACTGAAGATGCATGCACATATCGACTTTTGGGCACCTAAAACATCGATTTTGAGCATGTTTTGGGTCTGTATCTTGAAAACATTCTATCTAGGAGTAGGCATGTACAGATCGCTTCTAGGACCCAAAAATATCGAATTCTCGGGTGTTTTGAGCCTGAATTTGAGTTATAAACGGGTACAGAAGATGCATGCACATATCGACTTTGGACACTTAAAATATCGATTTTTAGCATGTTTTGAGCCTATATTTTGAAAACATTCTAGCACTGAGATGTACAGATCGCTTCTGGGACCCAAAAATATCGAATTTTCGGGTGTTTTGAGGTTGAATTTGGAATATAAACGGGTGCAGAAGATGCATACACATATTGACTTTGGGCACCTAAAATATCGATTTTCAGCATGTTTTCGCATGTATCTGAGTCGGCATGTACTGATCGCTTCTAGGACCCCAAAATATCGAAATTTCGGGTGTTTGGAGCCTGAATTTGAGATATAAACGGGTACAGAAGATGCATGCACATATCGACTTTTGGGCACCTAAAATATCGATTTTGAGCATGTTTTGTGTGTGTATCTTGAAAACATTCTAACTAGGAGTAGTCATGTACAGATCGCTTCTGGGACCCAAAAAAATCGAATTTTCGGGTTTTTTGAGGTTGAATTTGGGATATAAACGGGTGCAGAAGATGAATTCACATATCGACTTTTGGGCACCTAAAACATCGATTTTCAGTATGTTTTGGGCCTGTATTTTGAAAATACTCTTAACATGGAGTAGGCATGTACAGATCGCTTCTGTTAACTAAAAAAACCGAATTTTCGGGTGTTTTGGGCCTGAATTTAAGATATCGACTTTTGGGAACCTAAAATATCGATATTGAGCATGTTTTGGGTCTGTATCTTTTAAACATTCTAACTAGGAGTAGGCAAGTACAGATCGCTTCTCGGACCCAATAATAACGAATTTTCGGGTGTTTTGAGCCTGAATTTGAGATATAAACGGGTACAGAAAATGCATGCACATATTGACTTTGGACACTTAAAATATCGATTTTTAGCATGTTTTGAGCCTATATTTTGAAAACATTCTAGCACTGAGTAGGCATGTACAGATCGCTTCTGGGACCCAAAAATATCGAATTTTCGGGTGTTTTGAGGTTGAATTTGGGATATTAACGGGTGCAGAAGATGCATACACATATTGACTTTGAGCACCTAAAATATCGATTTTCAGCATGTTTTGGCATGTATCTGAGTAGGCATGTACAGATCGCTTCTGGGACCCCAAAATATCGAATTTTCGGGTGTTTTGAGCATGAATTTGAGATACAAACGGGTACTGAAGATGCATGCACATATCGACTTTTGGGCACCTAAAATATCGATTTTGAGCATGTTTTGGGTCTGTATTTTGAAAACATTCTAACTAGGAGTAGGCATGTACAGATCGCTTCTAGGACCCAAAAATAACGAATTTTCGGGTGTTTGGAGCCTGAAATTGAGATATAAACGGGTACAGAAGATGCATTCACATATCGACTTTTGTGCACCTAAAAGATTGATTTTCAGTATGTTTTGGGCCTGTATTTTGAAAATACTCTAACACGGAGTACAGATCGCTTCTGGGATCCCAAAATATCGAATTTTCGGGTGTTTTGAGCCTGAATTTGAGATATAAACGGGTACTGAAGATGCATGCACATATCGACTTTTAGGCACCTAAAATATCGATTTTGAGCATGTTTTGTGTCTGTATCTAGAAAACATTCTAACTAAGAGTAGGCATGTACAGATCGCTTCTAGGACCCAAAAATACCGAATTTTCGGGTGTTTTGAGGTTGAATTTGGGATATAAACGAGTGCAGAAGATGCATACACACATTGACTTTGGGCACCTAAAATATCGATTTTCAGCATGTTTTGGCATGTATCTGAGTAGGGATGTACATATCGCTTCTGGGACCCGAAAATATCGAATTTTCGGGTGTTTTAAGCCTGAATTTGAGATATAAACGGGTACTGAAGATGCATGCACATATCGACTTTTGGGCACCTAAAATATCGATTTTGAGCATGTTTTGGGTCTGTATCTTGAAAACATTCTAACTAGGAGTAGGCATGTACAGATCGCTTCTAGGACCCAAAAATACCGAATTTTCGGGTGTTTGGAGCATGAAATTGAGATATAAACGGGTACAGAAGATGCATTCACATATCGACTTTTGTGCACCTAAAAGATCGATTTTCAGTATGTTTTGGGCCTGTATTTTGAAAATACTCTAACACGGAGTAAGCATGTACAGATCGCTTCTGGGACCCAAAAATATCGAATGTTCGGGTGTTTTGTGCCTGAATTTAAGATATCGACTTTGGGCACCTAAAATATCGATTTTAGCATGTTTTGGGCCTATATTTTGAAAATATTCTAGCAATGAGTAGGCATGTACAGATCGCTTCTGGGACCCCAAAATATTTAATTTTCGGGTGTTTTGAGCCTGAATTTGAGATATAAACGGGTACTGAAGATGCATGCACATATCGACTTTTGGGCACCTAAAACATCGATTTTGAGCATGTTTTGGGTCTGTATCTTGAAAACATTCTATCTAGGAGTAGGCATGTACAGATCGCTTCTAGGACCCAAAAATATCGAATTCTCGGGTGTTTTGAGCCTGAATTTGAGTTATAAACGGGTACAGAAGATGCATGCACATATCGACTTTGGACACTTAAAATATCGATTTTTAGCATGTTTTGAGCCTATATTTTGAAAACATTCTAGCACTGAGATGTACAGATCGCTTCTGGGACCCAAAAATATCGAATTTTCGGGTGTTTTGAGGTTGAATTTGGAATATAAACGGGTGCAGAAGATGCATACACATATTGACTTTGGGCACCTAAAATATCGATTTTCAGCATGTTTTCGCATGTATCTGAGTCGGCATGTACTGATCGCTTCTAGGACCCCAAAATATCGAAATTTCGGGTGTTTGGAGCCTGAATTTGAGATATAAACGGGTACAGAAGATGCATGCACATATCGACTTTTGGGCACCTAAAATATCGATTTTGAGCATGTTTTGTGTGTGTATCTTGAAAACATTCTAACTAGGAGTAGTCATGTACAGATCGCTTCTAGGTCCCCAAAATACCGAATTTTCGGGTGTTTGGAGCCTGAAATTGAGATATAAACGGATACAGAAGATGCATTCACATATCGACTTTTGTGCACCTAAAAGATCGATTTTCAGTATGTTTTGGGCCTGTATTTTAAAAATACTCTAACACGGAGTAAGCATGTACAGATCGCTTCTGGGACCCCAAAATTTCGAATGTTCGGGTGTTTTTGGCCTGAATTTGAGATATCGACTTTGGGCACATAAAATATCTATTTTAGCATGTTTTGGGCATATATTTCGAAAATATTCTAGCACTGAGTAGGCATGTACAGATTGCTTCTGGGTCCCCTAAATATTGAATTTTCGGGTGTTTTTTAGCCTGAATTTGAGATATAAACGGGTACTTAAGATGCATCCACATATCGACTTCTGGGCACCTAAAATATCGATTTTGAGCATGTTTTGGGTCTGTATCTTGAAAACATTCTAACTAGGAGTAGGCATGTACAGATCGCTTCTAGGACCCATAAATAACGAATTCACGGGTGTTTTGATCCTGAATTTGATATATAAACGGGAACAGAAGATGCATGCACATATCGACTTTGGACACTTAAAATATCGATTTTTAGCATGTTTTGAGCCTATATTTTGAAAACATTTTAGCACTGAGTAGGCATGTACAGATCGCTTCAGGGACCCAAAAATATCGAATTTTCGGGTGTGTTGAGGTTGAATTTGGGATATAAACGGGTGCAAAAGATTCATTCACATATTGACTTTGTGCACCTAAAATATCGATTTTCAGCATGTTTTGGCAAGTATCTGAGTAGGGATGTACAGATCGCTTCTGGGACCCCAAAATATCGAATTTTCGGGTGTTTTGAGCCTGAATTTGAGATATAAACGGGTACTGAAGATGCATGCACATATTGACTTTTGGGCACCTAAAATATCGATTTTGAGCATGTTTTGGGTCTGTATCTTGAAAACATTCTAACTAGGAGTAGGCATGTACAGATCGCTTCTAGGACCCAAAAATAATGAATTTTAGGGTGTTTGGAGCCTGAAATTGAGATATAAACGGGTACAGAAGATGCATTCACAAATCGACTTTTGTGCACCTAAAAGATCGATTATCAGTATGTTTTTGGCCTGTATTTTGAAAATACTCTAACACGGAGTAGGCATGTACAGATCGCTTCTGGGACCCAAAAATATTGATTGTTCGGGTGTTTTGGTCCTGAATTTGAGATATCGACTTTGGGCACCTAAAATATCGATTTTAGCATGTTTTGGGCCTATATTTTGAAAACATTCTAAATAGGAGTAGGTATGTACAGATCGCTTCTGGGACCCCAAAATATTGAATTTTCGGGTGTTTTGAGCCAGAATTTGAGATATAAACGGGTGCAGAAGATGCATACACATATCGACTTTGGACACTTAAAATATCGATTTTTAGCATGTTTTGAGCCTATATTTTGAAAACATTCTAGCACTGAATAGGCATGTACAGATCACTTCTGGGACCCAAAAAATATCGATTTTTCGGGTGTTTTGAGGTTGAATTTGGGATATAAACGGGTGCAAAAGATTCATACACATATTGACTTTGGGCACCTAAAATATCGATTTTCAGCATGTTTTGGCCTGTATCTGAGTAGGCATGTACAGATCGTTTCTGAGACCCCAAAATATCGAATTTCCAGGGTGTTTGGAGCCTGAATTTGAGATATAAACGGGTACAGAAGATGCATTCACATATCGACTTTTGTGCACCTAAAAGATCGATTTTCTGTATGTTTTGGGCCTGTATTTTGAAAATACTCTAACACGGAGTACAGATCGCTTCTGGGACCCCAAAATATCGAATTTTCGGGTGTTTTGAGCCTGAATTTGAGATATAAACGGGTACTGAAAATGCATGCACATATCGACTTTTGGGCACCTAAAATATCGATTTTGAGCATGTTTTGGGTCTGTATCCTGAAAACATTCTAACTAAGAGTAGGCATGTACAGATCGCTTCTAGGACCCAAAAATACCGAATTTTCGGGTGTTTGGAGCCTGAAATTGAGATATAAACGGGTACAGAAGATGCATTCACATATCGACTTTTGTGCACCTAAAAGATCGATTTTCAGTATGTTTTGGGCCTGTATTTTGAAAGTACTCTAACACGGAGGAGGCATGTACAGATCGCTTCTGGGACCCCAAAATATCGAATTTTCGGGTGTTTTGGGCCTGAATTTGAGATATCGACTTTGGGCACCTAAAATATCGATTTTTAGCATGTTGTGGGCCTATATTTTGAAAATGTTCTAGCACTGAGTAGGCATGTAAAGATCGCTTCTGGGACCCCAAAATATTGAATTTTCGGGTGTTTTGAGCCTGAATTTGAGATATAAACGGGTACTGATGATGCATGCACATATCGACTTTTGGGCACATAAAATATCGATTTTGAGCATGTTTTGGGTCTGTATCTTGAAAACATTCTAACTAGGAGTAGGCATGTACAGATCGCTTCTAGGGCCCAAAAATAACGAATTCTCGGGTGTATTGAGCCTGAATTTGAGATATAAACAGGTACAGAAGATGCATTCACATATCGACTTTTGTGCACCTAAAAGATCGATTATCAGTATGTTTTGGGCCTTTATTTTGAAAATACTCTTACACGGAGTAGGCATGTACAGATCGCTTTTGGTACCCCAAAATATCGATTGTTCGGGTGTTTTGGGCCTGAATTTGAGATATCGACTTTGGGCACCTAAAATATCGATTTTAGCATGTTTTGGGCCTATATTTTGAAAATATTCTAGCACTGAGTAGGCATGTACAGATCGCTTCTGGGACCGAAAATATTGAATTTTCGGGTGTTTTGAGCCTGAATTTGAGATATAAACGGGTGCAGAAGATGCATACACATATCGATCCTGGACACTTAAAATATCGATTTTTAGCATGTTTTGAGCCTATATTCTGAAAATATTCTAGCACTGAATAGGCATGTACAGATCGCTTCTGGGACCCAAAAAATATCGATTTTTCGGGTGTTTTGAGGTTGAATTTGGGATATTAACGGGTGCAGAAGATGCATACACATATTTACTTTGGGCACCTAAAATATCGTTTTTCAGCATGTTTTGGCCTGTATCTGAGTAGGCATGTACAGATCGTTTCTGGGACCCCAAAATATCGAATTTTCAGGGTGTTTGGAGCATGAATTTGAGATATAAACGGGTACAGAAGATGCATTCACATATCGACTTTTGTGCACCTAAAATATCGATTTTTAGTATGTTTTGCGACTATATTTTAAAAATCTTCTAACACTGAGTAGGCTTGTACAGATCGCTTCTGGGACCCCAAAATATCGAATTTTCGGGTGTTTTGAGCCTGAATTTGAGATATAAACGGGTACTGAAGATGAATGCACATATCGACTTTTGGGCACCTAAAATATCGATATTAGGCATGTTTTGTGTCTGTATCTTGAAAACATTCTAACTAGGAGTAGGCAAGTACAGATCGCTTCTCGAACCCAAAAATAACGAATTTTCGGGTGTTTTGAGCCTGAATTTGAGATATAAACGGGTACAGAAGATGCATGCACATATCGACTTTGGACACTTAAAATGTCGATTTTTAGCATGTTTTGAGCCTATATTTTGAAAACATTCTAACACGGAGTAGGCATCTACAGATCGCATCTGGGACCCCAAAATATCGAATTTTCGGGTGTTTGGAGCCTGAATTTGAGATATAAACGGGTACTGAAGATGCATGCACATATCGACTTTTGGGCACCTAAAATATCGATTTGGAGCATGTTTTGGGTCTGTATCTTGAAAACATTCTAACTAGGAGTAGGCATGTACAGATCGCTTCCAGCACCCAAAAATACCGAATTTTCGGGTGTTTGGAGCCTTAAATTGAGATATAACCGGGTACAGAAGATGCATTCACATATCGACTTTTGTGCACAAAAAAGATCGATTTTCAGTATGTTTTGGTCCTGTATTTTGAAAATACTCTAACACGGAGTAGGTATGTACAGATCGCTTCTGTAACCTAAAAAAACCGAATTTTTTGGTGTATTGGGCCTAAATTTGAGATATCGACTTTGGGCTCCTAAAATATCGATTTTTAGTATGTTTTGCGACTATATTTTAAAAATCTTCTAACACTGAGTAGGCATGTACAGATCGATTCTGGGACCCCAAAATATCGAATTTTCGGGAGTTTTGAGCCTGAATTTGAGATATAAACGGGTACTGAAGATGAATGCACATATCGACTTTTAGGCACCTAAAATATCGATATTAGGCATGTTTTGTGTCTGTATCTTGAAAACATTCTATCTAGGAGTAGGCAAGTACAGATCGCTTCTCGAACCCAAAAATAACGAATTTTCGGGTGTTTTGAGCCTGAATTTGAGATATAAACGGGTACAGAAGATGCATGCACATATCGACTTTGGACACTTAAAATATCGATTTTTAGCATGTTTTGAGCCTATATTTTGAAAACATTCTAACACGGAGTAGGCATGTACAGATCGCTTCTGGGACCCCAAAATATTGAATTTTCGGGTTTTTTGAGCTTGAATTTGAGATATAAACGGGTGCAGAAGATGCATACACTTATCAACCCTGGACACTAAAAATATCAATTTTTAGCATGTTTTGAGCCTATATTTTGAAAACATTCTAGCACTGAGTAGGCATGTACAGATTGCTTCTGGGACCCAAAAAATATCGATTTTTCGGGTGTTTTGAGGTTTAATTTGGGATATAAACGGGTGCAGAAGATGCATAGACATATTGACTTTGGGCACCTAAAATATCGATTTTCAGCATGTTTTGGCCTGTATCTGAGTAGGCATGTGCAGATCGATTCTGGGACCCCAAAATATCGAATTTTCGGGTGTTTGGAGCCAGAATATGAGATATAAACGGGTACTGAAGATGCACACACATATCGACTTTTGGGCACCTAAAATATCGATATTGAGCATGTTTTGGGTCTGTATCTTGAAAACATTCTAACTAGGAGTAGGCATGTACAGATCGCTTCTAGGACCCAAAAATAACGAATTTTCGGGTGTTTGGACCCTGAATTTGAGATATAAACGAGTACAGAAGATGCATTCACATATCGACTTTTGTGCACCTAAAAGACCGATTTTCAGTATGTTTTGGGCCTGTATTTTGAAAATACTCTAACACGGAGTAGGCATGTACAGATCGCTTCTGGAACCCCAAAATATTGAATTTTCGGGTTTTTTGAGCTTGAATTTGAGATATAAACGGGTGCAGAAGATGCATTCACATATCGACTTTTGGGCACCTAAAATATCGATTTTGAGCATGTTTTGGGTCTGTATCTTGAAAACCTTCTAACTAGGAGTAGGCATGTACAGATCGCTTCTGGGACCCCAAAATATCGAATTTTCGGGTGTTTTGGGCCTGAATTTGAGATATCGACTTTGGGCACCTAAAACATTGATTTTAGTAGGTTTTGGGCCTATATTTTGAAAATATTCTAGCACTGAGTAGGCATGTACAGATCGCTTCTGGGACCCCAAAATATCTAATTTTCGGGTGTTTTGAGAATAAATTTGAGATATAAACGGGTAATGAAGATGCATGCACATATCGAATTTTGGGCACCTAAAATATCGATTTTGAGCATGTTTTGGGTCTGTATCTTGAAAACATTCTAACTAGGAGTAGGCATGTACAGATCGCTTCTAGGACCCAAAAATACCGAAGTTTCGGGTGTTTGGAGCCTGAAATTGAGATATAAACGTGTACAGAAGATGCATTCACATATCGACTTTTGTGCACCTAAAAGATCGATTTTCAGTATGTTTTGGGCCTGTATTTTGAAAATACTCTAACACGGAGTAGGCATGTACAGATCGCTTCTGGGACCCAAAAATATCGAATGTTCGGGTGTTTTGGGCATGAATTTGAGATATCGACTTTGGGCACCTAAAATATCGATTTTCAGTATGTTTTGGGACTATATTTTAAAAATCTTCTAACACTGAGTAGGCATGTACAGATCGCTTCTGGGACCACAAAATATAGAATTTTCGGGTGTTTGGAGCCTAAATTTGAGATATAAACGGGTACTGAAGATTCATGCACATATCGACTTTTGGGCACCTATAATATCGGTATTGAGCATGTTTTGTGTCTGTATCTTGAAAACATTCTATCTAGGAGTAGGCATGTACAAATCTCTACTAGGACACAAAAATTTTGAATTTTCGGGTGTTTGGAGCCTGAATTTGAGATATAAACGGGTACTGAAGATTCATGCACATATCGACTTTTGGGCACCTATAATATCGATATTGAGCATGTTTAGTGTCTGTATCTTGAAAACATTCTATCTAGGAGTAGGCATGTACAAATCGCTACTAGGACACAAACATTTTGAATTTTCGGGTGTTTTGAGCCTGAATTTGAGATATAAACGGGTAAAGAAGATGCATGCACATATCGACCCTGGACACTTAAAATATCGATTTTGAGCATGTTTTGGGCCTATATTTTGAAAACATTCTAGCACTGAGTAGGCATGTACAGATCGCTTCTGGGACCCAAAAAATATTGAATTTTCGGGTGTTTTGAGGTTTAATTTGGGATATAAACGGGTGCAGAAGATGCATACACATATTGACTTTGGGCACCTAAAATATCGATTTTCAGCATTTTTTGGCCTGTATCTGAGTAGGCATGTACAGATAGCTTCTGGGACCCCAAAATATCGAATTTTAGGGTGTTTGGAGCCTGCATTTGAGATATAAACGGGTACAGAAGATGCATGCACATATCAACTTTTGGTCACCTAAAAGATCGATTTTCAGTATGTTTTGGTCCTGTATTTTGAAAATACTCTTAACACGGAGTAGGCATGTACAGATCGCTTCTGTTACCAAAAAAAACCGAATTTTCGGGTGTTTTGGGCCTGAATTTGAGATATCGACTTTGGGCACCTAAAATATCGATTTTTAGTATGTTTTGGGACTATATTTTAAAAATATTTTAACACTGAGTAGGCATGTACAGATCGCTTCTGGGACCCCAAAATATCGAATTTTCGGGTGTTTTGAGCCTGAATTTGAGATATAAACGGGTACTGAAGATGCATGCACATATCGACTTTTGGGCACCTAAAATATCGATATGGAGCATGTTTTGTGTCTGTATCTTGAAAACATTCTAACTAGGAGTAGGCAAGTACAGATCGCTTCTCAGACCCAATAATAACGAATTTTCGGGTGTTTTGAGCCTGAATTTGAGATATAAACGGGTACAGAAGATGCATGCTCATATTGACTTTGGACACTTAAAATATCGATTTTTAGCATGTTTTGAGCCTATATTTTGAAAACATTCTAGCACTGAGTAGGCATGCACAGATCGCTTCTGGGACCCAAAAATATCGAATTTTCGGGTGTTTTGAGGTTGAATTTGGGATATAAACGGGTGCAGAAGATGTATACACATATTGACTTTGGGACCCTAAAATATCGATTTTTAGCATGCTTTGGCATGTATCTGAGTAGGCATGTACAGATCGCTTCTGGGACCCCAAAATATCGAATTTTCGGGTGTTTTGAGCCTGAATTTGAGATATAAACGGGTACTGAAGATGCATGCACATATCGACTTTTGGGCACCTAAAATATCGATTTTGTGCATGTTTTGGGTCCATATCTTGAAAACATTCTAGCACTGAGTAGGCATGTACATATCGCTTCTGGAACCCAAAAATATCGAATTTTGGGCACCAAAAAAATCGATTTTCAGTATGTTTTGGGCCTGTATTTTGAAAATACTCTAACACGGAGTAGGCATGTTCAGATCGCTTCTGGGACCCCAAAATATCGAATTTTCGGGTGTTTGGAGCCAGAATTTGAGATATAAACGGGTACTGAAGATGCATACACATATCGACTTTTGGGCACCTAAAATATCGATTTTTAGCATGTTTTGGGTCTGTATCTTGAAAATATTCTAACTAGGAGTAGGCATGTACAGATCGCTTCTAGGACCCAAAAATAACGAATTTTCGGGTGTTTGGAGCCTGAATTTGAGATATAAACAGGTACAGAAGATGCATTCACATATCGACTTTTGTGCACCTAAAAGATCGATTTTCAGGATGTTTTGGGCCTGTATTTTGAAAATACTCTAACACGGAGTAGGCATGTACAGATCGCTTCTGGGACCCCAAAATATCGAATTTTCGGGTGTTTCTGGGCCTGAATTTGAGATATCGACTTTGTGCACCTAAAATATCGATTTTAGTATGTTTTGGGCCTATATTTTGAAAATATTCTAGCACTGAGTAGGCATGTACAGATCGCTTTTGGGACCCCAAAATATCGAATTTTCGGGTGTTTTGAGCCTGAATTTGAGATATAAACGGGTACTGAAGATGCATGCACATATCGGCTTTTGGGCACCTATAATATCGATTTTGAGCATGTTTTGAGTCTGTATCTTGAAAACATTCTAACTAGGAGTAGGCATGTACAGATCGCTTCTTGGACCAAAAAAATACGAATTTTCGGTGTTTTGAGCCTGAATTTGAGATATAAACGGGTACAGAAGTTGCATGCACATATCGACTTTGGACACCTAAAATATCGATTTTAAGGATGCTTTGAGCCTATATTTTGAAAACATTCTAGCAGTGAGTAGGTATGTACAGATCGCTTCTGGGACCCAAAAATATCGAATTTTCGGGTGCTTTGAGGTTGAATTTGGGATATAAACGTGTGCAGAAGATGCATACACATATTGACTTTGGGCACCTAAAATATCGATTTTCAGCATGTTTTGGCCTGTATCTGAGTAGGCATGTACAGATCGCTTCTGGGACCCCAAAATATAGAATTTTCTGATGCTTGAAGCCAGAATTTGAAATATAAACGGGTACAGAAGATACATGCACATATCGACTTTTGGGCACCTAAAAGATCGATTTTCAGTATGTTTTGGGCCTGTATTTTGAAAATACTCTAACACGGAGTAGGCATGTACAGATCGCTTCTGGGACCCCAAAATATCGAATTTTCGGGTGTTTTGGTCCTAAGTTTGAGATATCGAATTTGGGCTCCTAAAATATCGATTTGTAGCATGTTTTAGTCATATATTTTGAAAATATTCTAGCACTGAGTAGGCATGTACAGATCACTTCTGAGACCCCAAAATATCGAATTTTCGGGTATTTTGAGCCTGAATTTAAGATATAAACGGGTTCTGATGATGAATGCACATATCGACTTTTGGGCACCTATAATATCGATTTTGAGCATGTTTTGAGTCTGTATCTTGAAAACATTCTAACTAGGAGTAGGCATATACAGATCGCTACTAAGACACAAAAAATTTGAATTTTCGGGTGATTTGAGCCTGAATTTGAGATATAAACGGGTACTGATGATGCATGCACATATCGACTTTTGGGCACCTACAATATCGATTTTGAGCATGTTTTGGGACTGTATCTTGAAAATATTCTAACTAGGAGTAGGCATGTACAGATCGATTCTGGGACCCAAAAAATATCGAATTTTCGGGTGTTTTGAGGATGAATTCAGGATATATACGGGTGCAGAAGATGCATACACATATTGACTTTGGGCACTTAAAATATCGATTTTAAGTATTTTTTTGCCTGTATCTGAGTAGGCATGTACAGATCGCATCTGGGACCCCAAAATATCGAATTTTCGGGTGTTTTGAGCCTGAATTTGAGATATAAACGGGTACAGAAGATGCATGCACATATTTTAGTTTTGACACGTAAAATATCGATTTTTAGCATGTTTTGAGCCTATATTTTGAAAACATTCGAGCACTGAGTAGGCATGTACAGATCACTTCTGGGACCCAAAAATATCGAATTTTCGGATGTTTTGAGGTTGAATTTGGGATATAAACGGGTGCAGAAGATGCATACTTTGGGCACCTAAAATATCGATTTTCAGCATGTTTTGGCCTGTACCTGAGTAGGCATGTACAGATCGCTTCTGTTACCCCAAAATATCGAATTTTCGGTGGTTGGAGCCTGAATTTGAGATATAA
This sequence comes from Petrolisthes cinctipes, assembly GCA_033782935.1. Taxonomy (NCBI): domain Eukaryota; kingdom Metazoa; phylum Arthropoda; class Malacostraca; order Decapoda; family Porcellanidae; genus Petrolisthes; species Petrolisthes cinctipes. The sequence goes on along the minus strand of JAWQEG010000781.1, from coordinate 555,279 downwards.
ACGGGTACAGAAGATGCATGCACATATCGACTTTTGGGCACCTAAAAGATCGATTTTCAGTATGTTTTGGGCCTGTATTTTGATAATACTCTTAACACGGAGTAGGCATGTACAGATCGCATCTGTTTCCTAAAAAAAACGAATTTTCGGGGGTTTTGGGCCTTAATTTGAGATATCGACTTTGGGCACCTAAAATATCGATTTTTAGTATGTTTTGGGACTATATTTTAAAAATATTCTAGCACTGAGTAGGCATATACAGATCGATTCTGGGACCCCAAAATATCGAATTTTCGGGTGTTTGGAGCCTGAATTTGAGATATAAACGGGTACAGAAGATATATGCACATATCGACTTTTGTTCACCTAAAATGTCGATATTGAGCATGTTTTGTGTCTGTATCTTGAAAACATTCTAACTAGGAGTAGGCATGTACAGATCGCTTCTAGGACGCAATAATAACGAATTTTCGGGTGTTTTGAGCCTGAATTTGATATATAAAAGGGTACAGAAGATGCATGCACATATCGACTTTGGACACTTAAAATATCGATTTTTAGCATGTTTTGAGCCTATATTTTGAAAACATTCTAGCACTGAGTAAGCATGTACAGATCGCTTCTGAGACCCAAAAATATCGAATTTTCGGGTGTTTTGAGGTTGAATTTGGGATATAAACGGATGCAGAAGATACATACACATATTGACTTTGGGCACCTAAAATATCGATGTTCTGCATGTTTTGGCCTGTATTTTGAAAATACTCTAACACGGAGTAGGCAAGTACAGATCGCTTCTGGGACCCCAAAATATCGAATTTTCGGGTGTTTGAAGCCTGAATTTGAGATATAAACGGGTACAGAAGATGCATGCACATGTCGACTTTTATGTACCTAAAAGATCGATTTTCAGTATGTTTTGGGCCTGTATTTTGAAAATACTCTAACACGGAGTAGGCATGTACAGATCGCTTCTGGGACCCCAAAATATCGAATTTAGGGGTGTTTTGGGCCTGAATTTGAGATATCGACTTTGGGCACCTAAAATATCGATTTTTAGCATGTTGTGGGCCAATATTTTTAAAATATTCTTGCACTAAGTAGGCATGTACAGATCACTTCTGGGACCCCAAAATATCGAATTTTCGGGTGTTTTGAGCCTGAATTTGAGATATAAACGGGTACAGATGATGCATGCACATATCGACTTTGGACACTTAAAATATCGATTTTTAGCATGTTTTGAGCCTATATTTTAAAAACATTCTAGCACTGACTAAACATGTACAGATCACTTCTGGGACCCCAAAATATCGAATTTTCGGGTGTTTTGAGGTTGAATTTGAGATATAAACGGGTACAGATGATGCATGCACATATCGACTTTGGACACTTAAAATATCGATTTTTAGCATGTTTTGAGCCTATATTTTTGAAAAAATTCTAGCACTGAGTAGGCATGTACAAATCGCTTCTGGGACCCAAAAATATCGAATTTTCGGGTGTTTTGAGGTTGAATTTGGGATATAAACGGGTACAGAAGATGCATGCACATATCGACATTTGGGCACCTAAAAGATCGATTTTCAGTATGTTTTTTGGCCTGTATATTGAAAATACTCTAACACGGACTAGGCATGTACAGATCGCTTCTGGGACCCCAAAATATCGAATATTTAGGTGTTTTGGGCCTGAATTTAAGATATCGACTTTGGGCACCTTAAATATCGATTTTTAGCATGTTTTGGGCCTTTAATTTGAAAAAAATTCTATCACTGAGTAAGCATGTACAGATCGATTCTGGGACCCCAAAATATCGAATTTTCGGGTGTTTTAAGCCTGAATTTGAGATATAAACGGGTACAGAAGATGCATGCACATATCGACTTTTGGGCACCTGAAAAATCGATTTTGAGCATGTTTTGGGTCTGTATCTTGAAAAAAATCTAACTAGGTGTAGAGATGTACAGATCGCTTCTAGGACCCAAAAATACCGAATTTTCGGGTGGTTTGAGCCTGAATTTGAGATATAAACGGGTACAGAAGATGCATGCACATATTGACTTTGGGCACCTAAAATATCGATTTTCAGCATATTTTGGGCCTGTATTTTGAAAATACTCTAACACGGAGTAGGCATGTACAGTTCGCTTCTGGGACCCCAAAATTTCGAATTTTCGGGTGTTTTGGGCCTGAATTTGAGATATCGACTTTGGGCACCTAAAATATCGATTTCTAGCATGTTTTGGGCCTATATTTTGAAAATATTCTAGCACTAAGTAGGCATGTACAGATCAATTCTGGGACCCCAAAATATCGAATTTTCGGGTGTTTTGAGCCTGAATTTGAGATATAAACGGGTACAGATGATGCATGTACATATCGACTTTGGACACTTAAAATATCGATTTTTAGCATGTTTTGAGCCTATATTTTGAAAACATTCTAGCACTGAGTAGGCATGTACAGATCGCTTCTGGGACCCAAAAATATCGAATTTTCGGGTGTTTTGAGGTTGAATTTGAGATATAAACGGGTACAGATGATGCATGCACATATCGACTTTGGACACTTAAAATATCGATTTTTAGCATGTTTTGAGCCTATATTTTTGAAAAAATTCTAGCACTGAGTAGGCATGTACAAATCGCTTCTGGGACCCAAAAATATAGAATTTTCGGGTGTTTTGAGGTTGAATTTGGGATATAAACGGGTACAGAAGATGCATGCACATATCGACATTTGGGCACCTAAAAGATCGATTTTCAGTATGTTTTTTGGCCTGTATATTGAAAATACTCTAACACGGACTAGGCATGTACAGATCGCTTCTGGGACCCCAAAATATCGAATTTTTGGGTGTTTTGGGCCTGAATTTAAGATATCGACTTTGGGCACCTTAAATATCGATTTTCAGCATGTTTTGGGCCTTTAATTTGAAAAAATTCTATCACTGAGTAAGCATGTACAGATCGATTCTGGGACCCCAAAATATCGAATTTTCGGGTGTTTTAAGCCTGAATTTGAGATATAAACGGGTACAGAAGATGCATGCACATATCGACTTTTGGGCACCTGAAAAATCGATTTTGAGCATGTTTTGGGTCTGTATCTTGAAAAAAATCTAACTAGGTGTAGAGATGTACAGATCGCTTCTAGGACCCAAAAATACCGAATTTTCGGGTGGTTTGAGCCTGAATTTGAGATATAAACGGGTACAGAAGATGCATGCACATATTGACTTTGGGCACCTAAAATATCGATTTTCAGCATATTTTGGGCCTGTATTTTGAAAATACTCTAACACGGAGTAGGCATGTACAGATCGCTTCTGGGACCCAAAAATATCGAATTTTCGGGTGTTTTGAGGTTGAATTTGGGATATAAACTGGTGCAGAAGATGCATACACATATTGACTTTCGTCACCTAAAATATCGATTTTCAGCTTGTTTTGGGCCTGTATTTTGAAAATACTCTAACACGGAGTAGGCAAGTACAGATCGCTTCTGGGACCCCAAAATATCGAATTTTCGGGTGTTTGGAGCCTGAATTTGAGATATAAACGGGTACAGAAGATGCATGCACATATCGACTTTTAGGTACCTAAATGATCGATTTTACGTATGTTTTGGGCCTGTATTTTGAAAATACTCTAACACGGAGTAGGCATGTACAGTTCGCTTCTGGGACCCCCAAATATCGATTTTTCGGGTGTTTTGGGCCTGAATTTGAGATATCGACTTTGGGCACCTAAAATATCGATTTTTAGCATGTTTTGGGCCTATATTTTGAAATTATTCTAGCACTAAGTAGGCATGTACAGATCACGTCTGGGACCCCAAAATATCGAATTTTCGGGTGTTTTGAGCCTGAATTTAAGATATAAACGGGTACAGATGATGCATGCACATATCGACTTTGGACACTTAAAATATCGACTTTTAGCATGTTTTGAGCCTATATTTTGAAAAAATTCTAGCACTGAGTAGGCATGTACAGATCGCTTCTGGGACCCAAAAATATCGAATTTTCGGGTGTTTTGAGGTTGAATTTGGGATATAAACGGGAACAGAAGATGCATGCACATATCGACTTTTGAGCACCTAAAAGATCGATTTTCAGTATGTTTTGGGCCTGTATATTGAAAATACTCTGACACGGAGTAGGCATGTACAGATCGCTTCTGTGACCCCAAAATATCGAATTTCTGGGTGTTTTGGGCCTGAATTTGAGATATCGACTTTGGGCACCTAAAATATCGATTTTTAGCATGTTTTGGGCCTATATTTTGAAAATATTCTAGCACTAAGTAGGCATGTACAGATCACTTCTGGGACCCCAAAATATAGAATTTTCGGGTGTTTTGAGCCTGAATTTGAGATATAAACGGGTACAGATGATGCATGCACATATCGACTTTGGACACTTAAAATATCGATTTTTAGCATGTTTTAAGCCTATATTATGAAAACTTTCTAGCACTGAGTAGGCATGTACAGATCGCTTCTGGGACCCAAAAATATCGAATTTTTGGGTGTTTTGAGGTTAAATTTGGGATATAAACGGGTACAGAAGATGCATGCACATATCGACTTTTGGGCACCTAAAAGATCGATTTTCAGTATGTTTTGGGCCTGTATATTGAAAATACTCTAACACGGAGTAGGCATGTACAGATCGCTTCTGGGACCCCAAAATATCGAATTTTTGGGTGTTTTGGGCCCGAATTTGAGATATAAACGGGTACAGAAGATGCATGCACATATCGACTTTGGACACTTAAAATATCAATTTTAGCATGTTTTGAGCCTATATTTTGAAAATATTCTAGCACTTAGTAGGCATGTACAAATCACTTCTGGGACCCCAAAATAAAGAATTTTCGGGTGTTTTGGGCCTGAATTTGAGATATCGACTTTGGGCACCTAAAATATCGATTTTTAGGTGGTTTTGGGCATATATTTTGAAAATATTCTAGCACTAAGTAGGCATGTACAGATCACTTCTGGGACCCCAAAATATCGAATTTTCGGGTGTTTTGAGCCTGAATTTGAGATTTAAACTGGTACAGATGATTCATGCACATATCGACTTTGGACACTTAAAATATCGATTTTTAGAATGTTTTGAGCCTATATTTTAAAAAAATTCTAGCACTGAGTAGGCATGTACAGATCGCTTCTGGGACCCAAAAATATCGAATTTTCGGGAGTTTTGAGGTTGAATTTGGGATATAAACGGGTACAGAAGATGCTTGCACATGTTGACTTTGGGCACCTAAAATATCGATTTTCAGCATGTTTTGGGCCTGCATCTGAGTAGGGACCCCAAAATATCGAATTTTCGGGTTTTTGGAGCCTGAATTTGAGATATAAACGGGTACAGAAGATGCATGCACATATCGACTTTTGGGCCCCTGAAAGATCGATTTTCAGTATGTTTTGGGCCTGTATTTTGAAAATACTCTAACACGGAGTAGGCATGTACAGTTCGCTTCTGGGACCCCAAAATATCGAATTTTCGGGTGTTTTGGGCCTGAATTTGAGATATCGACCTTAGGCACCTAAAATATCGATTTTTAGCATGTTTTGGGCCTATATTTTGAAAATACTCTAGCACTGAGTAGGCATGTACAGTTCGCTTCTGGGACCCCAAAATATCGAATTTTCGGGTGTTTTGGGCCTGAATTTGAGATATCGACTTTGGGCACCTAAAATATCGATTTTTAGCATGTTTTGGGCCTATATTTTGAAAATATTCTAGCACTGAGTAAGCATGAACAGATCGCTTCTGGGACCCCAAAATATCGAATTTTCGGGTGTTTTGAACCTGAATTTGAGATATAAACGGGTACAGCAGATACATGCACATATTGACTTTTGGGCACCTAAAATATCGATTTTGAGCATGTTTTGGGTCTTTATCTTGAAAACATTCTAACTAGGTGTAGAGATGTACAGATCGATTCTAGGACCCAAAAATACCGAATTTTCGGGTGTTTTGAACCTGAATTTGAGATATAAACGGGTACAGATGATGCATGCACATATCGACTTTGGAAACTTAAAATATCGATTTTTAGCATGTTTTGAGCCTATATTTTGAAAAAATTCTAGCACTGAGTAGGCATGTACAGATTGCTTCTGGGACCCAAAAATATCGAATTTTCGGGAGTTTTGAGGTTGAATTTGGGATATAAACGGGTACAGAAGATGCATGCACATATCGACTTTTGGGCACCTAAAAGATCGATTTTCAGTATGTTTTGGGCCAGTATATTGAAAATACTCTAACGCGGAGTAGGCATGTACAGATCGCTTCAGGGACCCCAAAATATCGAATTTTTGGGTGTTTTGGGCCCGAATTTGAGATATAAACGGGTACAGAAGATGCATGCACATATCGACTTTGGACACTTAAAAATCGATTTTTAGCATGTCTTGAGCCTATATTTTGAAAATATTCTAGCTCTAAGTAGGCATGTACAGATCACTTCTGGGACCCCAAAATATCGAATTTTCGGGTGTTTTGGGCCTGAATTTGTGATATCGACTTTGGGCACCTAAAATATCGATTTTTAGCATGTTTTGGGCCTATATTTTGAAAATATTCTAGCACTAAGTAGGCATATACAGATCACTTCTGGGACCCCAAAATATCGAATTTTCGGGTGTTTTGAGCCTGAATTTGAGATATAAACGGGTACAGATGATTCATGCACATATCGACTTTGGACACTTAAAATATCGATTTTTAGCATGTTTTGAGCCTATATTTTGAAAAAATTCTAGCACTGAGTAGGCATGTACAGATCGCTTCTGGGACCCAAAAATATCGAATTTTCGGGTGTTTTGAGCCTGAATTTGGGATATAAACGGGTACAGAAGATGAATACACATATCGACTTTTGGGCACCTAAGAGATCGATTTTCAGTATGTTTTGGGCCTGTATATTGAAAATACTCTAACACGGAGTAGGCATGTACAGATCGCTTCTGTGACCCCAAAATATCGAATTTTTGGGTGTTTTGGGCCTGAATTTGAGATATAAACGGGTACAGAAGATTCCTGCACATATCGACTTTGGACACTTAAAATATCGATTTTTAGCATGTTTTGAGCCTATATTTTGAAACAAATTCTAGCACTGAGTAGGCATGTACAGATCGCTTCTGGGACCCCAAAATATCGAACTTTCGGTTGTTTTGAGGTTGAATTTGGGATATAAACGGTTACAGAAGATGCATGCACATATCGACTTTTGGGCACCAAAAAGATCGATTTTCAGTATGTTTTGGGCCTGTATTTTGAAAATACTCTAACACGGAGTAGGCATGTACAGTTCGCTTCTGGGACCCCAAAATATCGAATTTTCGGGTGTTTGGGCCTGAATTTGAGATATCGACTTTGGGCACCTAAAATATTGATTTTAGCATGTTTTGGGCCTGTATTTTGAAAATACTCTAACACGGAGTATGCAAGTACAGATCGCTTCTGGGACCTCAAAATATCGAATTTTCGGGTGTTTGAAGCCTGAATTTGAGATATAAACGGGTACAGAAGATGCATGCACATATCGACTTTTTGGTACCTAAATGATCGATTTTCAGTATGTTTTGGGCCTGTATTTTGAAAATACTCTAACACGGAGTAGGCATGTACAGTTCGCTTCTGGGACCCCTAAATATCGAATTTTCGGGTGTATTGTGCCTGAATTTGAGATATAAACGGGTACAGATGATGTATGCACATATCGACTTTGGACACTTAAAATATCGATTTTTAGCATGTTTTGAGCCTAATAGTATTTTGAAATCGTTCTAGCGCTGACTAGACATGTACAGATTGCTTCAGGGACCCAAAATTATCGAATTTTCGGGTGTTTTGAGGTTGAATTTGAGATATAAACGAGTGCAGAAGATGCATACACATGTTGACTTTGGGCACCTAAAATATCGATTTTCAGCATGTTTTGGGCCTGCATCTGAGTAGGCATGTACAGATCGCTTCTGGGACCCCAAAATATCGAATTTTCGGGTTTTTGGAGCCTGAATTTGAGATATAAACGGGTACAGAAGATGCATGCACATATCGACTTTTGGGCACCTGAAAGATCGATTTTCAGTATGTTTTGGGCCTGTATTTTGAAAATACTCTAACACGGAGTAGGCATGTACAGTTCGCTTCTGGGACCCCAAACTATCGAATTTTCGGGTGTTTTGGGCCTGAATTTGAGATATCGACTTTGGGCACCTAAAATATCGATTTTTAGCATGTTTTGGGCCTATATTTTGAAAATATTCTAGCACTGAGTAGGCATGTACAGTTCGCTTCTGGGACCCCAAAATATCGAATTTTCGGGTGTTTTGGGCCTGAATTTGAGATATCGACTTTGGGCACCTAAAATATCGATTTTTAGCATGTTTTGGGCCTATATTTTGAAAATATTCTACCACTAAGTAGGCATGTACAGATCACTTCTGGGACCCCAAAATATCGATTTTTCGGGTGTTTTGAGCATGAATTTGAGATATAAACGGGTACAGATGATGCATGCACATATCGACTTTGGACACTTAAAATATCGATTTTCAGCATGTTTTGAGCCTATATTTTGAAAAAATTCTAGCACTGAGTAGGCATGTACAGATCGTTTATGGGACCCAAAAATATCGAATTTTCGGGTGTTTTGAGGTTGAATTTGGGATATAAACGGGTACAGAAGATGCATGCACATATCGACTTTTGGGCACCTAAAAGATCGATTTTCAGTATGTTTTAGGCCTGTATATTGAAAATAATCTAACACGGAGTAGGCATGTACAGATCGCTTCTGGGACCCCAAAATATCGAATTTTTGGGTGTTTTGGGCCTGAATTTGAGATATCGACTTTGGGCACCTAAAATATCGATTTTTAGCATGTTTTGGGCCTATATTTTGAAAATATTCTAGCACTGAGTAAGCATGTACAGGTTGCTTCTGGGACCATAAAATATCGAATTTTTTGGGTGTTTTGAGCCTGAATTTGACATATAAACAGGTACAGAAGATGCATGCACATATTGACTTTTGGGCACCTAAAATATCAATTTTGAGCATGTTTTGGGTCTGTATCTTGAAAACATTCTAACTAGGTGTAGAAATGTACAGATCGCTTCTAGGACCCAAAAATACCGAATTTTCGGGTGTTTTGAGCCTGAATTTGAGATATAAACGGGTACAGAAGATGCATGCACATACTGACTTTGGGCACATAAAATATCGATTTTCAGCATGTTTAGGGCCTGTATTTTGAAAATACTCTAACTAGGAGTAGGCATGTACAGATCACTTCTGGGACCCCAAAATATCGAATTTTCAGGTGTTTGGAGCCTGAATTTGAGATATAAACGGGTACAGAAGATGCATGCACATATCGACTTTTAGGTACCTAAATGATCGATTTTCAGTATGTTTTGGGCCTGTATTTTGAAAATACTCTAACACCGATTAGGCATGTACAGTTCGCTTCTGGGACCCCCAAATATCGAATTTTCGGGTGTTTTGGGCCTGAATTTGATATATCGACTTTGGGCACCTAAAATATCGAGTTTTAGCATGTTTTGTGCCTATATTTTGAAAATATTCTAATACTAAGTAGGCATGTACAGATCACTTCTGGGACCCCAAAATATCGATTTTTCGGGTGTTTTGAGCATGAATTTGAGATATAAACGGGTACAGATGATGCATGCACATATCGACTTTGGACACTTAAAATATCGATTTTTAGCATGTTTTGGGCCTTTAATTTGAAAAAATTCTATCACTGAGTAAGCATGTACAGATCGCTTCTGGGACCCCAAAATATCGAATTTTCGGGTGTTTTAAGCCTGAATTTGAGATATAAACGGGTACAGAAGATGCATGCACATATCGACTTTTGGGCACCTGAAAAATCGATTTTGAGCATGTTTTGGGTCTGTATCTTGAAAAAAATCTAACTAGGTGTCGAGATGTACAGATCGCTTCTAGGACCCAAAAATACCGAATTTTCGGGTGGTTTGAGCCTGAATTTGAGATATAAACGGGTACAGAAGATGCATGCACATATTGACTTTGGGCACCTAAAATATCGATTTTCAGCATATTTTGGGCCTGTATTTTGAAAATACTCTAACACGGAGTAGGCATGTACAGTTCGCTTCTGGGACCCCAAAATATCGAATTTTCGGGTGTTTTGGGAATGAATTTGAGATATCGACTTTGGGCACCTAAAATATCGATTTCTAGCATGTTTTGGGCCTATATTTTGAAAATATTCTAGCACTAAGTAGGCATGTACAGATCAATTCTGGGACCCCAAAATATCGAATTTTCGGGTGTTTTGAGCCTGAATTTGAGATATAAACGGGTACAGATGATGCATGTACATATCGACTTTGGATACTTAAAATATCGATTTTTAGCATGTTTTGAGCCTATATTTTGAAAACATTCTAGCACTGAGTAGGCATGTACAGATCGCTTCTGGGACCCAAAAATATCGAATTTTCGGGTGTTTTGAGGTTGAATTTGGGATATAAACTGGTGCAGAAGATGCATACACATATTGACTTTCGTCACCTAAAATATCGATTTTCAGCTTGTTTTGGGCCTGTATTTTGAAAATACTCTAACACGGAGTAGGCAAGTACAGATCGCTTCTGGGACCCCAAAATATCGAATTTTCGGGTGTTTGGAGCCTGAATTTGAGATATAAACGGGTACAGAAGATGCATGCACATATCGACTTTTAGGAACCTAAATGATCGATTTTACGTATGTTTTGGGCCTGTATTTTGAAAATACTCTAACACGGAGTAGGCATGTACAGTTCGCTTCTGGGACCCCCAAATATCGATTTTTCGGGTGTTTTGGGCCTGAATTTGAGATATCGACTTTGGGCACCTAAAATATCGATTTTTAGCATGTTTTGGGCCTATATTTTGAAAATATTCTAGCACTAAGTAGGCATGTACAGATCACTTCTGGGACCCCAAAATATCGAATTTTCGGGTGTTTTGAGCCTGAATTTAAGATATAAACGGGTACAGATGATGCATGCACATATCGACTTTGGACACTTAAAATATCGACTTTTAGCATGTTTTGAGCCTATATTTTGAAAAAATTCTAGCACTGAGTAGGCATGTACAGATCGCTTCTGGGACCCAAAAATATCGAATTTTCGGGTGTTTTGAGGTTGAATTTGGGATATAAACGGGAACAGAAGATGCATGCACATATCGACTTTTGAGCACCTAAAAGATCGATTTTCAGTATGTTTTGGGCCTGTATATTGAAAATACTCTAACACGGAGTAGGCATGTACAGATCGCTTCTGGGACCCCAAAATATCGAATTTTCGGGTGTTTTGGGCCTGAATTTGTGATATCGACTTTGGGCACCTAAAATATCGATTTTTAGCATGTTTTGGGCCTATATTTTGAAAATATTCTAGCACTAAGTAGGCATGTACAGATCACTTCTGGGACCCCAAAATATAGAATTTTCGGGTGTTTTGAGCCTGAATTTGAGATATAAACGGGTATAGATGATGCATGCACATATCGACTTTGGACACTTAAAATATCGATTTTTAGCATGTTTTAAGCCTATATTTTGAAAAAATTCTAGCACTGAGTAGGCATGTACAGATCGCTTCTGGGACCCAAAAATATCGAATTTTTGGGTGTTTTGAGGTTAAATTTGGGATATAAACGGGTACAGAAGATGCATGCACATATCGACTTTTGGGCACCTAAAAGATCGATTTTCAGTATGTTTTGGGCCTGTATATCGAAAATACTCTAACACGGAGTAGGCATGTACAGATCGCTTCTGGGATCCCAAAATATCGAATTTTTGGGTGTTTTGGGCCCGAATTTGAGATATAAACGGGTACAGAAGATGCATGCACATATCGACTTTGGACACTTAAAATATCGATTTTTAGCATGTTTTGAGCCTATATTTTGAAAATATTCTAGCACTTAGTAGGCATGTACAAATCACTTTTGGGACCCCAAAATAACGAATTTTCGGGTGTTTTGGGCCTGAATTTGAGATATCGACTTTGGGCACCTAAAATATCGATTTTTAGGTGGTTTTGGGCCTATATTTTGAAAATATTCTAGCACTAAGTAGGCATGTACAGATCACTTCTGGGACCCCAAAATATCGAATTTTCGGGTGTTTTGAGCCAGAATTTGAGATATAAACTGGTACAGATGATTCATGCACATATCGACTTTGGACACTTAAAATATCGATTTTTAGCATGTTTTGAGCCTATATTTTAAAAAAATTCTAGCACTGAGTAGGCATGTACAGATCGCTTCTGGGACCCAAAAATATCGAATTTTCGGGAGTTTTGAGGTTGAATTTGGGATATAAACGGGTACAGAAGATGCTTGCACATGTTGACTTTGGGCACCTAAAATATCGATTTTCAGCATGTTTTGGGCCTGCATCTGAGTAGGCATGTACAGATCGCTTCTGGGACCCCAAAATATCGAATTTTCGGGTGTTTGGAGCCTGAATTTGAGATATAAACGGGTACAGAAGATGCATGCACATATCGACTTTTGGGCACCTAAAAGATCGATTTTCAGTATGTTTTGGGCCTGTATTTTGAAAATACTCTAACACGGAGTAGGCATGTACAGTTCGCTTCTGGGACCCCAAAATATCGAATTTTCGGGTGTTTTGGGCCTGAATTTGTGATATCGACTTTGGGCACCTAAAATATCGATTTTTAGCATGTTTTGGGCCTATATTTTGAAAATATTCTAGCACTAAGTAGGCATGTACAGATCACTTCTGGGACCCCAAAATATAGAATTTTCGGGTGTTTTGAGCCTGAATTTGAGATATAAAAGGGTACAGATGATTCATGCACATATCGACTTTGTACACTTAAAATATCGATTTTTAGCATGTTTTGAGCCTATATTTTGAAAAAATTCTAGCACTGAGTAGGCATGTACAGATCGCTTCTGGGACCCAAAAATATAGAATTTTCGGGTGTTTTGAGCCTGAATTTGGGATATAAACGGGTACAGAAGATGCATGCACATATCGACTTTTGGGCACCTAAAAGATCGATTTTCAGTATGTTTTGGGCCTGTATATTGAAAATACTCTAACACAGAGTAGGCATGTACAGATCGCTTCTGTGACCCCAAAATGTCGAATTTTTGGGTGTTTTGGGCCTGAATTTGAGATATCGACTTTGGGCACCTAAAATATCGATTTTTAGGTGGTTTTGGGCCTATATTTTGAAAATATTCTAGCACTAAGTAGGCATGTACAGATCACTTCTGGGACCCCAAAATATCGAATTTTCGGGTGTTTTGAGCCAGAATTTGAGATATAAACTGGTACAGATGATTCATGCACATATCGACTTTGGACACTTAAAATATCGATTTTTAGCATGTTTTGAGCCTATATTTTAAAAAAATTCTAGCACTGAGTAGGCATGTACAGATCGCTTCTGGGACCCAAAAATATCGAATTTTCGGGAGTTTTGAGGTTGAATTTGGGATATAAACGGGTACAGAAGATGCTTGCACATGTTGACTTTGGGCACCTAAAATATCGATTTTCAGCATGTTTTGGGCCTGCATCTGAGTAGGCATGTACAGATCGCTTCTGGGACCCCAAAATATCGAATTTTCGGGTGTTTGGAGCCTGAATTTGAGATATAAACGGGTACAGAAGATGCATGCACATATCGACTTTTGGGCACCTAAAAGATCGATTTTCAGTATGTTTTGGGCCTGTATTTTGAAAATACTCTAACACGGAGTAGGCATGTACAGTTCGCTTCTGGGACCCCAAAATATCGAATTTTCGGGTGTTTTGGGCCTGAATTTGTGATATCGACTTTGGGCACCTAAAATATCGATTTTTAGCATGTTTTGGGCCTATATTTTGAAAATATTCTAGCACTAAGTAGGCATGTACAGATCACTTCTGGGACCCCAAAATATAGAATTTTCGGGTGTTTTGAGCCTGAATTTGAGATATAAAAGGGTACAGATGATTCATGCACATATCGACTTTGTACACTTAAAATATCGATTTTTAGCATGTTTTGAGCCTATATTTTGAAAAAATTCTAGCACTGAGTAGGCATGTACAGATCGCTTCTGGGACCCAAAAATATAGAATTTTCGGGTGTTTTGAGCCTGAATTTGGGATATAAACGGGTACAGAAGATGCATGCACATATCGACTTTTGGGCACCTAAAAGATCGATTTTCAGTATGTTTTGGGCCTGTATATTGAAAATACTCTAACACAGAGTAGGCATGTACAGATCGCTTCTGTGACCCCAAAATGTCGAATTTTTGGGTGTTTTGGGCCTGAATTTGAGATATCGACTTTGGGCACCTAAAATATCGATTTTTAGGTGGTTTTGGGCCTATATTTTGAAAATATTCTAGCACTAAGTAGGCATGTACAGATCACTTCTGGGACCCCAAAATATCGAATTTTCGGGTGTTTTGAGCCAGAATTTGAGATATAAACTGGTACAGATGATTCATGCACATATCGACTTTGGACACTTAAAATATCGATTTTTAGCATGTTTTGAGCCTATATTTTAAAAAAATTCTAGCACTGAGTAGGCATGTACAGATCGCTTCTGGGACCCAAAAATATCAAATTTTCGGGAGTTTTGAGGTTGAATTTGGGATATAAACGGGTACAGAAGATGCTTGCACATGTTGACTTTGGGCACCTAAAATATCGATTTTCAGCATGTTTTGGGCCTGCATCTGAGTAGGCATGTACAGATCGCTTCTGGGACCCCAAAATATCGAATTTTCGGGTGTTTGGAGACTGAATTTGAGATATAAACGGGTACAGCAGATACATGCACATATTGACTTTTGGGCACCTAAAATTTCGATTTTGAGCATGTTTTGGGTCTGTATCTTGAAAACATTCTAACTAGGTGTAGAGATGTACAGATCGATTCTAGGACCCAAAAATACCGAATTTTCGTGTATTTTGAACCTGAATTTGAGATATAAACGGGTACAGATGATGCATGCACATATTGACTTTGGACACTTAAAATATCGATTTTTAGCATGTTTTGAGCCTATATTTTGAAAAAATTCTAGCACTGAGTAGGCATGTACAGATTGCTTCTGGGACCCAAAAATATCGAATTTTCGGGTGTTTTGAGGTTGAATTTGGGATATAAACGGGTACAGAAGATGCATGCACATATCGACTTTTGGGCACCTAAAAGATCGATTTTCAGTATGTTTTGGGCCAGTATATTGAAAATACTCTAACGCGGAGTAGGCATGTACAGATCGCTTCAGGGACCCCAAAATATCGAATTTTTGGGTGTTTTGGGCCCGAATTTGAGATATAAACGGGTACAGAAGATGCATGCACATATCGACTTTGGACACTTAAAAATCGATTTTTAGCATGTTTTGAGCCTATATTTTGAAAATACTCTAACACGGAGTAGGCAAGTACAGATCGCTTCTGGGACCCCAAAATATCGAATTTTCGGGTGTTTGAAGCCTGAATTTGAGATATAAACGGGTACAGAAGATGCATGCACATATCGACTTTTAGGTACCTAAATGATCGATTTTACGTATGTTTTGGGCCTGTATTTTGAAAATACTCTAACACGGAGTAGGCATGTACAGTTCGCTTCTGGGACCCCCAAATATCGATTTTTCGGGTGTTTTGGGCCTGAATTTGAGATATCGACTTTGGGCACCTAAAATATCGATTTTTAGCATGTTTTGGGCCTATATTTTGAAAATATTCTAGCACTAAGTAGGCATGTACAGATCACTTCTGGGACCCCAAAATATCGAATTTTCGGGTGTTTTGAGCCTGAATTTAAGATATAAACGGGTACAGATGATGCATGCACATATCGACTTTGGACACTTAAAATATCGACTTTTAGCATGTTTTGAGCCTATATTTTGAAAAAATTCAAGCACTGAGTAGGCATGTACAGATCGCTTCTGGGACCCAAAAATATCGAATTTTCGGGTGTTTTGAGGTTGAATTTGGGATATAAACGGGAACAGAAGATGCATGCACATATCGACTTTTGAGCACCTAAAAGATCGATTTTCAGTATGTTTTGGGCCTGTATATTGAAAATACTCTAACACGGAGTAGGCATGTACAGATCGCTTCTGGGACCCCAAAATATCGAATTTTTGGGTGTTTTGGGCCCGAATTTGAGATATAAACGGGTACAGAAGATGCATGCACATATCGACTTTGGACACTTAAAATATCGATTTTTAGCATGTTTTGAGCCTATATTTTGAAAATATTCTAGCACTTAGTAGGCATGTACAAATCACTTCTGGGACCCCAAAATAACGAATTTTCGTGTGTTTTGGGCCTGAATTTGAGATATCGACTTTGGGCACCTAAAATATCGATTTTTAGGTGGTTTTGGGCCTATATTTTGAAAATATTCTAGCACTAAGTAGGCATGTACAGATCACTTCTGGGACCCCAAAATATCGAATTTTCGGGTGTTTTGAGCCAGAATTTGAGATATAAACTGGTACAGATGATTCATGCACATATCGACTTTGGACACTTAAAATATCGATTTTCAGCATTTTTTGAGCCTATATTTTAAAAAAATTCTAGCACTGAGTAGGCATGTACAGATCGCTTCTGGGACCCAAAAATATCGAATTTTCGGGAGTTTTGAGGTTGAATTTGGGATATAAACGGGTACAGAAGATGCTTGCACATGTTGACTTTGGGCACCTAAAATATCGATTTTCAGCATGTTTTGGGCCTGCATCTGAGTAGGCATGTACAGATCGCTTCTGGGACCCCAAAATATCGAATTTTCGGGTGTTTGGAGCCTGAATTTGAGATATAAACGGGTACAGAAGATGCATGCACATATCGACTTTTGGGCACCTAAAAGATCGATTTTCAGTATGTTTTGGGCCTGTATTTTGAAAATACTCTAACACGGAGTAGGCATGTACAGTTCGCTTCTGGGACCCCAAAATATCGAATTTTCGGGTGTTTTGGGCCTGAATTTGTGATATCGACTTTGGGCACCTAAAATATCGATTTTTAGCATGTTTTGGGCCTATATTTTGAAAATATTCTAGCACTAAGTAGGCATGTACAGATCACTTCTGGGACCCCAAAATATAGAATTTTCGGGTGTTTTGAGCCTGAATTTGAGATATAAAAGGGTACAGATGATTCATGCACATATCGACTTTGTACACTTAAAATATCGATTTTTAGCATGTTTTGAGCCTATATTTTGAAAAAATTCTAGCACTGAGTAGGCATGTACAGATCGCTTCTGGGACCCAAAAATATCGAATTTTCGGGTGTTTTGAGCCTGAATTTGGGATATAAACGGGTACAGAAGATGCATGCACATATCGACTTTTGGGCACCTAAAAGATCGATTTTCAGTATGTTTTGGGCCTGTATATTGAAAATACTCTAACACAGAGTAGGCATGTACAGATCGCTTCTGTGACCCCAAAATATCGAATTTTTGGGTGTTTTGGGCCTGAATTTGAGATATCGACTTTGGGCACCTAAAATATCGATTTTTAGGTGGTTTTGGGCCTATATTTTGAAAATATTCTAGCACTAAGTAGGCATGTACAGATCACTTCTGGGACCCCAAAA
This sequence comes from Petrolisthes cinctipes, assembly GCA_033782935.1. Lineage (NCBI taxonomy): Eukaryota > Metazoa > Arthropoda > Malacostraca > Decapoda > Porcellanidae > Petrolisthes > Petrolisthes cinctipes. The sequence goes on along the minus strand of JAWQEG010000781.1, from coordinate 537,565 downwards.
TATCGAATTTTCGGGTGTTTTGAGCCAGAATTTGAGATATAAACTGGTACAGATGATTCATGCACATATCGACTTTGGACACTTAAAATATCGATTTTTAGCATGTTTTGAGCCTATATTTTAAAAAAATTCTAGCACTGAGTAGGCATGTACAGATCGCTTCTGGGACCCAAAAATATCAAATTTTCGGGAGTTTTGAGGTTGAATTTGGGATATAAACGGGTACAGAAGATGCTTGCACATGTTGACTTTGGGCACCTAAAATATCGATTTTCAGCATGTTTTGGGCCTGCATCTGAGTAGGCATGTACAGATCGCTTCTGGGACCCCAAAATATCGAATTTTCGGGTGTTTGGAGCCTGAATTTGAGATATAAACGGGTACAGCAGATACATGCACATATTGACTTTTGGGCACCTAAAATATCGATTTTGAGCATGTTTTGGGTCTGTATCTTGAAAACATTCTAACTAGGTGTAGAGATGTACAGATCGATTCTAGGACCCAAAAATACCGAATTTTCGGGTGTTTTGAACCTGAATTTGAGATATAAACGGGTACAGATGATGCATGCACATATCGACTTTGGACACTTAAAAATCGATTTTTAGCATGTTTTGAGCCTATATTTTGAAAATATTCTAGCACTAAGTAGGCATGTACAGATCACTTCTGGGACCCCAAAATATCGAATTTTCGGGTGTTTTGAGCCTGAATTTGAGATATAAAAGGGTACAGATGATTCATGCACATATCGACTTTGGACACTTAAAATATCGATTTTTAGCATGTTTTGAGCCTATATTTTGAAAAAATTCTAGCACTGAGTAGGCATGTACAGATTGCTTCTGGGACCCCAAAATATCGAATTTTCGGGTGTTTTGAGCCTGAATTTGGGATATAAACGGTTACAGAAGATGCATGCACATATCGACTTTTGGGCACCTAAAAGATCGATTTTCAGTATGTTTTGGGCCTGTATTTTGAAAATACTCTAACACGGAGTAGGCATGTACAGTTCGCTTCTGGGACCCTAAAATATCGAATTTTCGGGTGTTTGGGCCTGAATTTGAGATATCGACTTTGGGCACCTAAAATATTGATTTTAGCATGTTTTGGGCCTGTATTTTGAAAATACTCTAACACGGAGTAGGCAAGTACAGATCGCTTCTGGGACCCCAAAATATCGAATTTTCGGGTGTTTGAAGCCTGAATTTGACATATAAACGGGTACAGAAGATGCATGCACATATCGACTTTTAGGTACCTAAATGATCGATTTTCAGTATGTTTTGGGCCTGTATTTTGAAAATACTCTAGCACGGAGTAGGCATGTACAGTTCGCTTCTGGGACCCCTAAATATCGAATTTTCGGGTGTATTGTGCCTGAATTTGAGATATAAACGGGTACAGATGATGTATGCACATATCGACTTTGGACACTTAAAATATCGATTTTTAGCATGTTTTGAGCCTAATAGTATTTTGAAATCGTTCTAGCACTGACTAGACATGTACAGATCGCTTCAGGGTCCCAAAATTATCGAATTTTCGGGTGTTTTGAGGTTGAATTTGAGATATAAACGAGTGCAGAAGATGCATACACATGTTGACTTTGGGCACCTAAAATATCGATTTTCAGCATGTTTTGGGCCTGCATCTGAGTAGGGACCCCAAAATATCGAATTTTCGGGTTTTTGGAGCCTGAATTTGAGATATAAACGGGTACAGAAGATGCATGCACATATCGACTTTTGGGCACCTGAAAGATCGATTTTCAGTATGTTTTGGGCCTGTATTTTGAAAATACTCTAACACGGAGTAGGCATGTACAGTTCGCTTCTGGGACCCCAAAATATCGAATTTTCGGGTGTTTTGGGCCTGAATTTGAGATATCGACTTTGGGCACCTAAAATATCGGTTTTTAGCATGTTTTGGGCCTATATTTTGAAAATACTCTAGCACTGAGTAGGCATGTACAGTTCGCTTCTGGGACCCCAAAATATCGAATTTTCGGGTGTTTTGGGCCTGAATTTGAGATATCGACTTTGGGCACCTAAAATATCGATTTTTAGCATGTTTTGGGCCTATATTTTGAAAATATTCTAGCACTGAGTAAGCATGAACAGATCGCTTCTGGGACCCCAAAATATCGAATTTTCGGGTGTTTTGAGCCTGAATTTGAGATATAAACGGGTACAGCAGATACATGCACATATTGACTTTTGGGCACCTAAAATATCGATTTTGAGCATGTTTTGGGTCTTTATCTTGAAAACATTCTAACTAGGTGTAGAGATGTACAGATCGATTCTAGGACCCAAAAATACCGAATTTTCGGGTGTTTTGAACCTGAATTTGAGATATAAACGGGTACAGATGATGCATGCATATATCGACTTTGGAAACTTAAAATATCGATTTTTAGCATGTTTTGAGCCTATATTTTGAAAAAATTCTAGCACTGAGTAGGCATGTACAGATTGCTTCTGGGACCCAAAAATATCGAATTTTCGGGTGTTTTGAGGTTGAATTTGTGATATAAACGGGTACAGAAGATGCATGCACATATCGACTTTTGGGCACCTAAAAGATCGATTTTCAGTATGTTTTGGGCCAGTATATTGAAAATACTCTAACGCGGAGTAGGCATGTACAGATCGCTTCAGGGACCCCAAAATATCGAATTTTTGGGTGTTTTAGGCCCGAATTTGAGATATAAACGGGTACAGAAGATGCATGCACATATCGACTTTTGGGCACCTGAAAGATCGATTTTCAGTATGTTTTGGGCCTGTATTTTGAAAATACTCTAACACGGAGTAGGCATGTACAGTTCGCTTCTGGGACCCCTAAATATCGAATTTTCGGGTGTATTGTGCCTGAATTTGAGATATAAACGGGTACAGATGATGTATGCACATATCGACTTTGGACACTTAAAATATCGATTTTTAGCATGTTTTGAGCCTAATAGTATTTTGAAATCGTTCTAGCGCTGACTAGACATGTACAGATTGCTTCAGGGACCCAAAATTATCGAATTTTCGGGTGTTTTGAGGTTGAATTTGAGATATAAACGAGTGCAGAAGATGCATACACATGTTGACTTTGGGCACCTAAAATATCGATTTTCAGCATGTTTTGGGCCTGCATCTGAGTAGGCATGTACAGATCGCTTCTGGGACCCCAAAATATCGAATTTTCGGGTTTTTGGAGCCTGAATTTGAGATATAAACGGGTACAGAAGATGCATGCACATATCGACTTTTGGGCACCTGAAAGATCGATTTTCAGTATGTTTTGGGCCTGTATTTTGAAAATACTCTAACACGGAGTAAGCATGTACAGTTCGCTTCTGGGACCCCAAACTATCGAATTTTCGGGTGTTTTGGGCCTGAATTTGAGATATCGACTTTGGGCACCTAAAATATCGATTTTTAGCATGTTTTGGGCCTATATTTTGAAAATATTCTAGCACTGAGTAGGCATGTACAGTTCGCTTCTGGGACCCCAAAATATCGAATTTTCGGGTGTTTTGGGCCTGAATTTGAGATATCGACTTTGGGCACCTAAAATATCGATTTTTAGCATGTTTTGGGCCTATATTTTGAAAATATTCTAGCACTAAGTAGGCATGTACAGATCACTTCTGGGACCCCAAAATATCGATTTTTCGGGTGTTTTGAGCATGAATTTGAGATATAAACGGGTACAGAAGATGCATGCACATATCGACTTTTGGGCACCTAAAAGATCGATTTTCAGTATGTTTTAGGCCTGTATATTGAAAATAATCTAACACGGAGTAGGCATGTACAGATCGCTTCTGGGACCCCAAAATATCGAATTTTTGGGTGTTTTGGGCCTGAATCTGAGATATCGACTTTGGGCACCTAAAATATCGATTTTTAGCATGTTTTGGGCCTATATTTTGAAAATATTCTAGCACTGAGTAAGCATGTACAGGTTGCTTCTGGGACCATAAAATATCGATTTTTTTGGGTGTTTTGAGCCTGAATTTGACATATAAACAAGTACAGAAGATGCATGCACATATTGACTTTTGGGCACCTAAAATATCAATTTTGAGCATGTTTTGGGTCTGTATCTTGAAAACATTCTAACTAGGTGTAGAAATGTACAGATCGCTTCTAGGACCCAAAAATACCGAATTTTCGGGTGTTTTGAGCCTGAATTTGAGATATAAAAGGGTACAGAAGATGCATGCACATACTGACTTTGGGCACATAAAATATCGATTTTCAGCATGTTTAGGGCCTGTATTTTGAAAATACTCTAACTAGGAGTAGGTATGTACAGATCACTTCTGGGACCCCAAAATATCGAATTTTCAGGTGTTTGGAGCCTGAATTTGAGATATAAACGGGTACAGAAGATGCATGCACATATCGACTTTTAGGTACCTAAATGATCGATTTTCAGTATGTTTTGGGCCTGTATTTTGAAAATACTCTAACACCGATTAGGCATGTACAGTTCGCTTCTGGGACCCCCAAATATCGAATTTTCGGGTGTTTTGGGCCTGAATTTGATATATCGACTTTGGGCACCTAAAATATCGAGTTTTAGCATGTTTTGTGCCTATATTTTGAAAATATTCTAGCACTAAGTAGGCATGTACAGATCACTTCTGGGACCCCAAAATATCGATTTTTCGGGTGTTTTGAGCATGAATTTGAGATATAAACGGGTACAGATGATGCATGCACATATCGACTTTGGACACTTAAAATATCGATTTTTAGCATGTTTTGAGCCTATATTTTGAAAAAATTCTAGCACTGAGTAGGCATGTACAGATCGTTTATGGGACCCAAAAATATCGAATTTTCGGGTTTTTTGAGGTTGAATTTGGGATATAAACGGGTACAGAAGATGCATGCACATATCGACTTTTGGGCACCTAAAAGAACGATTTTCAGTATGTTTTGGGCCTGTATATTGAAAATAGTCTAACACGGAGTAGGCAAGTACAGATCGCTTCTGGGACCCCAAAATATCGAATTTTTGGGTGTTTTGGGCCTGAATTTGAGATATCGACTTTGGGCACCTAAAATATCGATTTTTAGCATGTTTTGGGCCTATATTTTGAAAATATTCTAGCACTGAGTAAGGATGTACAGATCGCTTCTGGGACCCCAAAATATCGAATTTTCGGGTGTTTTGAGCCTGAATTTGACATATAAACAGGTACAGAAGATGCATGCACATATTGACATTTGGGCACCTAAAATATCAATTTTGAGCATGTTTTGGGTCTGTATCTTGAAAACATTCTATCTAGGTGTAGAAATGTACAGATCGCTTCTAGGACCCAAAAATACCGAATTTTCGGGTGTTTTGAGCCTGAATTTGAGATATAAAAGGGTACAGAAGATGCATGCACATATTGACTTTGGGCACCTAAAATATCGATTTTCAGCATGTTTAGGGCCTGTATTTTGAAAATACTCTAACTAGGAGTAGGCATGTACAGATCACTTCTGGGACCCCAAAATATCGAATTTTCAGGTGTTTGGAGCCTGAATTTGAGATATAAACGGGTACAGATGATGCATGCACATATCGACTTTTGGGCACCTAAAAGATCGATTTTCAGTATGTTTTGGGCCTGTATTTTGAAAATACTCTAACACGGAGTAGGCAGGTACAGTTCGCTGCTGGGACCCCGAAATATCGAATTTTCGGGTGTTTTGGGCCTGAATTTGAGATATCGACTTTGGGCACCTAAAATATCGAGTTTTAGCATGTTTTGGGCCTATATTTTGAAAATATTCTAGCACTAAGTAGGCATGTACAGATCACTTCTGGGACCCCAAAATATCGATTTTTCGGGTGTTTTGAGCATGAATTTGAGATATAAACGGGTACAGATGATGCATGCACATATCGACTTTGGACACTTAAAATATCGATTTTTAGCATGTTTTGAGACTATATTTTGAAAACATTCTAGCACTGAGTAGGCATGTACAGATCGTTTATGGAACCCAAAAATATCGAATTTTCGGGTGTTTTGAGGTTGAATTTGGGATATAAACGGGTACAGAAGATGCATGCACATATCGACTTTTGGGCACCTAAAAGATCGATTTTCAGTATGTTTTGGGCCTGTATATTGAAAATAATCTAACACTGAGTAGGCATGTACAGATCGCTCCTAGGACCCCAAAATATCGAATTTTTGGCTGTTTTGGGCCTGAATTTGAGATATCGACTTTTAGGCACCTAAAATATCGATTTTTAGCATGTTTTGGGCCTATATTTTGAAAATATTCTAGCACTGAGTAAGCATGTACAGATCGCTTCTGGGACCATAAAATATCGAATTTTCGGGTGTTTTGAGCCTGAATTTGACATATAAACAGGTACAGAAGATGCATGCACATATTGACTTTTGGGCACCTAAAATATCAATTTTGAGCATGTTTTGGGTCTGTATCTTGAAAACATTCTAACTAGGTGTAGAAATGTACAGATCGCTTCTAGGACCCAAAAATACCGATTTTTCGGGTGTTTTGAGCCTGAATTTGAGATATAAAAGGGTACAGAAGATGCATGCACATATTGACTTTGGGCACCTAAAATATCGATTTTCAGCATGTTTAGGGCCTGTATTTTGAAAATACTCTAACTAGGAGTAGGCATGTACAGATCACTTCTGGGACCCCAAAATATCGAATTTTCAGGTGTTTGGAGCCTGAATTTGAGATATAAACGGGTACAGAAGATGCATGCACATATCGACTTTTGGGCACCTAAAAGATCGATTTTCAGTATGTTTTGGGCCTGTATTTTGAAAATACTCTAACACGGAGTAGGCAGGTACAGTTCGCTTCTGGGACCCCAAAATATCGAATTTTCGGGTGTTTTGGGCCTGAATTTGAGATATCGACTTTGGGCACCTAAAATATCGATTTTTAGCATGTTTTGGGCCTATATTTTGAAAATATTCTAGCACTAAGTAGGCATGTACAGATCAATTCTGGGACCCCAAAAAATCGAATTTTCGGGTGTTTTGAGCCTGAATTTGAGATATAAACGGGTACAGATGATGCATGCACATATCGACTTTGGACACTTATAATATCGATTTTTAGCATGTTTTGAGCCTATATTTTGAAAACATTCTAGCACTGAGCAGGCATATACAGATTGCTTCTGGGACCCAAAATTATCGAATTTTCGGGTGTTTTGAGGTTGAATTTGGGATATAAACGGGTGCAGAAGATGCATACACATATTGACTTTCATCACATAAAATATCGATTTTCAGCTTGTTTTGGGCCTGTATTTTGAAAATACTCTACCACGGAGTAGGCAAGTACAGATCGCTTCTGGGACCCCAAAATATCAAATTTTCGGGTGTTTGGAGCCGGAATTTGAGATATAAACGGGTACAGAAGATGCATGCACATATCGACTTTTGGGCACCTAAAATATCGATTTTCAGTATGTTTTGGGCCTGTATATTGAAAATACTATAACACGGAGTAGGCATGTACAAATTGCTTCTGGGACCCCAAAATATCGAAGTTTTGGGTGTTTTGGGCCTGAATTTGAGATATCGACTTTGGGCACCTAAAATATCGATTTTTAGCATGTTTTGGTCCTATATTTTGAAAATCTTCTAGCACTGAGTAAGCATGTACAGATCGCTTCTGGGACCCCAAAATATCAAATTTTCGGGTGTTTTGAGGATGAATTTGGGATATAAACGGTTACAGAAGAAGCATGCACATATCGACTTTTGGGCACCTAAAAGATCGATTTTGAGCATGTTTTTGGTCTGTATCTTTAAAACATTCTAATTAGGTGTAGAGATGTACAGATCGCTTCTAGGACACAAAAATACCGAATTTTCGGGTGTTTTGAGCCTGAATTTGAGATATAAACGGGTACAGAAGATGCATGCACATATTGACTTTGGGCACCTAAAGTATCGATTTTCAGCATGTTTTGGGCCTGTATTTTGAAAATACTCTAACCAGGAGTAGGCATGTACAGATCGCTTCTGGGACCCAAAAATATCGAATTTTCGGGTGTTATGAGCCTCAATTTGAGATATAAACGGGTACAGAAGATGCATGCACATATCGACTTTGGACACTTAAAATATCGATTTTTAGCATGTTTTGAGCCTATATTTTGAAAACATTCTAGCACTGACTAGACATGTACAGATCGCTTCTGGGACCCAAAATTATCGAATTTTAGGGTGTTTTGAGGTTGAATTTGAGATATAAACGAGTGCAGAAGATGCATACACATGTTGACTTTGCGCACCTAAAATATCGATTTTCAGCATGTTTTGGGCCTGCATCTGGGTAGGCATGTACAGATCGCTTCTGGGACCCCAAAATATCGAATTTTCGGGTGTTTTGGGCCTGAATTTGAGATATCGACTTTAGGCACCTAAAATTTCGATTTTTAGCATGTTTTGGGCCTATATTTTGAAAGTATTCTAGCACTAAGTAGGCATGTACAGATCACTTCTGGGACCCCAAAATATCGAATTTTCGGGTGTTTTGAGCCTGAATTTGAGATATAAACGGGTACAGATGAAGCATGCACATATCGACTTTGGACACTTAAAATATCGATTTTTAGCATGTTTTGAGCCTATATTTTGAAAAAATTCTAGCACTGAGTAGGCATGTACAGATCGCTTCTGGGACCCAAAAATATCGAATTTTCAGGTGTTTTGAGGTTGACTTTGGGATATAAACGGTTACAGAAGATGCATGCACATATCGACTTTTGGGCACCTAAAAGATCGATTTTCAGTATGTTTTGGGCCTGTATTTTGAAAATACTCTAACACGGAGTAGGCATGTACAGTTCGCTTCATGGACCCCAAAATATCGAATTTTCGGGTGTTTTGGGCCTGAATTTGAGATATCGACTTTGGGCACCTAAAATATCGATTTTTAGCATGTTTCGGGCCTATATTTTGAAAATATTCTAGCACTGAGTAAGCATGTACAGATCGTTTCTGCGACCCAAAAATACCGAATTTTCGGGTGTTTTGAGCCTGAATTTGAGATATAAACGGGTACAGATGATGCATGCACATAATGACTTTGGACACTTAAAATATCGATTTTTAGCATGTTTTGAGCCTATAATTTGAAAAAATTCTAGCACTGAGTAGGCATGTATAGATCGTTTATGGGACCCAAAAATATCGAATTTTCGGGTGTTTTGAGGTTGAATTTGAGATATAAACGAGTGCAGAAGATGGATACACATGTTGACTTTGGGCACCTAAAATATCGATTTTCATCATGTTTTGGGCCTGCATATGAGTAGGCATGTACAGATCGCTTCTGGGACCCCAAACTATCGAATTTTCGGGTGTTTGGAGCCTGAATTTGAGATATAAACGGGTACAGAAGATGCATGCACATATTCACTTTTGGGCACCTAAAAGATCGATTTTCAGTATGTTTTGGGCCTGTATTTTGAAAATACACCAACACGGAGTAGGCATGTACAGTTCTCTTCTGGGACCCCCAAATATCTAATTTTCGGGTGTTTTTGGCCTGAATTTGAGATATCGACTTTGGGCACCTAAAATATCGATTTTTAGCATGTTTTGGGCCTATATTTTGAAAATATTCTAGCACTAAGTAGGCATGTACAGATCGCTTCTGGGACCCAAAAATATCGAATCTTCGGGTGTTTTGAGGATGAATTTGGGATATAAACGGGTACAGAAGATGCATGCACATATCGACTTTTATGCACCTAAAAGATCGATTTTCAGTATGTTTTGGGCCTGTATTTTGAAAATACTCCAACACGGAGTAGGCATGTACAGTTCGCTTCTGGGACCCCAAAATATCCAATTTTCGGGTGTTTTGGCCCTGAATTTGAGATATCGACTTTGAGCACCTAAAATATCGATTTTTTGCAAGTTTTGGGCCTATATTTTGAAAATATTCTAGCACTAAGTAGGCATGTACAGATCACTTCTGGGACCCCAAAATATCGAATTTTAGGGTGTTTTGAGCCTGAATTTGAGATATAAACGGGTACAGATGATGCATGCACATAATGACTTTGGACACTTAAAATATCGATTTTTAGCATGTTTTGAGCCTATAATTTGAAAAAATTCTAGCACTGAGTAGGCATGTACAGATCGTTTATGGGACCCAAAAATATCGAATTTTCGGGTGTTTTGAGGTAGAATTTGGGATATAAACGGGTACAGAAGATGCATGCACATATCGACTTTTGGGCACCTAAAAGATCGATTTTCAGTATATTTTGGGTCTGTATATTGAAAATACTCTAACTAGGAGTAGGCATGTACAGATCGCTTCTAGGACCACAAAATATCAAATTTTCGGGTGTTTGGAGCCGGAATTTGAGATATAAACGGGTACAGAAGATGCATGCACATATCGACTTTTGGGCACCTAAAATATCGATTTTCAGTATGTTTTGGGCCTATATATTGAAAATACTCTAACACGGAGTAGGCATGTACAAATCGCTTCTGGGACCCCAAAATATCGAATTTTTGGGTGTTTTGGGCCTGAATTTGAGATATCGACTTTGGGCACCTAAAATATCGATTTTTAGCATGTTTCGGGCCTATATTTTGAAAATATTCTAGCACTGAGTAAGCATGTACAGATCGTTTCTGGGACCCAAAAATACCGAATTTTCGAGTGTTTTGAGCCTGAATTTGAGATATAAACGGGTACAGAAGATGCATGCACATATTGACTTTGGGCACCTAAAGTATCGATTTTCAGCATGTTTAGGGCCTGTAATTTGAAAATACTCTAACTAGGAGTAGGCATGTACAGTTCGCTTCTGGGACCCCCAAATATCTAATTTTTGGGTGTTTTGGGCCTGAATTTGAGATATCGACTTTGGGCACCTAAAATATCGATTTTAGCATGTTTTGGGCCTATATTTTGAAAATATTCTAGCACTAAGTAGGCATGTACAGATCACTTCTGGGACCCCAAAATATCGAATTTTCGGGTGTTTTGAGCCTGAATTTGAGATATAAACGGGTACAGATGATGCATGCACATAATGACTTTGGACACTTAAAATATCGATTTTTAGCATGTTTTGAGCCTATAATTTGAAAAAATTCTAACACTGAGTAGGCATGTACAGATCGTTTATGGGGCCCAAAAATATCGAATTTTCGGGTGTTTTGAGGTTGAATTTGAGATATAAACGAGTGCAGAAGATGGATGCACATGTTGACTTTGGGCACATAAAATATCGATTTTCATCATGTTTTGGGCCTGCATCTGAGTAGGCATGTACAGATCGCTTCTGGGACCCCAAAATATCGAATTTTCGGGTGTTTGGAGCCTGAATTTGAGATATAAACGGGTACAGAAGATGCATGCACATATTCACTTTTGGGCACCTAAAAGATCGATTTTCAGTATGTTTTGGGCCTGTATTTTGAAAATACACCAACACGGAGTAGGCATGTACAGTTCGCTTCTGGGACCCCCAAATATCTAATTTTCGGGTGTTTTGGGCCTGAATTTGAGATATCGACTTTGGGCACCTAAAATATCGATTTTTAGCATGTTTTGGGCCTATATTTTGAAAATATTCTAGCACTAAGTAGGCATGTACAGATCGCTTCTGGGACCCAAAAATATCGAATTTTCGGGTGTTTTGAGGATGAATTTGGGATATAAACGGGTACAGAAGATGCATGCACATATCGACTTTTGGGCACCTAAAAGATCGATTTTCAGTATGTTTTGGGCCTTTATTTTGAAAATACTCCAACACGGATTAGGCATGTACAGTTCGCTTCTGGGACCCCAAAATATCCAATTTTCGGGTGTTTTGGCCCTGATTTTGAGATATCGACTTTGGGCACCTAAAATATCGATTTTTAGTATGTTTTGGGCCTATATTTTGAAAATATTCTAGCACTAAGTAGTCATGTACAGATCACTTCTGGGACCCCAAAATATCGAATTTTCGGGTGTTTTGAGCCTGAATTTGAGATATAAACGGGTACCGATGATGCATGCACATAATGACTTTGGACACTTAAAATATCGATTTTTAGCATGTTTTGAGCCTATAATTTGAAAAAATTCTAGCACTGAGTAGGCATGTACAGATCGTTTATGGGACCCAAAAATATCGAATTTTCGGGTGTTTTGAGGTTGAATTTGGGATATAAACGGGTACAGAAGATGCATGCACATATCGACTTTTGGGCACCTAAAAGATCGATTTTCAGTATGTTTTGGGTCTGTATATTGAAAATAATCTAACACGGAGTAGGCATGTACAGATCGCTTCTGGGACCCTAAAATATCGAATTTTTGGGTGTTTTGGGTTTGAATTTGAGATATCGACTTTGGGCACCTAAAATATCGATTTTTAGCATGTTTTTGGCCTATATTTTGAAAATATTCTAGCACTGAGTAAGCATGTACAGAGCGCTTCTGGGACCATAAAATATCGAATTTTCGGGTGTTTTGAGCCTGAATTTGACATATAAACAGGTACAGAAGATGCATGCACATATTGACTTTTGGGCACCTAAAATATCAATTTTGAGCATGTTTTGGGTCTGTATCTTGAAAACATTCTATCTAGGTGTAGAAATGTACAGATCGCTTCTAGGACCCAAAAATACCGAATTTTCGGGTGTTTTGAGCCTGAATTTGAGATATAAAAGGGTACAGAAGATGCATGCACATATTGACTTTGGGCACCTAAAATATCGATTTTCATCATGTTTAGGGCCTGTATTTTGAAAATACTCTAACTAGGAGTAGGCATGTACAGATCACTTCTGGGACCCCAAAATATCGAATTTTCAGGTGTTTGGAGGCTGAATTTGAGATATAAACGGGTACAGAAGATGCATGCACATATCGACTTTGGACACCTAAAATATCGATTTTCATAATTTTTAGGGCCTGTATTTTGAAAATACTCTAACTAGGAGTAGGCATGTACAGATCACTTCTGGGACCCCAAAATATCGAATTTTCAGGTGTTTGGAGCCTGAATTTGAGATATAAACGGGTACAGAAGATGCATGCACATATCGACTTTTGGGCACCTAAAAGATCGATTTTCAGTATGTTTTGGGCCTGTATTTTGAAAATACTCTAACACGGAGTAGGCAGGTACAGTTCGCTTCTGGGACACCAAAATATCGAATTTTCGGGTGTTTTGGGCCTGAATTTGAGATATCGACTTTGGGCACCTAAAATATCGATTTTTAGCATGTTTTGGTCCTATATTTTGAAAATCTTCTAGCACTGAGTAAGCATGTACAGATCGCTTCTGGGACCCCAAAATATCAAATTTTCGGGTGTTTTGAGGATGAATTTGGGATATAAACGGTTACAGAAGATGCATGCACATATCGACTTTTGGGCACCTAAAAGATCGATTTTGAGCATGTTTTTGGTCTGTATCTTTAAAACATTCTAATTAGGTGTAGAGATGTACAGATCGCTTCTAGGACCCAAAAATACCGAATTTTCGGGTGTTTTGAGCCTGAATTTGAGATATAAACGGGTACAGAAGATGCATGCACATATTGACTTTGGGCACCTAAAATATCGATTTTCAGCATGTTTTGGGCCTGTATATTGAAAATACTCTAACTAGGAGTAGGCATGTACAAATCGCTTCTGGGACCCAAAAATATCGAATTTTCGGGTGTTATGAGCATGAATTTGAGATATAAACGGGTACAGAAGATGCATGCACATATCGACTTTGGACACTTAAAATATCGATTTTTAGCATGTTTTGAGCCTATATTTTGAAAACATTCTAGCACTGCCTAGACATGTACAGATCGTTTCTGGGACCCAAAATTATCGAATTTTCGGGTGTTTTGAGGTTGAATTTGAGATATAAACGAGTGCAGAAGATGCATACACATGTTGACTTTGCGCACCTAAAATATCGATTTTCAGCATGTTTTGGGCCTCAATCTGGGTAGGCATGTACAGGTCGCTTCTGGGACCCCAAAATATCGAATTTTCGGGTGTTTTGGGTCTGAATTTGAGATATCGACTTTAGGCACCTAAAATATCGATTTTTAGCATGTTTTGGGCCTATATTTTGAAAGTATTCTAGCACTAAGTAGGCATGTACAGATCACTTCTGGGACCCCAAAATATCGAATTTTCGGGTGTTTTGAGCCTGAATTTGAGATATAAGCTGGTACAGATGAAGCATGCACATATCGACTTTAGACACTTAAAATATCGATTTTTAGCATGTTTTGAGCCTATATTTTGAAAAAATTCTAGCACTGGGACCCAAAAATATCGAATTTTCGGGTATTTTGAGGTTGACTTTGGGATATAAACGGTTACAGAAGATGCATGCACATATCGTCTTTTGGGCACCTAAAAGATCGATTTTCAGTATGTTTTGGGCCTGTATTTTGAAAATACTCTAACACGGAGTAGGCATGTACAGTTCGCTTCTGGGACCCCCAAATATCTAATTTTCGGGTGTTTTGGGCCTGAATTTGAGATATCGACTTTAGGCACCTAAAATATCGATTTTTAGCATGTTTTGGGCCTATATTTTGAAAGTATTCTAGCACCTAAGTAGGCATGTACAGATCACTTCTGGGACCCCAAAATATCGAATTTTCGGGTGTTTTGATCCTGAATTTGAGATATAAACGGGTACAGATGATGCATGCAAATATGGACTTTGGACACTTAAAATATCGATTTTTAGCATGTTTTAACCCTATATTTTGAAAACATTCTAGCACTGAGTAGGCATGTACAGATCGCTTCTGGGAACCAAAAATATCGAATTTTCGGGTGTTTTGAGGTTGAATTTGGGATATAAATGGGTGCAGAAGATGCATACACATATTGACTTTCGTCACCTAAAATATCGATTTTCAGCTTGTTTTGGGCCTGTATTTTGAAAATACTCTAACACGGAGTAGGCAAGTACAGATCGCTTCTGGGACCCCAAAATTTCGGATTTCGGGTGCTTGGAGCCTGAATTTGAGATATACACGGGTACAGAAGATGCATGCACATATCGACTTTTAGGTACCTAAATGATCGATTTTCAGTATGTTTTGGGCCTGTATTTTGAAAATACTCTAACACGAGGTAGGCATGTACAGATCGCTTCTGGGACCCCAAAATATCGAATTTTTGGGTGTTTTGGGCCTGAATTTGAGATATCGGCTTTGGGCACCTAAAATATCGATTTTTTTAGCATGTTTCGGGCCTATATTTTGAAAATATTCTACCACTGAGTAAGCATGTACAGATCGTTTCTGGGACCCAAAAATACCGAATTTTCGGGTGTTTTGAGCCTGAATTTGAGATATAAACGGGTACAGAAGATGCATGCACATATTCACTTTTGGGCACCTAAAAGATCGATTTTCAGTATGTTTTGGGCCTGTATTTTGAAAATACACCAACACGGAGTAGGCATTTACAGTTCGCTTCTGGGACCCCAAAATATCGAATTTTTGGGTGTTTTGGGCCTGAATTTGAGATATCGCCTTTGTTCACCTAAAATATCGATTTTTAGCATGTTTTGGGCCTATATTTTGAAAATATTCTAGCACTAAGTAGGCATGTACAGATCACTTCTGGGACCCCAAAATATCGAATTTTCGGGTGTTTTGAGCCTGAATTTGAGATATAAACGGGTACAGATGATGCATGCACATAATGACTTTGGACACTTAAAATATCGATTTTTAGCATGTTTTGAGCCTATATTTTGAAAAAATTCTAGCACTGAGTAGGCATGTACAGATCGCTTCTGGGACCCAAAAATATCGAATTTTCGGGTGTTTTGAGGTTGACTTTGGGATATAAACGGTTACAGAAGATGCATGCACATATCGACTTTTGGGCACCTAAAAGATCGATTTTCAGTATGTTTTGGGACTGTATTTTGAAAATACTCTAACACGGAGTAGGCATGTACAGTTCGCTTATGGGACCCCAAAATATCGAATTTTCGGGTGTTTTGGGCCTGAATTTGAGATATCGACTTTGGGCACCTAAAATATCGATTTTTAGCATGTTTTGGGCCTATATTTTGAAAATATTCTAGCACTGAGTAAGCATGTACAGATCGTTTCTGAGACCCAAAAATACCGAATTTTCGGGTGTTTTGAGCATGAATTTGAGATATAATCGGGTACAGAAGATGCATGCACATATTGACTTTGGGCACCTAAAATACCAATTTTAGCATGTTTTGGTCCTGTATTTTGAAAATACTCTATCTAGGAGTAGGCATGTACAGATCGCTTCTGGGACCCAAAAATATCGAATTTTCGGGTGTTTTGAGCCTGAATTTGAGATATAAACGGGTACAAAAGATGCATGCACATATCGACTTTGGACACTTAAAATATCGATTTTTAGCATGTTTTGAGCCTATATTTTGAAAACATTCTAGCATTGACTAGACATGTACAGATCGCTTCTGGGACCGAAAATTATCGAATTTTCGGGTGTTTTGAAGTTGAATTTGAGATATAAACGAGTGCAGAAGATGGATACACATGTTGACTTTGGGCACCTAAAATATCGATTTTCAGCATGTTTTGGGCCTGCATCTGAGTAGGCATGTACAGATCGCTTCTGGGACCCCAAAATATCGAATTTTCGGGTGTTTGGAGCCTGAATTTGAGATATAAACGGGTACAGAAGATGCATGCACATATCGACTTTTGGGCACCTAAAAGATCGATTTTCAGTATGTTTTGGGCCTGTATTTTGAAAATACACCATCACGGAGTAGGCATGTACAGTTCGCTTCTGGGACCCCCAAATATCGAATTTTCGGGTGTTTTGGGCCTGAATTTGAGATATCGACTTTGGGTACCTAAAATATCGATTTTTAGCATGTTTTGGGCCTATATTTTGAAAATATTCTAGCACTAAGTAGGCATGTACAGATCGCTTCTGGGACCCAAAAATATCGAATTTTCGGGTGTTTTGAGGATGAATTTGGGATATAAACGGTTACAGAAGATGGATGCACATATCGACTTTTGGGCACCTAAAAGATCGATTTTCAATATGCTTTGGGCCTGTATTTTGAAAATACTCCAACACGGAGTAGGCATGTACAGTTCGCTTCTGGGACCCCAAAATATCCAATTTTCGGGTGTTTTGAGCCTGAATTTGAGATATAAACGGGTACAGAAGATGCATGCACATATCGACTTTGGACACTTAAAATATCGATATTTAGCTTGTTTTGAGCCTATATTTTGAAAACATTCTATCACTGACTAGACATGTACAGATCGCTTCTGGGACCCAAAATTATTGAATTTTCGGGTGTTTTGAGGTTGAATTTGATATATAAACGAGTGCAGAAGATGCATACACATGTTGATTTTGAGTACCTAAAATATCGATTTTCAGCATGTTTTGGGCCTGCATCTGAGTAGGCATGTACAGATCGCATCTGGGACCCCAAAATATCGAATTTTCGGGTGTTTGGAGCCTGAATTTGAGATATAAACGGGTACAGAAGATGCATGCACATATAGACTTTTGGGCACCTAACAGATCGATTTTCAGTATGTTTTGGGCCTGTATTTTGAAAATACTCTAACAAGGAGTAGGCATGTACAGTTGGCTTCAGGGACCCCAAAATATCGAATTTTCGGGTGTTTTGGGCCTGAATTTGAGATATCGACTTTGGGCACCTAAAATATCGATTTTTAGCATGTTTTGGGCCAATATTTTGACAATATTCTGGCACAAAGTAGGCATGTACAGATCACTTCTGGGACCCCAAAATATCGAATTTTCGGGTGTTTTGAGCCTGAATTTGAGATATAAACGGGTACAGATGACGCATGCACATATTGACTTTGGACACTTAAAATATCGATTTTTAGCATGTATTGAGCCTATATTTTGAAAAAATTCTAGCACTGTGTAGGCATGTACAAATCGCTTCTGGGACCCAAAAATATCGAATTTTCGGGTGTTTGGAGGTTGAATTTGGGATATAAACGGATACAGAAGATGCATGCACATATCGACTTTTGGGCACCTAAAATATCGATTTTCAGTATGTTTTAGGCCTGTTTATTGAAAATACTCTAACACGGAGTAGGCATGTACAGATCGCTTCTGGGACCCCAAATTATCGAATTTTCGGGTGTTTTGGGCCTGAATTTGAGATATCGACTTTCGGCACCTAAAATATCGATTTTTAGCATGTTTTGGGCCTATTTTTTGAAAATATTCTAGCACTAAGTAGGCATGTACAGATCACTTCTGGGACCCCAAAATATCGAATTTTCGGGTGTTTTGAGCCTGAATTTGAAATATAAACGGGTACAGATTATGCATGCACATATCGACTTTGGACACTTAAAATATCGATTTTTAGCATGTTTTGAGCCTATATTTTGAAAAAATTCTAGCACTGAGTAGGCATGTACAGATCGCATCTGGGACCCCAAAATATCGATTTTTCGGGGGTTTTGAGGTTGAATTTGGGATATAAACGGTTACAGAAGATGCATGCACATATCGACTTTTGGGCACCTAAAAGATCGATTTTCAGTATGTTTTGGGCCTGTATTTTGAAAATGCTCTAACACGGAGTAGGCATGTACAGATCGCTTCTGGGACCCCAAAATATCGAATTTTCGGGTGTTTTGAGCCTGAATTTGAGATATAAACGGGTACAGATAATGCATGCACACATCGACTTTGGACACTTAAAATATAGATTTTTAGCATGTTTTAAACCTATAATTCGAAAACATTCTAGCACTGAGTAGGCATGTACAGATCGCTTCCGGGAACCAAAAATATCGAATTTTCGGGTGTTTGGAGCCTGAATTTGAGAAATAAAAGGGTACAGAAGATGCATGCACACATCGACTTTTAGGTACCTAAATGATCGATTTTCAGTATGTTTTGGGCCTTTATTTTGAAAATACTCCAACACGGATTAGGCATGTACAGTTCGCTTCTGGGACCCCAAAATATCCAATTTTCGGGTGTTTTCGCCCTGATTTTGAGATATCGACTTTAGGCACCTAAAATATCGATTTTTAGTATGTTTTGGGCCTATATTTTGAAAATATTCTAGCACTAAGTAGTCATGTACAGATCACTTCTGGGACCCCAAAATATCGAATTTTCGGGTGTTTTGAGCCTGAATTTGAGATATAAACGGGTACCGATGATGCATGCACATAATGACTTTGGACACTTAAAATATCGATTTTTAGCATGTTTTGAGCCTATAATTTGAAAAAATTCTAGCACTGAGTAGGCATGTACAGATCGTTTATGGGACCCAAAAATATCGAATTTTCGGGTGTTTTGAGGTTGAATTTGGGATATAAACGGGTACAGAAGATGCATGCACATATCGACTTTTGGGCACCTAAAAGATCGATTTTCAGTATGTTTTGGGTCTGTATATTGAAAATAATCTAACACGGAGTAGGCATGTACAGATCGCTTCTGGGACCCCAAAATATCGAATTTTTGGGTGTTTTGGGTTTGAATTTGAGATATCGACTTTGGGCACCTAAAATATCGATTTTTAGCATGTTTTTGGCCTATATTTTGAAAATATTCTAGCACTGAGTAAGCATGTACAGAGCGCTTCTGGGACCATAAAATATCGAATTTTCGGGTGTTTTGAGCCTGAATTTGACATATAAACAGGTACAGAAGATGCATGCACATATTGACTTTTGGGCACCTAAAATATCAATTTTGAGCATGTTTTGGGTCTGTATCTTGAAAACATTCTATCTAGGTGTAGAAATGTACAGATCGCTTCTAGGACCCAAAAATACCGAATTTTCGGGTGTTTTGAGCCTGAATTTGAGATATAAAAGGGTACAGAAGATGCATGCACATATTGACTTTGGGCACCTAAAATATCGATTTTCATCATGTTTAGGGCCTGTATTTTGAAAATACTCTAACTAGGAGTAGGCATGTACAGATCACTTCTGGGACCCCAAAATATCGAATTTTCAGGTGTTTGGAGGCTGAATTTGAGATATAAACGGGTACAGAAGATGCATGCACATATCGACTTTGGACACCAAAAATATCGATTTTCATAATTTTTAGGGCCTGTATTTTGAAAATACTCTAACTAGGAGTAGGCATGTACAGATCACTTCTGGGACCCCAAAATATCGAATTTTCAGGTGTTTGGAGCCTGAATTTGAGATATAAACGGGTACAGAAGATGCATGCACATATCGACTTTTGGGCACCTAAAAGATCGATTTTCAGTATGTTTTGGGCCTGTATTTTGAAAATACTCTAACACGGAGTAGGCAGGTACAGTTCGATTCTGGGACACCAAAATATCGAATTTTCGGGTGTTTTGGGCCTGAATTTGAGATATCGACTTTGGGCACCTAAAATATCGATTTTTAGCATGTTTTGGTCCTATATTTTGAAAATCTTCTAGCACTGAGTAAGCATGTACAGATCGCTTCTGGGACCCCAAAATATCAAATTTTCGGGTGTTTTGAGGATGAATTTGGGATATAAACGGTTACAGAAGATGCATGCACATATCGACTTTTGGGCACCTAAAAGATCGATTTTGAGCATGTTTTTGGTCTGTATCTTTAAAACATTCTAATTAGGTGTAGAGATGTACAGATCGCTTCTAGGACCCAAAAATACCGAATTTTCGGGTGTTTTGAGCCTGAATTTGAGATATAAACGGGTACAGAAGATGCATGCACATATTGACTTTGGGCACCTAAAATATCGATTTTCAGCATGTTTTGGGCCTGTATATTGAAAATACTCTAACTAGGAGTAGGCATGTACAAATCGCTTCTGGGACCCAAAAATATCGAATTTTCGGGTGTTATGAGCCTGAATTTGAGATATAAACGGGTACAGAAGATGCATGCACATATCGACTTTGGACACTTAAAATATCGATTTTTAGCATGTTTTGAGCCTATATTTTGAAAACATTCTAGCACTGCCTAGACATGTACAGATCGTTTCTGGGACCCAAAATTATCGAATTTTCGGGTGTTTTGAGGTTGAATTTGAGATATAAACGAGTGCAGAAGATGCATACACATGTTGACTTTGCGCACCTAAAATATCGATTTTCAGCATGTTTTGGGCCTCAATCTGGGTAGGCATGTACAGGTCGCTTCTGGGACCCCAAAATATCGAATTTTCGGGTGTTTTGGGTCTGAATTTGAGATATCGACTTTAGGCACCTAAAATATCGATTTTTAGCATGTTTTGGGCCTATATTTTGAAAGTATTCTAGCACTAAGTAGGCATGTACAGATCACTTCTGGGACCCCAAAATATCGAATTTTCGGGTGTTTTGAGCCTGAATTTGAGATATAAGCTGGTACAGATGAAGCATGCACATATCGACTTTAGACACTTAAAATATCGATTTTTAGCATGTTTTGAGCCTATATTTTGAAAAAATTCTAGCACTGGGACCCAAAAATATCTAATTTTCGGGTATTTTGAGGTTGACTTTGGGATATAAACGGTTACAGAAGATGCATGCACATATCGTCTTTTGGGCACCTAAAAGATCGATTTTCAGTATGTTTTGGGCCTGTATTTTGAAAATACTCTAACACGGAGTAGGCATGTATAGTTCGCTTCTGGGACCCCAAAATATCGAATTTTCGGGTGTTTTGGGCCTGAATTTGAGATATCGACTTTAGGCACCTAAAATATCGATTTTTAGCATGTTTTGGGCCTATATTTTGAAAGTATTCTAGCACCTAAGTAGGCATGTACAGATCACTTCTGGGACCCCAAAATATCGAATTTTCGGGTGTTTTGATCCTGAATTTGAGATATAAACGGGTACAGATGATGCATGCAAATATGGACTTTGGACACTTAAAATATCGATTTTTAGCATGTTTTAAGCCTATATTTTGAAAACATTCTAGCACTGAGTAGGCATGTACAGATCGCTTCTGGGAACCAAAAATATCGAATTTTCGGGTGTTTTGAGGTTGAATTTGGGATATAAATGGGTGCAGAAGATGCATACACATATTGACTTTCGTCACCTAAAATATCGATTTTCAGCTTGTTTTGGGCCTGTATTTTGAAAATACTCTAACACGGAGTAGGCAAGTACAGATCGCTTCTGGGACCCCAAAATTTCGGATTTCGGGTGCTTGGAGCCTGAATTTGAGATATACACGGGTACAGAAGATGCATGCACATATCGACTTTTAGGTACCTAAATGATCGATTTTCAGTATGTTTTGGGCCTGTATTTTGAAAATACTCTAACACGAGGTAGGCATGTACAGATCGCTTCTGGGACCCCAAAATATCGAATTTTTGGGTGTTTTGGGCCTGAATTTGAGATATCGGCTTTGGGCACCTAAAATATCGATTTTTTTAGCATGTTTCGGGCATATATTTTGAAAATATTCTACCACTGAGTAAGCATGTACAGATCGTTTCTGGGACCCAAAAATACCGAATTTTCGGGTGTTTTGAGCCTGAATTTGAGATATAAACGGGTACAGAAGATGCATGCACATATTCACTTTTGGGCACCTAAAAGATCGATTTTCAGTATGTTTTGGGCCTGTATTTTGAAAATACACCAACACGGAGTAGGCATTTACAGTTCGCTTCTGGGACCCCCAAATATCTAATTTTCGGGTGTTTTGGACCTGAATTTGAGATATCGACTTTGGGCACCAAAAATATCGATTTTTAGCATGTTTTGGGCCTATATTTTGAAAATATTCTAGCACTAAGTAGGCATGTACAGATCACTTCTGGGACCCCAAAATATCGAATTTTCGGGTGTTTTGAGCCTGAATTTGAGATATAAACGGGCACAGATGATGCATGCACATAATGACTTTGGACACTTAAAATATCGATTTTTAGCATGTTTTGAGCCTATATTTTGAAAAAATTCTAGCACTGAGTAGGCATGTACAGATCGCTTCTGGGACCCAAAAATATCGAATTTTCGGGTGTTTTGAGGTTGACTTTGGGATATAAACGGTTACAGAAGATGCATGCACATATCGACTTTTGGGCACCTAAAAGATCGATTTTCAGTATGTTTTGGGACTGTATTTTGAAAATACTCTAACACGGAGTAGGCATGTACAGTTCGCTTATGGGACCCCAAAATATCGTATTTTCGGGTGTTTTGGGCCTGAATTTGAGATATCGACTTTGGGCACCTAAAATATCGATTTTTAGCATGTTTTGGGCCTATATTTTGAAAATATTCTAGCACTAAGTAGGCATGTACAGATCACTTCTGGGACCCCAAAATATCGAATTTTCGGGTGTTTTGAGCCTGAATTTGAGATATAAACGGGTACAGATGATGCATGCACATATCGACTTTGGACACTTAAAATATCGATTTTTAGCATGTTTTAAGCCTATATTTTGAAAACATTCTAGCACTGAGTAGGCATGTACAGATCGCTTCTGGGAACCAAAAATATCGAATTTTCGGGTGTTTTGAGGTTGAATTTGGGATATAAACGGGTGCAGAAGATGCATACACATATTGACTTTCGTCACCTAAAATATCGATTTTCAGCTTGTTTTGGGCCTGTATTTTGAAAATACTCTAACACGGAGTAGGCAAGTACAGATCGCTTCTGGGACCCCAAAATATCGGATTTCGGGTGCTTGAAGCCTGAATTTGAGATATAAACGGGTACAGAAGATGCATGCACATATCGACTTTTAGGTACCTAAATAATCGATTTTCAGTATGTTTTGGGCCTGTATTTTGAAAATACTCTAACACGAAGTAGGCATGTACAGATCGCTTCTGGGACCCCAAAATATCGAATTTTTGGGTGTTTTGGGCCTGAATTTGAGATATCGACTTTGGGCACCTAAAATATCGATTTTTAGCATGTTTCGGGCCTATATTTTGAAAATATTCTAGCACTGAGTAAGCATGTACAGATCGTTTCTGAGACCCAAAAATACCGAATTTTCGGGTGTTTTGAGCCTGAATTTGAGATATAATCGGGTACAGAAGATGCATGCACATATTGACTTTGGGCACCTAAAATACCAATTTTAGCATGTTTTGGTCCTGTATTTTGAAAATACTCTATCTAGGAGTAGGCATGTACAGATCGCTTCTGGGACCCAAAAATATCGAATTTTCGGGTGTTTTGAGCCTGAATTTGAGATATAAACGGGTACAAAAGATGCATGCACATATCGACTTTGGACACTTAAAATATCGATTTTTAGCATGTTTTGAGCCTATATTTTGAAAACATTCTAGCATTGACTAGACATGTACAGATCGCTTCTGGGACCGAAAATTATCGAATTTTCGGGTGTTTTGAAGTTGAATTTGAGATATAAACGAGTGCAGAAGATGGATACACATGTTGAATTTGGGCACCTAAAATATCGATTTTCAGCATGTTTTGGGCCTGCATCTGAGTAGGCATGTACAGATCGCTTCTGGGACCCCAAAATATCGAATTTTCGGGTGTTTGGAGCCTGAATTTGAGATATAAACGGGTACAGAAGATGCATGCACATATCGACTTTTGGGCACCTAAAAGATCGATTTTCAGTATGTTTTGGGCCTGTATTTTGAAAATACACCATCACGGAGTAGGCATGTACAGTTCGCTTCTGGGACCCCCAAATATCGAATTTTCGTGTGTTTTGGGCCTGAATTTGAGATATCGACTTTGGGTACCTAAAATATCGATTTTTAGCATGTTTTGGGCCTATATTTTGAAAATATTCTAGCACTAAGTAGGCATGTACAGATCGCTTCTGGGACCCAAAAATATCGAATTTTCGGGTGTTTTGAGGATGAATTTGGGATATAAACGGTTACAGAAGATGGATGCACATATCGACTTTTGGGCACCTAAAAGATCGATTTTCAATATGTTTTGGGCCTGTATTTTGAAAATACTCCAACACGGAGTAGGCATGTACAGTTCGCTTCTGGGACCCCAAAATATCCAATTTTCGGGTGTTTTGAGACTGAATTTGAGATATAAACGGGTACAGAAGATGCATGCACATATCGACTTTGGACACTTAAAATATCGATATTTAGCTTGTTTTGAGCCTATATTTTGAAAACATTCTATCACTGACTAGACATGTACAGATCGCTTCTGGGACCCAAAATTATTGAATTTTCGGGTGTTTTGAGGTTGAATTTGATATATAAACGAGTGCAGAAGATGCATACACATGTTGATTTTGAGTACCTAAAATATCGATTTTCAGCATGTTTTGGGCCTGCATCTGAGTAGGCATGTACAGATCGCATCTGGGACCCCAAAATATCGAATTTTCGGGTGTTTGGAGCCTGAATTTGAGATATAAACGGGTACAGAAGATGCATGCACATATAGACTTTTGGGCACCTAACAGATCGATTTTCAGTATGTTTTGGGCCTGTATTTTGAAAATACTCTAACAAGGAGTAGGCATGTACAGTTGGCTTCAGGGACCCCAAAATATCGAATTTTCGGGTGTTTTGGGCCTGAATTTGAGATATCGACTTTGGGCACCTAAAATATCGATTTTTAGCATGTTTTGGGCCAATATTTTGACAATATTCTGGCACAAAGTAGGCATGTACAGATCACTTCTGGGACCCCAAAATATCGAATTTTCGGGTGTTTTGAGCCTGAATTTGAGATATAAACGGGTACAGATGACGCATGCACATATTGACTTTGGACACTTAAAATATCGATTTTTAGCATGTATTGAGCCTATATTTTGAAAAAATTCTAGCACTGTGTAGGCATGTACAAATCGCTTCTGGGACCCAAAAATATCGAATTTTCGGGTGTTTTGAGGTTGAATTTGGGATATAAACGGATACAGAAGATGCATGCACATATCGACTTTTGGGCACCTAAAATATCGATTTTCAGTATGTTTTAGGCCTGTTTATTGAAAATACTCTAACACGGAGTAGGCATGTACAGATCGCTTCTGGGACCCCAAATTATCGAATTTTCGGGTGTTTTGGGCCTGAATTTGAGATATCGACTTTCGGCACCTAAAATATCGATTTTTAGCATGTTTTGGGCCTATTTTTTGAAAATATTCTAGCACTAAGTAGGCATGTACAGATCACTTCTGGGACCCCAAAATATCGAATTTTCGGGTGTTTTGAGCCTGAATTTGAAATATAAACGGGTACAGATTATGCATGCACATATCGACTTTGGACACTTAAAATATCGATTTTTAGCATGTTTTGAGCCTATATTTTGAAAAAATTCTAGCACTGAGTAGGCATGTACAGATCGCATCTGGGACCCCTAAATATCGATTTTTCGGGGGTTTTGAGGTTGAATTTGGGATATAAACGGTTACAGAAGATGCATGCACATATCGACTTTTGGGCACCTAAAAGATCGATTTTCAGTATGTTTTGGGCCTGTATTTTGAAAATGCTCTAACACGGAGTAGGCATGTACAGATCGCTTCTGGGACCCCAAAATATCGAATTTTCGGGTGTTTTGAGCCTGAATTTGAGATATAAACGGGTACAGATAATGCATGCACACATCGACTTTGGACACTTAAAATATAGATTTTTAGCATGTTTTAAACCTATAATTCGAAAACATTCTAGCACTGAGTAGGCATGTACAGATCGCTTCTGGGAACCAAAAATATCGAATTTTCGGGTGTTTGGAGCCAGAATTTGAGAAATAAAAGGGTACAGAAGATGCATGCACACATCGACTTTTAGGTACCTAAATGATCGATTTTAAGTATGTTTTAGGCCTGTATTTTGAAAATACTCTAACACGAAGTAAGCATGTACAGTTCGCTTCTGGGACCCCAAAATATCGAATTTTCGGGTGTTTCGGGCCTGAATTTGAGATATCGACTTTGGGCACCTAAAATATCGATTTTTAGCATGTTTTGGGCCTTTATTTTGAAAATATTCTAGCACTAAGTAGGCATGTACAGATCACTTCTGGGACCCCAAAATATCGAATTTTCGGGTGTTTTGAGCCTGAATTTGAGATATAAACGGGTACAGATGATGCATGCACATATGGACTTTGGACACTTAAAATATCGATTTTTAGCATGTTTTGAGCCTATATTTTGAAAAAATTCTAGCACTGAGTAGGCATGTACAGATCGCTTCTGGGACCCAAAAATATCGAATTTTCGGGTGTTTTGAGGTTGAATTTGGGATATAAACGGGTACAGAAGATGCATGCACATATCGACTTTTGGGCACCTAAAATATCGATTTTCAGTATGTTTTGGGCCTGTATATTGAAAATACTCTACCACGGAGTAGGCATGTACAGATCGCTTCTGGAACCCCAAAATATCGAATTTTTTGGTGTTTTGGGCCTGAATTTGAGATATCGACTTTGGGCACCTAAAATATCGATTTTTAGCATGTTTTGGGCCTATTTTTTGAAAATATTCTAGCACTAAGTAGGCATGTACAGATCACTTCTGGGACCTCAAAATATCGAATTTTCGGGTGTTTTGAGCCTGAATTTGAAATATAAACGGGTACAGATGATGCATGCACATATCGACTTTGGACACTTAAAATATCGATTTTCAGTATGTTTTGGGCCTGTATTTTGAAAATGCTCTAACACGGAGTAGGTATGTACAGATCGCTTCTGGGACACCAAAATATCGAATTTTCTGGTGTTTTGGGCCTGAATTTGAGATATCGACTTTGGGCACCTAAAATATCGATTTTTAGCATGTTTTGGGCCTATATTTTGAAAATATTCTAGCACTAAGTAGGCATGTACAGATCACCTCTTGGACCCCAAAATATCGAATTTTCGGGTGTTTTGAGCCTGAATTTGAGATATAAACGGGTACAGATGATGCATGCACATATGGACTTTGGACACTTAAAATATCGATTTTTAGCATGTTTTGAGCCTATATTTTGAAAAAATTCTAGAACTGAGTAGGCATGTACAGATCGCTTCTTTGTACCCAAAAATATCGAATTTTCGGGTGTTTTGAGGTTGAATTTGGGATATAAACGGGTACAGAAGATGCATGCACATATCGACTTTTGGGCACCTAAAATATCGATTTTCAGTATGTTTTGGGCCTGTATATTGAAAATACTCTAACACGGAGTAGGCATGTACAGATCGCTTATGGGACCCCAAAATATCGAATTTTTTGGTGTTTTGGGCCTGAATTTGAGATATCGACTTTGGGCACCTAAAATATCGATTTTTAGCATGTTTTGGGCCTATATTTTGAAAATATTCTAGCACTAAGTAGGCATGTACAGATCACTTCTGGGACCCCAAAATTTCGAATTTTCGGGTGTTTTGAGCCTGAATTTGAGATATAAACGGGTACAGATGATGCATGCACATATCGACTTTGGACACTTAAAATATCGATTTTTAGCATGTTTTCAGCCTATATTTTGAAAAAATTCTAGCACTGACTAGGCATGTACAGATCGCTTCTGGGACCCCAAAATATCGATTTTTCTTGGGTTTTGAGGTTGAATTTGGGATATAAACGGTTACAGAAGATGCATACACATATCGACTTTTGGGCACCTAAAAGATCGATTTTCAGTATGTTTTGGGCCTGTATTTTGAAAATGCTCTAACACGGAGTAGGTATGTACAGTTCGCTTCTGGGACCCCAAAATATCGAATTTTCGGGTGTTTTGGGCCTGAATTTAAGATATCGACTTTGGGCACCTAAAATATCGATTTTTAGCATGTTTTGGGCCTATATTTTGAAAAAATTCTAGCACTAAGTAGGCATGTACAGATCACTTCTGGGACCCGAAAATATCGAATTTTCGGGTGTTTTGAGCCTGAATTTGAGATATAAACGGGTACAGATAATGCATGCACACATCGACTTTGGACACTTAAAATATAGATTTTTAGCATGTTTTAAACCTATATTTTGAAAACATTGTAGCACTGAGTAGGCATGTACAGATCGCTTCTGGGACCCAAAAATATCGAATTTTCGGGTGTTTTGAGGTTGAATTTGGGATATAAACGGGTACAGAAGATGCATGCACATATCGACTTTTGGGCACCTAAAATATCGATTTTCAGTATGTTTTGGGCCTGTATATTGAAAATACTCTACCACGGAGTAGGCATGTACAGATCGCTTCTGGGACCCCAAAATATCGATTTTTTTGGTGTTTTGGGCCTGAATTTGAGATATCGACTTTGGGCACCTAATATATCGATTTTTAGCATGTTTTGGGCCTATTTTTTGAAAATCTTCTAGCACTAAGTAGGCATGTACAGATCACTTCTGGGACCCCAAAATATCGAATTTTCGGGCGTTTTGAGCCTGAATTTGAAATATAAACGGGTACAGATGATGCATGCACATATCGACTTTGGACACTTAAAATATCGATTTTTAGCATGTTTTGAGCCTATATTTTGTAAACATTCTAGCACTGAGTAGGCATATACAGATCGTTTCTGGGACCCCAAAATATCGATTTTTCGGGGGTTTTGAGGTTGAATTTGGGATATAAACGGTTACAGAAGATGCATGCACATATCGACTTTTGGGCACCTAAAAGATCGATTTTCAGTATGTTTTGGGCCTGTATTTTGAAAATGCTCTAACACGGAGTAGGTATGTACAGTTCGCTTCTGGGACCCCAAAATATCGAATTTTCGGGTGTTTTATGCCTGAATTTAAGGTATCGACTTAGGGCATCTAAAATATCGATTTTTAGCATGTTTTGGGCCTATATTTTGAAAATATTCTAGCACTAAGTAGGCATGTACAGATCACTTCTGGGACCCAAAAATATCGAATTTTCGGGTGTTTTGAACCTGAATTTGAGATATAAAAGGGTACAGAAGATGCATGCACACATCGACTTTTAGGTACCTAAATGATCGATTTTCAGTATGTTTTGGGCCTGTATTTTGAAAATACTCTAACACGGAGAAGGCATGTACAGTTCGCTTCTGGGACCCCAAAATATCGAATTTTCGGGTGTTTTGGGCCTGAATTTGAGATATCGACTTTGGGCACCTAAAATATCGATTTTTAGCATGTTTTGGGCCTATATTTTGAAAATATTCTAGCACTAAGTAGGCATGTACAGATCACTTCTGGGACCCCAAAATATCGAATTTTCGGGTGTTTTGAGCCTGAATTTGAGATATAAACGGGTACAGATGATGCATGCACATATGGACTTTGGACACTTAAAATATCGATTTTTAGCATGTTTTGAGCCTATATTTTGAAAAAATTCTAGAACTGAGTAGGCATGTACAGATCGCTTCTGGGACCCAAAAATATCGAATTTTCGGGTGTTTTGAGGTTGAATTTGGGATATAAACGGGTACAGAAGATGCATGCACATATCGACTTTTGGGCACCTAAAATATCGATTTTCAGTATGTTTTGGGCCTGTATATTGAAAATACTCTAACACGGAGTAGGCATGTACAGATCGCTTATGGGACCCCAAAATATCGAATTTTTTGGTGTTTTGGGCCTGAATTTGAGATATCGACTTTGGGCACCTAAAATATCGATTTTTAGCATGTTTTGGGCCTATTTTTTGAAAATATTCTAGCACTGAGTAAGCATGTACAGATCGCTTCTGGGACCCGAAAATATCGAGTTTTCGGGTGTTTTGAGCCTGAATTTGAGATATAAACGGGTACAGAAGATGCATGCACATATTGACTTTTGGGCACCTAAAATATCGATTTTGAGCATGTTTTGGGTCTGTATCTTGAAAACATTCTAACTAGGTGTAGAGATGTACAGATCGCTTCTAGGACCCAAAAATACCGAATTTTTGGGTGTTTTGAGCCTGAATTTGAGATATAAACGGGTACAGAAGATGCATGCACATATTGACTTTGGACACTTAAAATATCGATTTTCAGCATGTTTTGGGCCTGTATTTTGAAAATACTCTAACTAGGAGTAGGCATGTACAGATCGCATCTGGGACACAAAATTATCGAATTTTCGGGTGTTTTGAGGTTGAATTTGAGATATAAACGAGTGCAGAAGATGCATACACATGTTGACTTTGGGCAGCTAAAATATCGATTTTCAGCATGTTTTGGGCCTGCATCTGAGTAGGCATGTACAGATCGCTTCTGGGACCCCAAAATATCGTATTTTCGGGTGTTTGGAGCCTGAATTTGAGATATAAACGGGTACAGAAGATGCATGCACATATCGACTTTTGGGCACCTAAAAGATTGATTTTCAGTATGTTTTAGGCCTGTATTTTGAAAATACTTTAACACGGATTAGGCATGTAGAGTTCGCTTTTGGGACCCCAAAATATCGAATTTTCGGGTGTTTTGGGCCTGAATTTGAGATATCGACTTTGGGCACCTAAAATATCGATTTTTAGCATGTTTTGGGCCTATATTTTGAAAATATTCTAGCACTAAGTAGGCATGTACAGATCACTTCTGGGACCCCAAAATATCGATTTTTCGGGTGTTTTAAGCCTGAATTTGAGATATAAACGGGTACAGATGATGCATGCACATATGGACTTTGGACACTTAAAATATCGATTTTTAGCAT
This sequence comes from Petrolisthes cinctipes, assembly GCA_033782935.1. Taxonomy (NCBI): domain Eukaryota; kingdom Metazoa; phylum Arthropoda; class Malacostraca; order Decapoda; family Porcellanidae; genus Petrolisthes; species Petrolisthes cinctipes. The sequence continues at coordinate 505,937 of JAWQEG010000781.1, read as the reverse complement.
GTTTTGAGCCTATATTTTGAAAAAATTCTAGCACTGAGTAGGCATATACAGATCGCTTCTGGGACCCAAAAATATGGAATTTTTCGGGTGTTTTGAGGTTGAATTTGGGATATAAACGGGTACAGAAGATGCATGCACATATCGACATTTGGGCACCTAAAATATCGATTTTCAGTATGTTTTGGGCCTGTATATTGAAAATACTCTAACACAGAGTAGGCATGTACAGATCGCTTCTGGGACCCCAAAATATCGAATTTTTTGGTGTTTTGGGCCTGAATTTGAGATATCGACTTTGGGCACCTAAAATATCGATTTTTAGCATGTTTTGGGCCTATATTTTGAAAACATTCTAGCACTGACTAGACATGTACAGATCGCATCTCGGACACAAAATTATCGAATTTTCGGGTGTTTTGAGGTTGAATTTGAGATATAAACGAGTGCAGAAGATGCATACACATGTTGACTTTGGGCACCTAAAATATCGGTTTTCAGCATGTTTTGGGCCTGCATCTGAGTAGGCATGTACAGATCGCTTCTGGGACCCCAAAATATCGAATTTTCGGGTGTTTGGAGCCTGAATTTGAGATATAAACGGGTACAGAAGATGCATGCACATATCGACTTTTGGGCACCTAAAAGATCGATTTTCAGTATGTTTTCGGCCTGTATTTTGAAAATACTCTAACACGGAGTAGGCATGTACAGTTCGCTTCTGGGACCCCAAAATATCGAATTTTCGGGTATTTTGGGCATGAATTTGAGATATCGACTTTGGGCACCTAAAATATCGATTTTTAGCATGTTTTGGGCCTATATTTTGAAAATATTCTAGCACTAAGTAGGCATGTACAGATCACTTCTGGGACCCCAAAATTTCGAATTTTCGGGTGTTTTGAGCCTGAATTTGAGATATAAACGGGTACAGATGATGCATGCACATATCGACTTTGGACACTTAAAATATCGATTTTTAGCATGTTTTAAACCTATATTTTGAAAAAATTCTAGCACTGAGTAGGCATGTACAGATCGCTTCTGGGACCCAAAAATATCGAATTTTCAGGTGTTTTGAGGTTGAATTTGGGATATAAACGGTTACAGAATAAACATGCACATATCGACTTTTGGGCACCTAAAAGATCGATTTTCAGTATGTTTTGGGCCTGTATTTTGAAAATACTCTAACACGGAGTAGGAATGTACAGTTCGCTTTTGGGACGCCAAAATATCGAATTTTCGGGTGTTTTGGGCCTGAATTTGATATATCGACTTTGTGCACCTAAAATATCGATTTTTAGCATGTTTTGGGCCTATATTTTGAAAATATTCTAGCACTAAGTAGGCATGTATAGATCACTTCTGGGACCCCAAAATTTCGAATTTTAGGGTGTTTTGAGCCTGAATTTGAGATATAAACGGGTACAGATGATGCATGCACATATCAACTTTGGACACTTAAAATATCGATTTTTAGCATGTTTTGAGCCTATATTTTAAAAAAATTCTAGCACTGAGTAGGCATGTACAGATCGCTTCTGGGACCCCAAAATATCGAATTTTCTGGTGTTTTGGGCCTCAATTTGAGATATCGACTTTGGGCACCTAAAATATCGATTTTTAGCATGTTTTGGGCCTATATTTTGAAAATATTCTAGCACTAAGTAGGCATGTACAGATCACTTCTGGGATCCCAAAATACCGAATTTTTGGGTGTTTTGAGCCTGAATTTGAGATATAAACGGGTACAGATGATGCATGAACATATCGACTTTGGACACTTAAAATATCGATTTTTAGCATGTTTTGAGCCTATATTTTGAAAAAATTCTAGCACTGAGTAGGCATGTACAGATCGCTTCTGGGACCCAAAAATATCGAATTTTCGGGTGTTTTGAGGTTGAATTTGGGATATAAACGGGTACAGAAGATGCATGCACATATCGACTTTTGGGCACCTAAAATATCGATTTTCAGTATGTTTTGGGCCTGTATATTGAAAATACTCTAACACGGAGTAGGCATGTACAGATCGCTTCTGGGACCCCAAAATATCGATTTTTTTGGTGTTTTGGGCCTGAATTTGAGATATCGACTTTGGGCACCTAAAATATCGATTTTTAGCATGTTTTGGGCCTATTTTTTGAAAATATTCTAGCACTGAGTAAGCATGTACAGATCGCTTCTGGGACCCCAAAATATCGAGTTTTCGGGTGTTTTGAGCCTGAATTTGAGATATAAACGGGTACAGAAGATGCATGCACATATTGACTTTTGGGCACCTAAAATATCGATTTTGAGCATGTTTTGGGTCTGTATCTTGAAAACATTCTAACTAGGTGTAGAGATGTACAGATCGCTTCTAGGACCCAAAAATACCGAATTTTCGGGTGTTTTGAGCCTGAATTTGAGATATAAACAGGTACAGAAGATGCATGCACATATTGACTTTGGGCACCTAAAATATCGATTTTCAGCATGTTTTGGGTCTGTATTTTGAAAATACTCTAACTAGGAGTAGGCATGTACAGGTCGCTTCTGGGACCCAAAAATATCGAATTTTCGGGTGTTTTGAGCCTGAATTTGAGATATAAACGGGTACAGAAGATGCATGCACATATCGACTTTGGACACTTAAAATATCGAATTTTGGCATGTTTTGAGCCTATATTTTGAAAACATTCTAGTACTGACTAGACATGTACAGATCGCATCTGGGACACAAAATTATCGAATTTTCGGGTGTTTTGAGGTTGAATTTGAGATATAAACGAGTGCAGAAGATGCATACACATGTTGACTTTGGGCACCTAAAATATCGATTTTTAGCATGTTTTGGGCCTGCATCTGAGTAGGCATGTACGGATCGCTTCTGGGACCCCAAAATATCGAATTTTCGGGTGTTTGGAGCCTGAATTTTAAATATAAACGGGTACAGAAGATGCATGCACATATCGACTTTTGGGCACCTAAAAGATCGATTTTCAGTATGTTTTCGGCCTGTATTTTTAAAATACTCTAACACGGAGTAGGCATGTACAGTTCGCTTTTGGGACCCCAAAATATCGAATTTTCGGGTGTTTTGGGCATGAATTTGAGATATCGACTTTGGGCACCTAAAATATCGATTTTTAGCATGTTTTGGGCCTATATTTTGAAAATATTCTAGCACTAAGTAGGCATGTACAGATCACTTCTGGGACCCCAAAATTTCGAATTTTCGGGTGTTTTGAGCCTGAATTTGAGATATAAACGGGTACAGATGATGCATGCACATATCGACTTTGGACACTTAAAATATCGATTTTTAGCATGTTTTAAACCTATATTTTGAAAAAATTCTAGCACTGAGTAGGCATGTACAGATCGCTTCTGGGACCCAAAAATATCGAATTTTCGGGTGTTTTGAGGTTGAATTTGGGATATAAACGGTTACAGAATAAACATGCACATATCGACTTTTGGGCACCTAAAAGATCGATTTTCAGTATGTTTTGGGCCTGTATTTTGAAAATACTCTAACACGGAGTAGGAATGTACAGTTCGCTTTTGGGACGCCAAAATATCGAATTTTCGGGTGTTTTGGGCCTGAATTTGAGATATCGACTTTGGGCACCTAAAATATCGATTTTTAGCATGTTTTGGGCCTATATTTTGAAAATATTCTAGCACTAAGTAGGCATGTATAGATCACTTCTGGGACCCCAAAATTTCGAATTTTCGGGTGTTTTGAGCCTGAATTTGAGATATAAACGGGTACAGATGATGCATGCACATATCAACTTTGGACACTTAAAATATCGATTTTTAGCATGTTTTGAGCCTATATTTTAAAAAAATTCTAGCACTGAGTAGGCATGTACAGATCGCTTCTGGGACCCCAAAATATCGAATTTTCTGGTGTTTTGGGCCTCAATTTGAGATATCGACTTTGGGCACCTAAAATATCGATTTTTAGCATGTTTTGGGCCTATATTTTGAAAATATTCTAGCACTAAGTAGGCATGTACAGATCACTTCTGGGATCCCAAAATACCGAATTTTTGGGTGTTTTGAGCCTGAATTTGAGATATAAACGGGTACAGATGATGCATGAACATATCGACTTTGGACACTTAAAATATCGATTTTTAGCATGTTTTGAGCCTATATTTTGAAAAAATTCTAGCACTGAGTAGGCATGTACAGATCGCTTCTGGGACCCAAAAATATCGAATTTTCGGGTGTTTTGAGGTTGAATTTGGGATATAAACGGGTACAGAAGATGCATGCACATATCGACTTTTGGGCACCTAAAATATCGATTTTCAGTATGTTTTGGGCCTGTATATTGAAAATACTCTAACACGGAGTAGGCATGTACAGATCGCTTCTGGGACCCCAAAATATCGATTTTTTTGGTGTTTTGGGCCTGAATTTGAGATATCGACTTTGGGCACCTAAAATATCGATTTTTAGCATGTTTTGGGCCTATTTTTTGAAAATATTCTAGCACTGAGTAAGCATGTACAGATCGCTTCTGGGACCCCAAAATATCGAGTTTTCGGGTGTTTTGAGCCTGAATTTGAGATATAAACGGGTACAGAAGATGCATGCACATATTGACTTTTGGGCACCTAAAATATCGATTTTGAGCATGTTTTGGGTCTGTATCTTGAAAACATTCTAACTAGGTGTAGAGATGTACAGATCGCTTCTAGGACCCAAAAATACCGAATTTTCGGGTGTTTTGAGCCTGAATTTGAGATATAAACAGGTACAGAAGATGCATGCACATATTGACTTTGGGCACCTAAAATATCGATTTTCAGCATGTTTTGGGCCTGTATTTTGAAAATACTCTAACTAGGAGTAGGCATGTACAGGTCGCTTCTGGGACCCAAAAATATCGAATTTTCGGGTGTTTTGAGCCTGAATTTGAGATATAAACGGGTACAGAAGATGCATGCACATATCGACTTTGGACACTTAAAATATCGAATTTTGGCATGTTTTGAGCCTATATTTTGAAAACATTCTAGTACTGACTAGACATGTACAGATCGCATCTGGGACACAAAATTATCGAATTTTCGGGTGTTTTGAGGTTGAATTTGAGATATAAACGAGTGCAGAAGATGCATACACATGTTGACTTTGGGCACCTAAAATATCGATTTTTAGCATGTTTTGGGCCTGCATCTGAGTAGGCATGTACGGATCGCTTCTGGGACCCCAAAATATCGAATTTTCGGGTGTTTGGAGCCTGAATTTTAAATATAAACGGGTACAGAAGATGCATGCACATATCGATTTTTGGGCACCTAAAAGATCGATTTTCAGTATGTTTTCGGCCTGTATTTTTAAAATACTCTAACACGGAGTAGGCATGTACAGTTCGCTTTTGGGACCCCAAAATATCGAATTTTCGGGTGTTTTGGGCATGAATTTGAGATATCGACTTTGGGCGCCTAAAATATCGATTTTTAGCATGTTTTGGGCCTATATTTTGAAAATATTCTAGCACTAAGTAGGCATGTACAGATCACTTCTGGGACCCCAAAACATCGAATTTTCGGGTGTTTTGAGCCTGAATTTGGGATATAAACGGGTACAGATGATGCATCCACATATCGACTTTGGACACTTAAAATATCGATTTTTAGCATGTTTTGAGCCTATATTTTGTAAACATTCTAGCACTGAGTAGGTATGTACAGATCGCTTCTGGGACCCCCAAATATCGAATTTTCGGGTGTTTTGAGGTTGAATTTGGGATATAAACGGGTACAGAAGATGCATGCACATGTCGACTTTTAGGTACCTAAATGATCGATTTTCAGTATGTTTTGGGCCTGTTTTTTTTTAAATACTCTAACACGGAGTAGGCATGTACAGTTCGCTTCTGGGACCCCCAAATATCGAATTTTCGGGTGTTTTGGGCCTGAATTTGAGATATCGACTTTAGGCACCTAAAATATCGATTTTTAGCATGTTTAAGGCCTATATTTTGAAAATATTCTAGCACTAAGTAGGCATGTACAGATCACTTCTGGGACCCCAAAATATCGAATTTTCGGGTGTTTTGAGCCTGAATTTGAGATATAAACGGGTACAGATGATGCATGCACATATCGACTTTGGACACTTAAAATATCGAATTTTAGCATGTTTTGAGCCTATATTTTGAAAAAATTCTAGCACTGAGTAGGCATGTACAGATCGCTTCTGGGACCCCAAAATATCGATTTTTTTGGTGTTTAGGGCCTGAATTTGAGATATCGACTTTGGGCACCTAAAATATCGATTTTTAGCATGTTTTGGGCCTATTTTTTGAAAATATTCTAGCACTGAGTAAGCATGTACAGATCGCTTCTGGGACCCCAAAATATCGAGTTTTCGGGTGTTTTGAGCCTGAATTTGAGATATAAACGGGTACAGAAGATGCATGCACATATTGACTTTTGGGCACCTAAAATATCGATTTTGAGCATGTTTTGGGTCTGTATCTTGAAAACATTCTAACTAGGTGTAGAGATGTACAGATCGCTTCTAGGACCCAAAAATACCGAATTTTCGGGTGTTTTGAGCCTGAATTTGAGATATAAACGGGTACAGAAGATGCATGCACATATTGACTTTGGGCACCTAAAATATCGATTTTCAGCATGTTTTGATCCTTTAATTTGAAAATACTCTAACTAGGAGTAGGCATGTACAGATCGCTTCTGGGACCCAAAAATATCGAATTTTCGGGTGTTTTGAGCCTGAATTTGAGATATAAACGGGTACAGAAGATGCATGCACATATCGACTTTGGACACTTAAAATATCGAATTTTGGCATGTTTTGCGCCTATATTTTGAAAACATTCTAGTACTGACTAGACATGTACAGATCGCATCTGGGACACAAAATTATCGAATTTTCGGGTGTTTTGAGGTTGAATTTGAGATATAAACGAGTGCAGTAGATGCATACACATGTTGACTTTGGGCACCTAAAATATCGATTTTTAGCATGTTTTGGGCCTGCATCTGAGTAGGCATGTACGGATCGCTTCTGGGACCCCAAAATATCGAATTTTCGGGTGTTTTGAGCCTGAATTTGAGATATAAACGGGTACAGAAGATGCATGCACATATCGACTTTGGACACTTAAAATATCGATTTTTAGCATGTTTTGAGCCTATATTTTGTAAATATTCTAGCACTGAGTAGGTATGTACAGATCGCTTCTGGGACCCCCAAATATCGAATTTTCGGGTGTTTTGAGGTTGAATTTGGGATATAAACGGGTGCAGAAGATGCATACGCATATTGACTTTTGTCACCTAAAATATCGATTTTCAGCTTGTTTTGGGCCTGTATTTAAAAAATACTCTAACACGGAGTAGGCAAGTACAGATCGCTTCTGGGACCCCAAAATATCGAATTTTCGGGTGTTTGGAGCCTGAATTTGAGATATAAACGGGTACAGAAGATGCATGCACATGTCGACTTTTAGGTACCTAAATGATCGATTTTCAGTATGTTTTGGGCCTGGTTTTTTTTAAATACTCTAACACGGAGTAGGCATGTACAGTTCGCTTCTGGGACCCCCAAATATCGAATTTTCTGGTGTTTTGGGCCTGAATTTGAGATATCGACTTTGGGCACCTAAAATATCGATTTTTAGCATGTTTAAGGCCTATATTTTGAAAATATTCTAGCACTAAGTAGGCATGTACAGATCACTTCTGGGACCCCAAAATATCGAATTGTCGGGTGTTTTGAACCTGAATTTGAGATATAAACGGGTACAGATGATGCATGCACATATCGACTTTGGACACTTAAAATATCGAATTTTAGCATGTTTTGAGCCTATATTTTGAAAAAATTCTAGCACTGAGTAGGCATGTACAGATCGCTTCTGGGACCCCAAAATATCGAATTTTCTGGTGTTTTGGGCCTGAATTTGAGATATCGACTTTGGGCACCTAAAATATCGATTTTTAGCATGTTTTGGGCCTATATTTTGAAAATATTCTAGCACTAAGTAGGCATGTACAGATCACTTCTGGGACCCCAAAATACCGAATTTTTGGGTGTTTTGAGCCTTAATTTGAGATAAAAACGGGTACAGATGATGCATGAACATATCGACTTTGGACACTTAAAATATCGATTTTTAGCATGTTTTGAGCCTATTTTTTGAAAAAATTCTAGCACTAAGTAGACATGTACAGATCGCTTCTGGGACCAAAAAACATGGAATTTTCGGGTGTTTTGAGGTTGAATTTGGGATATAAACGGTTACAGAAGATGCATGCACATATGGACTTTGGACACTTAAAATATCGATTTTTAGCATGTTTTGAGCCTATATTTTGAAAATACTCTAACTAGGAGTAGGCATGTACAGATCGCTTCTGGGACCCAAAAATATCAAATTTTCGGGTGTTTTGAGCCTGATTTTGAGATATAAACGGGTACAGAAAATGCATGCACATATCGACTTTGGACACTTAAAATATCGATTTTCAGCTTGTTTTGGGCCTGTATTTTGAAAATACTCTAACACGGAGTAGGCAAGTACAGATCGCTTCTGGGACCCCAAAATATCGAATTTTCGGGTGCTTGGAGCTTGAATTTGAGATATAAACGGGTACAGAAGATGAATGCACATTTCGACTTTTAGGTACCTAAATGATCGATTTTCAGTATGTTTTGGGCCTGTATTTTGAAAATACTCTAACACGGAGTAGGCATGTACAGTTCGCTTCTGGGACCCTCAAATATCGAATTTTCGGGTGTTTTGGGCCTGAATTTGAGATATCGACTTTGGGCACCTAAAATATCGATTTTTAGCATGTTTTGGTCCTGTATATTGAAAATATTCTAGCACTAAGTAGGCATGTACAGATCACTTCTGGGACCCCAAAATATCGAATTTTCGGGTGTTTTGAGCCTGAATTTGAGATATAAACGGGTACAGATGGTGCATGCACATATCGACTTTGGGAACTTAAAATATCAATTTTTAGCATGTTTTGAGCCTATACTTTGAAAAAATTCTAGCACTGAGTAGGCATGTACAGATCGCTTGTGGGACCCAAAAATATCGAATTTTCGGGTGTTTTGAGGTTGAATTTGGGATATAAACGGGTACAGAAGATGCATGCACATATCGACTTTTGGGCACCTAAAAGATCGATTTTCAGTATGTTTTGGGCCTGTATATTGAAAATACTCTAAAACGGAGTAGGCATGTACAGATCGCTTCTGGGACCCCAAAATATCGAATTTTTGGGTGTTTTGGGCCTGCATTTGAGATATCGACTTTGGGCACCTAAAATATCGATTTTTAGCATGTTTTGGGCCTATATTTTGAAAATATTCTAGCACTAAGTAAGCATGTACAGATCGCTTCTGGGACCCCAAAATATCGAATTTTCGGGTATTTTGAGCCTGAATTTGAGATATAAACGGGTACAGAAGATGCATGCACATATTGACTTTTGAGCACCTAAAATATCGATTTTGAGCATGTTTTGGGTCTGTATCTTGAAAACATTCTAACTAGGTGTTGAGATGTACAGATCGCTTGTAGAACCCAAAAATACCGAATTTTCGGGTGTTTTGAGCCTGAATTTGATATATAAACGGGTACAGAAAATGCATGCACATATTGACTTTGGGCACCTAAAATATCGATTTTCAGCATGTTTTGGGCCTGTATTTTGAAAGTACTCTAATTAGGAGTAGGCATGTACAGATCGCTTCTGGGACCCAAAAATATCGAATTTTCGGGTGTTTTGGGCCTGAATTTGAGATATCGACTTTGGGCACCTAAAATATCGATTTTTAGCATGCTTTGGGCCTATGTTTTGAAAATATTCTAGCACTAAGTATGCATGTACAGATATCGAATTTTTGGGTGTTTTGAGCCTGAATTTGAGATATAAACGGGTACAGATGGTGCATGCACATATCGACTTTGGACACTTAAAATATCGATTTTTAGCATGTTTTGAGCCTATATCTTGAAAAAATTCTAGTACTGAGTAGGCATGTACAGATCGCTTCTGGGACCCAATAATATCAAATTTAAGGGTGTTTTGAGGTTGAATTTGAGATATAAACGGGTACAGTAGATGCATGCACATATCGACTTTTGGGCACCTAAAAGATCGATTTTCAGTATGTTTTGGGCCTGTATATTGAAAATACTCTAACACGGAGTAGGCATGTACAGATCGCTTCTGGGAACCCAAAATATCGAATTTTTGGGTGTTTTGGGCCTGAATTTGAGATATAAACGGGTACAGAAGATGCATGCACATATTGACTTTTGGGCACCCAAAATATCGATTTTTAGCATGTTTTGAGCCTATATTTTGAAAACATTCTAGCACTGACTAGACATGTACAGATCGCTTATGGGACCCAAAATTATCGAATTTTCGGGTGTTTTGAGGTTGAATTTGAGATATAAACGAGTGCAGAAGATGCATACACATGTTGACTTTGGGCACCTAAAATATCGATTTTCAGCATGTTTTGGGCCTGCATCTGAGTAGGCATGTACAGATCGCTTCTGTGACCCAAAATTATCCAATTTTCGGGTGTTTTGAGGTTGAATTTGGGATATAAACGGGTGCAGAAGATGCATACACATATTGACTTTCGTCACCTAAAATATCAAATTTTCAGCTTGTTTTGGGCCTGTACTTTGAAAATACTCTAACACGGAGTAGGCAAGTACAGATCGCTTCTGGGACCCCAAAATATCGAATTTTCGGGTGTTTGGAGCTTGAATTTGAGATATAAACGGGTACAGAAGATGAATGCACATATCGACTTTTAGGTACCTAAATGATCGATTTTCAGTATGTTTTGGGCCTGTATTTTGAAAATACTCTAACACGGAGTAGGCATGTACAGTTCGCTTCTGGGACCCCCAAATATCGAATTTTCGGGTGTTTTGGGCCTGAATTTGAGATATCGACTTTGGGCACCTAAAATATCGATTTTTAGCATGTTTTGGGGCTATATTTTGAAAATATTCTAGCACTAAGTAGGCATGTACAGATCACTTCTGCAACCCCAAAATATCGAATTTTCGGGTGTTTTGAGCCTGAATTTGAGATATAAACGGGTACAGATGATGCATGCACATATCGACTTTGGGCACTTAAAATATCGGTTTTTAGCATGTTTTGAGCCTATATTTTGAAAATATTATAGCACTAAGTAAGCATGTACAGATCGCTTCTGGGACCCCCAAAAATCGAATTTTCGGGTGTTTTGAGCCTGAATTTGAGATATAAACGGGTACAGAAGATGCATGCACATATTGACTTTTGGGCACCCAAAATATCGATTTTGAGCATGTTTTGGGTCTGTATCTTGAAAACATTCTAACTAGGTGTAGAGATGTACAGCTCGCTTCTAGGACCCAAAAATACCGAATTTTCGGGTGTTTTGAGACTGAATTTGAGATATAAACGGGTACAGAAGATGCATGCACATATTGACTTTGGGCACCTAAAATATCGATTTTCAGCATGTTTTTGGGCCTGCATTTTGAAAATACTCTAACTAGGAGTAGGCATGTACAGATCGCTTCTGAGACCCAAAAATATCAAATTTTCGGGTGTTTTGAGCCTGAATTTGAGATATAAACGGGTACAGAAAATGCATGCACATATCGACTTTGGACACTTAAAATATCGATTTTCAGCTTGTTTTGTGCCTGTATTTTGAAAATACTGTAACACGGAGTAGCCATGTACAGATCGCTTCTGGGACCCCAAAATATCGAATTTCTGGGTGTTTTGGGCCTGAATTTGAGATATCGACTTTGGGCACCTAAAATATCGATTTTTTAGCATGTTTTGGGCCTATATTTTGAAAATATTCTAGCACTGAGTAAGCATGTACAGATCACTTCTGGGACCCAAAAATATCGAATTGTCGGGTGTTTTGAGCCTGAATTTGAGATATAAACGGGTACAGATGATGCATGCACATATCGACTTTGGACACTTAAAATATCGATTTTTAGCATGTTTTGAGACTATATTTTGAAAAAATTCTAGCACTGAGTAGGCATGTACAGATCGCTTCTGGGACCCAAAAATATCGAAATTTCGGGTGTTTTGAGGTTGAATTTGGGATATAAACGGGTTCAGAAGATGCATACACATATTGACTTAATCACCAAAAATATCGATTTTCAGCTTGTTTTGGGCCTGTATATTGAAAATACTCTAACACGGAGTAGGCATGTACAGATCGCTTCTGGGACCCAAAAATATCGAATTTTCGGGTGTTTTGAGGTTGAATTTGGGATATAAACGGGTACAGAAGATGCATGCACATATCGACTTTTGGGCACCTAAAAGATCGATTTTCAGTATGTTTTGGGCCTGTATTTTGAAAATACTCTGACACGGAGTAGGCATGTACAGTTGGCTTCTGGGACCCCAAAATATCGAATTTTCGGGTGTTTTGGGCCTGAATTTGAGATATCGACTTTGGGCACCTAAAATATCGATTTTTAGCATGTTTTGGGCCTACATTTTGAAAATTTTCTAGCACTAAGTAGGCATGTACAGATCACTTCTGGGACCCCAAAATATTGAATTGTCGGGTGTTTTGAGCCTGAATTTGAGATATAAACGGGTACAGATGATGCATGCACATATCGACTTTGGACACTTAAAATATCGGTTTTTAGCATGTTTTGAGCCTATATTTTGAAAATATTCTAGCACTAAGTAAGCATGTACAGATCGCTTCTGGGACCCCAAAAAATCGAATTTTCGGGTGTTTTGAGCCTGAATTTGAGATATAAACGGGTACAGAAGATGCATGCACATATTGACTTTTGGGCACCCAAAATATCGATTTTGAGCATGTTTTGGGTCTGTATCTTGAAAACATTCTAACTAGGTGTAGAGATGTACAACTCGCTTCTAGGACCCAAAAATACCGAATTTTCGGGTGTTTTGAGACTGAATTTGAGATATAAACGGGTACATAAGATGCATGCACATATTGACTTTGGGCACCTAAAATATCGATTTTCAGCATGTTTTTGGGCCTGCATTTTGAAAATACTCTAACTAGGAGTAGGCATGTACAGATCGCTTCTGAGACCCAAAAATATCAAATTTTCGGGTGTTTTGAGCCTGAATTTGAGATATAAACGGGTACAGAAAATGCATGCACATATCGACTTTGGACACTTAAAATATCGATTTTCAGCTTGTTTTGGGCCTGTATTTTGAAAATACTGTAACACGGAGTAGCCATGTACAGATCGCTTCTGGGACCCCAAAATATCTGAATTTTTGGGTGTTTTGGGCCTGAATTTGAGATATCGACTTTGGGCACCTAAAATATCGATTTTTAGCATGTTTTGGGCCTATATTTTGAAAATATTCTAGCACTGAGTAAGCATGTACAGATCACTTCTGGGACCCAAAAATATCGAATTGTCGGGTGTTTTGAGGTTGAATTTGGGATATAAACGGGTTCAGAAGATGCATACACATATTGACTTAATCACCAAAAATATCGATTTTCAGCTTGTTTTGGGCCTGTATATTGAAAATACTCTAACACGGAGTAGGCATGTACAGATCGCTTCTGGGACCCAAAAATATCGAATTTTCGGGTGTTTTGAGGTTGAATTTGGGATATAAACGGGTACAGAAGATGCATGCACATATTGACTTTTGGGCACCTAAAATATCGATTTTCAGTATGTTTTGGGCCTGTATATTGAAAATACTCTAACACGGAGTAGGCATGTACAGATCGCTTCTGGGACCCCAAAATATCGAATTTTTGGGTGTTTTGGGCCTGAATTTGAGATATCGACTTTGGGCACCTAAAAAATCGATTTTTAGCATGTTTTGGGCCTATATTTTGAAAATATTCTAGCACTAAGTAAGCATGTACAGATCGCTTCTGGGACCCCAAAATATCGAATTTTCGGGTGTTTTGAGCCTGAATTTGAGATATAAACGGGTACAGAAGATGCATGCACATATCGACTTTGGACACTTAAAATATCGATTTTTAGCATGTTTTGTGCCTATATTTTGAAAACATTCTCGCACTGAGTAGGCATGTACAGATCGCTTCTGGGACCCAAAAATATCGAATTTTCGGGTGTTTTGAGGTTGAATTTGGGATATAAACGGGTGCAGAAGATTCATACACATATTGACTTTCGTCACCTAAAATATCGATTTTCAGCTTGTTATGGGCCTGTATTTTAAAAATACTCTAACACGGAGTAGGCAAGTACAGATTGCTTCTGGGACCCCAAAATATCGAATTTTCGGGTGTTTGGAGCCTGAATTTGAGATATAAACGGGTACAGAAGATGCATGCACATATCGACTTTTGGGCACCTAACAGATCGATTTTCAGTATGTTTTGGGCCTGTATTTTGAAAATACTCTAACACGGAGTAGGCATGTACAGTTGGCTTCTGGGACCCCAAAATATCGAATTTTCGTGTGTTTTGGGCCTGAATTTGAGATATCGACTTTGGGCACCTAAAATATCGATTTTTAGCATGTTTTGGGCCTATATTTTGAAAATATTCTAGCACTAAGTAGGCATGTACAGATCACTTCTGGGACCCCAAAATATCGAATTTTCGGGTGTTTTGAGCCTGAATTTGAGATATAAATGGGTACAGATGATGCATGCACATATCGACTTTGGACACTTAAAATATCGATTTTTAGCATGTTTTGAGCCTATATTTTGAAAAAATTCTAGCACTGAGTAGGCATGAACAGATTGCTTGTGGGACCCAAAAATATCGAATTTTCGGGTGTTTTGAGGTTGAATTTGGGATATAAACGGTTACAGAAGATGCATCCACATATTGACTTTTGAGCACCTAAAATATCGATTTTTAGCATGTTTTGAGCCTATATTTTGAAAAAATTCTAGCACTGAGTAGGCATGTACAGATTGCTTCTGGGACCCAAAAATATCGAATTTTCGGGTGTTTTGAGGTTGAATTTGGGATATAAACGGGTGCAGAAGATGCATACACATATTGACTTTCGTAACCTAAAATATCGATTTTCAGCTTGTTTTGGGCCTATATTTTGAAAATACTCTAACACGGAGTAGGCAAGTACAGATCGCTTCTGGGACCCAAAAATATCGAATTTTCGGGTGTTTTGAGCCTGAATTTGAGATATAAACGGGTACAGATGATGCATGCACATATCGACTTTTGGGTACCTAAATGATCGATTTTCAGTATGTTTTGGGCCTGTATTTTGAAAATACTTTAACACGGAGTAGGCATGTACAGTTGGCTTCTGGGACCCCCAAATATCGAATTTTCGGGTGTTTTTGGCCTGAATTTGAGATATCGACTTTGGGCACCTAAAATATCGATTTTTAGCATGTTTTGGGCCTATATTTTGAAAATATTCTAGCACTGAGTAAGCATGTACAGATTGCTTCTGGGACCCAGAAATATCGAATTCTCGGGTGTTTTGAGCCTGAATTTGAGATATAAACGGGTACAGAAGATGCATGCACATATTGACTTTTGGGCACCTAAAATATCGATTTTGAGCATGTTTTGGGTCTGTATCTTGAAAACATTCTAACTAGGTGTAGAGATGTACAGATCGCTTCTAGGACCCAAAAATACCGAATTTTCGGGTGTTTAAAGCCTGAATTTGAGATATAAACGGGTACAGAAGATGCATGCACATATTGACTTTGGGCACCTAAAATATCGATTTTTAGCATGTTTTGGGCCTGAATTTTGAAAATACTCTAACTAGGAGTAGGCATGTACAGATCGCTTCTGGGAGCCCAAAATATCGAATTTTCGGGTGTTTTGAGACTGAATTTGAGATATAAACGGGTACAGATGATGCATGCACATATCGACTTTGGACACTTAAAATATCGATTTTTAGCATGTTTTGAGCCTATATTTTGAAAAAATTCTAGCACTGAGTAGGCATGTACAGATCGCTTCTAGGACCCAAAAATACCGAATTTTCGGGTGTTCTGAGCCTGAATTTGAGATATAAACGGGTACAGTAGATGCATGCACATATTGACTTTGGGAACCTAATATATCGATTTTCAGCATGTTTTGGGCCTGTATTTTGAAAATACTCTAACTAGGAGTAGGCATGTACAGATCGCTTCTGGGACCCAAAAATATCGAATTTTCAGGTATTTTGAGCCTGAATTTGAGATATAAACGGGTACAGAAGATGCATGCACAAATCGACTTTGGACACTTAAAATATCAATTTTTAGCATGTTTTGAGCCTATATTTTGAAAAAATTCTAGCACTGAGTAGGCATGTACAGATCGCTCCTGGGACCCAATAATATCGAATTTTCGGGTGTTTTGAGGTTGAATTTGATATATAAGCAAGTGCAGAAGATGCATACACATGTTGACTTTGGGCACCTAAAATATCGATTTTCAGAATGTTTTGGGCCTGCATCTGAGTAGGCATGTACAGATCGCTACTGGGACCCCAAAATTTCGAATTTTCGGGTGTTTGGAGCCTGAATTTGAGATATAAACGGAAACAGAAGATGCATGCACATACCGACTTATGGGCACCTAAAAGATCGATTTTCAGTATGTTTTTGGCCTGTATTTTGAAAATACTCTTACACGGAGTAGGCATGTACAGTTGGCGTCTGGAACCCCCAAATATCGAATTTTCGGGTGTTTTCGGGCCTGAATTTGAGATATAAACGGTACAGAAGATGCATGCACATATCGACTTTTAAGTACCTAAATGATCGATTTTCAGTATGTTTTGGGACTGTATTTTGAAAATACTCTAACACGGAGTAGGCATGTACAGTTCGCTTCTGGGACCCCCAAATATCGAATTTTCGGGTGTTTTGGGCCTGAATTTGAGATATCGACTTTGGGCACCTAAAATATCGATTTTTAGCATGTTTTGGGCCTATATTTTAAAAATATTCTAGCACTAAGTAGGCATGTACAGATCACTTCTGGGACCCAATAATATCGAATTTTCGGGTGTTTTGAGCCTGAATTTGAAATATAAACGGGTACAGAAGATTCATGCACATATTGACTTTTGGGCACCTAAAATATCGATTTTCAGCATGTTTTGGGCCTGTATTTTGAAAATACTCTAACTAGGAGTAGGCATGTACAGATCGCTTATGGGACCCAAAAATATCGAATTTTCGGGTGTTTTGAGCCTGAATTTGAGATATAAACGGGTACAGAAGATGCATGCACATATCGACTTTGGACACTTATAATATCGATTTTTAGCATGTTTTGAGCCTATATTTTGAAAACATTCTAGCACTGACTAGACATGTACAGATCGCTTCTGGGACCTAAAATTATCGAATTTTCGGGTGTTTTGAGGTTGAATTTGAGATATAAACTAGTGCAGAAGATGCATACACATGTTGACTTTGGGCACCTAAAATATCGACTTTCAGCATGTTTTGGGCCTGCATCTGAGTAGGCATGTACAGATCACTTCTGGGACCCCAAAATATCGAATTTTCGGGTGTTTGGAGCCTGAATTTGAAATATAAACGGGTACAGAAGATGCATGCACATATCGACTTTTGGGCACCTAAAAGATCGATTTTCAGTATGTTTTGGGCCTGCATTTTGAAAATACTCTAACACGGAGTAGGCATGTACAGTTGGCTTCTGGGACCCCCAAATATCTAATTTTCGGGTGTTTTGGGACCGAATTTGAGATATCGACTTTGGGCACCTAAAATATCGACTTTTAGCATGTTTTGGGCCTATATTTTGAAAATATTCTAGCACTAAGTAGGCATGTACAGATCACTTCTGGGACACAATAATATCGAATTTTCGGGTGTTTTGAACCTGAATTTGAGATATAAACAGGTACAGATGATGCATGCACATATCGACTTTGGACACTTAAAATATCGATTTTTAGCATGTTTTGAGCCTATATTTTGAAAAAATTCTAGCACTGAGTAGGCATGTACAGATTGCTTCTGGGACCCAAAAATATCGAATTTTCGGGTGTTTTGAGGTTGAATTTGGGATATAAACGGTTACAGAAGATGCATGCACATATCGACTTTTGAGCACCTAAAAGATCGATTTTCAGTATGTTTTGGGCCTGTATTCTGAAAATACTCTAACACAGAGTAGGCATGTACAGTTCGCTTTTGGGACCCCAAAATATCGAATTTTCGGGTGTTTAGGGCCTGAATTTGAGATATCGACTTTGGGCACCTAAAATATCGACTTTTAGCATGTTTTGGGCCTATATTTTGAAAATATTCTAGCACTAAGTAGGCATGTACAGATCGCTTCTGGGACCCCAAAATATCGAATTTTCGGGTGTTTTGAGCCTGAATTTGAGATATAAACGGGTACAGATGATGCATGCACATATCGACTTTGGACACTTAAAATATCGATTTTTAGCATGTTTTGAGCCTATATTTTGAAAACATTCTAGCACTGACTAGACATGTACAGATCGCTTCTGGGACCTAAAATTATCGAATTTTCGGGTGTTTTGAGGTTGAATTTGAGATATAAACTAGTGCAGAAGATGCATACACATGTTGACTTTGGGCACCTAAAATATCGACTTTCAGCATGTTTTGGGCCTGCATCTGAGTAGGCATGTACAAATCACTTCTGGGACCCCAAAATATCGAATTTTCGGGTGTTTGGAGCCTGAATTTGAAATATAAACGGGTACAGAAGATGCATGCACATATCGACTTTTGGGCACCTAAAAGATCGATTTTCAGTATGTTTTGGGCCTGTATATTGAAAATACTCTAACACGGAATAGGCATTTACAGATCGCTTCTGGGACCCCAAAATATCGAATTTTTTGGTGTTTTGGGCCTGAATTTGAGATATCGACTTTGGGCACCTAAAATATCGATTTTTAGCATGTTTTGGGCCTATATTTTGAAAATATTCTAGCACTGAGTAAGCATGTACAGATCGCTTCTGGGACCCCAAAATATCGAATTTTCGGGTGTTTGGAGCCTGAATTTGAGATATAAACGGGTACAGAAGATGCATGCACATATTGACTTTTGGGCACCTAAAATATCGATTTTGATCATGTTTTGGGTCTGTATCTTGAAAACATTCTAACTAGGTGTAGAGATGTACAGATCGCTTCTAGGACCCAAAAATACCGAATTTTTCGGGTGTTTAAAGCCTAAATTTGAGATATAAACGGTTACAGAAGATGCATGCACATATTGACTTTGGGCACCTAAAATATCGATTTTCAGCATGTTTTGGGTCTGAATTTTGAAAATACTCTAACTAGGAGTAGGCATGTACAGATCGCTTCTGGGACCCCAAAATATCGAATTTTCGGGTGTTTTGAGCCTGAATTTGAGATATAAACGGTTACAGATGATGCATGCACATATCGACTTTGGACACTTAAAATATCGATTTTTAGCATGTTTTGAGCTTATATTTTGAAAAAATTCTAGCACTGAGTAGGCATGTACAGATCGCTCCTGGGACCCAATAATATCGAATTTTCGGGTGTTTTGAGGTTGAATTTGATATATAAACAAGTGCAGAAGATGCATACACATGTTGACTTTGTGAACCTAAAATATCGATTTTCAGCATGTTTTGGGCCTGCATCTGAGTAGGCAGGTACAGATCGCTTCTGGGACCCCAAAATATCGAATTTTGGGGTGTTTGGAGCCTGAATTTGAGATATAAACGGGTACAGAAGATGCATGCACATATCGACTTTTGGGCACCTAAAAGATCGATTTTCAGTATGTTTTGGGCCTGTATTTTGAAAATACTCTAACACGGAGTAAGCATGTACAGTTCGCTTCTGGGACCCCCAAATATCGAATTTTCGGGTGTTTTGGGCCTGAATTTGAGATATCGACTTTGGGCACCTAAAATATCGATTTTTAGCATGTTTTGTGCCTATATGTTGAAAATATTCTAGCACTAAGTAGGCATGTACAGATCACTTCTGGGACCCCAAAATTTCGAATTTTCGGGTGTTTTGAGCCTGAATTTGAGATATAAACGGGTACAGATGATGCATGCACATATCAACTTTGGACACCTAAAAGATCGATTTTCAGTATGTTTTGAGCCTGTATTTTGAAAATACTCTAACACGGAGTAGGCATGTACAGTTCGCTTCTGGGACCCCAAAATATCGAATTTTCGGGTGTTTTGAGCCTGAATTTGAGATATCGACTTTGGGCACCTAAAATATAGATTTTTAGCATGTTTTGGGCCTATATTTTGAAAATATTCTAGCACTAAGTAGGCATGTAGAGATCACTTCTGGGACCCCAAAATATCGAATTTTGGGGTGTTTTGATCCTGAATTTGTGATATAAACGAGTACAGATGATGCAGGCACATATCGACTTTTGACACTTAAAATATCGATTTTTAGCATGTTTTCAGCCTATATTTTGAAAACATTCTAGCACTGTGTAGGCATGTACAGATCGCTTCTGGGACCCAAATATATCGAATTTTCGGGTGTTTTGAGGTTGAATTTGGGATATAAACGGGTACAGAAGATGCATACACATATTGACTTTCGTAACCTAAAATATCGATTTTCAGCTTGTTTTGGGCCTGTATTTTGAAAATACTCTAACACGGAGTAGGCAAGTGCAGATCGCTTCTGGGACCCAAATATATCGAATTTTCGGGTGTTTTGAGCCTGAATTTGAGATATAAACGGGTACAGAAAATGCATGCACATATCGACTTTGGACACTTAAAATATCGATTTTTAGCATGTTTTGAGCCTATATTTTGAAAACATTCTAGCACTGACTAGACATGTACAGACCGCTTCTGGGACCCAAAATTATCGAATTTTCGGGGGTTTTGAGGTTGAATTTGAGATATAAACGAGTGCAGAAGACGCATACACATGTTGACTTTGGGCAACTAAAATATCGATTTTCAGCATGTTTTGGGCCTGCATCTGAGTAGGCATGTACAGATCGCTTCTGGGACCCCAAAATATCGAATTTTCGGGTGTTTGGAGCCTGAATTTGAGATATAAACGGGTATAGAAGATGCATGCACATATCGACTTTTGGGCACCTAAAAGATCAATTTTCAGTATGTTTTGGGCCTGTATATTGAAAATACTCTAACACGGAGTAGGTATGTACAGTTCGCTTCTGGGACCCCAAAATATCGAATTTTCAGGTGTTTTGGGACCGAATTTGAGATATCGACTTTGGGCACCTAAAATATCGATTTTTAGCATGTTTTAGGCCTATATTTTGAAAATATTCTAGCACTAAGTAGGTATGTACAGATCACTTCTGGGACCCCAAAATATCGAATTTTCGGGTGTTTTGAGCCTGAATTTGAGATATAAACGGGTACAGATGATGCATGCACATATCGACTTTGGACACTTAAAATATCAATTTTTAGCATGTTTTGAGCCTATATTTTGAAAAAATTCTATCACTGAGTAGGCATGTACAGATCGCTTCTGGGACCCCAAAATATCGATTTTTCGGGGGTTTTGAGGTTGAATTTGGGATATAAACGGTTACAGAAGATACATGCACATATCGACTTTTGAGCACCTAAAAGATCGATTTTCAGTATGTTTTGGGCCTGTTTTTTTTAAAATACTCTAACACGGAGTAGGCATGTACAGTTCGCTTCTGGGACCCCAAAATATCGAATTTTCGGGTGTTTTGGGCCTGAATTTGAGATATCGATAAATACAGGCTCAAAACATGCTGAAAATCGATATTTTAGGTGCCCAAAGTCGATATGTGCATGCATCTTCAGTACCCGTTTATATCTCAAATTCAGGCTCAAAACAACGGAAAATTAAATATTTTTGGGTTCCAGAAGTGATCTGTACATGCCTACTCAGTGCTAGAAAGTTTTCAAAATATAGGCTCAAAACATGCTGAAAATCTATAATTTAGGTGTCCAAAGTCGATATGTGCATACATCTTTTGTACCCGTTTATATCCCAAATTCAGGCTCAAAACACCCGAAAATTCAATATTTTTGGGTTCCTTAAGCGATCTGTACATGCCTACTCAGTGCTAGAATATTTTTTAAATGTAGGCCTAAAACATGCCTAAAATCGATATTTTAGGTGCTAAATGTCGATATGAGCATTCATTTTCTGTACCAGTTTATATCTCAAATTCAGGCTCAAAACACCCGAAAATTCGATAATTTTGGGTCCCAGAAGGGATATTTACATGCCTACTCAGTGCTAAAATGTTTTCAAAATATAGGCTTGAAGCATGCTAAAAATCGATATTTTAGGTGTCCAAAGTCGATATTTGCATACATCTTTTGTACCCGTTTATATCCAAAATTCAGGCTCAGAACACCTGAAAATTCGATATTTTTGGGTCCCTGAAGTAAACTGTACATGCCTACTCCGTGTTAGAGTATTTTCAAAATACAGGCCCAAAACATGTTAAAAATCGATATTTTAGGTTCCCAAAGTCAATATGTGTATGCATCTTCTATACCCGTTTATATCTCAAATTCAGGCTCAAAACACCCGAAAACTGGATATTTTTCGGTACCAGAAGAGATCTGTACATGCCTACTCCGTGTTAGAGTACTTTCAAAATACAGGCCCAAAACATGCTGAAAATCGATATTTTAGGTGCCCAAAGTCGATATGTGCATGCATCTTCATTACCCGTTTATATCTCAAATTCAGGCTCAAAACAACGGAAAATTCAATATTTTTGGGTTCCAGAAGCGATCTGTACATGCCTACTCAGTGCTAGAATGTTTTCAAAATATAGGCTCAAAACATGCTAAAAATCTATAATTTAGGTGTGCAAAGTCGATATGTGCATGCATCTTCTGTACCCGTATATATCTGAAACTTAGGCTCAAAACACACAAAAATTCGATATTTTTGCGTCCCAGAAGTGATCTGTACATGTATACTTACTGTTAGAATGTTTTTAATATATAGGCCCAAAACATGCTGAAAATCGATATTTTAGGAGCCCAAAGTCGATATGAGCATGCATCTTCTGTACCCGTTTATATCCAAAATTCACGCTCAAAACACCCGAAAATTCGATATTTTTGGGTCCCTGAAGCGATCTGTACATGCCTACTCCGTGTTAGAGTGTTTTCAAAATACAGGCCCAAAACATGCTCAAAATCGATATTTTAGGTTCCCAAAGTCAATATGTGTATGCATCTTCTATACCCGTTTATATCCTAAATTCAGGCTGAAAACACCCGAAAATTCGATATTTTTTTGTCCCAGAAACGTTCTGTACATGCCTACTCATTGCTAGAATACTTTCAAAATATAGGCCCAAAACATGCTAAAAATCGATATTTTGTGTGCCCAAGGACGATATCTGCATTCATCTACTGAACCCGTTTATATATCTAATTCAGGCTCAAAAACACCCGAAAACTCGATATTTTTGGGTCCCAGAAGAAATCTGTACATGCCTACTCCGTGTTAGAGTACTTTCAATATACAGGTTCAAAACATGCTCAAAATCGATATTTTAGGTGCAAAAAGTCGATATATGAAGGCATTTTCAGTACCCGTTTATATCTCAAATTTAGGCACAAAACACCCAAAAATTCAATATTTTTGGGTTCCAGAAGCGATCTGTACATGCCTACTCAGTGCTAGAAAGTTTTCAAAATATATGCTCAAAACATCCTCAAAATCGATATTTTAGGTGCAAAAAGTCGATATGTGCATAGATCTTTTGTACCCGTTTATATCCCAAATTCTGGCTTAAAACACCCGAAAATTCGATATTTTTGTGTCCCATAAGCGATCTGTACATGCCTACTCAGATACAAGCCCAAAATATGCTGAAAATCGATATTTTAGGTGCCCAAAGTCAATATGTGTATGCATCTTCTGCACCCGTTTATATCCCAAATTCAACCTCAAAACACACGAAAATGCGATATATTTGGGTCCCAGAAGCGATCTGTACATGCCTACTCAGTGCTTGAATATTTTCAAAATATAGGGCCAAAACATGCTGAAAATCGATATTTTAGGTGCAAAAAGTCAATATGCGCATGCATCTTCTGTATCCGTTTATATCTCAAATTCAGGTTTAAAACACCCGAAAATTCAATATTTTTGGGTCCCAGAAGCGATCTGTACATGCCTACTCCGTGTTTGAGTATTTTCATAATACAGGCCCAAAACAGGCTGAAAATCGATATTTTAGGTTCCCAAAGTCAATATTTGTATTCTTCTTCAGTACACGTTTATATCTCAAATTCAGGCTCAAAACACCCTAAAATTCGATATTTTTGGGTCCCAGAAACGATCTGTACATGCCTACTCAGTAACAGTATATTTTCAAAATACAAATCCAAAAACATGCTGAAAATCAATATTTTAAGTGCCCAAAGTCGATATGTGCATGCATCTTCTGTAGCCGTTTATATCTCAAATTTAGGCTCAAAACCCCTGAAATTTCAATATTTTTACGTCCCAGAAGCGATCTGTACATGCCTACTAGAAAATAGAATGTTTTCATAATATAGGCTCAAAGCATGCTAAAAATCGATATTTTAGGGGTCCAAAGTCGATATGTGCATGCATCTTCTGTTCCCGTTGATATCTCAAATTCAGGCTCAAAACACCCGAAAATTCGATATTTTTGGGTCCCAGAAGCGATCTGTTCATGCCTACTCCGTGTTAGAGTATTTTCAAAATACAGGCCCAAAACATGCTAAAATCGATATTTTAGGAGCCTAAAGTCAATATGTCTATGTATCTTCATTACCCGTTTATATCTCAAATTCAGGCTAAAAACACCCGAAAACTCGATATTTTTGGCTCCAAGAAGCGATCTGTACATGCCTAATCAGTAACAGAATATTTTCAAAATACAAGTCAAAAACATGCTAAAAAACGATATTTTAGGTGCCCAAAGTCGATATGTGCATGCATCTTCTGTACCCATTTCTATCCCATATTCGTGCTCAAAACACCCAAAAATACGATATTTTTGGGCCCCAGAAGCTATCTGTATATACCTTCTCCGTGTTAGACTATTTTCAATATACAGGCCCAAAACATGCTGGAAATCGATATTTTAGGTGCCCAAAGTCAATATGTGTGTGCATCTTCTGCACCCGTTTATATCCCAAATTCAACCTCAAAACACACGAAAATGCGATATATTTGGGTCCCAGAAGCGATCTGTACATGCCTACTCAGTGCTTGAATATTTTCAAAATATAGGGCCAAATCATGCTGAAAATCGATATTTTAGGTGTAAAAAGTCAATATGTGCATGCATCTTCGGTATCCGTTTATATCTCAAATTCAAGTTTAAAACACCCGAAAATTCGATATTTTTGGGTCCCAGAAGCGATCTGTACATGCCTACTCCGTGTTTGAGTATTTTCATAATACAGGCCCAAAACAGGCTAAAAATCGATATTTTAGGTTCCCAAAGTCAATATGTGTATGCTTCTTCTGTACCCATTTCTATCCCATATTCGTGCTCAAAACACCCAAAAATTCGATATTTTTGGGCCCCAGAAGCTATCTGTACATGCCTACTCCGTGTTAGAATATTTTCAAAATATAGGCCCAAAACATGCTAAATATCGATATTTTGGGTGCCAAAGTCGATATGTGCATGCATCTTCTGTAGCCGTTTATATCTCAAATTTAGGCTCAAAACCTCTGAAAATTCAATATTTTTACGTCCCAGAAGCGATCTGTACATGCCTACTAGAAAATAGAATATTTTCATAATATAGGCTCAAAGCATGCTAAAAATCGATATTTTAGGGGTCCAAAGTTGATATGTGCATGCATCTTCTGTACCCGTTTATATCTCAAATTCAGGCTCAAAACACCCGGAAATTCGATTATTTTGGGTCCCAGAAGCTATCTGTACATGCCTACTCCGTGTTAGAGTATTTTCATAATACAGGCCCAAAACATGCTAAAATCGATATTTTAGGTGCCCAAAGTCAATATGTGTATACACATATATGTATCTTAATTACTCGTTTATGTCTCAAATTCAGGCTCAAAACACCCGAAAATTCGATATTTTTGGCTCCAAGAAGCGATCTGTACATGCCTAATCAGTAACAGAATATTTTCAAAATACAAGTCCAAAACATGCTAAAAATCGATATTTTAGGTGCCCAAAGTCGATATGTGCATGCATCTTCTGTACCCATTTCTATCCCATATTCGTGCTCAAAACACCCAAAAATACGATATTTTTGGGCCCCAGAAGCTATCTGTATATACCTACTCCGTGTTAGAGTATTTTCAATATACAGGCCCAAAACATGCTGGAAACCGATATTTTAGGTGCCCAAAGTCAATATGTGTATGCATCTTCTGCACCCGTTTATATCCCAAATTCAACCTCAAAACACACGAAAATGCGATATATTTGGGTCCCAGAAGCGATCTGTACATGCCTACTCAGTGCTTGAATATTTTCAAAATATAGGGCCAAAACATGCTGGAAATCGATATTTTAGGTGCAAAAAGTCAATATGTGTATGCATCTTCTGTATCCGTTTATATCTCAAATTCAAGTTTAAAACACCCGAAAATTCGATAGTTTTGGGTCCCAGAAGCGATCTGTACTGCCTACTCCGTATTTGAGTATTTTCATAATACAGGCCCAAAACAGGCTGAAAATCGATATTTTAGGTTCCCAAAGTCAATATGTGTATGCTTCTTCAGTACACGTTTATATCTCAAATTCAGGCTCAAAACACCCGAAAATTCGATATTTTTGGGTCCCAGAAGCGATCTGTACATGCCTACTCAATGTTAGAATATTTTTAAAATACAGGCCCAGAACATGCTGAAAATCGATATTTTAGGTGCCCAAAGTCAATATGTGTATGCATCTTCAGTACCCGTTTATATCTCAAATTCAGGGTGAAAATACCCGAAAATTCGATATTTTTGGGTCCCAGGAGAGTTCTGTACATGCCTACTTAGTAACAGAATATTTTCAAAATACAAGTCAAAAACATGCTGAAAATCTATATTTTTAATGCCCAAAGTCGATATGTGCATGCATCTTCTGTACCCGTTTAAATCTCAAATTCAGGCTCAAAACACCCGAAAATTCGATATTTTTGGGTCCCAGAAGCGATCTGTACATGCTCACTCAATGTTAGGGTATTTTCAAAACACAGGCACAAAAACAAGTTGAAAATCGTTATATTAGGTGCCCAAAATCGATATGTGCATGCATCTTCTGTACCCGTTTATGTCCCAAATTCAGGCTCAAAACACCCGAAAACTCGATTTTTTTGGGTCCAAGAAGCGATCTGTACATGCCTACTCCGTGTTAGAGTATTTTCAAAATTTAGGCCCAAAACATGCTGAAAATCGATATTTTAGGTGTCCAAAGTCGATATGTGATTGCATCTTCAGTACCCGTTAATATCTCAAATTCAGGCTCAAAACACCCGAAAATTCGATATTTTTGGGTCCCAGGAGAGTTCTGTACATGGCTACTCTCTAATAGAATTATTTCAAAATACAGGCCCAAAACATGTTTAAAATCGATATTTTAGGTGCCCAAAGTTAATATGTGCATGTATCTTCTGTACCCGTTTATATCTCAAATTCAGGATCAAGACACCCGAAAATTCGATATTTATGGGTCCTATAAGCGATCTGTACATGCCTACTCAATGTTAGAATATTTTCAAAACACAGGCACAAAAACAAGTTGAAAATCGATATTTTAGGTGCCCAAAATCGATATGTGCATGCATCTTCTGTATCCGTTTATGTCCCAAATTCAGGCTTAAAACACCCTAAAAATCGATATTTTTGGGTCCCGGAAGCGATCTGTACATGCCTACTCAGAAAAAGAATGTTCTCAAAATATAAGCCCAAAACATGCTGAAAATCTATATTTTATGTGCCCAAAGTCGATATGTGCATGCATCTTCTGTACCCGTTTATATCTCAAATCCAGGCTCAAAACACCCGAAAATTCGATATTTTTGGGTCCCAGAAGCGATCTGTACATGCATACTCAATGTTAGAATATTTTTAAAATACAGGCCCAAAACATACTGAAAATCGATATTTTAGGTGCCCAAAGTCAATATGTGCATGCATCTTCTGTACCCGTTTATATATCAAATTCAGGCTCGAAACACCCGGAAATTCGATATTTTTGGGTCCCAGAAGCTATCTGTACACGCCTACTCAGTGTTTGAATATTTTTATAATACACGCCAAAAACATTCTGAAAATCAATATTTTAGGTTCCCAAAGTTAATATGTGCATTCATTTTCTGAACCCATTTCTATCCCATATTCGTGCTCAAAACATCCAAAATAATCGATATTTTTGGGCCCCAGAAGCTATCTGTACATGCCTACTCCGTGTTAGAGTATTTTCAAGATACAGGCCCAAAACATGCTGAAAATCGATATTTTAGGTGCCCAAAGTCAATATGTGTATGCATCTTCTGTACCAGTTTATGTCCCAAATTCAGGCTCAAAACACCCGAAAACTCGATATTTTTGGGTCCAAGAAGCGATCTGTACATGCCTACTCCGTGTTAGAGTATTTTCAAAATTTAGGCCCAAAACATGCGAAAAATCGATATTTTAGGTGTCCAAAGTCGATATGTGAATGCATCTTCAGTACCCGTTAATATCTCAAATTCAGGCTCAAAACACCCGAAAATTCGATATTTTTGGGTCCCAGGAGAGTTCTGTACATGCCTACTCTCTAATAGAATTATTTCAAAATACAGGCCCAAAACATGTTTAAAATCGATATTTTAGGAGCCCAAAGTTAATATGTGCATGTATCTTCTGTACCCGTTTATATCTCAAATTCAGGATCAAAACACCCGAAAATTCGATATTTATGGGTCCCATAAGCGATCTGTACATGCTTACTCAATGTTAGAATATTTTCAAAACACAGGCACAAAAACAAGTTGAAAATCGATATTTTAGTTGCCCAAAATCGATATGTGCATGCATCTTCTGTATCCGTTTATGTCCCAAATTCAGGCTTAAAACACCCTAAAATTCGATATTTTTGGGTCCCGAAAGCGATCTGTACATGCCTACTCAGAAAAAGAATGTTCTCAAAATATAAGCCCAAAACATGCTGAAAATCTATATTTTATGTGCCCAAAGTCGATATGTGCATGCATCTTCTGTACCCGTTTATATCTCAAATCCAGGCTCAAAACACCCGAAAATTCGATATTTTTGGGTCCCAGAAGCGATCTGTACATGCATACTCAATGTTAGAATATTTTTAAAATACAGGCCCAAAACATACTGAAAATCGATATTTTAGGTGCCCAAAGTCAATATGTGCATGCATCTTCTGTACCCGTTTATATATCAAATTCAGGCTCGAAACACCCGGAAATTCGATATTTTTGGGTCCCAGAAGCTATCTGTACAC
Source organism: Petrolisthes cinctipes (assembly GCA_033782935.1). Classification (NCBI taxonomy): domain Eukaryota; kingdom Metazoa; phylum Arthropoda; class Malacostraca; order Decapoda; family Porcellanidae; genus Petrolisthes; species Petrolisthes cinctipes. Next base: position 476,459 of record JAWQEG010000781.1, on the reverse strand, counting down.
GCCTACTCAGTGTTTGAATATTTTTATAATACACGCCAAAAACATTCTGAAAATCAATATTTTAGGTTCCCAAAGTTAATATGTGCATTCATTTTCTGAACCCATTTCTATCCCATATTCGTGCTCAAAACATCCAAAATAATCGATATTTTTGGGCCCCAGAAGCTATCTGTACATGCCAACTCCGTGTTAGAGTATTTTCAAGATACAGGCCCAAAACATGCTGAAAATCGATATTTTAGGTGCCCAAAGTCAATATGTGTATGCATCTTCTGTACCAGTTTATGTCCCAAATTCAGGCTCAAAACACCCGAAAACTCGATATTTTTGGGTCCAAGAAGCGATCTGTACATGCCTACTCAGAAAAAGAATGTTCTCAAAATATAAGCCCAAAACATGCTGAAAATCTATATTTTATGTGCCCAAAGTCGATATGTGCATGCATCTTCTGTACCCGTTTATATCTCAAATCCAGGCTCAAAACACCCGAAAATTCGATATTTTTGGGTCCCAGAAGCGATCTGTACATGCATACTCAATGTTAGAATATTTTTAAAATACAGGCCCAAAACATACTGAAAATCGATATTTTAAGTGCCCAAAGTCAATATGTGTATGCATCTTCAGTACCCGTTTATATCTCAAATTCAGGGTGAAAATACCCGAAAATTCGATATTTTTGGGTCCCAGGAGAGTTCTGTACATGCCTACTTAGTAACAGAATATTTTCAAAATACAAGTCAAAAACATGCTGAAAATCTATATTTTTAATACCCAAAGTCGATATGTGCATGCATCTTCTGTACCCGTTTAAATCTCAAATTCAGGCTCAAAACACCCGAAAATTCGATATTTTTGGGTCCCAGAAGCGATCTGTACATGCCCACTCAATGTTAGGGTATTTTCAAAACACAGGCACAAAAACAAGTTGAAAATCGTTATATTAGGTGCCCAAAATCGATATGTGCATGCATCTTCTGTACCCGTTTATGTCCCAAATTCAGGCTCAAAACACCCGAAAACTCGATTTTTTTGGGTCCAAGAAGCGATCTGTACATGCCTACTCCGTGTTAGAGTATTTTCAAAATTTAGGCCCAAAACATGCTGAAAATCGATATTTTAGGTGTCCAAAGTCGATATGTGATTGCATCTTCAGTACCCGTTAATATCTCAAATTCAGGCTCAAAACACCCGAAAATTCGATATTTTTGGGTCCCAGGAGAGTTCTGTACATGGCTACTCTCTAATAGAATTATTTCAAAATACAGGCTCAAAACATGTTTAAAATCGATATTTTAGGTGCCCAAAGTTAATATGTGCATGTATCTTCTGTACCCGTTTATATCTCAAATTCAGGATCAAGACACCCGAAAATTCGATATTTATGGGTCCTATAAGCGATCTGTACATGCCTACTCAATGTTAGAATATTTTCAAAACACAGGCACAAAAACAAGTTGAAAATCGATATTTTAGGTGCCCAAAATCGATATGTGCATGCATCTTCTGTATCCGTTTATGTCCCAAATTCAGGCTTAAAACACCCTAAAAATCGATATTTTTGGGTCCCGGAAGCGATCTGTACATGCCTACTCAGAAAAAGAATGTTCTCAAAATATAAGCCCAAAACATGCTGAAAATCTATATTTTATGTGCCCAAAGTCGATATGTGCATGCATCTTCTGTACCCGTTTATATATCAAATTCAGGCTCGAAACACCCGGAAATTCGATATTTTTGGGTCCCAGAAGCTATCTGTACACGCCTACTCAGTGTTAGAATATTTTTATAATACACGCCAAAAACATTCTGAAAATCAATATTTTAGGTTCCCAAAGTTAATATGTGCATTCATTTTCTGAACCCATTTCTATCCCATATTCTTGCTCAAAACATCCAAAATAATCGATATTTTTGGGCCCCAGAAGCGATTTGTACATGCCTACTCAGTAATAGAATATATTTAAGATTCAGGCCGAAAACATGCTGAAAATCGATATTTTAGGTGCCCAAAATCGATATGTGCATGCATCTTCTGTACCCGTTTATGTCCCAAATTCAGGCTCAAAACACATTAAAATTAGATATTTTTGCGTCCAAAAAGCGATCTGTACATGCCTACTCAGTGCTAGAATATTTTCAAAATATAGGCCCAAAACATGCTAAATATTGATATTTTGGGTGCACAAAGTCTATATATGCATGCATATTTTGTAGCCGTTTATATCTCAAATTCAGGCTCAAAACACCCAAAAACTTGATATTTTTGGGTCCCAGAAGCGATCTGTACATGCCTACTCAATGTTAGAATATTTTCAAAACACAGGCACAAAAACAAGTTGAAAATGGATATTTTATGTGCCCAAAATTGAATTGTGCATGGATCTTCTGAACCCGTTTATGTCCCAAATTCAGGCTTAAAACACCCGAAAATTAGATATTTTTTGGGACCCAGAAGCGATCTGTACATGCCTACTCAATGTTAGAATATTTTCAAAATACAGGCACAAAAACAAGTTGAATATCGATGTTTTAGGTGCCCAAAATCGATATGTGCATGCATCTTCAGTACCCGTTTATATCTCAAATTCAGGCTTAAAACACCTGAAAATTCGACATTTTTGGTTTCCGGAAGCGATCTGTATATGCCTACTCCGTGTAAGAGTATTTTAAAAATACAGGCCTAAAACATGCTGAAAATTGATATTTCAGGTGCCCAAAGTCGATATGTGCATTCATCTTCAGTACCCGTTTATATCTCAAATTCAGGCTCAAAATACCTGAAAATTCGATATTTTTGGGTCCAAGAAGCGATCTGTACATGCCTACTCCGTGTTAGAGTATTTTCAAACTTAGGCCCAAAACATGCTGAAAATCGATATTTTAGGTGTCCAAAGTCGATATGTGAATGCATCTTCAGTACCCGTTAATATCTCAAATTCAGGCTCAAAACTCCCGAAAATTCGATATTTTTGGATCCCAGGAGAGTTCTGTACATGCCTACTCACTAATAGAATTATTTCAAAATACAGGCCCAAAACATGTTTAAAATCGATATTTTAGGTGACCAAAGTTGATATGTGCATGTATCTTCTGTACCCGTTTATATCTCAAATTCAGGATCAAAACACCCGAAAATTCGATATTTATGGGTCCCATAAGCGATCTGTACATGCCTACTCAATGTTAGAATATTTTCAAAACACAGGCAAAAAAACAAGTTGAAAATCGATATTTTAGGTGCCCAAAATCGATATGTGCATGCATCTTCTGTATCCGTTTATGTCCCAAATTTAGGCTTAAAACACCCTAAAATTCGATATTTTTGGGTCCCGGAAGCGATCTGTACATGCCTACTCAGAAAAAGAATGTTCTCAAAATATAAGCCCAAAACATGCTGAAAATCTATATTTTATGTGCCCAAAGTCGATATGTGCATGCATCTTCTGTACCCGTTTATATCTCAAATTCAGGCTCAAAACACCCGGAAATTCGATATTTTTGGGTCCCAGAAGCTATCTGTACACGCCTACTCAGTGTTAGAATATTTTCATAATACACGCCAAAAACATTCTGGAAATCAATATTTTAGGGTCCCAAAGTTAATATGTGCATGCATTTTCTGTACCCATTTCTATCCCATATTCGTGCTCAAAACATCCAAAAAATCGATATTTTTGGGCCCCAGAAGCTATCTGTACATGCCTACTCCGTGTTAGAGTATTTTCAAGATACAGGCCCAAAACCTGCTGAAAATCGATATTTTAGGTGCCGAAAGTCAATATGTGTATGCATCATCTGTACCCGTTTATATCTCAAATTCAGGCTCAAAACACCCGAAAATTCGATATGTTTTGGTCCAAGAAGCGATCGTTACATGCATTCTCAGTGCTAAAATATTTTCAGAATATAAGCTCAAAACATGCTAAAAATCGATATTTTAGGTGCCCAAAGTCAATATGTGTATGCATCTTCTGTACCCATTTACATCCCAAATTCATGCTTAAAACACCCGAAAATTCGATATTTTTGGGTCCCATAAGCGACCTGTACATGCCTAATCAATGTTAGAATATTTTCAAAATATAGGCCCAAAACATGCTAAAAATCGATATTTTAGGTGTCCAAAGTCGATATGTGTATGCATCTTCAGTAAAGTTAAAGTTAAAGTTGCAGGGTTTCAGTTCTGGCACTATCTCTGATGAGATACTCTCCCGAACGTCAGCCAGGCAAGCCCAACTCCCCACCATGGTGCCCAGCCATGGCAGTAACCCCCCAGTAAACAGTTTTAAACTCTCGGACCTGGGCGAGGCTCGATCTGCCGACCTCACGGATGCGTGGCCAACGCGTTACCACTGTACTAGCCAGGGGCTATGTCTCAAATTCAGGCTCAAAACAACCGAAAAATTCGATATTTTTATGTCCCAGAAGCAATCTGTACATGCCTACTCCTTCCTAGAATGTTTTCAAGATACAGACTCAACATGCTCAAAATCGATATTTTAGGTGCAAAAAGTCGATATGTGCATGCATCTTCAGTACCCGTTTATATCTCAAATTCAGGCTTAAAACACCCGAAAATTCGATATTTTTGGGTCCCAGAAGCGATCTGTACATGCCTACTCAGTGCAAACATTTTTTCAATATATAGGCCCAAAACATGCTGAAAATCGATATTTTAGGTGCCCAAAGTCGATATGTGCATGCATCTTCCATACCCGTTTATATCTCAAATTCAGGCTCAAAACACCCGAATATTTTATTTTATTTTTGCCCAGAAACGATCTGTACATGCCTACTCAGTGACATAATATTTTCAAAATACAGACCCAAAACATGCTGAAAATTGATATTTCAGGTGCCCAAAGTCGATATGTGCATGCATCTTCAGTACCCGTTTATATCTCAAATTCAGGCTCAAAACACCTGAAAATTCGATATTTTTGCGTCCCAGAAGCGATCTGTACATGCATATTCAGTAATGGAATGTTTTCAAAATATAGGCTCAAAGCATGCTAACAATCGATATTTTAGGTGTCCAAAGTTGATATTTGCATTCATCTTCTGTACCCGTTGATATCTCAAATTCAATCTCAAAACACCCGAAAATTCGATATTTTTGGGTCCCAGAAGCGATCTTTTCATGCCTACTCCGTGTTAGAGTATTTTCATAATGCAGGTCCAAAATATGCTGAAAATCGATATTTTAGGTGCCCAAAGTCAATATGTGCATGCATCTTCTGTACCCGTTTATATCTCAAATTCAGGTTCAAAACACCCGAAAAATCGATATTTTTTGGGTCCCAGAAGCGATCTGTACATGCCTATTCCGTGTTAGAGTTTTTTCAAAATAAAGGCCAAAAACATGCTGAAAATCGATATATTAGGTGCCCAAAGTCGATATGTGCATGCATTTTCTGTAACCTTTTATATTTAAATTCAGGATCAAAATTCCCGAAAATTCGATTTTTTGTGTTCCAGAAGCGATCTCTCCATGCCTACTCAATGCTAGAATATTTTCAAATTTTAGGCGGAAAACATACTGAAAATCGATATTTTAGGTGTCCAAAGTCGATATGTGCATGCATCTTCAGTACCCGTTTATATCTCAAATTCAGGCTCAAAACACCCGAATATTCGATTTTATTTTGGCCCAGAAGTGATCTGTACATGCCTAGTCAGTGCTAAAATATTTTCAAAATATAAGCCCAAAACATGCTGAAAATCGATATATTAGGTGCCCAAAGTCGATATGTGCATGCATTTTCTGTACCTGTTTATATCTTAAATTCAGGCTCAAAACACCCGAATATTCGATTTTATTGGCGTCCAGAAGCGATCTGTACATGCCTACTCAGTGACAGAAAATTTTCAAATAACACACCCAAAACATGCTGAAAATCGATATTCTAGGAGCCCAAAGTCGATATGTGTATGTATCTTCAGTACCCGTTTATATCTCAAATTCAGGCTCAAAACACCCGAAAATTCGATATTTTTGGGTCCCAGAAGCGATCTGTACATACCTACTCAGTGCTTGAATATTTTCAAAATATAGGCCCAAAACATGCTGAAAATCGATATTTTAGGTGCCCAAAGTCGATATGTGCATGCATCTTCAGTACCCGTTTATATCTCAAATTCTGGCTCAAAACACCCGAAAATTCGATATTTTTGGCTCCCAGAAGCGATCTGTACATGCCTACTCCGTGTTAGAGTATTTTCAAATTACACGCCTAATAATGCTGAAAATCGATATTTTAGGTGCCAAAAGCAATATGTGTATGCATCTTCTCTACCCGTTTATATCTCAAATTCAGGCTCAAAACACCCGAAAACTCGATATTTTTGGGTCCAATAAGCGATCTGTACATGCCTACTCAGTGAAAGAATATTTTCAAATTACAGACTAAAAACATGCTTAAAATCGTTATTTTAGGTACCCAAAGTCGATATGTGCATGCATCATCAGTACACGTTTTATCTCAAATTCAGGCTCAAAACATCCAAAAAACCCCGATATTTTTGGGTCCAAGAAGCGATTTGTACATGCCTACTCAGTAATAGAATATTTTTAAGATTCAGGCCGAAAACATGCTGAAAATCGATATTTTAGGTGCCCAAAATCGATATGTGCATGCATCTTCTGTACCCGTTTATGTCCCAAATTCAGGCTCAAAACACCCTAAAATTCGATATTTTTGGGTCCAAAAAGCGATCTGTACACGCCTACTCAGTGCTAGAATATTTTCAAAATATAGGCCCAAAACATGCTAAATATTGATATTTTGGGTGCACAAAGTCTATATATGCATGCATCTTTTGTAGCCGTTTATATCTCAAATTCAGGCTCAAAACACCCAAAAACTTGATATTTTTGGGTCCCAGAAGCGATCTGTACATGCCTACTCAATGTTAGAATATTTTCAAAACACAGGCACAAAAACAAGTTGAAAATGGATATTTTATGTGCCCAAAATTGAATTGTGCATGGATCTTCTGTACCCGTTTATGTCCCAAATTCAGGCTTAAAACACCCGAAAATTAGATATTTTTGGGACCCAGAAGCGATCTGTACATGCCTACTCAATGTTAGAATATTTTCAAAATACAGGCACAAAAACAAATTGAATATCGATGTTTTAGGTGCCCAAAATCGATATGTGCATGCATCTTCAGTACCCGTTTATATCTCAAATTCAGGCTTAAAACACCTGAAAATTCGACATTTTTGGTTTCCGGAAGCGATCTGTACATGCCTACTCCGTGTTAGAGTATTTTCAAAATACAGGCCTAAAACATGCTGAAAATTGATATTTCAGGTGCCCAAAATCGATATGTGCATGCATCTTCAGTACCCGTTTATATCTCAAATTCAGGCTCAAAACACCTGAAAATTCGATATTTTTGGGTTCCAGAAGCGATCTGTACATGCCTACTCCGTGTTAGAATATTTTTATAATACAGGACCAAAACATGCTGAAAATCGATATTTTAGGTGCCCAAAGTCAATATATGTATGTATCTTCAGTACCCGTTTATATCTCAAATTCAGGATCAAAACAACCAAAAATTCAATATTTTTGGATCCCAGAAGCGATCTGTACATGCCTACTCAGTGACAGAATATTTTCAAATTACAGACTAAAAACATACTGAAAATCGATATTTTAGGTACCCAAAGTCGATATGTGCATGCATCATCAGTACACGTTTATATATCAAATTCAGGCTCAAAACATCCCAAAAAAAACGATATTTTTGGGTCCAAGAAGCGATTTGTACATGCCTACTCAGTAATAGAATATTTTTAAGATTCAGGCCGAAAACATGCTGAAAATCGATATTTTAGGTGCCCAAAATCGATATGTGCATGAATCTTCTGTACCCGTTTATGTCCCAAATTCAGGCTCAAAACACCCTAAAATTCGATATTTTTGGTCCAAAAAGCGATCTGTACACGCCTACTCAGTGCTAGAATATTTTCAAAATATAGGCCCAAAACATGCTAAATATTGATATTTTGGGTGCACAAAGTCTATATATGCATGCATCTTTTGTAGCCGTTTATATCTCAAATTCAGGCTCAAAACACCCAAAAACTTGATATTTTTGGGTCCCAGAAGCGATCTGTACATGCCTACTCAATGTTAGAATATTTTCAAGACACAGGCGCAAAAACAAGTTGAAAATGGATATTTTATGTGCCCAAAATGGAATTGTGCATGGATCTTCTGTACCCGTTTATGTCCCAAATTCAGGCTTAAAACACTCGAAAATTAGATATTTTTGGGACCCAGAAGCGATCTGTACATGCCTACTCAATGTTAGAATATTTTCAAAATACAGGCACAAAAACAAATTGAATATCGATGTTTTAGGTGCCCAAAATCGATATGTGCATGCATCTTCAGTACCCGTTTATATCTGAAATTCAGGCTTAAAACACCTGAAAATTCGACATTTTTGGTTTCCGGAAGCGATCTGTACATGCCTACTCCGTGTAAGAGTATTTTCAAAATACAGGCCTAAAACATGCTGAAAATTAATATTTCAGGTGCTCAAAGTCGATATGTGCATGCATCTTCAGTACCCGTTTATATCTCAAATTCAGGCTCAAAACACCTGAAAATTCGATATTTTTGGGTCCCAGAAGCGATCTGTACATGCCTACTCCGTGTTAGAATATTTTTATAATACAGGCCCAAAACATGCTGAAAATCAATATTTTTGGTGCCCAAAGTCAATATATGTATGTATCTTCAGTACCCGTTTATATCTTAAATTCAGGATCAAAACACCCAAAAATTCGATATTTTTGGATCCCAGAAGCGATCTGTACATGCCTACTAAGTAACAGAATATTTTCAAAATACAAGTCAAAATATGCTGAAAAACGATATTTTAGGTGCCCAAAGTCGATATGTGCATGCATCTTCTGTACCCGTTTATATCTCAAGTTCAGGCTCAAAACACCCGAAAATTCCAATTTTTTGGGTCCCAGAACCGATCTGTACATGCCTACTCAATGTTAGAATACTTTCAAAACACAGGCACAAAAACAAGTTGAAAATCAATATTTTAGGTGTCCAAAATCGATATGTGCATGCATCTTCTGTACCCGTTTATATCCCAAATTCAGGCTCAAAACACCCTAAAATTCGATATTTTTGGGTCCCAAAAGCGATCTGTACACGCCTACTCAGTGCTAGAATATTTTCAAAATATAGGCCCAAAACATGCTAAATATTGATATTTTGGGTGCACAAAGTCTATATATGCATGCATCTTTTGTAGCCGTTTATATCTCAAATTCAGGCTCAAAACACCCAAAAACTTGATATTTTTGGGTCCCAGAAGCGATCTGTACATGCCTACTCAATGTTAGAATATTTTAAAAACACAGGCACAAAAACAAGTTGAAAATCGATATTTTAGGTGTCCAAAGTCGATATGTGCATCCATCTTCAGTACCCGTTTATATCTCAAATTCAGGCTCAAAACACCCGAATATTCGATTTTATTAGCGTCCAGAAGCGATCATTACATGCCTACTCAGTGACAGAACATTTTCAATAGACAGACCCAAAACATGCTGAAAATCGATATTTTAGGTGCCCAAAGTCAAAATGTGTGTGTATCTTCAGTACCCGTTTATATCTCAAACTCAGGCTCAAAACACCCGAAAATACGATATTTTTGGGTCCCAGAATCGATCTGTATATACCTACTCAGTGCTTGAATATTTTCAAAATATAGGCCCAAAACATGCTGAAAATCGATATTTTAGGTGCCCAAAGTCGATATGTGCATGCATCTTCTGTACCCGTTTATATCTCAAATTCAGGCTCAAAACACCGTAAAATTCGATAATTTTGGGTCCCAGAAGCGATGTGTACATGCCTACTCAATGTTAGAATATTTTCAAAACACAGGCACAAAAACAAGTTGAAAATCGATATTTTAGGTGCCCAAAATCGATATGTGCATGCATCTTCAGTACCCGTTTATATCTCAAATTCTGGCTCCAAACACCCGAAAATTCGATATTTTTGGTTCCCAGAAGCGATCTGTACATGCCTACTCCGTGTTAGAGTATTTTCAAAATACAGGCCTAAAACATGCTGAAAATCGATATTTTAGGTGCCCAAAATCAATATGTGTATGCATCTTCTGTACCCGTGTATATCTCAAATTCAGGCTGAAAACACCCGAAAATTCAAATTTTTTGGTTCCCAGAAGCGATCTGTACATGCCTACTCCGTTTTAGAGTATTTTCAAAATACAGACCCAAAACATGCTGAAAATCGATATTTTAGGTGCCAAAAGCTATATGTGTATGCATCTTCTCTACCCGTTTATATCACAAATTCAGGCTCAAAACACCCGAAAACTCGATATTTTTGGTTTCCGGAAGAGATCTGTACATGCCTATTCAGTGACAGAATATTTTCAAAATTACAGACCAAAAACATGCTGAAAATCGATATTTTAGGTGCCCAAAGTCGATATGTGCATGCATCTTCAGTACACGTTTATATCTCAAATTCAGGCTCAAAACATCCAAAAAATCGATATTTTTGGGTCCAAGAAGCGATTTGTACATGCCTACTCAGTAATTGAATATTTTTAAGATTCAGGCCTAAAACATGCTGAAAATCGATATTTTAGGTTCCCAAAATCGATATGTGCATGCATCTTCTGTACCCGTTTATGTCCCAAATTCAGGCTCAAAACACCCTAAAATTCGATATTTTTGGGTCGAGAAAGCGATCTGTACATGCCTAATCAGTGCTTGAATATTTTCAAAATATAGGCCCAAAACATGCTGAAAATCGATATTTTAGGTGCCCAAAGTCGATATGTGCATGCATCTTCTGTACCCGTTTATATCTCAAATTCAGGCTCAAAACACCGTAAAATTCGATAATTTTGGGTCCCAGAAGCGATGTGTACATGCCTACTCAATGTTAGAATATTTTCAAAACACAGGCACAAAAACAAGTTGAAAATCGATATTTTAGGTGCCCAAAATCGATATGTGCATGCATCTTCAGTACCCGTTTATATCTCAAATTCTGGCTCCAAACACCCGAAAATTCGATATTTTTGGTTCCCAGAAGCGATCTGTACATGCCTACTCCGTGTTAGAGTATTTTCAAAATACAGGCCTAAAACATGCTGAAAATCGATATTTTAGGTGCCCAAAATCAATATGTGTATGCATCTTCTGTACCCGTGTATATCTCAAATTCAGGCTGAAAACACCCGAAAATTCAAATTTTTTGGTTCCCAGAAGCGATCTGTACATGCCTACTCCGTTTTAGAGTATTTTCAAAATACAGACCCAAAACATGCTGAAAATCGATATTTTAGGTGCCAAAAGCTATATGTGTATGCATCTTCTCTACCCGTTTATATCACAAATTCAGGCTCAAAACACCCGAAAACTCGATATTTTTGGTTTCCGGAAGAGATCTGTACATGCCTATTCAGTGACAGAATATTTTCAAAATTACAGACCAAAAACATGCTGAAAATCGATATTTTAGGTGCCCAAAGTCGATATGTGCATGCATCTTCAGTACACGTTTATATCTCAAATTCAGGCTCAAAACATCCAAAAAATCGATATTTTTGGGTCCAAGAAGCGATTTGTACATGCCTACTCAGTAATTGAATATTTTTAAGATTCAGGCCTAAAACATGCTGAAAATCGATATTTTAGGTTCCCAAAATCGATATGTGCATGCATCTTCTGTACCCGTTTATGTCCCAAATTCAGTCTCAAAACACCCTAAAATTCGATATTTTTGGGTCGAGAAAGCGATCTGTACATGCCTACTCAGTGCTAGAATATTTTCAAAATATAGGCCCAAAATATGCTAGATATGGATATTTTTGGTGCACAAAGTCTATATAGGCATGCATCTTTTGTAGCCGTTTATATCTCAAATTCAGGCTCAAAACACCCAAAAATTCGATATTTTTGGGTCCCAGAAGCGATCTGTACATGCCTACTTAATGTTAAAATATTTTCAAAATACAGGCAGAAAAACAAGTTAAAATCGATATTTTAGGTGCCCAAGTCAATTTGTGCTTGCATTGTCTGTACCCATTTACATCCCAAATTCAGGCTTAAAACACCCAAAAAATCGATGTTTTTGGGTCCCAGAAGCGATATGTACATGCCTACTCCGTGTTAGAGTATTTTCATAATACAGGCCCAAAACATGCTGAAAATCGATATTTTAGGTGCCCAAAGTCAATATGTGTATGCATCTTCAGTACCCGTTTATATCTCAAATTCAGGCTCAAAACACCCGAAAATTCGATATTTTTGGGTCCCAGATGCGATCTGTACATGCCTACTCAATGTTAGAATATTTTCAAAACACAGGCACAGAAACAAGTTGAAAATAGATATTTTATGTGCCCAAAATTGATATGTGCATGGATCTTCTGTACCCGTTTATGTCCCAAATTCAGGCTTAAAACACCCGAAAATTAGATATTTTTGGGACCCAGAAGCGATCTGTACATGCCTACTCAATGTTAGAATATTTTCAAAATACAGGCACAAAAACAAGTTGAATATCGATGTTTTAGGTGCCCAAAATCGATATGTGCATGCATCTTCAGTACCCGTTTATATCTCAAATTCTGGCTCAAAACACCCGAAAATTCGATATTTTTGGGTCCCAAAAGGGATATGTACTTGCCTATTCCGTGTTAAAGTATTTTCAAAATACAGGCCCAAAAAATGCTGAAAATCGATATTTTAGGTGCCCAAAGACAATATGTGAATGCATCTTCAGTACCCGTTTATATCTCAAATTCAGGCTTAAAACACCTGAAAATTCGATATATTTTGTTTCCGGAAACGATCTGTACATGCCTACTCCGTGTTAGAGTGTTATCAAAATACAGGCCTAAAACATGCTGAAAATTGATATTTCATGGGCCCAAAGTCGATATGTGCATGCATCTTCAGTACCCGTTTATATCTCAAATTCAGGATCAAAACACCCAAAAATTCAATATTTTTGGGTCCCTGAAGCGATCTGTACGTGCCTACTCAGTAACAGAATATTTTTAAAATACAAGTCAAAATATGCGGAAAAACGATATTTTAGGTGCCCGAAGTCGATATGTGCATGCATCTTCTGTACACGTTTATATCTCAAATTCAGGCTCAAAACACCCGAAAATTCCATTTTTTTGGGTCCCAGAAGCGATCTGTACATGCCTACTCAATGTTAGAATACTTTCAAAACACAGGCAGAAAAACAAGTTTAAAATCAATATTTTAGATGTCCAAAATCTATATGTGCATTCATCTTCTGTACCCGTTTATATCTCAAATTCAGTCTCAAAACACCCGAAAATTCCATTTTTTGGGGTCCCAGAAGCGATCTATACATGCCTACTCAGTAATAGGATATTTTCAAGATTCAGGCCGAAAACATGCTGAAAATCGATATTTTAGGTGCCCAAAGTCGATATGTGCATGCATCTTCTGTACCCGTTTATATCTCAAATTCAGGCTTAAAACACCCGAAAATTCGATATTTTTGGGTCCCGGAAGCGATGTGTACATGCCTACTCAATGTTAGAATATTTTCAAAACACAGGCACAACAACAAGTTGGAAATCGATATTTTTGGTGACCAAAATCGATTTGTGCATGAATCTTCAGTACCCGTTTATATCTCAAATTCTGGCTCAAAACACCCGAAAATTCGATATTTTTGGGTCTTAGATGGTATCTGTACATGCCTACTCCGTGTTAAAGTATTTTCAAAATACAGGCCCAAAACATGTTGAAAATCGATATTTTAGGTACCCAAAGTCAATATGTGAATGCATCTTCTGTACCCGTTTATATCTCAAATTCAGGCTTAAAACACCCGAAAATTCGATATTTTTGGTTCCCAGAAGTGATCTGTACATGCCTACTCCGTGTTAGAGTATTTTCAAAATACAGGCCTAAAACATTATGAATTTCGGTATTGTAGGTGCCCAAAATCAATATGTGTATGCATCTTCTGTACCTGTGTATATTTAAAATTCAGGCTCAAAATACCCGAAAAATTCGATATTTTTGGGTCCCTGAGGCAATCTGTACATGCCTACTCCGTGTTAGAGTATTTTCAAAATACAGGCCCAAAACTTGCTGAAAATCGATATTTCAGGTGCCCAAAGTCGATATGTGCATGCATCTTCAGTACTCGTTTATATCTCAAATTCAGGCTTAAAACACCCGAAAATTCGATATTTTTGGGTCCCAGAAGCGATCTGTACATGCCTACTCAGTGCTAGAATGTTTTCAAAATATAGGCCCAAAAACATGCAGAAAATTGATATTTTAGGTGCCCAAAGTCAATATGTGTATGCATCTTCTGTATCCGTGTATATCTCAAATTCAGGCTTAAAACACCCGAAAAATTCAATATTTTTGGGTCTCAGAGGCAATCTGTACATGCCTACTCCGTGTTAGAGTATTTTCAAAATACAGGCCCAAAACATGCTGAAAATTGATATTTCAGGTGCCCGAAGTCGATATGTGCATGCATCTTCAGTACACGTTTATATCTCAAATTCAGGCTCAAAACACCCAAAAATTCGATATTTTTGTGTCCGAGAAGCGATCTGTACATGCCTACTCAATGTTAGAATACTTTCAAAACACAGGCAGAAAAACAAGTTGAAAATAAATATTTTAGATGTCCAAAATCGATATGTGCATGCATCTTCTGTATCCGTTTATATCTCAAATTCAGGCTCAAAACACCCGAAAATTCCATTTTTTCTGGTCCCAGAAGCGATTTGTACATGCCTACTCAGTAATAGGATATTTTCAAGATTCAGGCCGAAAACATGCTGAAAATCGATATTTTAGGTGCCCAAAGTCGATAAGTGCATGCGTCTTCTGTACCCGTTTATATCCCAAATTCAGGCTCAAAACACACGAAAATTCGACATTTTTGGGTCCAAAAACCAATCTGTACAAGCCTACGCAGTTCTTGAATATTTTCAAAATATAGGCCCAAAACATGATGAAAATCGATATTTTAGGTGCCTAAAATCGATATGTGCATGCATCTTCTGTACCCGTTTATATCTCAAAATCAGGCTTAAAACACCCGAAAATTCGATATTTTTGGGTCCCGGAAGCGATGTGTACATGCCTACTCAATGTTAGAATATTTTCAAAACACAGGCACAACAACAAGTTGAAAATCGATATTTTTGGTGACCAAAATCGATATGTGCATGAATCTTCAGTACCCGTTTATATCTCAAATTCTGGCTCAAAACACCCGAAAATTCGATATTTTTGGGTCTTAGAAGGGATCTGTACATGCCTACTCCGTGTTAAAGTATTTTCAAAATACAGGCCCAAAACATGTTGAAAATCGATATTTTAGGTCCCCAAAGTCAATAAGTGAATGCATCTTCTGTACCCGTTTATATCTCAAATTCAGGCTTAAAACACCCGAAAATTCGATATTTTTGGTTCCCAGAAGCGATGTGTACATGCCTACTCAATGTTAGAATATTTTCAAAACACAGGCACAACAACAAGTTGAAAATCGATATTTTTGTTGCCCAAAATCGATATGTGCATGCATCTTCAGTACCCGTTTATATCTCAAATTCTGGCTCAAAACACCCGAAAAATCGATATTTTTGGGTCTTAGAAGGGATCTGTACATGCCTACTCCGTGGTAAAGTATTTTCAAAATACAGGCCCAAAACATGTTGAAAATCGATATTTTAGGTACCCAAAGTCAATATGTGAATGCATCTTCTGTACCCGTTTAAATCTCAAATTCAGGCTTAAAACACCCGAAAATTCGATATTTTTGGTTCCCAGAAGCGATCTGTACATGCCTACTCCGTGTTAGAGTATTTTCAAAACACAGGCCTAAAACATGCTGAATTTCGGTATTTTAGGTGCCCAAAGTCAATATGTGTATGCATCTTCTGTACCTGTGTATATTTAAAATTCAGGCTCAAAATACCCGAAAAGTTCGATATTTTTGGGTCCCTGAGGCAATCTGTACATGCCTACTCCGTGTTAGAGTATTTTCAAAATACAGGCCCAAAACATGCTGAAAATCGATATTTCAGGTGCCCAAAGTCGATATGTGCATGCATCTTCAGTACCCGTTTATATCTCAAATTCAGGCTCAAAACACCCGAAAATTCGATATTTTTGGGTCCCAGAAGCGATCTTTACATGCCTAATCATTGCTAGAATTTTCTCAAAATACAGACCCAAACATGCTGAAAATCGATATTTTAGGTGCCCAAAGTCAATATGTGCATGCATCTTCAGTACTCGTTTATATCTCAAATTCAGGCTTAAAACACCCGAAAATTCGATATTTTTGGGTCCCAGAAGCGATCTGTACATGCCTACTCAGTGCTAGAATGTTTTCAAAATATAGGCCCAAAAACATGCAGAAAATCGATATTTTAGGTGCCCAAAGTCAATATGTGTATGCATCTTCTGTATCCGTGTATATCTCAAATTCAGGCTTAAAACACCTGAAAAATTCGATATTTTTGGGTCCCAGAGGCAATCTGTACATGCCTACTCCGTGTTAGAGTATTTTCAAAATACAGGCCCAAAACATGCTGAAAATTGATATTTCAGGTGCCCGAAGTCGATATGTGCATGCATCTTCAGTACACGTTTATATCTCAAATTCAGGCTCAAAACACACAAAAATTCGATATTTTTGTGTCCCAGAAGCGATCTGTACATGCCTACTCAATGTTAGAATACTTTCAAAACACAGGCAGAAAAACAAGTTGAAAATAAATATTTTAGATGTCCAAAATCGATATGTGCATGCATCTTCTGTACCCGGTTATATCTCAAATTCAGGCTCAAAACACCCGAAAATTCCATTTTTTTTGGGTCCCAGAAGCGATTTGTACATGCCTACTCAGTAATAGGATATTTTCAAGATTCAGGCCGAAAACATGCTGAAAATCGATATTTTGGGTGCCCAAAGACGATATGTGCATGTGTCTTCTGTACTCGTTTATATCCCAAATTCAGGCTCAAAACACACGAAAATTCGACATTTTTGGGTCTAAAAAGCAATCTGTACAAGCCTACGCAGTTCTTGAATATTTTCAAAATATAGGCCCAAAACAAGCTGAAAATCGATATTTTAGGTGCCTAAATCGATATGTGCATGCATCTTCTGTACCCGTTTATATCTCAAATTCAGGCTTAAAACACCCGAAAGTTCGATATTTTTGGGTCCCGGAAGCGATGTGTACATGCCTACTCAATGTTAGAATATTTTCAAAACACAGGCACAACAACAAGTTGAAAATCGATATTTTTTGTGACCAAAATCGATATGTGCATGCATCTTCAGTACCCGATTATATCTCAAATTCAGGCTCAAAACACCCGAAAATTCGATATTTTTGGGTCTTAGAAGGGATCTGTACATGCCTACTCCGTGGTAAAGTATTTTCAAAATACAGGCCCAAAACATGTTGAAAATCGATATTTTAGGTACCCAAAGTCAATATGTGAATGCATCTTCTGTACCCGTTTATATCTCAAATTCAGGCTTAAAACACCAGAAAATTCGATATTTTTGGTTCCCAGAAGCGATCTGTACATGCCTACTCCGTGTTAGGGTATTTTCAAAATACAGGCCTAAAACATGCTGAATTTCGGGATTTTAGGTGCCCAAAGTCAATATGTGTATGCATCTTCTATACCTGTGTATATTTAAAATTCAGGCTCAAAATACCCGAAAAATTCGATATTTTTGGGTCCCTGAGGCAATCTGTACATGCCTACTCCGTGTTAGAGTATTTTCAAAATACAGGCCCAAAACATGCTGAAAATCGATATTTCAGGTGCCCAAAGTCGATATGTGCATGCATCTTCAGTACCCGTTTATATCTCAAATTCAGGCTCAAAACACCCGAAAATTTGATATTTTTGGGTCCCAGAAGCGATCTGTCCATGCCTACTCAGTGCTAGAATGTTTTCAAAATATAGGCCCAAAAACATGCAGAAAATCGATATTTTAGGTGCCCAAAGTCAATATGTGTATGCATCTTCTGTATCCGTGTATATCTCAAATTCAGGCTTAATACACCCTAAAAATTCGATATTTTTGGGTCCCAGAGGCAATCTGTACATGC
Organism: Petrolisthes cinctipes; assembly: GCA_033782935.1. Lineage (NCBI taxonomy): Eukaryota > Metazoa > Arthropoda > Malacostraca > Decapoda > Porcellanidae > Petrolisthes > Petrolisthes cinctipes. Next base: position 458,267 of record JAWQEG010000781.1, on the reverse strand, counting down.
CTACTCCGTGTTAGAGTATTTTCAAAATACAGGCCCAAAACATGCTGAATTTCGGTATTTTAGGTGCCCAAAGTCAATATGTGTATGCATCTTCTGTACCTGTGTATATTTAAAATTCAGGCTCAAAATACCCGAAAAGTTCGATATTTTTGGGTCCCTGAGGCAATCTGTACATGCCTACTCCGTGTTAGAGTATTTTCAAAATACAGGCCCAAAACATGCTGAAAATCGATATTTCAGGTGCCCAAAGTCGATATGTGCATGCATCTTCAGTACCCGTTTATATCTCAAATTCAGGCTCAAAACACCCGAAAATTCGCTATTTTTGGGTCCCAGAAGCGATCTTTACATGCCTAATCATTGCTAGAATTTTCTCAAAATACAGACCCAAACATGCTGAAAATCGATATTTTAGGTGCCCAAAGTCAATATGTGCATGCATCTTCAGTACTCGTTTATATCTCAAATTCAGGCTTAAAACACCAGAAAATTCGATATTTTTGGTTCCCAGAAGCGATCTGTACATGCCTACTCCGTGTTAGGGTATTTTCAAAATACAGGCCTAAAACATGCTGAATTTCGGGATTTTAGGTGCCCAAAGTCAATATGTGTATGCATCTTCTATACCTGTGTATATTTAAAATTCAGGCTCAAAATACCCGAAAAATTCGATATTTTTGGGTCCCTGAGGCAATCTGTACATGCCTACTCCGTGTTAGAGTATTTTCAAAATACAGGCCCAAAACATGCTGAAAATCGATATTTCAGGTGCCCAAAGTCGATATGTGCATGCATCTTCAGTACCCGTTTATATCTCAAATTCAGGCTCAAAACACCCGAAAATTTGATATTTTTGGGTCCCAGAAGCGATCTGTCCATGCCTACTCAGTGCTAGAATGTTTTCAAAATATAGGCCCAAAAACATGCAGAAAATCGATATTTTAGGTGCCCAAAGTCAATATGTGTATGCATCTTCTGTATCCGTGTATATCTCAAATTCAGGCTTAAAACACCCGAAAAATTCGATATTTTTGGGTCCCAGAGGCAATCTGTACATGCCTACTCCGTGTTAGAGTATTTTCAAAATACAGGCCCAAAACATGCAGAAAATTGATATTTCAGGTGCCCGAAGTCGATATGTGCATGCATCTTCAGTACACGTTTATATCTCAAATTCAGGCTCAAAACACCCAAAAATTCGATATTTTTGGGTCCCAGAAGCGATCTGTACATGCCTAATCATTGCTAGAATTTTCTCAAATTACAGGCCCAAACATGCTGAAAATCGATATTTTAGGTGCCCAAAGTCAATATGTCCATGCATCTTCAGTACTCGTTTATATCTCAAATTCAGACTCAAAACACCCGAAAATTCGATATTTTTGAGTCCCAGAAGCTATCTGTAAATGCCTACGCAGTAATAGAATATTTAATAGAACACGCCAAAAGCATGCTGAAAATCGATATTTTAGGTGCCCAAAGTCGATATGTGCATGCATCTTCTGTACACGTTTATATCTCAAATTCTGGCTCAAAACACCCGAGTATTCGATTTTATTTTGGCCCAGAAGCGATCTGTACATGTCTACTTAGTGCTAGAATATTTTCAAAATACAGGCCCAAAACATGCTGAAAATCGATATTTTACGTGCCCAAAGTCGATATGTGCTTGCATCTTCAGTAACCGTTTATATCTCAAATTCATGCTCAAAACACCCGAAAACTCGATATTTTTGGGTCCCAGAAGGGATCTGTACATGCCTACTCCGTGTTAAAGTATTTTCAAAATACAGGCCCAAAACATGTTAAAAATCGATATTTTAGCTACCCAAAGTCAATATGTGAATGCATCTTCTGTACCCGTTTATATCTCAAATTCAGCCTTAAAACACCCGAAAAATTCGATAGTTTTGGTTCCCCGAAACGATCTGTACATGCCTACTCCGTGTTAGAGTATTTTCAAAATACAGGCCCAAAACATGCTGAAAATTGATATTTCAGGTGCCCGAAGTCGATATGTGCATGCATCTTCAGTACACGTTTATATCTCAAATTCAGGCTCAAAACACCCAAAAATTCAATATTTTTGGGTCCCAGAAGCGATCTGTACATGCCTAATCATTGCTAGAATTTTCTCAAATTACAGTCCCAAACATGCTGAAAATCGATATTTTTTGTCCCAAAGTCAATATGTGCATGCATCTTCAGTACTCGTTTATATCTCAAATTCAGACTCAAAACACCCGAAAATTCGATATTTTTGAGTCCCAGAAGCTATCTGTAAATGCCTACGCAGTAATAGAATATTTAAAAAAACACGCCCAAAACATGCTGAAAATCGATATTTTAGGTGCCCAAAGTCGATATGTGCATGCATCTTCTGTACACGTTTATATCTCAAATTCTGGCTCAAAACACCCGAGTATTCGATTTTATTTTGGCCCAGAAGCGATCTGTACATGTCTACTTAGTGCTAGAATATTTTCAAAATACAGGCCCAAAACATGCTGAAAATCGATATTTTAGGTGCCCAAAGTCGATATGTGCTTGCATCTTCAGTAACCGTTTATATCTCAAATTCATGCTCAAAACACCCGAAAACTCGATATTTTTGGGTCCCAGAAGGGATCTGTACATGCCTACTCCGTGTTAAAGTATTTTCAAATTACAGGCCCAAAACATGCTGAAATTCGATATTTTAGGTACCCAAAGTCAATATGTGAATGCATTTTCTGTACCCGTTTATATCTCAAATTCAGCCTTAAAACACCCGAAAATTCGATATTTTTGGTTCCCCGAAACGATCTGTACATGCCTACTCCGTGTTAGAGTATTTTCAAAATACAGGCCCAAAACATGCTGAATTTCGGTATTTTAGGTGCCCAAAGTCAATATGTGTATGCATCTTCTGTACCTGTGTATATTTAAAATTCAGGCTCAAAATACCCGAAAAGTTCGATATTTTTGGGTCCCTGAGGCAATCTGTACATGCCTACTCCGTGTTAGAGTATTTTCAAAATACAGGCCCAAAACATGCTGAAAATCGATATTTCAGGTGCCCAAAGTCGATATGTGCATGCATCTTCAGTACCCGTTTATATCTCAAATTCAGGCTCAAAACACCCGAAAATTCGATATTTTTGGGTCCCAGAAGCGATCTTTACATGCCTAATCATTGCTAGAATTTTCTCAAAATACAGACCCAAACATGCTGAAAATCGATATTTTAGGTGCCCAAAGTCAATATGTGCATGCATCTTCAGTACTCGTTTATATCTCAAATTCAGGCTTAAAACACCCGAAAATTCGATATTTTTGGGTCCCAGAAGCGATCTGTACATGCCTACTCAGTGCTAGAATGTTTTCAAAATATAGGCCCAAAAACATGCAGAAAATCGATATTTTAGGTGCCCAAAGTCAATATGTGTATGCATCTTCTGTATCCGTGTATATCTCAAATTCAGGCTTAAAACACCTGAAAAATTCGATATTTTTGGGTCCCAGAGGCAATCTGTACATGCCTACTCCGTGTTAGAGTATTTTCAAAATACAGGCCCAAAACATGCTGAAAATTGATATTTCAGGTGCCCGAAGTCGATATGTGCATGCATCTTCAGTACACGTTTATATCTCAAATTCAGGCTCAAAACACACAAAAATTCGATATTTTTGTGTCCCAGAAGCGATCTGTACATGCCTACTCAATGTTAGAATACTTTCAAAACACAGGCAGAAAAACAAGTTGAAAATAAATATTTTAGATGTCCAAAATCGATATGTGCATGCATCTTCTGTACCCGGTTATATCTCAAATTCAGGCTCAAAACACCCGAAAATTCCATTTTTTTTGGGTCCCAGAAGCGATTTGTACATGCCTACTCAGTAATAGGATATTTTCAAGATTCAGGCCGAAAACATGCTGAAAATCGATATTTTGGGTGCCCAAAGACGATATGTGCATGTGTCTTCTGTACTCGTTTATATCCCAAATTCAGGCTCAAAACACACGAAAATTCGACATTTTTGGGTCTAAAAAGCAATCTGTACAAGCCTACGCAGTTCTTGAATATTTTCAAAATATAGGCCCAAAACATGCTGAAAATCGATATTTTAGGTGCCTAAATCGATATGTGCATGCATCTTCTGTACCCGTTTATATCTCAAATTCAGGCTTAAAACACCCGAAAGTTCGATATTTTTGGGTCCCGGAAGCGATGTGTACATGCCTACTCAATGTTAGAATATTTTAAAACACAGGCACAACAACAAGTTGAAAATCGATATTTTTGGTGACCAAAATCGATATGTGCATGCATCTTCAGTACCCGATTATATCTCAAATTCAGGCTCAAAACACCCGAAAATTCGATATTTTTGGGTATTAGAAGGGATCTGTACATGCCTACTCCGTGGTAAAGTATTTTCAAAATACAGGCCCAAAACATGTTGAAAATCGATATTTTAGGTACCCAAAGTCAATATGTGAATGCATCTTCTGTACCCGTTTATATCTCAAATTCAGGCTTAAAACACCAGAAAATTCGATATTTTTGGTTCCCAGAAGCGATCTGTACATGCCTACTCCGTGTTAGGGTATTTTCAAAATACAGGCCTAAAACATGCTGAATTTCGGGATTTTAGGTGCCCAAAGTCAATATGTGTATGCATCTTCTATACCTGTGTATATTTAAAATTCAGGCTCAAAATACCCGAAAAATTCGATATTTTTGGGTCCCTGAGGCAATCTGTACATGCCTACTCCGTGTTAGAGTATTTTCAAAATACAGGCCCAAAACATGCTGAAAATCGATATTTCAGGTGCCCAAAGTCGATATGTGCATGCATCTTCAGTACCCGTTTATATCTCAAATTCAGGCTCAAAACACCCGAAAATTTGATATTTTTGGGTCCCAGAAGCGATCTGTCCATGCCTACTCAGTGCTAGAATGTTTTCAAAATATAGGCCCAAAAACATGCAGAAAATCGATATTTTAGGTGCCCAAAGTCAATATGTGTATGCATCTTCTGTATCCGTGTATATCTCAAATTCAGGCTTAAAACACCCGAAAAATTCGATATTTTTGGGTCCCAGAGGCAATCTGTACATGCCTACTCCGTGTTAGAGTATTTTCAAAATACAGGCCCAAAACATGCAGAAAATTGATATTTCAGGTGCCCGAAGTCGATATGTGCATGCATCTTCAGTACACGTTTATATCTCAAATTCAGGCTCAAAACACCCAAAAATTCGATATTTTTGGGTCCCAGAAGCGATCTGTACATGCCTAATCATTGCTAGAATTTTCTCAAATTACAGGCCCAAACATGCTGAAAATCGATATTTTAGGTGCCCAAAGTCAATATGTCCATGCATCTTCAGTACTCGTTTATATCTCAAATTCAGACTCAAAACACCCGAAAATTCGATATTTTTGAGTCCCAGAAGCTATCTGTAAATGCCTACGCAGTAATAGAATATTTAATAGAACACGCCCAAAACATGCTGAAAATCGATATTTTAGGTGCCCAAAGTCGATATGTGCATGCATCTTCTGTACACGTTTATATCTCAAATTCTGGCTCAAAACACCCGAGTATTCGATTTTATTTTGGCCCAGAAGCGATCTGTACATGTCTACTTAGTGCTAGAATATTTTCAAAATACAGGCCCAAAACATGCTGAAAATCGATATTTTAGGTGCCCAAAGTCGATATGTGCTTGCATCTTCAGTAACCGTTTATATCTCAAATTCATGCTCAAAACACCCGAAAACTCGATATTTTTGGGTCCCAGAAGGGATCTGTACATGCCTACTCCGTGTTAAAGTATTTTCAAAATACAGGCCCAAAACATGCTGAAATTCGATATTTTAGGTACCCAAAGTCAATATGTGAATGCATTTTCTGTACCCGTTTATATCTCAAATTCAGCCTTAAAACACCCGAAAATTCGATATTTTTGGTTCCCCGAAACGATCTGTACATGCCTACTCCGTGTTAGAGTATTTTCAAAATCCAGGCCTAAAACATGCTGAATTTCGATATTTTAGGTGCCCAAAGTCAATATGTGTATGCATCTTCTGTACCCGTGTATATCTCAAATTCAGGCTCAAAACACCCGAAAATTTCGATATTTTTGGGTCCCAGAAGCGATCTGTACATGCCTAATCATTGCTAGAATTTTCTCAAAATACAGACCCAAACATGCTGAAAATCGATATTTTAGGTGCCAAAGTCAATATGTCCATGCATCTTCAGTACTCGTTTATATCTCAAATTCAGACTCAAAACACCCGAAAATTCGATATTTTTGAGTCACAGAAGCGATCTGTACATGCCTACGCAGTAATAGAATATTTTAAAAAACACGCCCATAACATGCTGAAAATTGATATTTTAGGTGCCCAAAGTCGATATGTGCATGCATCTTCTTTACACGTTTATATCTCAAATTCAGACTTAAAACACCCGAATATTCGATTTTATTTTGGCCCAGAAGCGATCTGTACATGCCTACTTAGTGCTAGAATATTTTCAAAATGCAGGCCCAAAACATGCTGAAAATCGATATTTTAGGTGCCCAAAGACGATATGTGCTTGCATCTTCAGTAACCGTTTATATCTCAAATTAATGCTCAAAACACCCGAAAACTCGATATTTTTGGGTCCCGGAAGCGATCTGTACTTGCCTACTCAGAAATAGAACATTTTCAAAACATAGGCCTAAAAATATGCAGAAAATCGATATTTTATGTGCCCAAAGTCAATATGTGTATGCATCTTCTGTATCCGTGTATATCTCAAATTCAGGCTTAAAACACCCGAAAAATTCGATATTTTTGTGTCCCAGAGGCAATCTGTACATGCCTACTCCGTGTTAGATTATTTTCAAAATACAGGCCCAAAACATGCTGAAAATTGATATTTCAGGTGCCCGAAGTCGATATGTGCATGCATCTTCAGTACACGTTTATATCTCAAATTCAGGCTCAAAACACCCAAAAATTCGATATTTTTGGGTCCCAGAAGCGATCTGTACATGCCTAATCATTGCTAGAATTTTCTCAAATTACAGACCCAAACATGCTGAAAATCGATATTTTTTGTCCCAAAGTCAATATGTGCATGCATCTTCAGTACTCGTTTATATCTCAAATTCAGACTCAAAACACCCGAAAATTCGATATTTTTGAGTCCCAGAAGCTATCTGTAAATGCCTACGCAGTAATAGAATATTTTAAAAAACACGCCCAAAAAATGCTGAAAATCGATATTTTAGGTGCCCAAAGTCGATATGTGCATGCATCTTCTGTACACGTTTATATCTCAAATTCTGGCTCAAAACACCCGAGTATTCGATTTTATTTTGGCCCAGAAGCGATCTGTACATGTCTACTTAGTGTAAAATATTTTCAAAATACAGGCCCAAAACATGCTGAAAATCGATATTTTAGGTGCCCAAAGTCGATATGTGCTTGCATCTTCAGTAACCGTTTATATCTCAAATTCATGCTCAAAACACCCGAAAACTCGATATTTTTGGGTCCCAGAATGGATCTGTACATGCCTACTCCGTGTTAAAGTATTTTCAAAATACAGGCCCAAAACATGCTGAAATTCGATATTTTAGGTACCCAAAGTCAATATGTGAATGCATTTTCTGTACCCGTTTATATCTCAAATTCAGCCTTAAAACACCCGAAAATTCGATATTTTTGGTTCCCCGAAACGATCTGTACATGCCTACTCCGTGTAAGAGTATTTTCAAAATACAGGCCTAAAACATGCTGAAATTCGATATTTCAGGTGCCCGAAGTCGATATGTGCATGCATCTTCAGTACACGTTTATATCTCAAATTCAGGCTCAAAACACCCAAAAATTCGATATTTTTGGGTCCCAGAAGCGATCTGTACATGCCTAATCATTGCTAGAATTTTCTCAAATTACAGACACAAACATGCTGAAAATCGATATTTTTTGTCCCAAAGTCAATATGTGTATGCATCTTCTGTACCCGTGTATATCTCAAATTCAGGCTCAAAACACCCGAAAATTTCGATATTTTTGGGTCCCAGAAGCGATCTGTACATGACTAATCATTGCTAGAATTTTCTCAAAATACAGACCCAAACATGCTGAAAATCGATATTTTAGGTGCCAAAACCAATATGTCCATGCATCTTCAGTACTCGTTTATATCTCAAATTCAGACTCAAAACACCCGAAAATTCGATATTTTTGAGTCACAGAAGCGATCTGTACATGCCTACGCAGTAATAGAATATTTTAAAAAACACGCCCATAACATGCTGAAAATCGATATTTTAGGTGCCCAAAGTTGATATGTGCATGCATCTTCTTTACACGTTTATATCTCAAATTCAGACTTAAAACACCCGAATATTCGATTTTATTTTGGCCCAGAAGCGATCTGTACATGCCTACTTAGTGCTAGAATATTTTCAAAATGCAGGCCCAAAACATGCTGAAAATCGATATTTTAGGTGCCCAAAGACGATATGTGCTTGCATCTTCAGTAACCGTTTATATCTCAAATTAATGCTCAAAACACCCGAAAACTCGATATTTTTGGGTCCCGGAAGCGATCTGTACTTGCCTACTCAGAAATAGAACATTTTCAAAATTCAGGCCCAAAACATGCTGAAAATCGATATTTTAGGTGCCCAAATTCGATATGTGCTTGCATCTTCAGTAACCGTTTATATCTCAAATTCATGCTCAAAACACCCAAAAACTCGATATTTTTGGGTCCCAGAAGCGATCTGTACATGCCTACTCAGTGCTAGAATATTTTCAAAATTTATGCCAAAAACTGGCTAAAAATCGATATTTTAGGTCCCCAAAGTCGATATGTGCATGCATCTTCTGTACCCGTTTATATCTCAAATTCAGGCTCAAAACAACCGAAAATTCAATATTTTTGGGTCCCAGAAGCGATCTGTACATGCCTAATCCTTGCTGGAATTTTCTCAAGATACAGACCCAAAACATGCTGAAAATCGATATTTTAGGTGCCCAAAGTCGATATGTGCATGAATCTTCTGTACCCGTTTATATCTCAAATTCAGGATCAAAATACCAGAAAATTTGATATTTTTGGGTTCCAGAGGCGATCTATTCATGCCTACTCAATGTTAAAATATTTTCAAAATAGAGGCAGAAAAACAAGTTAAAAATCGATATTTTAGGTGCCCAAGTCAATAAGTGCATGCAACTTCTGTACCTATTTACATCCCAAATTCAGGCTCAAAACACCCGAAAATTCGATATTTTTGGGTCCCAGAAGCGATCTGAACATGCCTACTTCGTGTTTGAGTATTTTCAAATTACAGGCCCAAAACATGCTCAAAATCGATATTTTAGGTGCAAAAAGTCGATATGTGCATGGATCTTCAGTACTCGTTTATATCTCAAATTCAGGTTTAAAACACCCGAAAATTCAACATTTTTGGGTCCCAGAAGCGATCTGTACATGCCTACTCCTAGTTAGAATGCTATCAAGATACAGACCCAAAACATGCTCAAAATCGATATTTTAGGTGCCCAAAAGTTGATATGTGCATGCATCTTAAGTACCCGTTTATATCTCAAATCCAGGGTTAAAACACCCGAAAATTCAATATTTTGGGGTCCCAGAAGCGATCTGTACATGCCTACTCTGTCCTAGAATAATTTCAAAATATAGGCCCAAAGCATACTAAAAATGGATATTTTTGGTGCCCAAAGTCGATATGTGCATGCATTTTCTGTACCCGTTTATATCACAAATTCTGGCTCAAAATACCCGAAAATTCGATATTATTGGGTCCCAGAAGCGATATGTAGATGCCTACTCTGTCCTAGAATAATTTCAAAATATAGGCCCAAAGCATACTAAAAATGGATATTTTTGGTGCCCAAAGTCGATATGTGCATGCATTTTCTGTACCCGTTTATATCACAAATTCTGGCTCAAAATACCCGAAAATTCGATATTTCTGGTTCCCAGAAGCGATCTATACATGCATATTAAGTAATAGAATATTTTCAAAATACAGGCCCATCAAATGCCGAAATTCGATATTTTAGGTACCCAAAGTCGATATGTGCATGCATCTTCTGTACTCATTTATATCTCAAATTCATGCTCAAAACAACCGAAAATTCGATATTTTTGGGTCCCGAAAGCGATCTGTAAATGCGTACTCAGTGCTAGAATATTTTCAAAATATAGGCCGAAAACAAGCTGAAATTCGACCTATTAGGTGCAAAAATACGATACGTGCAAGCATCTTCTGTACCCATTTAAATCCCGAATTCAGGCTCAAAACACCCGAAAATTCGATATTTTTGGGTTCCTGAAGCGATCTGTACATACCTACTCAGTGCTAGAATATTTTCAAAATATAAGCCGAAAGCATGCTAAAAATCGATATTTGTTGTTCAAAAAGTCATTCATGGGATGGTGGGTGTGTGGGTGTCAGTACAGTGTGTGGATAGTAAATATCAACAGTCAATCATGGGGTGTGTATGTGTCATTATATTGACTTGTACTGTAAATATCAACAGTCATTCATGGGGTGGTTTGTGTTATTACAGTGCTTGGACTGTAAATATAAGCAATCATTCATTAGGTGGTGGGTGTGTGGGTGTCATAAAAGTGTTTGGACTGTATATATCAACAGTCATTCATGGGGTGGTGATTGTTTGGGTGTCATTACAGTACTTGGACTGTAAATATTAACAGTCATTCATGGATGGTGGGTGTGTGGGTGTCATTACAGTGCTCAGACTGTAAATATTAACTGTCATTCATGGGGTGGTTAGTCTGTGGGTGTTAATACAATGCTTTGACTGAAAATATCAAGAGTCATATATGGGGTGGTGGGTGTCATTACAGTGCTTGGACTGTACATATCAACAGTCATTCATAGGGTTGTTGGTTGTCTGGGTGTCATTACAGTGCTTGGAGTGTAAATATCAACCGTCATTCATGGGGTGGTGGGTGTCATTACAGTGCTTGTACTGTAAATATCAAGAGTCATAATGTGGTGGTTGGTGTGTGGGTTTCATTACAGTGCTTGGACTGTAAATATCAACAGTCATTCAAGGGGTGGTGTGTGTGTGGGTGTCATTACAGAACTTGGACTGTATATATCAACAGTCATTCATGGGGTGGTGGGTGTCATTACAGTGCTTGGACTGTAAATATCAACAGTCATTCATGGGTTGATTGGTTTCAATACAGTGCTTGGACTGTAAATATCAACAGTCATTCATGAGGTGGTGGGCGTGTGGGTGTCATTACAGTGCACAGACTGTAAATATTAACAGTCATTTATGGGGTGGTGGGTGTGTGGGGGTCATTACAGTGCTTGGACTGTAGATATCAACAGTCATTCATGGGCTGGTGGGTGTGTGGGTGTCATTACATTGCTCGGACCGTAAATATCAACAGTCATTCATGGGGTGGTTAGTGTGTTGGTGTCATTACAGTGCTTGGACTGAAAATATCAACAGTCATTCATGGGTGGTGGGTGTCAATACAGTGCTTGGACTGTATATATCAACAGTCATTCATGGGGTTGTGGGTGTGTGGGTGTCTTTACAGTGCTTGGACTGTAAATATCAATTGTCATTCCTCGAGTGGCGGGTGTGTGGGGGTCATTACAGTGCTTGGACTGTAAATATCAACAAGCTCTGTTAATATTTACAGTCCAAGCATTGTAATGGCACCCACACACCCACCACACTATAAATGACTGTTGATATTTACAGTCCAAGAACTGTAATGACATCCACACACCCACCAGCCAATGAATGACTGTTGGTATTTACAACCCGAGTGCTTGGACTGTATATATCAACAGTCATTCATGTGGTCATGGGTGTGTGGATGTCATTACAGTGCTTGGACTGTAAATATCAACAGTTATTCATGAGGTGGTGGGTGTGTGGATGTCATTACAGTGCTTTGATTGTAAATATCAACAGTCATTCATGGTTTGGTGGGTGTCATTGCAGTACATTGACTGTAAATATCAACAGTCATTCATCGGGTGGTGTGTGTGAGTATGTCATTACAGTGCTTGGACTGTAAATATCAACAATCATTTATGGTGTTGGGTGTCATTACAGTGCTTGGACTGTAAATATCAACAGTCATTCATTAAGAGGGGGGTGTTTGGGTGTCATTACAGTGCTTGGACTGTAAATATCAACTGTCAATCATGGTGTGGTGGGTGTGTGGGTATCCTTACAGTGCTTGGAATGTAAATATCAACAGTCATTCATGGGGTGGTGTGTGTGTTCGTGTCATTACAGCATTTGGACTGTAAATATCAACAGTCATTTATAGGGTGGTAGGTGTGTGGGTGTCATTACAGTGCATGGACTGTAAATATCAAAAGTCATTCATTGGGTGGTGTGTGTTTAGGTGTCATCACAGTGCTTGGACTGTAAATATTAACAGTCATTCATGGAGTGTTGGGTGTCATTACAATGCTTGGACTGTAAATATTAACAGTCACTCATTGGGTGGTGGGTGTGTGGGTGTCATTACAGTGTTTGTAATGTATATATCAACAGTTATTCATGGGGTGCTGGGTGTGTGAGTGTCATTACAGTGCTTGGACTGTAAATATCAACAGTCATTAATGGGATGGTGGGTGTGTGGGTGTCATTACAGTGCTTGAACTGTAAATATCAACAGTCATTTATTGGGTGATGGGTTTGTGAGGGTCATTACAGTGCTTGGACTGTAAATATCAATAGTAATTCATGGGGTGGTGGGTTTGTGGGTGTCATTACAGTTCTTTGACCTAAAATATCAACCATCATTTATGAGGTGGTGATTGTGTGGGTGCCATTACATTGCTTTGATTGTAAATATCAACAGTCATTTATGGGGTGGTAGGTGTTATTGCAGTTGCCACGTTCTTTACTAATAAGACCCGATGCACCCAAGAGAAAAAATGCACCGTTGCTCTCCCAAATACTTTAGATTAACACTATAGGAGCATACTTGAAACACTGAGAAAAATAATATTAATTTAATTCACAAACAATATGCATCTCACTAAAGTACCTGGAATACATTGACAATATTAACTTGACACAATACATTAACAATTTTCTGTTCTCCCAACTTATGTAATACAAAAATAATCACCTTAATACTAGACCTTAAATATTAAACCTTAATGCTACTTACAAATACTTCACCAACCCCGTCAATACCACAATGCACCACCAATCCACCCGGAGCACAAGAAGCAGAGGGAATCTCTGAAACACCGTCTTCCTGCCCTTATATACCCTGTTGAAGGCATGACGTATGTGCATCTTAGATGCCTGAGCCAATGAACCAACTCCCTCAACGCGGGAAAACTTCTTGACCAATCCCACGGATAAACTCATGCACACACACTCTGCCATTGGTTGCCTTTCCTCGCTCGTTCCCTGGCCAGATGATTGTAGTTAATGTATTCCCCCAACAGGTAGTTAATGCTGGTTCAGGCCACTCGTGCTTCACGTCACACCGTGCATGGACTGTAAATATCAACAGTCATTCATCGGGTGGTGTGTGTGTGCATGTCATTACAGTGTTTGGACTGTAAATATCAAAAGTAATTCATGGTGTTGAGTGTAATTACAGTGCTTGGACAGTAAATATCAACAGTCACTTATTGGGTGGTGGGTGTGTGGGTGTCATTACAGTGCTTGGAATGTAAATATCAACAGTTAGTCATGGGGAGCTGGGTGGGTTGGTGTCACTACAGTGCTTGGACTGTAAATATCAACAGTCATTCATGGGATAGTAGGTGTGTGGGTGTCATTACACTGCTTGGACTGTAAATATCAACAGTCATTAATGGGGTGGTGGGCATGTGGGTGTCATTACAGAGCTTCGACAGTACAAAATCAACAGTTATTCATTGGGTGGTAGATGTGTGGGTGTCTTTACAGTGCTTGGACTGTAAATATCAACCATTATTCATGGGGTGGTGGGTGTGTGGGTGTCATTAGAGTTCTTGGACTGTAAATGTCAGCAGTGATTCATAGGATGGTAAGTGTGTGGGTGTCATTACAGTGATTGGACTGTAAATATCAACAGTAATTGTGAGTGGTGGGAGTGTGGTCGTCATGACAGTGATTGGGTTGTAAATATCAGCAGTCATTCATTGTGTTGTGGGTGTGTGTATGTCATTACAGAGCTTGTACCGTAAATATCAACAGTCATTCTTGGGGTGGTGGGTGTTTGGGTGTCATTACAGAGCTTAGACTGTAAATATCAACAATCATTTGTTGGGTGGTGGGTGTGTGGGTGTCATTACAGTGCTTGGACTGTAAATATTAACAGTTATTCATAGGGTGGTGGGTGTGTGGTTTGTCATTACAGTGCTTGGACTGTAAATATCAACAGTAATTCATGCTGTGGTTGGAGTTTGGGTATCATTACAGTGCTTGGACTGTAAATATTAACAATCATTCATAGGGTGGTTGGTATGTGGGTGTCATTACAGTGCTTGGAATGTAAATATTAACAGTCATTCATGGGGTGGTAGGTGTGTGGGTATAAATACAGTGCTTGAACTGTAAATATCAACAGTCATTCATGGGGTGGTGGATGTGTGGGTGTCATTACAGTTCTTGGACTGTAGTTATTAACAGTCATTCATTGGATTGTGGGTCTGTGGGTATCATTACATTGATAAGACTGTAAATATCAACAGTCATTCATGGGGTGGTGGTAGTGTGGGTATCATTACAGTGCTTGGACTGTAAATATCAACTATCATTCATGGTGTGGTGGGTTTGTGGGTGTCATTACTGTGCTTGGACTGTAAATATTAAAAGTCATTCATGGGGTGGTTATTGTCATTACAGTACTTGTACTGTAAATATCAACTGTCATTCATGGGGTGGTAAGAGTGTGGGTGTCATTACAGTGCTTGTACTATAAATATCAACCGTCATTCATAGGGTGGTGGCTGTGTGGGTGTCATTACAGTGCTTTGACTGTAAATATCAATAGTCATTTATGGTGTGTTGGGTGTGTGGGTGTCATTAGAGTGCTTGGATTATAATTATTAACCATCATTCATGAGGTGATTGTTGTGTGGGTGTCATTACAGTGCTTTGACTGTAAATATCAACAGTTATTCATGGGGTAGTGAATTGTTGATGTCATTACAGTGCTTGGATTGTAATTATCAACAGTCATTCATTGGGTTTTGGGTGTGTGGGTGTCATTACAGTGCTTGGACTTTAAATACCAACAGTCATTCATGGGATGGTAGGTGACATTACAGTGCTTGTACTGTAAATATCAACAGTCATTCATAGGTTGATGTGTGTGTGTGTCATTACAGTGCTTGGACTGTAAATATCAACTGTCATTCATGGGGTGTGTCGGTGACATTACAGTGCTTGTACTGTAAATATTAACAGTCATTCATGGGTTGGTGGGTGTGTTTGCCATTACAGTGCTTGGACTGTAAATATCAACAGTCATTCATAGGGTGGTGGGTGTTTGTGTGTCATTATAGTGCTTGGACTGTTAATATATATTAACAGTCTTTCATGGGGTGGTGGGTATGTAGGTGTCATTACAGTGCTTGGACTGTAAATATCAACCATCATTCATAGGGTGGTGGGTGTCATTACAGTGCTTTGACTGTAAATATCAATAGTAATTCATGGGGTGGTGAGTGTCATTACAGTGCTTCGACTGTATATATCAACAGTCATTCATGTGGTGGTGAGTGTGTGGGTGTCATTACATTGCTTGGACTGTAACTATCAACAGTCATTCATGGGGTGGTGGGTGTGTGGGTGTCATTACAGTGCTTGGACTGTAAATATTAACAGTCATTTATAGGGTGGTGGGTGTTAGGGTGTCATTACAGTGCTTGGACTGTAAATATCAACAGTTATTCATTGGGTGGTTGGTGTGTGGGTCACATTACAGTGCATGGAATGTAAATATCAACAGTTATTTATGGGTTGGCGGATGTGTGGGTGTCATTACAGTGCTTAGACTGTAAATATCAACAGTCAATCATGAGGTGGTCAGTGTTTTGGTGTCAATACATTGCTTGGACAGTAAATATCAACAGTCATTAATGGGGTGGTTGGTGTGTGGGTATTAATACAGTGCTTAGATGGTAAATATCAACAGTCATTAAAGGGGTGGTGGGTGTGTGGGTGTCATTACAGTGCTCGGACTGTAAATATGAACAGTCATACATGGGTTGGTTGGCTTAATTACAGTGCTTGGACTGTAAATATCAACACTCATTAATGGGGTGGTGGGTGTGTGGGTGTCATTACAGTGCTCGGACTGTAAATATCATCAGTCATTCATGGGGTGGTGGGTGTGTGGGGGTCATTACAGTGCTTTGTGTGTAAATATCAACAGTCATTCATGGGGTGGTGGGTGTCAATACAGTGCTTGGACTGTATATATCAACAGTCATTGATGGGGTGTTTGGTGTGTGGGTGTCATTACAGTTCTTGGACTGTAGTTATCAACAGTCATTCATGGGATGGTGGGTCTGTGGGTATCATTACCATGCTTGGACTGTAAATAACAGTCATTCATGGGGTGGTGGTACTGTTGGTATCATTACAGTGCTTGGACTGTAAATATCAATAGTCATTTATGGGGTGTTGGGTGTGTGCGTGTCATTACAGTGCTTGGGTTATAAATATCAACCGTCTTTCATTAGGTGGTGGGTGTCATTACAGTGATTTGACTGTAAAAATCAAGTCATTTATGGGGTGTTGGGTGTGTGGGTGTCATTAGAGTGTTTGGACTGTAAATATCAACAGTTATTCATAGGGTGGTGGGTGTGTGGGTATCATTACAGAGCTTAGACTGTAAATACCAACAGTCATTCATGGGGTGGTGGGAGTGTGGGTGTCATTACAGAACTCGGACTGTCAACATCAACAGTCATTCAAGTGGTGGTGTGTGTGTGGGTGTCATTACAGTGCTAAGACTGTAGATATCAACCATCATTCATGGAGTGGTGGGTGTGAGGGTGTCATTATAGTGCTTGAACTGTAAATATCAACAGTCATTCATGGGGTGGTTTGTGTGTGGGTGTTATGACAGTGCTTGAAACGTAAATATCAACAGTCATTCATGGCATGGTGAGTGTGTGGGTGTCATTACAGTGCTTGGACTGTAAGTATAAACAGTCATTCATGGGGTGGTGTGTGTGTGGGTTCCATTACATTGCCTGGACTGTAAATATCAACATTCATTCAAGGCGTGGTGGGTGTGTGTGTCAGTACAGTGCGTGGATAGTAAATATCAGCAGTCAATCATGGGGTGTGTGGGTGTCATTATAGTGATTGTATTGTAAATATCAACAATCATTCATAAGGTGGTTAGTGTCATTACAGTGCTTGGACTGTAAATATAAACAGTCATTCATGAGGTGGTGGGTGTGTGGGTGTCCTTAAAGTGCTTGGACTGTAAATATCAACAGTCATTCATGGGGTCGTGGGTGTGTCATTACCGTGCTTGGAGTGTAAATATCAACCGTCATTCATGGGGTGGTGGGTGTCATTACAGTGCTTGTACTGTAAATATCAACAGTCATTAATGCAGTGCTCGGTGTGTGGGTTTCATTACAGTGCTTAGACTGTATATATCAACAGTCATTAATGGGGTGGTGGGTGTGTGGGTGTCATTACAGTGCTTGGAGTGTAAATATTAACAGTTATTCATGGGATGGTGGGTGTGTTAGTTTCATTACAGTGGTCGTACTGTAAATATCAACAGTCATTAATGGGATGGTAGGTGTTATTACAGTGCTTGGACTGTAAATATCAACAGTCATTCAAAGGATGTTGGGTGTGTGGGTGTCATTACAGCGCTTGGACTACAAATATCAACAGTCAATCATGGGATGGTAAGTGTGTGGGTGTCATTACAGTGCTTGGACTGTTAATATCAACAGACATTCATGGGGTGGTGGGTGTGTGGGTATCATTACAATGTTTGGACTGTAAATATCATCAGTCATTTATGGGGTGGGTGGTGAGTGGGTGTCATTACAGTGCTTGGACTGTAAATATCAACAGTTATTCATTGCGTGGTGGGTTTGTGGGTGTCATTACAGTGCTTGGACTATAAATATCAATGGTCATTATTGGGGTTAAGGGTGTGTGGGTGTCATTACAGTGCTTGGACTGTAAATATCAACAGTCAATTATGGGGTGGATGGTGTGTGAGTCTCATTACAGTGCTTGGACTGTAAATATCAACAGTCATTCACGGGGTGGTTGGTGTGTGGGTCTCATTACAGTGCTTGAAATGTAAATATCAACCGTCATTTATGGGGTGGTGGGTGTCATTACAGTGCTTGTACTGTAAATATCAACAGTCATTAATGCGGTGCTTGGTGTGTGGGTTTCATTACAGTGCTTGGACTGTAAATATCAACAGTCATTCAAGGGGTGGTGGGTGTGTGGCTGTCATTACAGAGCTTGGACTGTAAATATCAACAGTCATTCATAGGGTGATGGGTGTTATTACAGTGCTTGGACTTTAAATATCAACAGTCATTAACCCTTTAATGCCTATTGACCAAATATCATGTCACCGTGAATTTAGGCCTTGAAGCCGATTGACGTAATATAAAGCCGGTAGAAAAAAAACTGCTTGGGCTATATCGAGCCACTTCATTGGTAACACTGGTTAGGTTGGGCCTTTAATGAGTGGTGTGAGAGGGAAATGATTTACTCGTCATATATACGCAATTAAAATACGCTCACTCACGTTTTCTAATTTTTAGGGGTTTTTTAGGGGTAACTACTTTATTACTCATGGCGCTGCTGTACGCAAACTAGTGGACCTAGGAAACTTTAGTTTACAGATTCTTGTGTGTAAAATCAAGCTTTACAAATCTCTTATAACAAAATTTACCTAAACAAAACTTTAAAAATCACCCTATTTTTGCGGTTCACGCTCCAGTATCGCTAGGGGGATTGCGGTTCTTAGGGGTTAATGTGGTGGTGGGTGTGTGGGTATCATTACAGTGCTTGGACTATAAATATCAACTATCATTCATGGGTGGTAGTCGTGTGGGTGTCATTAGAGTGCTTGCACTGTAAATGTCAACATGCATTCATGGGGTGGTGGGTATGTGGGTGTCATAACAGTGCTTAAACTGTAAATATCAACAGTCATTCATGGGATGTTGTGTGTGTGAGTGTCATTACAGTGCTTAGGCTAAATATCAACAGTCATTTATGGGATAGTGGATGTGTGTGTGTCATTATAGTGCTTGGACTTTAAATACCAACAGTCATTCATGGGATGGTAGGTGTTATTACAGTGCTTGGACTGTAAATATCAACAGTCATTCAAAGGATGTTGGGTGTGTAGGTGTCATTACAGCGCTTGGACTGCAAATATCAACAGTCAATCATGGGATGGTAAGTGTGTGGGTGTCATTACAGTGCTTGGACTGTTAATATCAACAGACATTCATGGGGTGGTGGGTGTTTGGGTATCATTACAATGCTTGGACTGTAAATATCAACAGTCATTTATGGGGTGGGTGGTGTGTGGGTGTCATTACAGTGCTTGGACTGTAAATATCAACAGTTATTCATTGGGTGGTGGGTTTGTGGGTGTCATTACAGTGCTTGGACTATAAAATCAATAGTCATTATTGGGGTGGAGGGTGTGTGGTTGTCATTACAGTGCTTGGACTGTAAATATCAACAGTCATTAATGGGGTGGTTGGTGTATGGGTCTCATTACAGTGCTTAGAGTGTAAATATTAACAGTCAATCATGGGGTGGTGAGTGTGTGGGTGTCAATACAGTGCTTGGATTGTAAATGTCAACAGTCATTCAAGGGGTGGTGGGTGTGTGGGTGTCATTACAGTGCTTGGATTGTAAATATCAACAGTCATTCATGGGGTGGTGGGTGTCTGGGTGTCATTACAGTACTTGGACTGTAAATATCAACTGTCATTCATGGGGTGTGTGGGTGCTATTACAGAGTTTGGATTGTAAATATCAAGTCATTCATAGGTTGGTGGGAGTGTGTGTCATTACAGTGCTTGGACTGTAAATATCAACAGTCATTCAGGGGGTGGTGGGTGTGTAAGTGTAATTACAGTGCTTGGAGTGTAAATATCAAGTCATTCATGGGGTGGTGGGTGTCATTACAGTGCTTTGACTGTAAATATCAACAGTCATTCATGGGGTGATAGATGTGTGGGTGTCATTTCAGTGCTTGAACAGTAAATATCAACAGTCATTAATGGGGTGGTGGGTGTCATTAAAGTGCTTGGACTGTAGATATCAACAGTTATTAATGGGAAGGTGGGTGTTTAGGTATCAATACATTGATTGGACTATCAATATCAACAGTCATTCATGGGGTGGTGGGTGTGTGGGTGATATTACAGAGCTTGGATTATAAATATTAACCATCATTCATGGGGTTATGGTTGTGTGGGTGTCATTACAGTGCTTTGACTGTAAATATCAACAGTCATTCATGGGGTGGTGAGTTGTTGATGTCATTACAGTGCTTGGATTGTAATTATCAACAGTCATTCATTGGGTTTTGGGTGTGTGGGTGTCATTACAGTGCTTGGACTTTAAATACCAACAGTCATTCATGGGATGGTAGGTGACATTAAAGTGCTTGTACTGTAAATATCAACAGTCATTCATAGGTTGATGTGTGTGTGTGTCATTACAGTGCTTGGACTGTAAATATCAACTGTCATTCATGGGGTGTGTCGGTGACATTACAGTGCTTGTACTGTAAATATCAACAGTCATTCATGGGTTGGTGGGTGTGTTTGCCATTACAGTGCTTGGACTGTAAATATCAAAAGTCATTCATAGGGTGGTGGGTGTTTGTGTGTCATTACAGTGCTTGGACTGTTAATATATATTAACAGTCATTCATGGGGTGGTGGGTATGTAGGTGTCATTACAGTGCTTGGACTGTAAATAGCAACCGTCATTCATAGGGTGGTGGGTGTCATTACAGTGCTTTGACTGTAAATATCAATAGTAATTCATGGGGTGGTGAGTGTCATTACAGTGCTTCGACTGTATATATCAACAGTCATTCATGTGGTGGTGGGTGTGTGGGTGTCATTACATTGCTTGGACTGTAACTATCAACAGTCATTCATGGAGTGGTGGGTGTGTGGGTGTCATTACAGTGTTTGGACTGTAAATATTAACAGTCATTTATAGGGTGGTGGATGTGTGGGTGTCATTACAGTGCTTGGACTGTATATATCAACGGTTATTCATTGGGTGGTTGGTGTTTGGGTCACATTACAGTGCATAGAATGTAAATATCAACAGTTATTTATGGGTTGGTGGATGTGTGGGTGTCATTACGGTGCTTAGACTGTAAATATCAACAGTCAATCATGAGGTGGTCAGTGTGTTGGTGTCAATACATTGCTTGGATTGTAAATATGAACAGTCATTAATAGGTAGGTGGGTGTGTGGGTATTATTACAGTGCTTGGAATGTAAATATCAACAGTCATTCATGGGGTGGTGGGTGTCATTACAGTGCTTGTACTGTAAATATCAACAGTCATTAATGCGGTGGTGGTTGTGTGGGTTTCAATACAATGCCTGGACTGTAAATATCAACAGTCATTTAAGGGGTGGTGGGTGTGTGGGTGTCATTACAGAGCTTGGACAGTAAATATCAACAGTCATTTATGGGGTGGTGGGTGTCATTACAGCGCTTGGACTGTAAATATCAACAGTCATACATGGGTTGGTTGGCTTAATTACAGTGCTCGGACTGTAAATATCAACAGTCATTAATGGGGTGGTGGGTGTGTGGGTGTCATTACAGTGCTCGGACTGTAAATATCAACAGTCATTCATTGGGTGGTGGGTGTGTGGGGGTCATTACAGTGCTTTGTGTGTAAATATCAACAGTCATTCATGGGGTGGTGGGTGTCAATACAGTGCTCGGACTGTATATATCAACAGTCATTTATGGGGTGGTGGGTGTGTTGGTGTCATTACAGAGCTTGGACTGTAAATATCAATTGTCATTCATGGGGTGTTGGGTGTGTGGGTGTCATTACAGTTCTTGGACTGTAGTTATCAACA
Organism: Petrolisthes cinctipes; assembly: GCA_033782935.1. Taxonomy (NCBI): domain Eukaryota; kingdom Metazoa; phylum Arthropoda; class Malacostraca; order Decapoda; family Porcellanidae; genus Petrolisthes; species Petrolisthes cinctipes. Next base: position 436,129 of record JAWQEG010000781.1, on the reverse strand, counting down.
GTCATTAATGGGATGGTGGGTCTGTGGGTATCATTACAATACTTGGACTGTAAATATCAACAGTCATTTATGGGGTGGTGGTACTGTGGGTATCATTACAGTGCTTGGACTGTAAATATCAATAGGCATTTATGGGGTGTTGGGTGTGTGAGTGTCATTACAGTGCTTGGATTGTAAATATCAACCGTCTTTCATTGGGTGGTGGGTGTGTGGGTATCATTACAGAGCTTGGACTGTAAATACCAACAGTCATTCATGGGGTGGTGGGGGTGTGGGTGTTATTACAGAACTCGGACTGTCAACATCAACAGTCATTCAAGTGGTGGTGGGTGTGTGGGTGTCATTACAGTGCTAAGACTGTAAATATCAACCATCATTCATGGAGTGGTGTATGTGAGGGTGTCATTATAGTGCTTGAACTGTAAATATCAACAGTCATTCATGGGGTGGTTGGTGTGTGGGTGTTATGACAGTGCTCGGAATGTAAATATCAACAGTCATTCATGGCATGGTGAGTGTGTGGGTGTCATTACAGTGCTTGGACTGCAAGTTTAAACTGTCATTCATGAGGTGGTTTGTGTGTCGGTTCCATTACATTGCCTGGACTGTAAATATCAACAGTCATTCAAGGTGTGGTGGGTGTGTGTGTCAGTACAGTGCGTGGATAGTAAATATCAACAGTCAATCATGGGGTGTGTGGGTGTCATTATAGTGATTGTATTGTAAATATCAACAGTCATTCATGGGGTGGTTAGTGTCATTACAGTGCTTGGACTGTAAATATAAACAGTCATTCATGAGGTGGTGGGTGTGTGGGTGTCATTAAAGTGCTTGGACTGTATATATCAACAGTCATTAATGGGGTGGTGGGTGTGTAGGTGTCATTACAGTGCTTGGACTGTAAATATTAACAGTTATTCATGGGGTGGTGGGTGTCATTACAGTGCTTGGACTGTAAATATCAACAGTCATTTATGGGGTGGTTAGTCTGTGAGTGTTATTACAATGCTTGGACTGAAAATATCAACAGTCATTCATGGGGTGGTTGGCGTCATTACAGTGCTTGGACTGTAAATATCAGCAGTCATTCATGGGGTCGTGGGTGTGTCATTACAGTGCTTGGAGTGTAAATATCAACCGTCATTCATGGGGTGGTGGGTGTCATTACAGTGCTTGTACTGTAAATATCAACAGTCATTAATGCGGTGCTCGGTGTGTGGGTTTCATTACAGTGCTTGGACTGTAAATATCAATAGTCATTCAAGGGGTGGTGGGTGTGTGGGTGTCATTACAGAGCTTGGACAGTAAATATCAACAGTCATTCATGGGGAGGTTGGTGTTATTACAGTGCTTGGACTTTAAATATCAACAGTCATTAACCCTTATCTGCCTATTGATCAAATATCACGTCACCGTGAATTTAGGCCTTAAAGATGATTGACGTAATATAAAGCCGGTAGAAAAAAAACTGCTTGGGCTATATCTAGCCACTTCATTGGTAACACTGGTTAGGTTGGGCCTTTAATGAGTGGTGTTAGAGGGAAATGGTTTTTTCGTCATATATACGCAATGAAAATACGCTCGCACACGTTTTCTAATTTTTAGTTTTTTTTTAGGGGTAACTACTTTATTACTCATGGCACTGCTGTACACAAACCAGTGGACCTTGGAAACTTTAGTTAACAGATTTTGATGTATAAAATCAAGCTCTACAAATCTCTAATAACAAAATTTACCTAAACAAAACTTTAAAAATCACCCTGTTTTTGCGGTTCACGCTCCAGTAGCGCTAGGGGGATTGCGGTTCTTAGGGGTTAATGTGGTGGTGGGTGTGTGGGTGTCATTGCAGTGCTTGGACTATAAATATCAACTATCATTCATGGGGTGGTAGGTGTGTGGGTGTCATTAGAATGCTTAGACTGTAAATATCAGCATGCATTCATGGGGTGGTGGGTGTGTGGATGTCATAACAGTGCTTAAACTGTAAATATCAACAGTCATTCATAGGGTGGATGGTGTGTGAGTCTCATTACATTGCTTGGACTGTAAATATCAACAGTCATTTATGGGATGGTGGATGTGTGTGTGTCATTACAGTGCTTGGACTTTAAATACCAACAGTCATTCATGGGATGGTAGGAGTTATTACAGTGCTTGGACTGTAAATATCAACAGTCATTCAAAGGATGTTGGGTGTGTGGGTGTCATTACCGCGCTTGGACTGTATATATCAACAGTCATTAATGGGGTGGTGGGTGTGTAGGTGTCATTACAGTGCTTGGACTGTAAATATTAACAGTTATTCATGGGATGGTGGGTGTGTTAGTTTCATTACAGTGCTCGGACTGTAAATATCAACAGTCATTCATGGGGTGGTGGGTGTCATTACAGTGCTTGGACTGTAAAAATCAACAGTCATTCATGGGGTGGTTAGTCTGTGAGTGTTATTACAATGCTTGGACTGAAAATATCAACAGTCATTCATGGGGTGGTTGGCGTCATTACAGTGCTTGGACTGTAAATATCAGCAGTGATTCATGGGGTCGTGGGTGTGTCATTACAGTGCTTGGAGTGTAAATATCAACTGTCATTCATGGGGTGTAGGGTGTCATTACAGTGCTTGTACTGTAAATATCAACAGTCATTAATGCGGGGCTCGGTGTGTGGGTTTCATTACAGTGCTTGGACTGTAAATATCAATAGTCATTCAAGGGGTGGTGGGTGTGTGGGTGTCATTACAGAGCTTGGACAGTAAATATCAACAGTCATTCATGGGGTGGTTGGTGTTATTACAGTGCTTGGACTTTAAATATTAACAGTCATTAACCCTTATCTGCCTATTGACCAAATATCACGTCACCGTGAATTTAGGCCTTAAAGATGATTGACGTAATATAAAGCCGGTAGAAAAAAAACTGCTTGGGCTATATCTAGCCACTTCATTGGTAACACTGGTTAGGTTGGGCCTTTAATGAGTGGTGTGAGAGGGAAATGGTTTTCTCGTCATATATACGCAATGAAAATACGCTCGCACACGTTTTCTAATTTTTAGTTTTTTTTTAGGGGTAACTACTTTATTACTCATGGCGCTGCTGTACGCAAACCAGTGGACCTAGGAAACTTTAGTTAACAGATTTTGATGTATAAAATCAAGCTCTACAAATCTCTAATAACAAAATTTACCTAAACAAAACTTTAAAAATCACCCTGTTTTTGCGGTTCACGCTCCAGTAGCGCTAGGGGGATTGCGGTTCTTAGGGGTTAATGTGGTGGTGGGTGTATGGGTGTCATTGCAGTGCTTGGACTATAAATATCAACTATCATTCATGGGGTGGTAGGTGTGTGGGTGTCATTAGAGTGCTTAGACTGTAAATATCAGCATGCATTCATGGGGTGGTGGGTGTGTGGATGTCATAACAGTGCTTAAACTGTAAATATCAACAGTCATTCATGGGGTGGATGGTGTGTGAGTCTCATTACATTGCTTGGACTGTAAATATCAACAGTCATTTATGGGATAGTGGATGTGTGTGTGTCATTACAGTGCTTGGACTTTAAATACCAACAGTCATTCATGGGATGGTAGGTGTTATTACAGTGCTTGGACTGTAAATATCAACAGTCATTCAAAGGATGTTGTGTGTGTCGGTGTCATTACAGCGCTTGGACTGCAAATATCAACAGTCAATCATGGGATGGTAAGTGTGTGGGTGTCATTACAGTGCTTGGACTGTTAATATCAACAGACGTTCATGGGGTGGTGGGTGTGTGGGTATCATTACAATGTTTGGACTATAAATATCAACAGTCATTTATGGGGTGGGTGGTTTATGGGTGTCATTCCTGTGCTTGGACTGTAAATATCAACAGTTATTCATTGAGTGGTGGGTTTGTGGGTGTCATTACAGTGCTTGGACTATAAATATCAATGGTCATTATTGGGGTGGAGGGTGTGTGGGTGTCATTACAGTGCTTGGACTGTAAATATCAACAGTCATTCATGGGGTGGATGGTGTGTGAGTCTCATTACAGTGCTTGGACTGTAAATATCAAGTCATTCACGGGGTGGTTGGTGTGTGGGTCTCATTACAGTGCTTGAAATGTAAATATCAACAGTCATTTATGGGTTGGTGGGTGTGTGGGTGTCATTACAGTGCTTAGAGTGTAAATATCAAGTCATTCATGGGATGGTGGGTGTCATTACAGTGCTTGGACTGTAAATATCAACAGTTATTAATGTGAAGGTGGGTGTTTGGGTATTATTACAGTGCTTGGTCTGTAAATATCAACAGTCATGAATGGGGTGGTGGGTGTCATTACAGTGCTTGGACTGTAAATATCAACAGTTATTCATGGGAAGGTGGGTTTGTGGGTGTCAACACAGTGCTTGGACTGTAAATATCAACAGTCATTCATAAGGTGGTGGGTGTGTGAAGGATATTACAGTTCTTGGACTGTAAATATTAACCAACATTCATGGGGTTTTGGTTGTTTGGGTGTCATTACAGTGCTTGGACTGTAAATATCAACAGTCATTCATGGGTTGGTGGATGTTTGGGTGTCATTACAATGCTTGGACTGTAAATATCAAGTGTCATTCATTGGGTGTGTCAGTGACATTACAGTGCTTGTACTGTAAATATCAACAGTCATTCATGGGTTGGTGTGTGTGTGTTATTACAGTGCTTGGACTGTAAATATCAACTGTCATTCATGGGGTGTGTCAGTGACAATACAGTGCTTGTACTGAAAATATCAACAGTCATTAAAGGGTTGGTGGGTGTGTATGTCATTACAGTGCTTGAACTGTAAATATCAACAGTCATTCATTGGGTGGTGGGTTTTTGTGTGTCATTACAGTGCTTCGACTGTTAATATATATCAACAGTCATTTATGGGGTGGTGGGTGTGTATCTGTCATGACAGTGCTTGGACTGTAAATATCAACCGTCATTCATGGTGTGGTGGGTGTCATTACAGTGCTTTGACTGTAAATATCAACCGTCATTTATGGTGTAGTGAGTGTCAATACAGTGCTTGGATTGTAAATATCAACAGTCATTCATGAAGTGGTGGGTGTGTGGTTGTAATTACAGTGCTTGGACTGAAATATCAACAGTTATTCATTGAGTGATGGGTGTGTGGATGTCATTACAATGCTTGGACTGTAAATATCAACAGTCATTCATTGGGTGGTGGGTTGTTGGTGTTATTACAGTGCTTGTACTGTAAATATCAACAGTCATTCATGGGTTGGTGTGTGTGTGTCATTACAGTGCATGGACTATAAATATCAATGGTAATTAATGGGGTGGTGGGTGTCATTACAGTGTTTGGACTGTAAATATCAACAGTCATTCATGGGAAGGTGGGTGTGTGGATGTCATTACAGTGTTTGGACTGTAAATATCAACAGTCATTCATGGGTTGGTGTATGTGTGGGTGTCATTACAGTGCTTGGACTGTAAATATCAACTGTCATTCATTGGGTGGTGGGTGTTTGTGTGTCATTACAGTGCTTAGACTGTTAATATATATCAACAGTCATTCATGGGGTGGTGGGTGTAAAGCTGTCATTACAGTGTTTGGAATGTAAATATCAACAGTCATTCATGGGGTGGTGGGTGTCATTACAGTCCTTGTACTGTAAATATTAACAATCATTAATCCGGTAGTGGTTGTGTGGGTTTCATTACAGTGCTTGGACAGTAAATATCAACAGTCATTAAAGGGGTGGTGGGTGTGTGGGTGTCATTACACAGCTTGGACAGTAAATATCAACAGTCATGAATGAGGTGGTGGGTGTCATTACAGTGCTTGGACTGTAAATATAAACAGTTATTTATGGGAAGGTGGGTTTGTGGATGTCATTACAGTGCTTGGACTGTAATTATCAACAGTCATTCATGGGGTCGTGGGTGTGTGAAGGATATTACAGTTCTTGGACTGTAAATATCAACAGTCATTCATGGGGTGGTGGGTGTGTGGGAGTCATTACAGTGCTTTGTGTGTAAATATCAACAGTCATTAATGGGGTGGTGTGTGTCAATACAGTGCTTGGACTGTATATATCAACAGTCATTTATGGGGTGGTGGGTGTGTGGGTGTCATTACAGAGCTTGGACTGCAAATATCAATTGTCATTTATGGGGTGTTGGGTGTGTGGGTGTCATTACAGTTCTTGGACTGTAGTTATCAACAGTCATTCATGGGATGGTGGGTCTGTGGGTATCATTACAATGCTTTGACTGTAAATATCAACAGTCATTCATAGGGTGGTGATAGTGTGGGTATCATTACAGTGCTTGGACTGTAAATATCAACAGTCATTCATGGTGTGATGGGTGTGTGGGTGTCATTACAGTGCTTGGACTGTAAATATTACCAGTCATTCATGGGGTGGTTATAGTCATTACAGTACTTGGACTGTAAATATCAACAGCCATTCATGGGGTGGTAAGTGTGTGGGTGTCATTACAGTGTTTGGACTGTAAATATCAACTGTCATTTATGGGGTGGTAGGTGTCATTACAGTGCTTGTACTGTAAATATCATCAGTCATTTATGGGGTGTTGGGTGTGTGCGAGTCATTACAGAGCTTGGACTGTAAATATCACCAGTTAATTATAGTGTGATGGGGGTGTGGGTGTCATTACAGTGCTTGGACTGTAAATATCAACAGTCATTCACGGGGTGGTGGGTGTGTGTGTGTCAATACAGTGCTTGAACTTTAAATATCAACAGTCTTTTATGGGGTGGTGGGTGTGTGGTTGTCATTACAGAGCTTGGACTGTAAATATCAACAGTCATTCATGAGGTGGTGGTTGTGTGGGTGTCAGTACAGTGTGTGGATAGTAAATATCAACAGTCAATCATAAGGTGTGTGGGTGACATTATAGTAATTGTAATGTAAATATCAACAGGTATTAAAGGGGTGGTGGGAGTGATTACAGTGCTTGGACTGCAAATATCTACAGTCATTCATGGGAAGGTTAGTGTCATTACAGTGCTTGGACTGTAAATATCAACAGTCATTCATGAGGTGGTGGGTGTGTGGGTGTCATAACAGTTCTTGGACTGTAAATATCAACAGTCCATTCATGGGGTGGTTGGTGTGTGTGTGTCATTACAGTGCTTGGACTGTAAATATTAATTGTCATTAATGGGGTGGTGGGTGTCATTACAATACTTGGACTGTAATTATTAACAGTCATTCATTGGGTGGTGAGTGTGTGGGAGTCATTACAGTGCTTGGGTTGTAAATATCAACCGTCTTTCATTGGGTGGTGGGTGTCATTACAGTGATTTGACTGTAAAAATCAAGTCATTTATGGGGTGTTGGGTGTGTGGGTGTCATTACAGTGTTTGGACTGTAAATATCAACAGTTATTCATAGGGTGGTGGGTGTGTGGGTATCATTACAGTGCTTGGACTATAAATAACAATGGTCATTATTGGGGTGGAGGGTGTGTGGGTGTCATTACAGTGCTTGGACTGTAAATATCAACAGGCATTCATAGGGTGGATGGTGTGTTAGTCTCATTACAGTGCTTGGACTGTAAATATCAACAGTCATTCATGGGGTGGTTTGTGTGTGGGTCTCATTACAGTGCTTGAAATGTAAATATCAACAGTCATTTATGGGTTGGTGGGTGTGTGGGTGTCATTACAGTGCTTAGAGTGTAAATATTAACAGTCAATCATGGGGTGATCAGTGTGTGGGTGTCAATGCAGTGCTTGGATTGTATATATCAACAGTCATTCATGGGGTGGTTGGTGTGTGGGTGTCATTACAGTGCTTGGATTGTAAATATCAACAGTCATTCATGGAGTGGTGGGTGTCTGGGTGTCATTACAGTACTTGGACTGTAAATATCAACTGTCATTCATGGGGTGTGTGGGTGCTATTACAGAGTTTGGATTGTAAATATCAAATCATTCATAGGTTGGTGGGAGTGTGTGTCATTACAGTTCTTGGACTGTAAATATCAACAGTCATTCAGGGGGTGGTGGGTGTGTAGGTGTAATGACAGTGCTTGGAGTGTAAATATCTAGTCATTCATGGGGTGGTGGGTGTCATTACAGTGCTTTGACTGTAAATATCAACAGTCATTTATGGGGTGACGGATGTGTGGGTGTCATTTCAGTGCTTGGACTGTAAATATCAACAGTCATTAATGGGGTGGTGGGTGTCTGGGTGATATTACAGTGCTTGGATTATAAATATTAACCATCATTCATGGGGTTGTGGTTGTGTGGGTGTCATTACAGTGCTTTGACTGTAAATATCAATAGTCATTCATGGTGTGATGGGTTGTTGGTGTCATTACAGTGCTTGGATTGTAATTATCAACAGTCATTCATTGGGTTTTTGGTGTGTGGGTGTCATTACAGTGCTTGGACTTTAAATACAAACAGTCATTCATGGGATGGTATGTGTGTGGGTGTCATTACAGTGCTTGGACTGAAATATCAACAGTTATTCATTGAGTGGTGGGTGTGTGGGTGTCATTACAGTGCATAGACTATGATTATCAATGGTTATTAATGGGGTGGTGGGTTTCATTACAGTGTTTGGACTCTAAATATCAACAGTCATTCATGGGAAGGTGGGTGTGTGGATATCATTACAGTGCTTGGACTATAAATATCAATGGTCATTAATGGGGTGGTGGGTGTCATTACAGTTCTTTGACTGTAAATATCAACAGCCATTCATTGTGTGGTGAGTGTCATTACAGTGCTAGGACTGTATATATCAACAGTCATTCATGGGGTGGTGGGAGTGTGGGTGTCATTACAGTGCTTGGACTGTGAATATCAACTGTCATTTATTGGGTGGTGGGTGTTTGTGTGTCATTACAGTGCTTAGACTGTTAATATATTTCAACAGTCATCAATGGGGTGCTGGGTATGAAGCTGTCATTACAGTGCTTGGACTGTAAATATCAACCGTCATTCATAGGGTGGTGGGTGTCATTACAGTTCTTTGACTGTAAATATCAACAGCCATTCATGGTGTGGTGAGTGTCATTACACTGCTTTAACTGTATATATCAACAGTCATTCATGGGGTGGTGGGTGTGTGGGTGTCATTACAGTGTTTGGATTGTAAATATTAACAGTCATTCATGGGGTGGTGGGTGTTTGGGTGTTATTACAGTGCTTGGACAGAAATATTAACAGTTATTTATTGGGTGGTGGTGTGTGGGTGTCATTACAGTGCATGGACTATAAATATCAATAGTCATTAATGGGGTGGTGGGTGTGTGGGTGTTATTTCATTGCCTGGACTGTAAATATCAACAAGCATTCAAGGGGTTGATGGTGTGTGAGTGTCATTACAGTGCTTGGACTGTCAATATCAACAGTCATTCATGGGGTGGTTGGTGTGTGGGTCTCCTTACTTTGCATGGAATGTAAATATCAACAGTCATTAATGGGTGTGTGTGTATGTGGGTGTCATTACTGTGCTTAGACTGTAAATATCAACAGTCAATCATGGGGTAGTCAGTGTGTGGGTGTCATTACAGTGCTTGGACTGTAAATATCAACAGACATTCATAAGATGGTGGGTGTGTGGGTGTCATTACAGTGCTAGGACTGTAAATATCAAAAGTCATTCATGGCATGATTGGTGTGTGGGTGTCATTACAGTGCTTTAACTGTATGTATCAACAGTCATTTATGGGGTGGTGTGTGTGTGGGTTTCATTTCAGTGCTTTAACTGTTAATATCAACAGTCATTCATGGGGAGGGGAGTGTCATTGCAGTGCTTGGACTGTAAATATCAAGTCATTCATGGGGTGATGGGTGTATGGGCGTCATTAGAGTACTTGGACAGTAAATATCAATAGTTATTCATGGAGATGTGGGTGTGTGGGTGTCATTACAGTGCTTGGACTGTAAATATCAACAGTCATTCATGGGGTGGTGGGTGTGTGGGTGTCATTACAGTGCTTGGAGTGTAAATATCAACAGTTATTCATGGGGTGATGGGTGTGTCGGTGTCATTACAGTGATTGGACTGTAAATATCAACAGATATTCATGGGGTGGTAGGTGTGTGGGTGTCATTACAGTGCTTGGTCTGTAAATATCAACAAATATTCATTTAGTGGTGGGTGTAGGGGTGTCATTACAGTTCTCGGACTGTGAATATCAACAGTCATTCATGGGGTGGTGGGTGTGTGTGTTGCATTACAGTGCTTGGAGTGTAAATATCAACCGTCATTTATGGGATGGTGGGTGTGTGTGTCATTACAGTGCTTGGACTTTAAATATCAACAGTCATTCATGGGATAGTGGGTGTTATTACAGTGCTTGGACTGTAAATTTCAACAGTCATTCATGGTATAGTAAGTGTGTTGGTGTTACTACAGTGCTTGGACTGTTAATATCAACAGACATTTATGGGGTGGTGGGTGTGTGTGTGTCATTACAGTGCTTGGACTATAAATATCAATGGTCATTAAAGGGGTGGTGGATGTGTGGGTGTCATTACAGTGCTAGGACTGTAAATATCAACAGTCATTCATGGGGTGGATGCTGTTTGGGTGTCATTACAGTGCTTTGACTGTAAATATTAACAGTTATTCATAGGGTGGATGGTGTGTGAGTGTCATTACCGTGTTTTGAATGTAAATATCAACAGTTATGCATATGGTTGTCAGTGTGTGGGTGTTAATACAGTGCTTGGATTGTAAATATCAACAGTCATTCATGGGGTGGTGGGTGTGTGGGTGTCATTACAGTACTTGGATTGTAGATATCAACAGTCATTCATGGGGTGGTGGGTGTGTGGGTGTCATTGCAGTGCTGTTTTGACTGTAAATATCAACTGTCATTTATAGGTTAATGGGGGTGTGTCATTACAGTGCCTGGACTGTAAATATCAACAATCATTCATGGGGTGGTGGGTGTGTAGGTGTAATTACAGATCTTGGACTGTAAATATTAAGTCATTCATGAGGTAGTGGATGTATGGGTGTCAGTACTGTGCTTGGACTGTTAAAATCAACAGTCATTCATGGGGTGGTGTGTGTGTGGGTGTCATGACAGTGCTTGAACTGTAAATATCAACAGTCATTCATGGGGTGGTCGGTGAGTGGGTGTCATTCCTGTGCATTGACTATGAATATCTCCAGTCATTCATGGGGTAGTGGGTGTGTGGGTGTCATTACATTGCTTGGACTGTAAATATCAACAATCATTTATGGGGTGTTGGGTGTGTGGGTGTCATTACAGTGCTTGGACTGTAAACATCAACAGTTAATCATAAGGTGGTGTGTGTGTGAGTGTCATTACAGTGCTTGGACTGGAAATATCAACAGTCATTCATGGGTGGTGGATGTATAGGTATCATTTCTGTGCTTGGACTGTAAATATCAACAGTCATTCATGGGGTGGTGGGTTTTGGGGGGATATTACAGTGCTTGGACTGTAAATATCAACAGTCATTCATGGGGTTGTGGTTGTGTGGGTGTCATTTCTTTGCTTGGACTGTAAAATATCAACAGTCATTCATGGGATATGTGGGGGTGATTACAGTGCTTGGACTAAATATCAACAGTCACACATAGGGATGGTGGGTGTCATTTCAGTGCTTGGTGTGTAAATATCAACAGTCATTCATGGGTGGTGGGTGTCATTACAGTGCTTGGACTGTAAATATCAACAATCATTTATGGGGTGGTGGGTGTGTGGGTGTCATAACAGTGATTGGACTGTAAATATCAACAGACATTCATGGGGTGGTGGGTGTGTGGGTGTCATTACATTGCTTTGACTGTAAATATCAACATTCATTCATGGAAAAGTGGGTGTGTGGGTGTCATACAGTGCTTGGACTGTAAATATTAACAATCTTTCATGGGGTGGTGGGTGTGTGGATCATATTACAGTGCTTGGACTGTAAATACTAACCATCATTCATGGGGTTGTGGTTGTATGGGTGTCATTACAGGGCTTGGACTGTAAATATCAACAGTCATTCAAAGGGTGGTGGGTTGTTGGTGTCATTTCATTGCTTGGATTGTAAATATCAACAGTCATTCATTGGGTGGTGGGTGTGTGGGTGTCATTACAGTGCTTGGACTTTAAATATCAACTGTCATTCATGGGGTGTGTCGGTGACATTACAGTGCTTGTACTGTAAATAACAACAGTCATTCATGGGTTGGTGTGTGTGTGTCATTACGGTGCTTGGACTGTAAATTTCAACTGTCATTCATGGGGTGTGTCGGTGACATTACAGTGCTTGTACTGTAAATATCAACAGCAATTCATGGGGTGGTGGGTGTGTGGGTGTCATTACAGTAATTGGACTGTAAGTATCAACAGACATTTATAGGGTGGTGGGTGTGTGGGTGTCATTACAATGCTTGGACTGTAAATATCAACAGTCATTCATTAAGTGGTGGGTGTGTAGCAGTCATTACAATGCTTGTACTATAAATATCAATAGTCATTAATGGGGTGTTGGGTGTGTGGGTGTCATTACAGTGCTTGGACTGTAAATATTAACAGTCATTCATTGGGTGGATGGTGTGTGAGTGTCATTACAGTGTTTGGACCTTAAATATCGATAGTCATTCATGGGGTGGTTGGTGTGTAGGTCTCATTACAGTGCATGGAATATAAATATCAACAGTCATTCATGGGGTGGATGGTGTGTGAGTGTCATTACAGAGCTTAGACTGTAAATATCACCAGTCATTCATGAGGTGGTTAGTGTGTGAGTGTTAATACAATTCTTGGACTGTAAATATCAACTGTCATTCATGGTGTGTGTGGGTGCTATTATAGAGCTTGGACTCTAAATATCAACAGTCATTCTTAGGTTGGTAGGGGGGGGTGATATCATTACAGTGCCTGGACTGTAAATATCAACAATCATTCATGGGGTGGTGGGTGTGTAGGTGTAAGTACAGATCTTTGACCATAAATATCAAGTCATTCATGGGGTAGTGGATGTATGCGTGTCAGTACTATGCTTGGACTGTTAATATCAACAGTCATTCATGGGGCGGAGGGTGTATGGGTGTCATGACAGTGCTTGGATTGTAAATATCAACAATCATTCATGGGGTGGTGGGTGTGTGGGTTTCATTACAGTGCTAGGACTGTAAATATCAAAAGTTATTCATGGCATGATTGGTGTGTGGGTGTCATTACAGCGCATTAATTAACTGTATGTGTCAACAGTCATTTATGGGGTGGTGTGTGTATGGGTGTCATTTCAGTGCTTTGACTGTAAATATCAACAGTCATTTATGGGGAGGGGAGTGTCATTGCAATGCTTGGACTGTTAATATCAAGTCATTCATGGGGTGGTGGGTGTGTGGATGTCATTACAGTGCTTGGACAGTAAATATCAATAGTCATTCATGGAGTGGTGGGTGTGTGGATGTCATTACAGTGCTTGGAGAGTAAATATCAACAGTCATTCATTGAGTGTTGGGTGCATAGGTGTCATTACAGTGCTTGGACTTTAAATATCAACAGTAATTTATGGGTTGGTGGGTGTCATTACAGTGCTTGGACTGTAAATATCAGCAGTCATTCATATGGCAGTGGTTGTGTGTGTCATTACAGTGTTTGGACTGTAAATATCAAGAGCCATTCATGGGGTGGTGGGTGTTGGGGTGTCATTACAGTGCTTGGTCTGTAAATATCAACTGTCTCTTATGGAGTGGTGGGTGTTTGTGTGTCATTACAGTGGTTGGACTGTAAATATCAACAGTCATTCATGGGGTGGTGGGTGTGTGGGTGTCATTCCTCTGCTTGGACTATGAATATCCCCAGTCATTCATGGGGTAGTGGGTGTGTGGGTGTCATTACATTGCTTGGACTGTAAATATCAACAATCATTTATGGGGTGGTGGGTGTGTTGGTGTCATTACAATGCTTTGACTGTAAATATCAATAGTCATTCATGGGAAGGTGGGTGTGTGGGTGTCATTACAGTGCTTGGACTGTAAATATTAACAGTCTTTTATGGGGTTGTGGGTGTGTGGGTTATAATACAGTGCTTGGACTGTAAATACTAACCATCATTCATGGGGTTGTGGTTGTGTGGGTGTCATTACAGTGCTTGGACTGTAAATATCAACAGTCATTCATGGGTTGGTGGGTGTGTGGGTGTCATTACAATGCTTGGACTGTAAATATCAACAGTCTTTCAAGGGGTGGTGGGTTGTTGGTGTCATTACAGTTCTTTAATTGTAAATATCAACAGTCATTCATTGGGTGGTGGGTGTGTGGGTGTCATTACAGTGCTTGGACTGTAAATATCAATTGTCATTTATGGGTTGCATTGGTGACATTACAGTGCTTGGACTGTAAATATCAACTTTCATTCATGGGGTGTGTCAGTGACATTACAGTGCTTGTACTGTAAATATCAACAGTCATTCATGGGTTGGTGTGTGTGTGTCATTACACTGCTTGGACTGTAAATTTCAACTGTCATTCATGGGGTGTGTTGGTGACATTACAGTGCTTGTACTGTAAATATCAACAACCATTCATGGGGTGGTGGGTGTGTGGGTCTCATTACAGTAATTAGACTGTAAATATCAACAGACATTAATGGGGTGGTGGGTGTGTGGGCGTCATTACAGTGCTTAATCTGTAAATATCAACAGTTATTCATTTAGTGGTGGGTGTAGAGGTGTCATTACAGTGCTTGGACTGTGAATATCAACCATCATTCATGGAGTGGTGGGTGTGTGGGTGTCATTACAATGCTTGTACGGTAAATATCAACTGTCATTCATGGGGTTGGGGGTGTGTGGGTGTCATTACAGTGCTTGGACTGTAAATATCAACAGTCATTCATTAAGTGGTGGGTGTGTGGGAGTCATTACAATGCTTGTACTATAAATATCAATAGTCATTAATGAGGTGTTGGGTGTGTGGGTGTCATTACAGTGCTTGGACTGTAAATATTAACAGTCATTCATGGGGTGGATGGTGTGTGAGTGTCATTACACTGTTGGGATTGTAAATATCAACAGTTATTGATGGAGTTGTCAGTGTGTGGGTGTTAATAAAATGTTTGGACTGTAAATACCAACTGTCATTCATGGTGTGTGCGGGTGCTATTACATAGCTTGGACTCTAAATATCAACAGTCATTCTTAGGTTGGTGGGGGGGGAGTGTCATTACATTGCCTGGACTGTAAATATCAACAATCATTCATGGGGTGGTGGGTGTGTAGGTGTAAGTACAGATCTTAGACCGTAAATATCAAGTCATTTATGGGGTAGTGGATGTATGTGTGTCAGTACTGTGCTTGGACAGTAAATATAAACAGTCATTTATAGGGTGATGGGTCAGTTGGTGTCATTACAGGGCTTGGATAGTAAATATCAAAAGTAATTCATGGGGTGGTGGGTGTGTGGGTGTCATTACAGTGCTTGGACTGAAAATATCAAAAGTCATTCATGGGGTGGTGGGTGTGTGGGAGTCATTACAGTGCTTGGACTATAAATATCAACAGTCATTTATAGGGTGGTGGGTGTGTGTGTTTCATTACAGTGTTTGGACTGTAAATATCAACAGTCATTCATAGGATGGTGGGTGTGTGACTGTCATTACAGTGCTCAGATTGTAAATATTAACAGTCAATTATTGGGTGGTGGGTGTCATTAGAGTACTTGGACTGAAAATATTAACAGTTATTCATAAGGTGGTGGGTGTGTGGATGCCATTACAGTGCTTTGACTAAAAATATCAACAGTCTTTCATGGGGTGGTGAGTGTGTAGGTGTCATTACAGTGCTTGGACTGTAAATATCAACAGTCATTTATGGGGTGGTGGGTGTGTGGGTGTTATTACAGTGTTTTGATTGTAAATATCAACAGTCATTCATAGGGTGGTTGGTTTCATTATCGTTCTTGGACTGTAAATATCAACAGTCATTCATGGGGTGTTGGGTGTGTGGGTGTCATTACTGTACTTGGACTGTAGATATCAACCATAATTTATGGGGTGGTGGGTGTGGGGGTGTCATTACAATGCTTGGACTGTAAATATCAACAGTCATTCATGGGGTTGTGGGTGTGTGGGTGTTATTATAGATTTTGGACTGTAAATATCAACAGTCATTCATGGGGTGGTGGGTGTTTGGGTGTCATTACAGTGCTTGGACTGTAAATATCAAGTCATTTATGGGGTGGTGGGTGTGTGTGTTTCATTAGTGCTTGGACTGTAAATTTCAACAGTCATTTATATGGTTGTTTGTGGCATTACAGTGCTTAGACTGTATATATCAACAGTAATTCATGGGGAGATGGGTGTGTGGGTGTCATTACAGAGCTTGGACTGTTAATATCAACAGTTATTTATGGGGTGGTTTTTGTTTGGGTGTCATTACATTGCTTTGACTGTAAATATCAACAGTCATTTTTGGAGTTGTGGTTGTGTGGGTGTCATTACAGTGCTTAGACGGTAAATATTAACAGTCATTTATGGGGAGGTGGGTATGAGGGTGTCATTACAGTGCTTGGACTGTAAATATCAACAGTCATTTAGTGGGTGGTGGGTGTGTGGGTTTCATTACTGTTCTTGGACTGTAAATATCAACCATCATTCATTGTGTGGTGGGTATGTTGGTGTCATTACAGTGCTCAGACTGTAAATATTAACAGTCATTCATGTGTTGGTGGGTGTGTGGATGTCATTACAGTGCTTGGACTGAAAATATCAACAGATATTCATGAGGTGGTGGGTTTGTGGGTGTCATTACAGTGTTAGGACTATAAATATCAACCATCATTTATGGGGTGGTGGATGTGTGGGTGTCATTACAGTGCTTGGACTGTAAATATCAACAGTCATTCTTAAGGTGGTGGGTGTGTGTGTCATTACAGAGCTTGGACTGTAAATATCAACAGTCTTTCATAGGGTTGTGGGTGTATGGGTGTTTTTACAGTGCTTAGACTGTAAATATTAACAGTCATTTATGGGGTGGTTGGTGTGTGGGTGTCATTACAGTGCTTAGACTGTAAATATCAACAGTCATTTATTGGGTGGTGGGTGTGTTGCTGTCATTACAGTGCTTGGACTGTAAATATCAACAGTCATTCATGGGGTGGTAAGTGTGTGTGGGTGTCATTACAGTGCTTGGACAGTAAATATCAACAGTCATTCATGGAATGATAGGTGTGTGGTGGTCATTACAGTGTTTTGATTGTAAATATCAACAGTCATTTATAGGGTGGTGGGTGTCATTAGAGTGCTTGGACTGAAAATATCAACAGTCATTCATGGGGTGGTGGGTGTGTGGGTGTCATTACAGTGCTTGGACTGTAAATATCAACCATAATTCATGGGGTGGTGGGTGTGTGGGTGTCTGTAAGGGCCGAAATTCTCAACAGCTGGATTAATACTCCTGTCTCTAACATCAACTTATGTTTCCTTGTCTGTGTACCCTGTTTATACACATTTATTCCCATGTACCAGTTAAGTAATCTTTTCCTGTTTCCTAGATAGTAATGTGATGCATTAGTGGAGGACGAGAAGAATTTAACCGCTTGATCAGCAGTTTCTTCGTCTCCCCCCCCCCCTTCCTTGGGATATCGATGGCAGCGCCATCTACACTACTCAATGCTGGCAGCGTGATCTAATTGAGGTTTTGTCTAGGATGGACGACTGACTGGTGGCAGAATGGAGCTGCACTTTGAACAGTTAGGAGCTCTGAGCCTCCTCTGCCTCCTTCTCTTGTGGAGCATATCTATCGCTTGGGCAGCGACTGGTCTGCCTCCTACAATTGTGTATTCTTGAGACACTGCTGTCTCATAATTGTTACTCCTACCATTGGGTAACTTTTAATTGTGTAACCGTTTACACTACTCTTGAGACTCTGCTGTCTCTTAATTGTTATGGGGAAAGGGATAGTCTCCTTGAGTGGTGCTGTATTATATATTGGGGTTGTGAAGTGTTTAATATATTTGTCTTCTTCAAACTGTGTTTGTTACAATCCCTCTGATTTTGGTGGTGCTAGAATCCTTAAATGTTCGAAGAAGTTGCCGACATGCCACTCTTCGATTCGAGCCTTGACAGTGTCATTACAGAGCTTGGACTGTAAATATCAACAGTCATTCATGGGGTGGTGGGTGTTTAGGTGGCATTACAGTGCTTGGACTACAAATATCAACAGTCAATCATGGGGTTGTGGGTGTCGGGGTGTCATTACAGTGCTTGGACAGTAAATATCAACAGTCATTCATGGGGTGGTGGGTGTGTGGGTGTCATTACAGTGTTTTGACTGTAAATATCAACAGTCATTCATGGGGTAGTGAGTGTTTGGGTGTCATTACAGTTCTTGGACTGTAAATATTAACAGTCATTCATAGGGTGGTGGGTGTGTGGATGTCATTACAGTGCTTGGACTGTAAATATCAACCATTATTCATTAGGTAGTGGGTGTGTGGGTGTCATTACCGTGTTCAGACTGTAAATATTAAGTCATTCAAATAGTGGTTGGTGTTGGGTTGTCATTACAGTGCTTGGACTTTAAATATCAACAGTCTTTCATGGGATGGTGGGTGTGTGGGTATCATTACAGTGCTTGAACTGTAAATCTCAACAGTCATTCATAGGGTGGTGGGTGTGTGAGTGTCATTACAGAGCTTGGACTGTAAATATCTACAGTCATTCATGGGGTGGTGGGTGTGTAAGTGTCATTACAGTGCTTGGACTGTAAATATCAATAGTCATTCTTGGGGTGGTGGGTGTGTGGAAGTCATTACAGTGCTTAGACTGTAAATATCAACAGTCATTCATGGGGTGGTGGGTGTGTGGGTGTCATTACAGTGCTTGGACTGTAAATATCAACCATAATTCAAGGGGTGGTGGGTGTGGGGGTGTCATTACAGTGCTTTCAATGTAAATATCAACAGTCATTCATGGGGTGATGGGTGTGTGGTTGTCATTACAGAGCTTGGACTGTAAATATCAACAGTCGTTCATGGGATGGTAGGTGTTTGGGTGTCATTACAGTGCTTGGACTGTTAATATCAATAGTCATTCATGGGGTGGTGAGTGTGTCTGTGTCATTACAGTTCTTGGTCTGTAAATTTCAACCATCATTCATTGGGTGGTGGGTGTGTGGGTGTCATTACAGTGTTTGGAATGCAAATATTAACAGTCATCCATTGGGCAGTGGGTGTCATTAGAGTGCTTGGACTGTAAATATCAACAGTCATTCATGGGGTGGTGGGTGTGTGGATGTCATTACAGTGCTTGGACTGTTAATATCAATAGTCTTTCATGGGGTTGTGAGTGTGTCTGTGTCATTACAGTTCTTGGTCTGTAAATTTCAACCATCATTCATTGGGTGGTGGGTGTGTGGGTGTCATTACAGTGTTTGGACTGCAAATATTAACAGTCATCCATAGGGTGGTGGGTGTCATTAGAGTGCTTGGACTGTAAATATGAACAGTCATTAATAGGTTGGTGAGTGTGTGGATGTCATTACAGTGCTTGGACTAAAAATATCAACAGTCTTTCATGGGGTGGTGGATGTGTGGGTGTCATTACAGTGCTTGGACTATAAATATCAACCATCATTAATAGGTTGGTGGGTGTGTGGGTTTCATTACAGTGCTTGGACTGTAAATATCAACAGTCATTCATGGGGCGGTGAGTGTGAGGGTGTCATTACAGTGCTTTGACTGTAAATATCAACAGTTGTTCATGGGGCGGTGGGTGTGAGGGTGTCATTTCAGTGCTTGGACTGTAAATATCAACAGTAATTTATGGGGTGGTGGGTGTCATTACAGTGCTTGGACTGTAAATACCAACAGTCATTCATGGGGTGGTGGGTGTGTGGGGGTCATTACAGTGCTTGGACTGTAAATATCAATAGTCATTCTTGGGGTGGTGGGTGTGTGGAAGTCATTACAGTGCTTAGACTGTAAATATCAACAGTCATTCATGGGGTGGTGGGTGTGTGGGTGTCATTACAGTGCTTGGACTGTAAATATCAACCATAATTCAAGGGGTGGTGGGTGTGGGGGTGTCATTACAGTGCTTTCAATGTAAATATCAACAGTCATTCATGGGGTGATGGGTGTGTGGTTGTCATTACAGAGCTTGGACTGTAAATATCAACAGTCGTTCATGGGATGGTAGGTGTTTGGGTGTCATTACAGTGCTTGGACTGTTAATATCAATAGTCATTCATGGGGTGGTGAGTGTGTCTGTGTCATTACAGTTCTTGGTCTGTAAATTTCAACCATCATTCATTGGGTGGTGGGTGTGTGGGTGTCATTACAGTGTTTGGAATGCAAATATTAACAGTCATCCATTGGGCAGTGGGTGTCATTAGAGTGCTTGGACTGTAAATATCAACAGTCATTCATGGGGTGGTGGGTGTGTGGATGTCATTACAGTGCTTGGACTGTTAATATCAATAGTCTTTCATGGGGTTGTGAGTGTGTCTGTGTCATTACAGTTCTTGGTCTGTAAATTTCAACCATCATTCATTGGGTGGTGGGTGTGTGGGTGTCATTACAGTGTTTGGACTGCAAATATTAACAGTCATCCATAGGGTGGTGGGTGTCATTAGAGTGCTTGGACTGTAAATATGAACAGTCATTAATAGGTTGGTGAGTGTGTGGATGTCATTACAGTGCTTGGACTAAAAATATCAACAGTCTTTCATGGGGTGGTGGATGTGTGGGTGTCATTACAGTGCTTGGACTATAAATATCAACCATCATTAATAGGTTGGTGGGTGTGTGGGTTTCATTACAGTGCTTGGACTGTAAATATCAAAAGTCATTCATGGGGCGGTGAGTGTGAGGGTGTCATTACAGTGCTTTGACTGTAAATATCAACAGTTGTTCATGGGGCGGTGGGTGTGAGGGTGTCATTTCAGTGCTTGGACTGTAAATATCAACAGTAATTTATGGGGTGGTGGGTGTCATTACAGTGCTTGGACTGTAAATACCAACAGTCATTCATGGGGTGGTGGGTGTGTGGGGGTCATTACAGTGCTTGGACTGTAAATATCAAGTCATTCATGGGGTGGTTGGTGTGTGGGTGTCATTATTGCTTGGACTGTAAATATCAAAAGTCATTCATGGGCAGGTGGGTGTGTGGGTGTTCTTACAGTGCTTTGAATGTAAATATCAACAGTCATTCAGAGGGTGGTGGGTGTCATTAGAGTGCTTGGGCTGTAAAATATCCACAGTTATTCATGGGGTGGTGGGTGTGTTAGTGTCATTACAGTATTTGGACTGTAAATATCAACAGTCATTCATGGGGTGGTTAGTGTGTGGTTGCCATTACAGTGCTTGGATTGTGGATATCAAGTCATTCATGGGGTGGTGGGTGTGTGGGTGTCATTATTGCTTGGACTGTAAATATCAACAGTCATTCATGGGGTTATGGGTGTGTGAGTGTTATTACAGTGCTTTGACTGTAAATATCAACAGTCATTCAGAGGGTTGTGGGTGTCATTAGAGTTCTTGGACTGAAAATATTAACAGTCATTTGTGGGGTGGTGGGTGTGTGAATGTCATTACAGTGGTTGGACTGAAAATATCAACAGTCATTTATGGGGTGGTGGGTGTGTGGGAGTCATTATAGAGCTTGGACTATAAATATCAACCGTCATTTATGGGGTGGTGGGTAAGTGGGTGTCATTACAGTGCTTGGCCTGTAAATATAAACAGTCATTCATAGGGTGGTGGGTGTGTGAGTGTCATTACAGAGCTTGAACTGTAAATAACAACAGTCATTCATGGGGTTGTGGGTGTGTGGATGTTATTACAGTGCTTGGACTGTAAATATCAACAGTCAATCATGGGTGGTGGGTGTGTGGGTGTCATTACAGTGTTTTGATTGTAAATATCAACAGTAATTTATAGGGTGGTGGATGTCATTACATTGCTTGGACTGTAAATATCAACAGTCATTTATGAAATGGTGGTTGTGTGGGTGTCATTACAGTGCTTGGACTGTAAATATCAACCATAACTCATGGGGTGGTGGGTGTGGGGGTGTCAATACAGTGCTTTGACTGTAAATATCAACAGTCATTCATGAAATGGTGGGTGTGTGGGTGTCATTATAGTGTTCGGACTGTAAATATCAACAGTCATTTATGGGGTGGTGGGTGTGTGGCTGTCATTAGTGCTTTGAATGTAAATATCAACAGTCATTCATGGGGTGGTGGGTGGCATTACAGTGCTTGGACTGTAAATATCAACAGTCATTCACAAGGTGATGGGTGTGTGGGTGTCATTATAGTGTTTGGACTGTAAATACCAACAGTCATTCATGGGGTGGTTGGTGTGAGGGTGTCATTACAGTGCTTTGACTGTAAATATCTAGAGTCATTTATGGGGTGGTGGGTGTGAGGGTGTCATTACAGTGCTTGGACTGTAAATATCAACCATAACTCTTGGGGTGGTGGGTGTTTGGGTGTCATTACATTGCTTGGACTGTAAATATCAACAGTCAATCATGAGGTAATGGGTGTGTGGGTGTCATTAGAGTGCTTAGACTGCAAATATCAACAGTCATTCATAGGGTGGTTGGTGTCATTAGAGTGCTTGGACTGTAAATATCAACAGTCATTAATGGGGTGGTGAGTGTATGGGTGTCATTATAGTGCATGGACTGTAAATATCAACAATAATTCATGGAGTGGTCGGTGTGTGGGTGTCATTACAGTGCTTTGACTGTAAGTATCAAGATTCATTCATGGGGTGGTGGGTGTGAGGATGTCATTACAGTGTTCGGACTGTAAATATCAACAGTCATTTATGGGGTTGTGGGTGTTGGGGTGTCATTATAGTGCTTGGACTGTAAATACCAACTGTCATTTATGGGTATGGTTGGTGTGTGGGTGTCATTACAGTGCTTGGACTGTAAATATCAAGTCATTAATGGGGTGGTGGGTGTGTGTGTGTCATTATTGCTTGGACTGTAAATATCAACAGTCATTTATAGGGTGGTGGTTGTGTGGGTGTCAATACAGTGCCTAGACTGTAAATATCAACAGTCATTTATGGAGTGGTGGGTGTGTGGCTGTCATTACAGAGCATGGACTGTAAATATCAACAGTCAATCATGGGGTGGTGGGTGTGTGGGTGTCATTACAGTGCTTGGACTGTAAATATCAACAGTCATTCATGGGGTGGTGGGTGTGTGGGTGTCATTACAGTTTTTTTATTGTAAATATCAACAGTCATTCATAGGGTGGAGGGTGTCATTAGAGTCTTTGGACTGTAAATATCAACATTCATTCATGGGGTGGTGGGTGTGTGGGTGTCATTACAGTGCTTGGACTGTAAATATCAACCATAATTCATGGGGTGGTGGGCGTGGGGGTGTCATTACAGTGCTTTGAATGTAAATATCAAGAGTCATTAATGGGGTGATGGGTGTGTGGTTGTCATTACAGAGCTTGGACTGTAAATATCAACAGTCATTCATGGGGTGGTATGTGTTTGGGTGTCATTACAGTGCTTGGACTATAAATATCAACAGTCAATCAAGGGGTGGTGGGGGTCAAGGTGTCATTACAGTGCTTGGACTGTAATTATCAACAGTCATTCATGGGGTGGTGGGTGTGTGGGGGTCATTACAGGGTTTTGACTGTAAATATCAACAGTCATTCATGGGGTGGTGAGTGTGTGGGAGTCATTACGGTTCTTGGACTGTAAATATTAACAGTCATTCATGGGGTGGTGGATGTGTGGGTGTCATTACAGAGCTTGGACTGTTAATATCAAAACTCATTCATGGGGTGGTGAGTGTGTCTGTGTCATTACAGTTCTTGGTCTGTAAATTTCAACCATCATTTATTGGGTGGTGGGTGTGTGGGTGTTATTACAGTGTTTGGACTGCAAATATTAACAGTCATCCATGGGGTTGTGGGTGTCATTAGAGTGCTTGGACTGTAAATATAAACTGTCATTCATAGGTTGGTGAGTGTGTGGATGTCATTACAGTGCTTGGACTAAAAATATCAACAGTCATTCATGAGGTGGTGGGTGTGTGGGTGTCATTACATTGTTCGGACAATAAATATCAACCATCATTAATAGGGTGGTGGGTGTGTGGATTTCATTACAGTGCTTGGACTGTAAATATCAACAGTCATTCATAGGGTGGTGGGTGTGTGAGTGTCATTACAGAGCTTGGACTGTAAATATCAACAGTCATTCATTGGGTGGTGGGTGTGTGGTTGTCATTACAGAGCTTGGACTGTAAATATCAACTGTCATTCATGAGGTGGTATGTGTTTGGGTGTCATTACAGTGCTTGGACTATAAATATCAACAGTCAATCAAGGGGTGGTGGGTGTCATGGTGTCATTACAGTGCTTGGACTGTAATTATTAACAGTCATTCATTGGGTGGTGGGTGTGTGGGGGTTATTACAGGGTTTTGACTGTAAATATCAACCGTCATTCATGAGGTGGTGAGTGTGTGGGAGTCATTACAGTTCTTGGACTGTAAATATTAACAGTCATTCATGGAATGGTGGATGTGTGGATGTCATTACAGTGCTAGGACTAATAATATCAACAGTCTTTCATGGGGTGGTGGATGTGTGGGTGTCATTAAATTGCTTGGACTGTAAATATTAACAGTCATTCATGGAGTGGTGGGTGTGTGGATGTCATTACAATGCTTGGACTGAAAATATCAACAGTCATTCATGGGGTTGTGAGTGTGTCTGTGTCATTACAGTTCTTGGTCTGTAAATTTCAACCATCATTCATTGGGTGGTGGGTGTGTGGGTGTCATTACAGTGTTTGGACTGCAAATATTAACAGTCATCCATCTGGTGGTGGGTGTCATAGACTGCTTGGACTATAAATATCAACCATCATTAATAGGGTGGTTGGTGTGTGCGTTCCATTACAGTGCTTGGACTGTAAATATCATCAGTCATTCATTAGGTGGTGAGTGTGTGGGTGTCATTACAGTGTTTTGACTGTAAATATCAACAGTCATTCATGGGGTAGTGAGTGTGTGGGTGTCATTACATTTCTTGGACTGTAAATATTAACAGTCATTCATGGGGTGGTGGGTGTGTGGATGTCATTACAGTGCTTGGACTGTAAATATCAACCATTATTCATTGGGTAGTGGGTGTGTGGGTGTCATTACAGTGATCAGACTGTAAATATTAACAGTCATTCATTTAGTGGTTGGTGTTGGGTTATCATTACAGTGCTTGGACTTTAAATATCAACAGTCTTTCATGGGGTGGTGGGTGTGTGGGTGTCATTACATTGCTTGAACTGTAAATCTCAACAGTCATTCATAGGGTGGTGGGTGTGTGATTGTCATTACATAGCTTGGACTGTAAATATCTACAGTCATTTATGGGTGGTGGGTGTGTAAGTGTCATTACAGTGCTTGGACTGTAAATATCAGCTGTCAATTATGAGGTGGTGGTTGTTTGGGTGTCATTACAGTGCTTGGGCTATAAATACCAACAGTCATTCATGGGGTGGTGGGTGTGTGGGTTTCATTGCACTATTTTGATTGTAAATATCAACAGTCATTCATAGGGTGGAGGGTGTCATTAGAGTGCTTGGACTGTAAATATCAACAGTCATTCATATGGTGGTGGGTGTGTGGGTGTTATTACAGTGCTTGGACTGTAAATATCAACCATAATTCATGGGGTGGTGGGTGTGGGGGTGTCATTACAGTGCTTTCAATGTAAATATCAACAGTCATTCATGGGGTAATGGGTGTGTGGGTGTCATTACCGAGCTTGGAGTGTAAATATCAACAGTCATTCATGGGGTGGTAGGTTTGTGGGTGTCATTACAGTGCTTGGACTGAAAATATCAACAGTCATTCATGGGGTGGTGGGTGTGTGGGTGTCATTACAGAGCTTGGACTGTTAATATCAACAGTCATCCATAGGGTGGTGGGTGTCATTAGAGTGCTTGGACTGTAAATATGAACAGTCATTAATAGGTTGGTGAGTGTGTGGATGTCATTACAGTGCTTGGACTAAAAATATCAACAGTCTTTCATGGGTTGGTGGATGTGTTGGTGTCATTACAGTGCTTGGACTGTAAATATCAACAGTCATTCATAGGGTGGTGGGTGTGTGAGTGTCATTACAAAGCTTGGACTGTAAATATCAACAGTCATTTATGGGGTGGTGGGCTAGTGGGTGTCATTACAGTGCTTTGACTGTAAACATCAACAGTCATTTATGGGGTGGTGGGTGTGTGGCTGTCATTACAGTTGTTGGACTGTAAATACCAACAGTCAATTATTGGGTGGAGTGTTTGTGGGTGTCGTTACAGTGTTTTAATTGTAAATATCAACAGTCAATCATAAGGTGGTGGGTGTCATTAGAGTGCTTGGACTGTAAATATCAACAGTCATTCATGGGGTGGTTGGTGTTTAGTTGTCATTACATTTCTTGGACTGTAAATATCAACCATAATTCATTGGGTGGTTGGTGTGGGGGTGTCATTACAGTGTTTTGACTGTATATATCAACAGTCATTCATGGGGTGGTGGGAGTGAGGGTGTCATTACAGTGCTTGGACTGTAAATATCAACAGTCATTCATGGGGTGGTTGGTGTGTGGATATCATTATAGTGCTTGAACTGTAATATGACACTGCTTGGACTATAAATATCAAGAGTCATTTATGGGGTGGTGGGTGTGTGGATGTCATTACAGTGCTTGGACTGAAAATATCAACAGTCATTAATGGGGTGGTGGATGTGTGGGTGTCATTAGAGTTCTTGGACTGTAAATATTAACAGTCATTCATAGGGTGGTGGGTGTGTGAGTGTCATTACAGAGCTTGGACTGTAAATATCAACCGTCATTTATGGGGTAGAAGGTGTGTGAGTGTCATTACAGTGCTTGGACTGTAAATATCAACAGTTATTCATAGGGTGGTGGGTGTGTGAGTGTCATTACAGAGCTTGGACTGTAAATATCAAGAGTCATTCATGGAGTGGTGGGTGTGTGGTGTCATTACAGTGATTGGACTATAAATATATAGAGTAATTCATGGGGTGGTGTGTGTGTGTGGGTGTCATTACAGTGCTTAGACTGTAAATATCAACAGTCATTTAATGGTTGGTGGGTGTGTAGGTGTCATTACAGTGCTTGGACTGTAAATATCAACAGTCAATCTTGGGGTGGTGGGCTTGTGGGTGTCATTACAGTGCTTGGACTATAAATAATAGCAGTCATTTATGGGGTGGTTTGTGTGTGGGTGTCATTACAGTGTTTTGACTATAAATATCAACAGTCATTTATTGGGTGGTGGGTGTCATTAGAGTGCTTGGACTGTAAATATCAACAGTCATTTATGGGGTGGTGATTGTGTGGGTGTCATTACAGTTCTTGGACTGTAAATATCAACCATCATTCATTGGGTGGTGGGTGTGTGGGTGTTATTACAGTGCTCATACTGTAAATATTAACAGTCATTCATGGGGTGGTGGGTGTGTGGATGTGATTACAGTGCTTGGACTGAAAATATCAAAAGTTATTCATGGGGTGGTGGGTGTGTGGGTGTCATTACAGTGCATGGACTATAAATATCAACTGTCATTTATGGGGTATTGGGTGTGTGGGTGTCATTACATTGCTTGGACTGTAAATATCAACAGTCATTTATAGGCTGGTGGATGTGTGGGTTTTATTACAGTTCTTGGACTGTAAATATCAACTATTATTCATTGGGTAGTGGGTGTGTGGGTTACATTACAGTGCTTGGACTGTAAATATTAACAGTCATTCATGGGATAGTGGGTGTGTCGATGTCATTACAGTGCTTGTACTGAAAATATCAACAGTCATTCATAGGGTGGTAGGTGTGTGGGTGTCATTACAGTGCTTGGACTATAAATATCAACCGTCATTTATGGGGTGGTTGGTGTTTGGGTGTCATTACAGTGTTTGGACTGTAAATATCAACAGTCATTCATAGGGTGGTGGGTGTGTGAGTGTCATTACAGAGCTTGGACTGTAAATATAAACATTCATTAATGGAGTGGTGGGTGTGTGGGTGTCATTACAGTGCTTGGACTGTAAATATTAACAGTCGTTCATGGGGTGGTAGGTGTGTAGATGTCATTACAGTACTTGGACTAAAAATATCAACTGTCTATCATGGGATGGTGGGTGTGTGGGTTTAATTACAGTTCTTGGACTGTAAATATCAAACATCACTCATTGGGTGGTGGGTGTGTGGGTGACATTACAGTGCTTGGACTGTAAATATTAACAGTCATTCATGGGGTGATGGGTGTGTAGGTGTTATTATAGTGCTTGGACTGTAAATATCAACAGTCATTCATGGGGTGGTGGGTGTGTCGGTGTCATTACATTGATTGGACTAAAAATATCAAGTCACTCATTGGGTGGTGGGTGTGGGTGTGTCATTAGTGCTTGAAATATAAATATCAACAGTCATTCATGGGATGGTGGGTGGCATTACAGTGCTTGGACTCTAAATATCAACAGTAATTCATAGGGTGATGGGTGTGTGGGTGTCATTACAGTGCTTGGACTGAAAATATAAACAGTCATTTATTGGGTGGTGGGTGTGTGGTATCATTACAGTCCTTGGAATGTAATTATCAACCATTATTCATTGTGTGGTGGGTTATGTGGGTGACATTACAGTGCTAGGACTGTAAATATTAACAGTCATTCATGGGGTGGTAGGTGTGTAGATGTCATTACAGTGCTTGGACTGAAAATAACAACTGTCATTCATGGGGTGGTGGGTGTGTGTGTTTCATTACAGTTCTTGGACTGTAAATATCAACCTTCATTCATTGGGTCGTGAGTGTGTGGGTGACATTACATTGCTTGGACTGTAAATATTTACAGCCATTCATGGGGTGGTGGGTGTGTAGGTGTCATTATAGTTCTTGGACTGTAAATATCAACAGACATTTATATGGTGGTGGGTGTGTGGGTGTCATTACATTGCTTGGACTGTAAATATCAAGTCATTCATTATGTGGTGGGTGTGTGTGTGTCATTAGTGCTTGGACTGTGAATATAAACATTCATTCATGGGGTGGTGGGTGTCATTACAGTGCTTGGACTGTAAATATCAAGTCATTCATGGGGTGTTGGGTGTGTGTGTGTCATTATAGTTTTTGGACTGTAAATATCAACTGTCAATCATGGGGTGTTGGGTGTGTGGGTGTCATTACGTTGCTTGGACTGTAAATATCAAGTCATTCATTGGGTGGTGGGTGTGTGTGTGTCATTAGTGCTTGGACTGTAAATATCAGGTCATTCATGGGTTTGTGGGAGGCATTACAGTGATTGGACTCTAAATATCAACAGTAATTCATAGGGTGATGGGTGTGTGGGTGTCATTACAGTGCTTGGACTGTAAATATTAACAGTAATTCATGGGGTTGTGGGTGTTTGGGTGTCTATGCATTGCTTGGACTGTAAATATCAACAGTCAATCATGGGGTGTGTGGGTGTCATTACAGTGCTTGGACTGTATATATAAACAGTCATTCATGTGGTGGTGAGTGTGTGGGTGTCATAACAGTGTTTTGACTGTAATTAATAACAGTCATTCATGGGGTTGTGGGTGTTTGGGTTTCTATGCATTGTTTGGACTGTACATGTCAACAGTTAATCATGGGGTGGTGGGTGTGTGGTGTCAATACAGAGCTTGGACTGTAAATATCAACAGTCATTTATGGGGTTGTGGGTGTTTGGGTGTCTGTGCAGTGGTTGGACTGTAAATATCAGCAGTAAATCATGGGGTGGTGGGTGTGTGGGTGTCATTACAGAGCTTGAACTGTAAATATCAACCATAATTATTGTGGTGGTGGGTGTTAGGGTGTCTTTACAGTGCTTGGACTGTAAATATCAACAGTCATTCATGAGATGGTGGATGTGTGGGTGTCATTATAGTGCTTGAACTGTTAATATTAAGAGTCATTCATGGTGTGGTGGGTGTGTGGGTGTCATTACATTGCTTGGACTTTAAATATCAAGTCATTCATGGGGTGTTGGGTGTGTGTGTGTGTCATTAGTGCTTGGACTGTAAATATTAACAGTCATTCATGGGGTGGTGGGTGGCATTACAGTGCTTGGACTCCAAATATCAACAGTCATTCATGGGGTGGTGGGTGGCATTACAGTGCTTGGACTCCAAATATCAACATTCATTCATGGGGTGATGGGTGTGTTTGTGTCATTACAGAGCTTGGACTGTAAATATCAACAGTCATTTATGGGGTTGTGGGTGTTTGGGTGTCTGTGCAGTGGTTGGACTGTAAATATCAGCAGTCAATCATGGGGTGGTGGGTGTGTGGGTGTCATTACAGAGCTTGAACTGTAAATATGAACAGTCATTCATGGGGTGGTGGGTGTGTGGGTGTCATTACAGTGTTTTGATTGTAAATATCAACAGTCATTCATAGGGTGGTGGGTGTCATTAGAGTGCTTGGACTGTAAATATCAACAGTCATTCATGGGGTGGTTGGTGTGTGGGTGTCATTACAGTGCTTGGACTGTAAATATCAAACATAATTCTTGGGGTGGTGGATGTGAAGGTGTCATTACAGTGCTTTGACTGTAAATATCAACAGTCATTTATTGGGTGGTGGGTGTGAGGGTGTCATTACAGTGCTTAGACTGTAAATATCAACAGTCATTCAAGGGGTGGTGGGTGTGTGGGTGTCATTATAGTGCTTGGACTGTAAATATCAACAGTCAATCATGGGGTGTGGGGTGTGTGAGTGTCTTTACATTGCTTGGACTGTAAATATCAAGTCATTCATTGGGTGGTGGCTGTGTGTGTGTCATTAGTGCTTGGATTGTAAATATCAACAGTCATTCATGGGGTAGTGGGTGGCATTACAGTGATTGGACTCTAAATATGAACAGTAATTCATAGGGTGATGGGTGTGTGGGTGTCATTACAGTGCTTGGACTGTAAATATTAACAGTAATTCATGGGGTAGTGGGTGTGGGGGTGTCATTACAGTGCTTTGACTGTAAATATCAACAGTCATTCATGGGGTGGTTGGTGTGTGGATGTCATTACAGTGCATGGACTGAAAATATCAATTGTCATTCATGGGGTGGTGGGTGTGTGGGTGTCATTACATTGCTTGGACTGTAAATATCAACCGTGATTAATGGGGTGGTAAGTGTGTGGGTGTCATTACAGTCCTTGAACTGTAAATATCAACCATAATTAATAGGGGGGTTGGTGTGGGTGTGTTATTACAGTGTTTGGACTGTAAATATTAACAGTCATTAATTTGGTGGTGGATGTGTGGGTGTCATTATAGTGCTTGAACTGTAAATATCAACAGTCATTCATGGGGTGGTGGGTGTGTGGGTGTCATTACATTGCTTGGACTGTAAATATCAAGTCATTAATAGGGTGGTGGGTGTGTGTTTGTCATTTGTGCTTGGACTGTAAATATCAACAGTCATTCATTGGGTGGTGGGTGGCATTACAGTGCTTGGACTCTAAATATCAACATTCATTCAAGGGGTGATGGGGGTTTGGGTGTCATTACAGAGCGTGGATTGTAAATATCAACAGTCATTCATGGGGTTGTGGGTGTCTGGGTGTCTGTGCAATGCTTGGACTGTAAATATCAACAGTCATTAATGGGGTGGTGGATATGTGGGTGTCATTACATTGCTTGGACTGTATATATCAAGTCATTCATTGGGTAGTGGGTGTGTGTGTGCCATTATTGCTTGGACTGTAAATATCAACAGTCATTCATGGGATGGTGGGTGGCATTACAGTGATTGGAATCTAAATATCAAAAGTAATTTATAGGGTGATGGGTGTGTGGGTGTCATTACAGTGCTTGGACTGTAATTATTAACAGTTATTCATGGGGTTGTGGGTGTTTGGGTGTCTATGCATTGTTTGGACTGTAAATATCAACAGTTAATCATGGGGTGGTGGGTGTGTGGTGTCATTACAGTGCTTGGACTGTATATATCAACAGTTATTCATGGGGTGGTGGGTGTGTGGGTGTCATTATAGTGTTTTGACTGTATATATCAACAGTCATTCATAGGGTGGTGGGTGTCATTAGTGTGCTTGGACTGTAAATATCAACAGTTTTTCATGGGGTGGGGAGTGTATGGGTGTTATTACAGTTCTTGGACTGTAAATATCAACCATCATTCATTGGGTGGTGGGTGTGTGGCTGTCATTACAGTGCTCAGACTGTAAATATTAACAGTCATTCATGGGGTGGTGGGTGTGTGGATGTCATTACAGTGCATGGCCTGAAAATATCAACTGTCATTCATGGGGTGGTGAGTGTGTGGGTGTTATTACAATTTTTGGACTGTAAATATCAATCATCATTCAATGGGTGGTGGGTGTGTGGGTGTCATTACAGTGCTTAGACTGTAACTATCAAATGTCATTTTTAGGGTAGTGGGTGCCATTACATTGCTTAGACTGTAAATACCAACAGTCATTTATGGGGTGGTGGGTGTGTGGGTGTCATTACAGTGCTTGGACTGTAAATATCAACAGTCATTCATGAGGTGTTGGGTGTGTGGGTGTCATTACAGTGCATGGACTGTAAATATTAACTGTGATTTATGGGGTGGTGGGTGTGTAGGTGTCATTACAGTGTTTGGACTGTAAATATTAAAAGTCATTCTTGGGGTGGTGAGTGTGTGGGTTTCATTACAATGCTTAGACTGTAAATATCAACAGTCTTTTATGGTTTAGTGGGTGTGTGGGTGTCATTACAGTGCTTAGACTGTAATTATCAACAGTCATTTATAGGGTGGTGGGTGTGTGGCTGTCATTACAGTGCTTGGACTGTAATAATCAACATTCAATCATGGGGTTGTGGGTGTGCGGGTGTCATTACAGTGTTTTGACTGTAAATATCAAAAGTCATTCATGGGTGGGTGGTGTGAGGGTGTCATTACAGTATTTTGATTGTAAATATCAACAGTCAATTATAGGGTAGTTGGTGTCATTAGAGTGCTTGGACTGTAAATATCAACAGTCATTCATGGGGTGGTGGGTGTGCGGGTGTCATTACAGTGCTTTGACTGTAAATATCAACAGTCATTCATAGGATGATGGGTGTGAGGGTGTCATTACAGTGCATGGACTGAAAATATCAACTGTCATTCATGGGGTGGTGAGTGTGTGGGTGTTATTACAATTCTTGGACTGTAAATATCAATCATCATTCAAAAGGTGGTGGGTGTGTGGGTGTCATTACAGTGCTCAGACTGTAAATATTAACAGTTATTCATGGGGTGGTGGGTGTGTGGATGTCATTACACTGCATGGACGGAAAATATCAACTGTCATTCAAGGGGTGGTGGGTGTGTGGGTGTCATTACAGTGCTTGGACTGTAAATATCAACCGTCATTTATGGGGTGGTGGGTGTGTGGGTTTCATTACAGTGCTTAGACTGTAACTATCAAATGTCATTCTTAGGGTAGTGGGTGCCATTACATTGCTTAGACTGTAAATATCAACAGTCATTTATGGGGTGGTGGGTGTGTGGGTGTCATTACAGTGCTTGGACTGTAAATATCAACAGTCATTTTTGGAGTGGTGGGTGTGTGGGTGTCATTACAGTGCTTGGACTCTAAATATCAACAGTCATTCATGGGGTGGTGGGTGTGTGGGTGTCATTAGAGTGCTTAAACTGTAAATATTAACAGTTATTTCTTGGGTGGTGGGTGTGTGGGTGTCATTACAGAGCTTGGACCATAAATATCAACAGTCATTTATAGGGTGGTGGGTGTGTTAGTATCATTACAGAGCTTGGACTGTAAATACCAACAGTCATTTAGGGGTTGGTTGGTGTGCGGGTGTCATTACAGTGTTTTGACTGTAAATATCAAAAGTCATTCATAGGTGGTGGGTGTGTTGGTGTCATTACAGTGTTTTGATTGTAAGTATCAACAGTCAATTATAGGTTGGTTGGTGTCATTAGAGTGCTTGGACTGTAAATATCAACAGTCATTCATGGGGTGGTGGATGTGTGGGTGACATTACATTGCATGGACTGTAAATATCAATCATATTTCATGGGGTGGTGGGTGTGCGGGTGTCATTACAGTGCTTTGACTGTAAATATCAACAGTCATTCATAGGATGATGGGTGTGAGGGTGTCATTACAGTGCTTAGACTTTAATTATCAACAGTCATTCATGTGGTGGTGGGTGTGTGGCTGTCATTATAGTGCTTGGACTGTAAATATAAACAGTCACTCATGGGGTGGTGGGTGTCTGTGTGTCATTAGTGCTTGGACTGTAAATATCAACAGTCATTCAAGGGGTTGTGGGTGGCATTACAGTGCTTGGGCTCTAAATATCAACAGTCATTCATAGAGTTGTAGGTGTGTGAGTGTCATTACAGAGCTTTGACTATAAATATCAACAGTCATTCATGGGGTGGTGTGTGTGTGGGTGTCATTACAGTGCTTAGACTGTAAATATTAACAGTCATTTATTGGGTGGTGGGTGTGTGGGTGTCATTACAGAGCTTGGACTGTAAATATCAACAGTCATTCATAGGGTGGTGAGTGTGTGAGTATCATTACAGTGCTTGGACTGTAAATATCAACAGTCATTCAGGGGGTGGTTGGTGTTTAGGTGTCATTACAGTGCTTGGACTGTAAATATCAAAAGTCATTCTTGGGGTTGTGGGTGTGTGGGTGTCATTACATTGCTTAGACTTTAAATATCAACAAACATTTATTGGGTGGTGGGTGTGTGGTTGTCATTACAGTGCTTGGACTGTAAATATCAACAGTCAATCATGGGGTGGTGGGTGTGTTGGTGTCATTACAGTGCTTGGACTGAAAATATCAACGGCCATTCATTGGGTGTTGGGTGTGTGGTTGTCATTACTGTGCTTGGACTGTAAATATTAACTGTGAGATATGGGGTGGTGGGTGTGTAGGTGTCATTACAGTGTTTGGACTGTAAATATCAAAAGTCATTCTTGGGGTGGTGAGTGTGTGGGTGTCATTATAATGCTTAGACTGTAAATATCAACAGTCATTTATGGGGTGGTGGGTGTGTGGGTGTCATTACAGTGCTTAGACTGTAAATATCAACAGTCATTTATGGGGTGGTGGGTGTGTGGCTGTCATTACAGTGCTTGGACTGTAAATATCAACAGTCAATCATGGGGTGGTGGGTGTGCGGGTGTCATTACAGTGTTTTGACTGTAAATATCAAAAGTCATTTATAGGTGGTGGGTGTGTGAGTGTCATTACAGTGTTTTGATTGTAAATATCAACATTCAATTATAGGTTGGTTGGTGTCATTAGAGTGCTTGGACTGTAAATATCAACAGTCATTCATTGGGTGGTGGGTGTGTGGGTGACATTACATTGCGTGGACTGTAAATATCAACCATAATTCATGGGGTGGTGGGTGTGCGGGTGTCATTACAGTGCTTTGACTGTAAATATCAACAGTCATTCATAGGGTGATGGGTGTGAGGGTGTCATTACAGTGCTTAGACTGTAATTATCAACAGTCATTTATGTGGTGGTGGGTGTGTGGGTGTCATTATAGTGCTTGGACTGTAAATATCAACAGTCACTCATGGGGTGGTGGGTGTCTGTGTGTCATTAGTGCTTGGACTGTAAATATCAACAGTCATTCAAGGTGTGGTGGGTGGCATTACAGTGCTTGGACTGTAAATATCGACAGTTATTTATGGGGTGGTGGTATTGTGGGTGTCATTACAATGTTTTGATTGTAAATATCAACAGTCATTCATAGGGTGGTGGGTGTTATTAGAGTGCTTGGACTGTAAATATCAACAGTCATTCATGGGGTGGTGGGTGTGTGGGTGTCATTATAGTGCTTGAACTGTAAATATCAACAGTCACTCATGGGGTGGTGGGTATGTGTGTCATTAGTGCTTGGACTGTAAATATCAACAGTCATTCATGGGGTGGTTGGTGTGTGGGTGTCATTACAGTGGTTGGACTGTATTTATCAACAGTCCTTCATGGATTGGTGGGTGTGAGGGTGTCATTACAGTGCTTAGACTGTAATTATCAACAGTCATTTATGTGGTGGTGGGTGTGTGGATGTCATTATAGTGCTTGGACTGTAAATATCAACAGTCACTCATGGGGTGGTGGGTGTCTGTGTGTCATTAGTGCTTGGACTGTAAATATCAACAGTCATTCAAGGTGTGGTGGGTGGCATTACAGTGCTTGGACTGTAAATATCGACAGTTATTTATGGGGTGGTGGTATTGTGGGTGTCATCACAATGTTTTGATTGTAAATATCAACAGTCATTCATAGGGTGGTGGGTGTGTGAGTGTAATTACAGAGCTTGGACTGTATATATCAACAGACATTCATGGGGTGGTGGGTGTGTAGGTGTCATTACAGTGCTTGGACTGTAAATATCAAAAGTCATTCTTGGGGTGGTCGGTGTGTGGGTGTCATTACAGTGCTTAGACTGTAAATATCAACAGTCATTTTTGGGGTGGTGGGTGTGTGGCTGTCATTACATTGCTTGGACTGTAAATATCAACAGTCAATCATGGGGTGGTGGGTGTGTGGGTGTCATTACAGTGCTTTGACTGTAAATATCAACAGTCATTCTTGGGGTGGTGGGTGTGTGGGTGTCATTACAGTGTTTTGATTGTAAATATCAACAGCCATTTAAAAGGTGGTGGGTGTCATTAGAGTGCTTGAACTGTAAATATCAACAGTAATTTATAAGGTGGTAGGTGTGGGGGTGTCATTACAGTGCTTTGACTGTAAATATCAACAGTCATTCATGGGGTGGTGGGGGTGAGGGTGTCATTACAGTGCTAGAACTGTAAATATCAACTGTCATTCATGGGGTGGTGGGTGTGTGGGTTTCATTATAGTGCTTGAACTGTAAATATCAACAGTCATTCATGGGGTGGTGGGTGTGTGGGTGTCATTACAGTGCTTGGACTATAAATATCAAGTCATTCATGGTGTGGTGTGTGTGTGTGTGTCATTAGTGCTTGGACTGTAAATATCAACAGTCAATCATGGGGTGGTTGGTGTCATTAGAGTGCTTGGACTGTAAATATCAACAGTCAATCATGGGGTGTTGGGTGTCATTAAAATGCTTGGACTGTAAATATCAACAGTCATTCACGGGGTTTTGGTGTTTGGGTGTCTATGCAGTGCTTTGACTGTAAATATCAACAGTCATTCATGGGGTGGTGGGTGTGTGGGTGTCATTACATTGTTTGGACTGTAAATATCAACTGTCATTTATGGGGTGGTGTTTGTGTGGGTGTCATTACAGTTCCTGGACTGCAAATATCAACAGTCATTCATAGGGTGGTGGGTGTGTGAGTGTCATTACAGAGCTTGGACTGTAAATATCAACAGTCATTCATGGGGTGGTGGGTGTGTGGGTGTCATTACAGTGCTTAGACTGTAAATATCAACAGTCAGTTATTGGGTGGTGGGTGTGTGGGTGTCATTACAGTGCTTGGACTGTAAATATTAACAGTCAACCATGGGGTGGTCGGTGTGTGGGTGTCATTACAGTGCTGGGACTGTAATTATCAACAGTCATTCATGGGGTGGTGTGTGTGTTGGTGTCATTACAGTGTTTTAACTATAAATATCAACATTCATTTATTGTTTGTTGGGTGTCATTACAGTGCTTTGACTATAAATATCAACAGTCATTCATGGGGTGGTGCATGTGTGGGTGTCATGACAGTACTTGGACTGTAAATATCAACAGTCATTAATGAGGTGGTGAGTGTGTGGGTGTCATTACAGTTCTTGGAGTGTAAATATCAACCATCATTAATGTGTGGGTGTCATTACAGAGCTTAGACTATAAATATTAACAGTTATTCCTGGGGTGGTGGGTGTGTTGGTGTCATTACAGTGCTTGGACTATAAATATGAACCGTCATTTATGGGGTGGTGGGTGTGTGGGTGTCATTACAGTGCATGGACTGTAAATATCAACAGTCATTTATAGAGTGGTGGGTGTGTGGCTGTCATTACAGTGCTTGGACTGTAAATATCAACAGACAATCATGGGGTGGTGGGTGTGTGGGTGTCATTACAGTGCTTAGACTGTAATTATCAACAGTCCTTCATGGGTTTGTGGGTGTGTGGGTGTTATTACAGTGCTTAGACTGTAAATATCAACAGTCATTTTTTGGATGGTGGGTGTGTGGGTGTCATTACAGTGCTTGGACTGTAAATATCAATATTCAGTCATGGGATGGTCAGTGTGTGGGTGTCATTACAGTGCTTGGACTGTAAATATCAACAGTCATTCATGAGGTGGTGGGTGTGTGGGTGTCATTACAGTGTTTTAACTATAAATATCAACATTCATTTATTGGGTGGTTGGTGTCATTAGAGTGCTTGGACTGTAAATATCAACAGTCATACATGGGGTGGTGCATGTGTGGGTGTCATGACAGTGCTTGGACTGTAAATATCAACAGTCATTCATGGGGTGTAAGGGAGACTGCGGTGGTGAAAGGACGTGTCTCGTTAGCTCCGTGACATGTATAAACAGTGCTAGTATTTACATTAACAGTGCAGTGCTAGTGCGCCTGTATATGTTTTGGCACGTCCAGCATGGGTTCTCCAGTTGACGAGCTGTGCCTTGTCTGTCATGAGCGAGATGATGGAAAGGTCAAGTGGCTGAAATGTCTCAAGTGCAAATTGGGCGGCCATAGCACTTGTACGAGAATGACTGGTTTGAAATCAAATGCTTCGGAAGTAAATTGGGTTTGTGATCCTTGTGCTCTAGTGATAAAGAGTGAAGTTCACCTTCGAGAGGAGATTAATGTAATGAAAAGTGATATTATTGAAATCAAGAATATGCTGAAGGATATAAGACTACCCGAAAATCTTCAGAATAGTGTAATGGCTGCTTTGCCGGCTCTGACTGACAGGGTCACACTGGCTGGGGAAGAGGCTTAGTCAGCTCAATCGGGCCAGGTGGAAAAAGATGGCATGAACTGGGCTGAGGTGGTGTCGAGAAGCAGGAAACGGAAACGCACACAGAAAAATAAGAATCTTCTTATTATTAAAGCAAAGGGTAGCGAAAAAGCAGTTGATATGAAGAAAGAGGTCGAAGAATTGTTGTCGGATGTTCAAATTATGGACTCCAAATTCACTAACAAGGGAAATATTGTTATAAATCTTGAATCTGAAGAGAAGAGAAATGCTGCACAAAATAAGTTACACGAGGTGGGGAATTTAATTGTTTCCAATGGGAAGCGATGGGACCCCAAAATTATGGTATGTAATGTGGCTCGGAATGAGGACAAGGAATCGCTCATTGAAGAAATTATTGTAAGGAATAATTTGGAATCGATTGACGGAGTTATGAATAAAATGAAAATTGTTTCTGAAAGACCAGCTGCAGGAGGGACTGTACATTATGTACTGAAGTGTGATCCAGAGGTACGTGCAAGAATTCACGGGATGAATGACAAGCTGAAGCTGAAGTGGGGCGTTCATCAGGTATACGATCGTTATTTTCCACTACTGTGTTACCACTGCCTGAAATTCGGTCACAAGTCGGATAGTTGCCAATCCAAGGTCAAAGGTCATGCACCCCACTGCTATAAGTGTGCAGGTCAGCATGAAGGTCGCTCTTGCCAGTCTGATGTGAGAAAATGCTTCAACTGTGCTGCTTCAAAACGTCAAAGCGAGCACTCTGTAAGTAGTTTGTCTCGCCCCATTTTCACCTCGGAGGTAAATAGGATCAGACTCAACACTAACCATGGCTTTTAATATGCAAAGTGTTAATTGTGGACTATTGAACGTGCAGTCTGCTAAAAATAAAACATTTGAGATACGCCAGACGATTGTTGATGGCTGTTTAGATTTTTATGCCATTACTGAGACGTGGTTAACGAAATTTGACTCAGCTGTATCCAGGAAATGACTCCGGTGACTCATTCTTTTTTACATAAACCGAGGTGTACGGGTCGAGGCGGAGGTGTTGGTCTATTTGTTTCAAATTCTATAAAGAAGGTGAAGGTATGCAAGTCGCCGGGGTTTGAAAGTTTCGAACTCCTTCAGGTTGAGTGTCAAGCTGGTGGAAGCAAAGTAACGTTTATAACAATATATAGACCCCCTGCTACTAGCCCTGGTTTATTCATTGATGAGCTTGAGCTGTACCTCGAGACGGTTGACATGATTAGCTCTAATGTCATTGTGTTGGGAGATTTTAATTTTTGGCTTGATACTCCAGGAGCCCACTATGTTCAGCGATTTACAGATATGTTAGCAACGTTTAACCTAGTCAATGTAGTGAACAAGCTCACATCGATTTGTGGCCATATTATTGATTTGGTCTTGGTGGACACATCTGGAGACCTGGTACGTAACCTTCAGGAGGACGATGTATGCTCCCTTTCACCGGTACACAAACTTGTGGTGTTTAATCTGAACCTGTTGTTGAGTAAAAGGCAAGTAAAGAATATTTCTTTTCGGTCCAGAAGAAATTTTAATAGTGATGGTCTACTATCACTCGTTTGTAATAAGATAGTCGAGCAATACGGTGATTCGTGCAATCATGGGTGGGCAGTGAAAGGAGAGTGTCATGACTGTTTGTACAATCTATACAATTACACGCTGAAGTCTGAATACGACAAAATGTGTCCTATAGTTGAGAAGAAAATAATAGTGAAAGATGAATCTCCGTGGTTAAACAATGACATAAATAAAGTGAAAATTAATAAAAAAAAGATGGAAAGACGGTGGCGCAAGTATCGTACTGAGGAATGTAGACATGCATACACTCAAGCACGAAACTACGAATTAAGGCTTGTCACCAAGAGAAAGTGCAGTTATTACAAAGAGAAAACTGAATTGGCGGGATCGAATATACACGAGCTCTACAAGATACTTGACTGCCTGACTGGTGATAAGAGGAAGCATAAGTTGCCAGAGAGCTGTTCGGATAGCAAGTTGGCCAATGATTTTGTATATTTTTTCGATAATAAGATCAAGAATATTATATCGACGTTTGTGAGTGATAGTTCGCATATGGTTATGAGTGAACAAACTTCTGATATTAAACTGAGTGAGTTCCGAATTGTGAGTGAATTGACTGTTAGTGAGATGATCAAGAAGGCAAAACCTACGTACTCTGCAATCGACCCTATGCCGTTCAAGCTGTTTAATAGAAACAAAAGGTTTGATCGTCTGGTCAGCGTTATCACAAAAATGGTAAATGTGAGTATTGCTAATAGTGTGTTCCCAAACTCTGAAAAGCAAGCTATTGTAACACCCACATTGAAGGGGAATCTTGACCCCCAATCTTTCAGCTCATTTCGTCCTGTATCCAATTTAACTTTTCAATCCAAGATTTTGGAAAAGGTAATTTTAACTCAATTGATGGATTATTTGGATATGGTTGGTGCAATTCATGATAACCAGTCAGCCTACCGTCGTCTGTATTCCACGGAGACTGCTCTGTGTTCTATCGTAAGTGACATGCGCACTTTGATGGATGATGGAAAATGTGGTCTGTTGGTATTACTGGATTTGAGTGCTGCATTCGACACAGTAGTGCACAGTGTCTTACTGAGTGTCTGTGAACATATTGGTATAATAGGTGCTGCTCTCTCGTACCTGAAGAGTTACCTGACTGGCCGCAACTACTGTGTAAAAATAGGAAATGAATTTTCTGACGCAATACCATTAACAAGAGGTGTGCCTCAGGGTAGTGTTTTAGGCCCAATACTCTTCTGTTTATATACTACAGATTTTTCTGTACTACTTAAAAAGTACGAAGTCAGATTCAAGCTTTTTGCGGATGACACGCAGTTTTACATGTCATTCACAAATATACACGATTCAGAAACTCATTTGAGCTCTGTCCTTACTGACATTAAGCAATGGGTGGATTCCAGGCAGCTTAAATTAAATCAAGATAAAACAGAATGTCTGTATGTCAGTCGTAGAACTGACTTCGACAGCTTGGGAGTACGTAAACTGAAAGTGAATGATAGGGAAATCACAATCAACAAATGTGTGAAGAGTCTCGGGGTGATGTTGGACAGTGAGCTAATGATGAGAGATCAGATTGGTCATGTGGTTCAAATTGCTGGATACCACTTGAGGAATTTGGCTTTCGTAAGGAAATACCTTGATCAGAGTGTGATGACGAAACTGGTTTACAATCATGTTCTAAGTAAATTGGATTACTGTAATTCCCTATATTACGGCTTGCCTGATTATCTATTGAAAAAACTCCAGATGATCACGAACAGAGCTGCGAGATTGATACAAGGTCTGTCAAGAAGAGATCGAATAACGCCAGCACTCATACAACTACATTGGCTTCCTATTAAGGCACGTATCGTTTACAAGCAGTGTGTTATGGTTCATCAAGCGTTAAATT
Organism: Petrolisthes cinctipes; assembly: GCA_033782935.1. Lineage (NCBI taxonomy): Eukaryota > Metazoa > Arthropoda > Malacostraca > Decapoda > Porcellanidae > Petrolisthes > Petrolisthes cinctipes. Next base: position 393,731 of record JAWQEG010000781.1, on the reverse strand, counting down.
TTGGCAAACCAGTTTACATGCGAGATATGCTCCTGGACTTTCATGTGGATACCAATGTAGAATTGCGACATAGCAGCGAGGTGAATAGGCTTCTGGAACCAAGATTCAGAAGGGAATGTGGAAAAAGAGCGTTCGCAAATAGTGCTCCTCGCCTCTACAACAACCTTCCGAGCTTCGTTAGGGCAGCAGAAACAGCTGCTCTATTCAAAAAGAGACTGAAGACACACCTCTTCACCGAGTCTTACAACCTCATAAATGAAGAAATGAGACAAAGTTTCCGGCTTTAGTTGATCTACGAAGGGACTTGGAGAGCTGGCAACGGCTGAAAGTCCCTAGAAGCCATCACATAAGTAACATAAGTAAGTAAGAGTGTGTGGGTGTCATTACGGTTCTTGGACTGTAAATATAAACCATCATACATTCGGTGGTGGGTGTGTGGGTGTCATTACAGTACTTGGACTGTAAATATCAACAGTCATTCATGGGGTGGTGGGTGTGTGGATGTCATTACAGTGCTTGGACTGAAAATATCAACAGTCATTCTTGGGGTGGTGGGTGTGTGGATGTCATTACAGTGTTTGGCCAATAAATATTAACCATCATGTATGGGGTGGTAGGTGTGTGGGTGTCATTACAGTGCTTGGACTGTAAATATCAACAGCCATTCATAGGGTGGTGGGTGTGTGAGTGTCATTACAGAACTTGGACTGTAAATATCAACAGTCATTCATGGGGTGGTGGGTGTGTAGGTGTCATTATAGTGCTTGGACTGTAAATATCAAAAGTCATTCTTGGGGTGGTCGGAGTGTGGGTGTCATTACAGTGCTTAGACTGTAAATATTAACAGTCATTTATAGGGTGGTGGGTGTGTGGCTGTCATTACAGTGCTTGGACTGTAAATATCAACAGTCAATCATGGGGTGGTAGGTGTGTGGGTGTCATTACATTGATTTGACTGTAAATATCAACAGACATTCATGGGGTGGTGTGTGTGTGGGTGTCATTACAGTGTTTTGTTTGTAAATATCAACTGTCATTTATAAGGTTGTAAGTGTCATTAGAGTGATTGGACTGTAAATATCAACAGTCATTCATAAGGTGGTGGGTGTGGGGGTGTCATTACATTGTTTTGACTGTAAATATCAACAGTCATTCATGGGGTGGTGGGGGTGAGGGTGTTATTACAGTGCTTGGACTGTAAATATTAACAGTCATACATGGGGTGGTGGGTGTGAGGGTGTCATTACAGTGCTTACACTGTATATATCAACAATCATTCATAGGGTGGTGGGTGTGTGGGAGTCATTATAGTGTTTGGACTGTAAATATCAACAGTCATTCATGGGGTGGTGGGTGTGTGGGTGTCATTACAATGTTTTAATTGTAAATATCAATAGTCATTCATAGGGTGGTGGGTGTCATTAGAGTGTTTGGACTGTAAATATCAACAGTCATTCATGGGGTGGTAGGTGTGTGGGTGTCATTACAGTGCTTGGACTGTAAATATCAACCATCATTTATGGGGTGGTGTTTGTGTGGGTGTCATTACAGTTCCTGGACTGTAAATATCAACAGTCATTCATAGGGTGGTGGGTGTGTGAGTGTCATTGCAGAGCTTGGACTGTAAATATCAACAGTTATTCATGGGGTGGTGGGTGTGTGGGTGTCATTACAGTGCTTAGACTGTAAATATCAAGAGTCAGTTATTGGGTGGTGGGTGTGTGGGTGTCATTACAGTGCTTGGACTGTAAATATCAACAGTCAATCATGGGGTGGTTGGTGTGTGGGTGTCATTACAGTGCTGGGACTGTAATTATCAACAGTCATTCATGGGGTGGTGTGTGTGTGGGTGTCATTACAGTGTTTTAACTATAAATATCAACATTCATTTATTGGGTGGTGGGTGTCATTACAGTGCTTTGACTGTAAATATCAACAGTCATTTATAGAGTGGTGGGTGTGAGACTGTCATTACAGTGCTTGGACTGTAAATATCAACAGTCAATCATGGGGTGGTGGGTGTGTGGGTGTCATTACAGTGCTTGGACTGTAAATATCAACCGTCATTTATGGGGTGGTGCGTGTGTGGGTGTCATGACAGTACTTGGACTGTAAATATCAACAGTCATTAATGTGTGGGTGTCATAACAGAGCTCAGACTGTAAATATTAACAGTCATTCCTGGGGTGGTAGGTGTGTTGGTGTCATTACAGTGCTTGGACTATAAATATTAAACGTCATTTATGGGGTGGTGGGTGTGTTGGTGTCATTACAGTGCTTGGACTGTAAATATCAACAGTCAATCATGGGGTGGTGGGTGTGTGGGTGTCATTACAATGCTTAGACTGTAATTATCAACCATCCTTCATGGGTTGGTGGGTGTGTGGGTGTCATTACAGTGCTTAGACTGTAAATATACACAGTCATTTTTTGGGTGGTGGGTGTGTTGGTGTCATTACAGTGCTTGGACTGTAAATATCAATAGTCAATCATAAGATGGTCAGTGTGTTGGTGTCATTACAGTGCTTGGACTGTAAATATCAACAGTCATTCATGAGGTTGTGGGTGTGTGGGTGTCATTACAGTGTTTTATCTATAAATATCAACATTCATTTATTGGGTGGTGGGTGTCATTAGAGTGCATGGACTGTAAAAAATAATAGTAATACAAGGGGTGGTGCATGTGTGGGTGTCATGACAGTGCTTGGACTGTAAATATCAACAGTCATTCATGGGGTGGTGCGTGTGTGGGTGTCATTACAGTTCCTAGACTGTAAATATAAACCATCATACATTAGGTGGTTGGTGTGTGGGTGTCATTACAGTGCTTGGACTGTAAATATCAACAGTCATTAATGGGGTGGTGGGTGTGTGGATGTCATTACAGTGCTTGGACTGAAAATATCAACAGTCATTCTTGGGGTGGTGGGTGTGTGGGTGTTATTACAGTGCTTGGCCAATAAATATTAACCCTCATTTATGGGGTAGTGAGTGTGTGGGTGTCATTACAGTGCTTGGACTGTAAATATCAAAAGTCATTTTTGGGGTGGTCGGTGTGTGGGTGTCATTACAGTGCTTAGACTGTAAATATTAACAGTCATTTATGGGGTGGTGGGTTTGTGGGTGTCATTACAGTGCTTAGACTGTAAATATTAACAGTCATTTATGGGGTGGTGGGTTTGTGGGTGTCATTACAGTGCTTAGACTTTAAATATTAACAGTCATTTATGGGGTGGTGGGTGTGTGGCTGTCATTACAGTGCTTGGACTGTAAATATCAACAGTCAATCATGGGGTGGTGGGTGTGCGGGTGTCATTACAGTTCTTTGACTGTAAATATCAACAGACATTCATGGGGTGGTGGGTGTGTGGGTTTCATTACAGTGTTTTGTTTGTAAATATCAACAGTCATTTATAAGGTTATGGGTGTCATTAGAGTGCTTGGACTGTAAATATCAACAGTCATTCATAAGGTGGTTAGTGTGAGGGTGTCATTACAGTGTTTTGACTGTAAATATCAACAGTCATTCATGGGGTTGTGGGGGTGATGGTGTCATTACAGTGCTTGGACTGTAAATATCAACAGTCATTCATGGGGTGGTGGGTGTGTGGGTGTCATTATAATGCTTCAAATGTAAATATCAACAGTCATTCATGGGGTGGTGGGTGTGTGGTTGTCATTACAGAGCATGGACTATAAATATTAAGTCATTCATGGTGTGGTGGGTGTGTGTGTGTGTCATTAGTGCTTGGACTGTAAATATCAACAGTCATTCATGGGGTGCTTTGTGTCATTACAGTGCTTGGACTGTAAATATCAACAGTCATTCATGGGGTTTTGGGTGTTTGGGTGTCTATGCAGTGCTTGGACTGTAAATATCAACAGTCAATCATGGGGTGGTGGGTTTCTGGGTGTCATTACAGTGCTTGGACTGTAAATATCAACAGTGAGTCATGGGGTGGTGGGTGTGTGGGTGTCATTACAGTGTTTTGATTGTAAATATCAACAGTCATTCATAGGGTGGTGGGTGTCATTAGAGTGCTTGGACTGTAAATATCAACAGTCATTCATGGGGTGGTGGGTGTGTGGGTGTCATAACAGTGCTTAGACTGTAAATATCAATAGTCATTCATGAGGTGGTGGGTGTGAGGGTGTCATTACAGTGCTTAGACTGTATATATCAACAATCATTCATGGGGTCGTGGGTGTGTGGGTGTCATTATAGTGTTTGGACTGTAAATATCAAGTCATTTATGGGATGGTGGGTGTCTGTGTGTCATTAGTGCTTGGACTGTGAATATTAACAGTCATTCATGTGGTGGTGTGTGTCTATGCAGTGCTTGGACTGTAAATATCAACAGTCAATCATGGAGTGGTGGGTGTGTGGGTGTCATTAGAGTGCTTGGACTGTAAATATTAACAGACATTCATGGGGTGGTGGGTGTGTGTTTGTCATTACAGTGTTTTGACGGTAAATATCAACAGTCATTCATAGGGTGATGGGTGTGTGGGTGTCATTACAGTGCTTGGACTGTAAATATTAACAGTTATTCATGGGGTGGTGGGTGTGTGGATGTCATTACAGTGCTCGGACTTAAAATATTAATAGTCATTTATAGGGTGGTGGGTGTGTGGGTGTTATTACTGTGGTTGGACTGTAAATATCAACAGTCATTCATAAAGTGCTGGGTGTGTGAGTGTCATTACAGAGCTTGGACTGTAAATATCAACAGTCATTAATGAAGTGGTGGGTGTGTGGGTGTCATTACAGTGCTTGGACTGTAAATATCAACATTCATTCATGGGGTTAGGGTTTGTGGGTGTCATTACAGTGCTTAGACTGTAAATATCAACAGTCATTAATTGGGTTGTGGGTGTGTGGGTGTCATTACAGTGTTTGAACTGTAAATATCAACAGTCAATCATGGGGTGGTCGGTGTGTGGGTGTCATTACAGTGCTTGGACTGTAAATATCAACAGTCATTCATGGGGTGGTGCGTGTATTGGTGTCATGACATTGCTTGGACTGTAAATATCAACAGTCATTCATGGGGTGGTAAGTGTGTGGGTGTCATTACAGTTCTTGGACTATAAATATCAACCCTTATTCATTAGGTGGTGGGTTTGTGGGTGTCATTACAGTGCTCAGACTGTAAATGTTAACAGTCATTCATGGGGTGGTGGGTGTGTGGATGTCTTTACAGTGCTTAGACTGTAAATATCAACAGTCATTCATGGGGTGGTGGGTGTGTGGGTGTCATTACAGTGCTTGGACTATAAACATAACCGTCATTTATGGGGTTGTGGGTGTGTGGGTGTCATTACAATGCATGGACTGTAAATATAATCAGTCATTCATGTGGTTGTGGGTGTGTAGGTGTCATTACAGTGCTTGGACTGTAAATATCAAAATTAATTCTTTGGGTGGTGGGTGTGTGGGTATCATTACAGTGCTTAGACTGAAAATATCAACAGTCATTTATGGGGTGGTGGGTATGTGGGTTTCATTACAGTGCTTGGACTGTAAATATCTACAGTCCTTTATGGGTTGGTGGGTGTGTGGGTGTCATTACAGTGCTTAGACTGTAAATATCAACAGTCATTTATTGGGTGGTGGGTGTGTGGGTGTCATTACAGTGCTTGGACTGTAAATATAAACAGTCATTTATGGGGTGGTGGGTGTGTGGGTGTCATTACATTGTTTTAACTATAAATATTAACATTTATTTATTGGGTGGTGGGTTTTCATTAGAGTGCTTGGACTGTAAATATCAACAGTCATTCATGGGGTGATGCATGTGTGGGTGTCATGACAGTGCTTGGACTGTAAATATCAACAGTCAATCATGGGGTGGTGAGTGTGTTGGTGTCATTACAGTTCCTGGACTGTAAACATAAACTATCATTCATCAGGTGGTGGGTGTGTGGGTGTCATTACAGTGCTTAGACTTTAAATATTAACAGTCATTTATAGGGTGGTGGGTGTTTGAGTGTTATTACAGAGCTTGGACTGTAAATATCAACAGTCATTTATAAGGTGTTGGGTGTGTGGCTGTCATTACAGTGCTTGGACTGTAAATATCAACAGTCAGTCATGGGGTGGTGGGTGTGTGGGTGTCATTACAGTGCTTTGACTGTAAATATCAACAGTCATTCATGGGGTGGTTGGTGTGTGGGTGTCATTACAGTGTTTTGATTATAAATATCAACAGTCATTCATGGGGTGGTGGGTGTGTGGGTGTCATTACAGTGCTTGGACTATAAATATCAATTAATTCATGGTGTGGTGGGTGTGTGTGTCATTAGTGCTTGGACTGTAAATATCAACAGTCATTCATGGGGTGGTTGGTGTCATTACAGTGTTTGGATTGTAAATATCAACAGTCAATCATGGAATGTTGGGTGTCATTAGAATGCTTAGACTGTAAATATTAACAGTCATTTATTAGGTGGTGGGTGTGTGGGTGTCATTATAGTGCTTGGACTGTAAATATCAACAGTCAATCATGGGGTGGTCGGTGTGTGGGTGTCATTACAGTGCTTTAACTATAAATATCAACGTTCATTTATTGGGTGGTGGGTGTCATTAGAATGCTTGGACTGTAAATATCAACAGTCATTCATAGGGTGGTGCATGTATGGGTGTAATGACAGTGCTTGGACTGAAAATATCAACAGTCATTCATAAGGTGGTGAGTGTGTGGGTGTCATTACAGTGCTTTGACTGTAAATATCAACAGTCATTCGTGGGGTGGTGGGTGTGTGGGTGTCATTACAGTCTTTTGATTGTAAATATCAACAGTCATTTATAAGGTGGTGGGTGTCATTAGAGTGCTTGGACTGTAAATATCAACAGTCATTCATGGGGTGGTGGGTGTTGGGGAGTCAGTACAGTGCTTTGACTGTAAATATCAACAGTCATTCATGGGTTAATGGGGGTGAGGGTGTCATTACAGTACTTGGAGTGTAAATATCAACAGTCATTCATGGGGTTGTGTGTGCGTAGGTGTCATTACAGTGCTTAGACTGTAAGTATCAAAAGTCATTTATGGGGTGGTGGGTGTGTGGCTGTCATTATAGTGCTTGGACTGTAAATATCAACAGTCAATCTTGGGGTGGTGGGTATGTGGGTGTCATTACAGTGCTTGGACTGTAAATATCAACAGTCATTCATGGGGTGGTGGGTGTGTGGGTGTCATTACAGTGTTTTGATTGTAAATAACAACAGTCATTTATAAGGTGGTGGGTGTCATTAGAGTGCTTGGACTGTAAATATCAACAGCCATTCATGGATTTGTGGGTGTGTTGGTGTCATTACAGTGCTTGGACTGTAAATATCAACCATAATGCATGGGGTGGTGGGTGTGGGACGTCATTACAGTGCTTTGACTGTAAATATCAACAGTCATTCATGGGGTGGTGGGGGTGAGGGTGTCATTACAGTTCTTGGACTATAAATATCAACCATCATTCATTAGGTGGTGGGTTTGTGGGTGTCATTACAGTGCTTAGACTGTAAATATTAACAGTCATTCATGGGGTGGTGGGTGTGTGGATGTCATTACAGTGCTTAGACTGAAAATATCAACAGTCATTCATGGAGTGGTGGGTGTGTGGGTGTCATTACAGTGCTTGGACTATAAATATTACCGTCATTTATGGGGTTGTCGGTGTGTGAGTGTCATTACAGTGCATGGACTGTAAATATTGTCAGTCATTCATGGGGTTGTGGGTGTGTAGGTGTCATTACAGTGCTTGGACTGCAAATATCAAAATCCATTCTTGGGGTGGTGGGTGTGTGGGTATCATTACAGTGCTTAGACTCTAAATATCAACAGTCATTTATGGGGTGGTGGGTGTGTGGCTGTCATTATAGTGCTTGGACTGTAAATATCAACAGTCAATCATAGTGTGGTGGGTATGTGGGTGTCATTACAGTTCTTGGACTGTAAATATCAACAGTCCTTCATGGGTTGGTGGGTGTGTGGGTGTCATTACATAGCTTACACTGTAAATATCAACAGTCATTTATTGGGTGGTGGGTGTGAGGGTGTCATTACAGTGCTTGGACTGTAAATATAAACAGTCATTTATAGGGTGGTGGGTGTGTGGGTGTCATTACAGTGCTTGGACTGTAAATATCAACAGTCAATCATGGGGTGGTGGGTGTGTGGGTGTTATTACAGTGCTTTGACGGTAAATATCAACAGTCATACATGGGGTGGTGGGTGTGTGGGTGTCATTACATTGTTTTGATTGTAAATATCAACAGTCATTAATAAGGTGGTGGGTGTCATTAGAGTGCTTGCCCTGTAAATATCAACAGTCATTCATGGGGTGGTGGGTGTTGGGTTTTCCATACAGTGCTTTGACTGTAAATATCAACAGTCATTCATGGGGTGGTGAGGGTGAGGGTGTCATTACAGTGCTTGGACTGTAAATATCAACAGTCATTCATGGGGTGGTGGGTATGTGGGTGTCATTACAGTGCTTGGACTATAAATATCAATTCATTCATGGTGTGGTGGGTGTGTGTGTCATTAGTGCTTGGACTGTAAATATCAACAGTCATTCATGGGGTGGTTGGTGTCATTACAGTGCTTGGACTGTAAATATCAACAGTCAATCATGGAATGTTGGGTGTCATTAGAATGCTTGGACTGTAAATATCAACAGTCATTTATTGGGTGGTGGGTGTGTGGGTGTCATTACAGTGCTTGGTCTGTAAATATCAACAGTCAATCATGGGGTGGTCGGTGTGTGGGTGTCTTTACAGTGCTTTAACTATAAATATCAACATTCATTTATTGGGTGGTTGGTGTCATTAGAGTGCTTGGACTGTAAATATCAACAGTCATTCATAGGGTGGTGTGTGTGTGGGTGTCATTACAGTCTTTTGATTGTAAATATCAACAGTCATTTATAAGGTGGTAGGTGTCATTAAAGTGCTTGGACTGTAAATATCAACAGTCATTCATTGGGTGGTGGGTGTTGGGGTGTCATTACAGTGCTTTGACTGTAAATATCAACAGTCATTCATGGGGTAATGGGGGTGAGGGTGTCATTACAGTGCTTGGACTGTAAATATCAACAGTCATTCATGGGGTTGTGTGTGTGTAGGTGTCATTACAGTGCTTAGACTGTAAGTATCAACAGTCATTTATAGGGTGGTGGGTGTGTGGCTGTCATTATAGTGCATGGACTGTAAATATCAACATTCAATCATGGGGTTGTGGGTATGTGGGTGTCATTACAGTGCTTGGACTGTAAATATCAACAGTCATTCATGGGGTGGTGGGTGTGTGGGTGTCATTACAATGTTTTGATTGTAAATAACAACAGTCATTTATAAGGTGGTGGGTGTCATTAGAGTGCTTGGACTGTAAATATCAACAGTCATTCATGGAGTGTTGGGTGTGTTGGTGTCATTACAGTGCTTGGACTGTAAATATCAACCATAATGCATAGGGTGGTGAGAGTGGGGCGTTATTACAGTGCTTTGACTGTAAATATCAATAGTCATTCATGGGGTGGTGGGGGTGAGGGTGTCATTACAGTGCTTGGACTGTAAATATAAACAGTCATTTATGGGGTGGTGGGTGTGTGGGTGTCATTACATTGTTTTAACTATAAATATTAACATTTATTTATTGGGTGGTGGGTTTTCATTAGAGTGCTTGGACTGTAAATATCAACAGTCATTCATGGGGTGATGAATGTGTGGGTGTCATGACAGTGCTTGGACTGTAAATATCAACAGTCAATCATGGGGTGGTGAGTGTGTTGGTGTCATTACAGTTCCTGGACTGTAAACATAAACTATCATTCATCAGGTGGTGGGTGTGTGGGTGTCATTACAGTGCTTAGACTTTAAATATTAAAAGTCATTTATGGGGTGGTGGGTGTGTGGCTGTCATTACAGTGCTTGGACTGTAAATATCAACCATCATTTATGGGGTGGTGGGTGTGTGGGTGTCATTACAGTGCTTGGACTGTAAATATCAACAGTCATTTATAGGGTGGTGGGTGTTTGAGTGTTATTACAGAGCTTGGACTGTAAATATCAACAGTCATTTATAAGGTGTTGGGTGTGTGGCTTTCATTACAGTGCTTGGACTGTAAATATCAACAGTCAGTCATGGGGTGGTGGGTGTGTGGGTGTCATTACAGTGCTTTGACTGTAAATATCAACAGTCATTCATGGGGTGGTTGGTGTGTGGGTGTCATTACAGTGTTTTGATTATAAATATCAACAGTCATTCATGGGGTGGTGGGTGTGTGGGTGTCATTACAGTGCTTGGACTATAAATATCAATTAATTCATGGTGTGGTGGGTGTGTGTGTCATTAGTGCTTGGACTGTAAATATCAACAGTCATTCATGGGGTGGTTGGTGTCATTACAGTGTTTGGATTGTAAATATCAACAGTCAATCATGGAATGTTGGGTGTCATTAGAATGCTTAGACTGTAAATATTAACAGTCATTTATTGGGTGGTGGGTGTGTGGGTGTCATTATAGTGCTTGGACTGTAAATATCAACAGTCAATCATGGGGTGGTCGGTGTGTGGGTGTCATTACAGTGCTTTAACTATAAATATCAACGTTCATTTATTGGGTGGTGGGTGTCATTAGAATGCTTGGACTGTAAATATCAACAGTCATTCATAGGGTGGTGCATGTATGGGTGTAATGACAGTGCTTGGACTGAAAATATCAACAGTCATTCATAAGGTGGTGAGTGTGTGGGTGTCATTACAGTGCTTTGACTGTAAATATCAACAGTCATTCGTGGGGTGGTGGGTGTGTGGGTGTCATTACAGTCTTTTGATTGTAAATATCAACAGTCATTTATAAGGTGGTGGGTGTCATTAGAGTGCTTGGACTGTAAATATCAACAGTCATTCATGAGGTGGTGGGTGTTGGGGAGTCAGTACAGTGCTTTGACTGTAAATATCAACAGTCATTCATGGGGTAATGGGGGTGAGGGTGTCATTACAGTGCTTGGAGTGTAAATATCAACAGTCATTCATGGGGTTGTGTGTGCGTAGGTGTCATTACAGTGCTTAGACTGTAAGTATCAAAAGTCATTTATGGGGTGGTGGGTGTGTGGCTGTCATTATAGTGCTTGGACTGTAAATATCAACAGTCAATCTTGGGGTGGTGGGTATGTGGGTGTCATTACAGTGCTTGGACTGTAAATATCAACAGTCATTCATGGGGTGGTGGGTGTGTGGGTGTCATTACAGTGTTTTGATTGTAAATAACAATAGTCATTTATAAGGTGGTGGGTGTCATTAGAGTGCTTGGACTGTAAATATCAACAGCCATTCATGGATTGGTGGGTGTGTTGGTGTCATTACAGTGCTTGGACTGTAAATATCAACCATAATGCATGGGGTGGTGGGTGTGGGACGTCATTACAGTGCTTTGACTGTAAATATCAACAGTCATTCATGGGGTGGTGGGGGTGAGGGTGTCATTACAGTTTTTGGACTATAAATATCAACCATCATTCATTAGGTGGTGGGTTTGTGGGTGTCATTACAGTGCTTAGACTGTAAATATTAACAGTCATTCATGGGGTGGTGGGTGTGTGGATGTCATTACAGTGCTTAGACTGAAAATATCAACAGTCATTCATGGAGTGGTGGGTGTGTGGGTGTCATTACAGTGCTTGGACTATAAATATTACCGTCATTTATGGGGTTGTCGGTGTGTGAGTGTCATTACAGTGCATGGACTGTAAATATTGTCAGTCATTCATGGGGTTGTGGGTGTGTAGGTGTCATTACAGTGCTTGGACTGCAAATATCAAAATCCATTCTTGGGGTGGTGGGTGTGTGGGTATCATTACAGTGCTTAGACTCTAAATATCAACAGTCATTTATGGGGTGGTGGGTGTGTGGCTGTCATTATAGTGCTTGGACTGTAAATATCAACAGTCAATCATAGTGTGGTGGGTATGTGGGTGTCATTACAGTTCTTGGACTGTAAATATCAACAGTCCTTCATGGGTTGGTGGGTGTGTGGGTGTCATTACATAGCTTACACTGTAAATATCAACAGTCATTTATTGGGTGGTGGGTGTGAGGGTGTCATTACAGTGCTTGGACTTTAAATATAAACAGTCATTTATAGGGTGGTGGGTGTGTGGGTGTCATTACAGTGCTTGGACTGTAAATATCAACAGTCAATCATGGGGTGGTGGGTGTGTGGGTGTTATTACAGTGCTTTGACGGTAAATATCAACAGTCATACATGGGGTGGTGGGTGTGTGGGTGTCATTACATTGTTTTGATTGTAAATATCAACAGTCATTAATAAGGTGGTGGGTGTCATTAGAGTGCTTGCCCTGTAAATATCAACAGTCATTCATGGGGTGGTGGGTGTTGGGTTTTCCATACAGTGCTTTGACTGTAAATATCAACAGTCATTCATGGGGTGGTGAGGGTGAGGGTGTCATTACAGTGCTTGGACTGTAAATATCAACAGTCATTCATGGGGTGGTGGGTATGTGGGTGTCATTACAGTGCTTGGACTATAAATATCAATTCATTCATGGTGTGGTGGGTGTGTGTGTCATTAGTGCTTGGACTGTAAATATCAACAGTCATTCATGGGGTGGTTGGTGTCATTACAGTGCTTGGACTGTAAATATCAACAGTCAATCATGGAATGTTGGGTGTCATTAGAATGCTTGGACTGTAAATATCAACAGTCATTTATTGGGTGGTGGGTGTGTGGGTGTCATTACAGTGCTTGGTCTGTAAATATCAACAGTCAATCATGGGGTGGTCGGTGTGTGGGTGTCTTTACAGTGCTTTAACTATAAATATCAACATTCATTTATTGGGTGGTTGGTGTCATTAGAGTGCTTGGACTGTAAATATCAACAGTCATTCATTGGGTGGTGGGTGTTGGGGTGTCATTACAGTGCTTTGACTGTAAATATCAACAGTCATTGATGGGGTAATGGGGGTGAGGGTGTCATTACAGTGCTTGGACTGTAAATATCAACAGTCATTCATGGGGTTGTGTGTGTGTAGGTGTCATTACAGTGCTTAGACTGTAAGTATCAACAGTCATTTATAGGGTGGTGGGTGTGTGGCTGTCATTATAGTGCATGGACTGTAAATATCAACATTCAATCATGGGGTTGTGGGTATGTGGGTGTCATTACAGTGCTTGGACTGTAAATATCAACAGTCATTCATGGGGTGGTGGGTGTGTGGGTGTCATTACAATGTTTTGATTGTAAATAACAACAGTCATTTATAAGGTGGTGGGTGTCATTAGAGTGCTTGGACTGTAAATATCAACAGTCATTCATGGAGTGTTGGGTGTGTTGGTGTCATTACAGTGCTTGGACTGTAAATATCAACCATAATGCATAGGGTGGTGAGAGTGGGGCGTTATTACAGTGCTTTGACTGTAAATATCAACAGTCATTCATGGGGTGGTGGGGGTGAGGGTGTCATTACAGTTCTTGGACTATAAATATCAACCATCATTCATTAGGTGGTGGGTTTGTGGGTGTCATTACAGTGCTTAGACTGTAAATATTAACAGTCATTCATGGGGTGGTGGGTGTGTGGATGTCATTACAGTGCATGGACTGTAAATATTGTCAGTCATTCATGGGGTTGTGGGTTTGTAGGTGTCATTACAGTGCTTGGACTGTAAATATCAAAATTCATTCTTGGGGTGGTGGGTGTGTGGGTATCATTACAGTGCATAGACTCTAAATATCAACAGTAATTTATGGGGTGGTGGGTGTGTGGATGTCATTATAGTGCTTGGACTGTAAATATCAACAGTCAATCATAGTGTGGTGGGTATGTGGGTGTCATTACAGTTCTTGGACTGTAAATATCAACAGTCCTTCATGGGTTGGTTGATGTGTGGGTGTCATTACAGAGCTTAGACTGTAAATATCAACAGTCATTTATAGGGTGGTGGGTGTGAGGGTGTCATTACAGTGCTTGGACTGTAAATATCAACAGTCATTCATGGAGTGGTGGGTGTGTTGGTGTCATTACAGTGCTTGGACTGTAAATATCAACCATAATGCATAGGGTGGTGGGAGTGGGGCATTATTACAGTGCTTTGACTGTAAATATCAACAGTCATTCATGGGGTGGTGGGGGTGAGAGTGTCATTACAGTTCTTGGACTATAAATATCAACCATCATTCATTAGGTTGTGGGTTTGTGTGTGTCATTACAGTGCTTAGACTGTAAATATTAACAGTCATTCATGTGGGGGTGGGTGTGTGGATGTCATTACAGTGCATGGACTGTAAATATTGTCAGTCATTCATGGGGTTGTGGGTGTGTAGGTGTCATTACAGTGCTTGGACTGTAAATATCAAAATTCATTCTAGGGGTGGTGGGTGTGTGGGTATCATAACAGTGCATAGACTCTAAATATAAACAGTAATTTATGAGGTGGTGGGTGTGTGGCTGTCATTATAGTGCTTGGACTGTAAATATCAACAGTCAATCATAGTACGGTGGGTATGTGGGTGTCATTACAGTTCTTGGACTGTAAATATCAACAGTCCTTTATGGGTTGGTGGGTGTGTGGGTGTCATTACAGAGCTTAGACTGTAAATATCAACAGTCATTTATTGGGTGGTAGGTGTGAGGGTGTCATTACAGTGCTTGGACTGTAAATATAAACAGTCATTCATGGGGTGGTGGGTGTGTGGGTATCATTACAGTGTTTTAACTATAAATATTAACATTCAATTATTGGGTGGTGGGTTTTCATTAGAGTGCTTGGACTGTAAATATCAACAGTCATTCATGGGGTTGTGGGTGTGTAGGTGTCATTACAGTGCTTGGACTGTAAATATCAACAGTCATTCATGGGGTGGTAAGTGTGTGGGTGTCATTACAGTTCCTGGACTGTAAATATAAACCATCATTCATCAGGTGGTGGGTGTTTGGATGTCATTACAGTGCTTGGACTGAAAATATCAACAGTCATTCTTGGGGTGGTGGGTGTGTGGGTGTCATTACAGTGCTTGGCCTATAAATATTAACCGTCATTTATGGGGTGGTGGGTGTGTGGGTGTCATTACAATGCTTGGACTGTAAATATCAATAGTCATTAGTAGGGTGGTGGGTGTTTGAGTGTCATTACAGAGCTTGGACTGTAAATATCAACAGTCATTTATAGGGTGGTGGGTGTGTGGGTGTCATTACAGTGCTTGGACTGTAAATATCAACAGTCAACCATGGGGTGGTGGGTGTGTGGGTGTCATTACAGTACTTTGACGGTAAATATTAACAGTCATACATGGTGTGGTGGGTGTGTGGGTGTCATTACAGTGTTTTGATTGTAAATATCAACAGTCATTAATAAGGTGGTGGGTGTCATTAGAGTGCTTGCCCTGTAAATATCAACAGTCATTTATGGGGTGGTGGGTGTTGGGTTTTCCATACAGTGCTTTAACTGTAAATATCAACAGTCATTCATGAGGTGGTGAGGGTGAGGGTGTCATTACAGTGCTTGGACTGTAAATATCAACAGTCATTCATGGGGTGGTGGGTATGTGGGTGTCATTACAGTGCTTGGACTATAAATATCAATTTATTCATGGTGTGGTGGGTGTGTGCGTCATTAGTGCTTGGACTGTAAATATCAACAGTCATTCATGGGGTGGTTGGTGTCATTACAGTGCTTGGACTGTAAATATCAACAGTCAATCATGGAATGTTGGGTGTCATTAGAATGCTTGGACTGTAAATATCAACAGTCATTTATTGGGTGGTGGGTGTGTGGGTGTCTTTACAGTGCTTTAACTATAAATATCAACATTCATTTATTGGGTGGTTGGTGTCATTAGAGTGCTTGGACTGTAAATATCAACAGACATTCATAGGGTAGTGCATGTGTGGGTGTCATGACAGTGCTTGGACTGTAAATATCAACAATCATTCATGGGATGGTGAGTGTGTGGGTGTCATTAAAGTGCTTTGACTGTAAATATCAACAGTCATTCGTGAGGTGGTGGGTGTGTGGGTGTCATTACAATGTTTTGATTGTAAATAACAACAGTCATTTATAAGGTGGTGGGTGTCATTAGAGTGCTTGGACTGTAAATATCAACAGTCATTCATGGAGTGGTGGGTGTGTTGGTGTCATTAGAGTGCTTGGACTGTAATTATCAACCACAATGCATAGGGTGGTGGGAGTGGGGCGTTATTACAGTGCTTTGACTGTAAATATCAACAGTCATTCATGGGGTGGTGGGGGTGAGGGTGTCATTACAGTTCTTGGACTATAAATATCAACCATCATTCATTAGGTGGTGGGTTTGTGGGTGTCATTACAGTGCTTAGACTGAAAATATCAACAGTCATTTATGGGGTGGTGGGTGTGTGTTTGTCATTACTGTTTTTGGACTATAAATATCAACCGTCATTTATGGGGTTGTGGGTGTGTGGGTGTCATTACAGTTCTTGGACTGTAAATATCAACAGTCATACATAGAGTGGTGGGTGTGTAAGTGCCATAACAGAGCTTGGACTGTAAATATCAACAGTCATTTATTGGGTGGTGGGTGTGTGGCTGTCATTATAGTGCTTGGACTGTAAATATCAACAGTCAATCATAGTGTGGTGGGTAGGTGGGTTTCATTACAGTGCTTGGACTGTAAATATCAACAGTCCTTTATGGGTTTGTGGGTGTGTGGGTGTCATTACAGTGCTTTGACTGTAAATATCAACAATCATTTATGAGGTGGTGGGTGTTTGAGTGTCATTACAGAGCTTGGACTGTAAATATCAACAGTCAATCATGGGGTTGTGGGTGTGTGTGTGTCATTACAGGGCTTTGACTGTAAATATCAACAGTCATTCATGTGGTGGTGGGTGTGTGGGTGTCATTACAGTGTTTTGATTGTGAATATCAACAGTCATTAATAAGGTGGTGGGTGTCATTAGAGTGCTTGGACTGTAAATATCAACAGTCATTCATGGGGTGGTGGGTATGTGGGTGTCATTATAGTGCTTGAACTGTAAATATCAACAGTCATTCATGGGGTGGTGGGTGTATGGGTGTCATTACAGTGCTTGGACTATAAATATTAAGTCATTCATGGTGTGCTAGGTGTGTGTGTGTCATTAGTGCTTGGACTGTAAATATTAACAGTCATTCATGGGGTGGTTGGTGTCATTACAGTGCTTGGACTGTAAATATCAACAGTCAATCATGGAATGTACGGTGTCATTAGAGTGCTTGGACTGTAAATATCAACAGTCATTTATTTGGTGGTGGGTGTGTGGGTGTCATTACAGTGCTTGGACTGTAAATATCAACAGTCAATCATGGGGTGGTCGGTGTGTGGGTGTCATTACAGTGCTTGGACTATAAATATCAACAGTCATTCATGGGGTGCTGGGTGTGTGGGTGTCATTACAGTGTTTTAACTATAAATATCAACATTCATTTATTGGGTGGTGGGTGTCATTAGAGTGCTTGGACTGTAAATATCAACAGTCATTCATGGGGTGATGCCAGTGTGGGTGTCATGACAGTGCTTGGACTGTAAATATCAACAGTCATTTATGGGGTGGTGAGTGTGTGGGTGTCATTACAGTTCCTGGACTGTAAATATAAACCATCAATTATTAGGTGGTGGGTGTGTGGGTGTCATTACAGTGCTCAGACTGTAAATATTAATAGTCATTCATAGGATGGTGGGTGTGTGGATGTCCTTAGAGTGCTTGAACTGAAAATATCAACAGTCCTTCTTGGGGTAGTGGGTGTGTGGGTGTCATTACATTGCTTTGCCTATAAATATTAACCGTCATTTATGGGGTGGGGGGTGTGTGGGTGTCATTACAGTGCTTGGACTGTAAATATCAAGTCATTTATAAGGTGGTGGGTGTGTGGCTGTCATTACAGTGCTCGGACTGTAAATATCAACAGTTATTCATGGGGTGGTGGGTGTGTAGGTGTCATTACAGTGCTTGGACTGTAAATATCAAAAGTCATTCTTGGGGTGGTCGGTGTGTGGGTGTCATTACAGTGCTTAGACTGTAAATATCAACAGTCATTTATGAAGTGGTTGGTGTGTGGATGTCATTACAGTGCTCGGACTGTAAATATCAACAGTCAATCATGGGGTGGTGGGTGTGTGGGTGTCATTACAGTGCTTTGACTGTAAATATCAACAGTCATTCGTGGGGTGGTGGGTGTGTGGGTGTCATTACAGTGCTTGGACTAAAAATATCTAGTCATTCGTGGTGTGGTGGGGGTGGAGGTGTCATTAGTGCTTGGACTGTAAATATCAACAGTCATTCATGGGGTGGTTGGTATCATTACAGTTCTTGGAATGTAAATATCAACAGTCAATCATGGGGTGTTGGGTGTCATTAGAGTGTTTGGACTATAAATATCAACAGTCATTCATGGGGTTTTGGGTGTTTGGGTGTCTATGCAGTGCTTGGACTGTAAATATCAACAGTCAATCATGGAGTTGTGGGTGTCTGGATGTCATTACAGTGCTTGTACTGTAAATATCAACAGTGATTCATGGGGTGGTGGGTGTGTGGGTGTCATTACAGTGTTTTGATTGTAAATATCAACAGTCATTCATAGGGTGGTGGGTGTCATTAGAGTGCTTGGACTGTAAATATCAACCATAATTAATGGGGTGGTGGGTGTGGGGGTGTCATTACAGTACTTGGACTGTATATATCAACAATCATTCATGGGGTGGTGGGTGTGTGGGTGTCATTAGAGTGCTTGGACTGTAAATATTAACAGTCATTCATGGGATGGTGGGTTTGTGGGTGTCATTACAGTGTTTTGCCTGAAAATATCAACAGTCATTCATAGGGTGTTGGGTGTCATTACAGTGCTTGGACTGTAAATATCAACAGTTATTCAAGGGGTGGTGGGTGTGTGGGTGTCATGACACTGCTTGGACAGTAAATATCAACAGTCATTCATAGGGTGGTGAGTGTGTGGGTGTTATTACAGTTCTTGGACTGTATATATCAACCATCATTCATTGGTTGGTGGGTGTGTGGGTGTTATTACAGTGCTCAGACTGTAAATATTATCAGTCATTCATGGGGAGGTGGGTGTGTGGATGTCATTACAGTGCTTGGACTAAAAATATCAACTTTCATTCATAGGGTGGTGGTTGTGTGGGTGTCATTACAGTGTTTTGATTGTGAATATCAACAGTCATTAATAAGGTGGTGGGTGTCATTAGAGTGCTTGGACTGTAAATATCAACAGTCATTCATGGGGTGAGGGGTGTGGGGGTGTCATTGCAGTGCTTTGACAGTAAATATCAACAGTCATTCATTGGGTGGTAGGTGTGTGGGTGTCATTACAGTGCTTGGACTATAAATATCAAGTCATTCATGGTGTGGTGGGTGTGTGGGTGTCATTAGTGCTTGGACTGTAAATATCAACAGTCTATCATGGAATGTTGGGTGTCATTAGAGTGCTTGGACTTTAAATATCAACAGTCATTAATGGGGTGGTGTGTGGGTGGGTGTCATAGCAGTGCTTGGACTGTAAATATCAACAGTCATTTATTGGGTGGTGGGTGTTTGGGTGTTATTACATTGCTTGGACTTTAAATATAAACAGTCATTCATTGGGTGGTGGGTGTGTGGGTGTCATTACAGTGTTTTAACTATAAATATCAACATTCATTTATTGGGTGGTGGGTTTTCTTTAGAGTGCTTGGACTGTAAATATCAACAGTCATTTATGGGGTGGTTGGTGTGTGGCTGTCATTACAGTGCATGGACTGTAAATATCAACAGTCATTTATAGGGTGGTGGGTGTGTGCGTGTCATTACAGTATTTTGATTGTAAATATAAACAGTCATTAATAAGGTGGTGGGTGTCATTAGAGTGCTTGGACTGTAAATATCAACAGTCATTCGTGTTGTGGTGGGTGTGGGGGTATCATAACAGTGCTTTGACTGTAAATATCAACAGCCATTCATGGGGTGGTGGGGGTTAGGGTGTCATTACAGTGCTTGGACTGTATATATTAACAATCATTCATGGGGTGGTGGGTGTGTGGGTGTCATTATAGTGTTTGTACTGTAAATATATACAATCATTCATGGGGTGGTGGGTGTGTGGGTTTTATTACATTGCTTGGACTATAAATATCAAGTCATTCATGGGATGGTGGGTGTCTGAGTGTCATTAGTGCTTGGACTGTGAATATCAACAGTCATTCATGGGGTGTTGGGTGGCATTACAGTGTTTAGACTCTAATATCAAAAGTCATTTATGGGGTGATGGGTGTGTGGGTGTCATTACAGTGCTTGGACTGTAAATATAAACAGTTATTCATGGGGATGTAGGTGTTTGGGTGTCTATGCAGTGCTTGGACTGTAAATATCAAAAGTCAATCGTGGGGTGGTGGGTGTGTGGGTGTCATTACATTGCTTGGACTGTAAATATAAACAGTCATTCATGGGGTGGTGGGTGTGTGGGGGTCATTACAGTGTTTTAACTATAAACATCAACAGTCATTTATTGGGTGGTGGGTTTTCAGTAGAGTGCTTGGACTGTAAATATCAACAGTATTCAAGGGGTGGTGGGTGTGTGGGTGTCATGACACTGCTTGGACAGTAAATATCAACAGTCATTCATTGGGTGGTGAGTGTGTGGGTGTTATTACAGTTCTTGGACTGTATATATCAACCATCATTCATTGGTTGGTGGGTGTGTGGGTGTTATTACAGTGCTCAGACTGTAAATATTATCAGTCAATCATGGGGTGGTGGGTGTGTGGATGTCATTACAGTGCTTGGACTGTAAATATCAACATTCATGCATGGGATGGTGGGTGTGGGGGTGTCATTACAGTGCTTTGACTGTAAATATCAACAGTCATTCATGGGGTTGTGGGGGTGAGGGTGTCATTACAGTGCTTGGACTGTAAATATCAACAGTCATTCATGGGGTGGTGGGTATGTGGGTGTCATTATAGTGCTTGAACTGTAAATATCAACAGTCATTCATGGGGTGGTGGGTGTGTGGGTGTCATTACAGTGCTTGGACCATAAATATCAAGTCATTCATGGTGTGGTTGGTGTGTGTGTGTCATTAGTGCTTGGACTGTAAATATCAACAGTCATTCATGGGGTGGTTGGTGTCATTACAGTGCTTGGACTGTAAATATAAACAGTCAATCATGGAATGTTGGGTGTCATTAGAGTGCTTGGACTGTAAATATCAACAGTCATTTATTGGGTGGTGGGTGTGTGGGTGTCATTACAGTGCTTGGACTATAAATATCAACAGTCAATCATGGGGTGGTCGTTGTGTGGGTGTCATTACAGTACTAGGACTGTAAATATCAACAGTTATTCATGGGGTGGTGCAGGTGTGGGTGTCATGGCAGTGCTTGGCCTATAAATATTAAAAGTCATTTATGGGGTGGTGGGTGTGTGGGTGTCATTACAGTGCTTGGACTGTAATTATCAACAGTTATTCATGGGGTGGTGGGTGTGTAGGTGTCATTACAGTGCTTGGACTGTAAATATCAATAGTCATTTAAGGGGTGATGGGTATGTGGGTGTCATTACAGTGCTTGGACTGTAAATATCAACAGTCATTTTTGGGGTGTTGGGTGTTTGGGGGTCATTACAGTGCTTGGACTGAAAATATCAACAGTCATTCATGGGGTGGTTGGTGTGAGGGTGTCATTACAGTGCTTGGGATATAAATATCAACCATCATTTATGGGGTGGTGTTGTGTGTGGGTTTCATTACATTGCTTGGACTGTAAATATCAACAGTCAATCATAGGGTGGTGGGTGTGTTAGTGTCATTACAGAGCTTGGAATGTAAATATCAACAGTCATTTATAAGGTGGTGGGTGTGTTGTTATCATTACAGTGTTTGGACTGTAAGCATCAAAAGTCATTCTTGGGGTGGTGGGTGCGTAGGTGTCATTACAGTGCTTAGACTGTGAATATCAACAGTCTTTTATTGAGTGGTGGGCGTGTGGCTGTTTTTACAGTGCTTGGACTGTAAATATCAACAGTCATTAATGGGGTGGTGGGTGTGTGGGTGTCATTACAGTAATTGAACTGTAAAAATCAACAGTCATTCTTGGGGTGGTGGGTGTGTGAGTGTCATTACAGTGCTTAGACTGTAAATACCAACAGTCATTCATGAGGTGGTGGGTGTTTGGCTGTTATTACAGTGCTTGGACTGTAAATATCAACAGTCATCAATGGGGTGGTGGCTGTGTGATTGTCATTATAGTGCTTGGACTGCAAATATCAACAGTCATTCATGGGGTAGAGGGTGTGTGGGTGTCATTACAGTGTTTTGATTGTAAATATCAACAGTCATTCATAGGGTGGTGGGTGTCATTAGTGTGCTTGGACTGTAAATATCAACAGTCATCATTTGGGTTGTTGGTGTGTGGGTGTCATTACAGTGTTTGGAATGTAAATATCAACCATAATTCATGGGTTGGTGGGTGTGGGGGTGTCATTACAGTGCTTCGACTGTAAATATCAACAGTCATTCATGGGGTGGTTGGTGTGAGGGCGTCATTACAGTGCTTGGACTGTAAACATTGAGAGTCATTCATGTGGTGGTGGGTGTGTGTGTCATTATAGTGCTTGGACTGTAAATATGAACAGTCATTCATGGGGTGGTGGGTGTGTGGGTGTCATTACAGTGCTTGGACTGTAAATATCAAGTCATTCATGGGGTGGTGGGTGTGTGTATGTCATTAGTGCATGGACTGTAAATATCAACAGTCATTCATGGGGTGGTGGGGGGCATTACAGTGCTTGGACTGTAAATATCAACAGTCATTTATGGGGTGTTAAGTGTGTGGCTGTCATTATAGTGCTTGGACTGTAAATATCAACAGTCAATCATGGGGTGGTGGGTATGTGGGTGTCATTACAGTGCTTGGACTGAAATATCAACAGTCATTCATGGGGTGGTGGGTGTGTGGGTGTCATTACAGTGTTTTGATTGTAAATAACAACAGTCATTTATAAGGGCATGGGTGTAATTAGAGTCCTTGGACTGTAAATATCAACAGTCATTCATGTAGTGGTGGGTGTGGGGCATCATTACCGTGCTTTGACTGTAAATATCAACAGTCATTCATGGGGTGGTGGGGGTGAGGGTGTCATTACACTGCTTGGACTGTAAATATCAGTAACAATTCATGGGGTTGTGGGTATATGGGTGTCATTATAGTGCTTGAACTATAAATATCAACAGTCATTCATGGGGTGGTGGGTGTGTGGGTGTCATTACAGTGCTTGTACTGTAAATATCAAGTCATTCATGGGGTGGTGGGTGTGTGTGTGTCATTAGTGCTTAGACTGTAAATATCAACAGTGATTCATGGGGTGGTTGGTGGCATTACAGTGCTTGGACTGTAAATATCAACAGTCATTCATAGGGTGATGGGTGTGTGGGAGTCATTACAGTGGTTTGACTGTAAATATCAGCAGTCATTTATGGGGTGTTGGGTGTCTGGGTGTCATTACATTGTTTGGACTGTAAATATTAACAGTCATTCATGGGGTGTTGAGTGTGTGGGTGTCATTACAGTTCTTCGATTATAAATATCAACCATCATTCATTAGGTGGTGGGTTTGTGGGTGTCATTACAGTGCTTAGACTGTAAATATTAACAGTCATTTATGGGGTGGTGGGTGTGTGGGTGTTATTGCAGTGCTTGGACTATAAATATCAACCATCATTTATGGGGTTGTGGGTGTGTGGGTGTCATTACAGTTCTTGGACTGTAAATATCAACAGTCATACATAGGGTGGTGGGTGTGTGAGTGTCATTACAGAGCTTGTACTGTAAATATCAACAGTCAATTATGGGGTTGTGGGTGTGTAGGTGTCATTACAGTGCTTGGACTGTAAATATCAAAAGTCATTCTTGGGGTGGTGGGTGTGTGGGTGTCATTACAGTGCTTGGACTATAAATATCAACAGTCAATCATGGGGTGGTGGGTATGTGGGTGTCATTACAGTGCTTGGACTGTAAATATCAACAGTCATTCATGGTGTGCTGGGTGTGTGGGTGTCATTACAGTGTTTTGATTGTACATATCAACAGTCATTTACAAGGTGGTGGGTGTCATTAGAGTGCTTGGACTGGAAATATCAACAGTCATTCATGGAGTGGTGTGTGTGTTGGTGTCATTACAGTGTTTGGACTGTAAATATCAACCATCATTCATTAGGTGGTGGGTTTGTGGGTGTCATTACAGTGCTAAGACTTTAAATATTAATAGTCATTTATGGGGTTGTGGGTGTGTGGGTGTCATTACTGTTCTTGGACTAAAAAAATCAACAGTCATTCATAGGGTGGTGGGTGTGTGAGTGTCATTACAGAGCTTGGACTGTAAATATCAACAGTCATTCATGGGGTTGTGTGTGTGTAGGTGTCTTTACAGTGCTTAGACTTTAAGTATCAACGGTCATTTACGGGGTGGTGGGTGTGTGGCTGTCATTATAGTTCTTGGACTGTAAATATCAACAGTCAATCATGGGGTGGTGGGTATGTGGGTGTCATTGCAGTGCTTGAACTGTAAATATAAACAGTCATTCATGGGGTGGTGGGTGTGTGGGTGTCAATAAAGTGTTTTTATTGTAAATAACAACCGTCATTTATATGGTGATGGGTGTCATTAGAGTGCTTGGACTGTAAATATCAACAGTCATTCATGGAGTGGTGGGTGTGTTGGTTTCATTACAGTGCTTGGACTGTAAATATCAACCATAATGCATGGGATGGTAGGTGTGGGGCATCATTACAGTGATTTGACTGTAAATATCAACAGTCATTCATGGGGTGGTGGGGGTGAGGGTGTCATTACAGTGCTTGGACGGTAAATATCAGTAACAACTCATGGGGTTGTGGGTATGTGGGTGTCATTACAGTGCTTGGACTGTAAATATCAAGTCATTCATAGGGTGGTGGGTGTGTGTGTGTCTTTAGTGTTTGAACTGTAAATATCAACAGTGATTCATGGGGTGGTTGGTGGCATTATAGTGCTTGGACTGTAATATCAACAGTCATTTTTGGGGTGTTGGGTGTTTGGGGGTCATTACAGTGCTTGGACTGTAAATATCAACAGTCAATCATGAGGTGGTGGGTGTGTGGGTGTCATTGCAGTGCTTGGACAGTATATATCAACAGTCATTCATGGGGTTGTGGGTGTGTGGGTGTCATTACAGTGATTTGACTGTAAATATCAACAGTCATTTATTGGGTTGTGGGTGTCATTAGAGTGCTTGGACTGTAAATATCAACAGTCATTCATTGGGTGTTGGGTCTGTGCGTGTCATGACAGTGCTTGGACTGTAAATATCAACAGTCATTCATGGGGTTGTGAGTGTGTGGGTGTCATTGCAGTTCTTGGACTGTAAATATCAACCATCATTCATGTGGCTGTGGGTGTGTGGGTGTCATTACAGTGCTCTGACTATAAATATTAAAAGTCATTCATGTGGGGAAGGGTGTGTGGATGTCATTACAGTGCTTGGACTGTAAATATCAACCGTCATTTATGGGGTGGTGTTGTGTGTGGGTTTCATTACAGTGCTTGGACTGTAAATATCAACAGTCATTCATAGGGTGGTGGGTGTGTGAGAGTCATTACAGATCTTGGAATATAAATATCAATAGTCATTCATGAGGTGGTGGGTGTGTTGTTATCATTACAGTGTTTGGACTGTAAACATCAAAAGTCATTCTTGGGGTGGTGGGTGCGTAGGTGTCATTACAGTGCTTAGACTGTAAATATCAACAGTCATTTATTGGGTGGTGGGCGTGTGGCTCTCTTTCCAGTGCTTGGACTGTAAATATCAACAGTCAGTCATGGGGTGGTGGGCCTATGGGTGTTATTACAGAGCTTGGACTGTAAATATCAACAGTCATTAATGGGGTGGTGGGTGTGTGAGTGTCATTACAGTAATTCAACTGTAAAAATCAACAGTCATTCTTGGGGTTGTGGGTGTGTTGGTGTCATTACAGTGCTTAGACTGTAAATACCAACAGTCATTAATGAGGTGGTGAGTGTTTCGCTGTTATTACAGTGCTTGGACTGTAAATATCAACAGTCATCAATGGGGTGGTGGCTGTGTGAGTGTCATTATTGTGCTTGGACTGTAAATATCAACAGTCATTCATGGGGTAGAGGGTGTGTGGGTGTCATTACAGTGTTTTGATTGTAAATATCAACAGTCATTCATAGGGTGGTGGGCGTCATTAGAGATCTTGGACTGTAAATATCAAAGGTCATCATTTGGGTGGTTGGTGTGTGGGTGTCATTACAGTGTTTGGACTGTAAATATCAACTATAATTCATGGGTTGGTGGGTGTGTGAGTGTCATTACAGTAATTGAACTGTTAAAATCAACAGTCATTCATGGGGTGGTGAGTGTGTGGGTGTCATTGCAGTTCTTGGACTGTAAATATCAACCATCATTTATTGGGCTGTAGGTGTGTGGGTGTCATTACAGTGCTTAGACTATAAATATTAACAGTCATTCATGTGGGGAAGGGTGTGTGGATGTCATTACAGTGCTTGGACTGAAAATATCAACTGTCATTCATGGGGTGGTGGGTGTGAGGGTGTCATTACAGTGCTTGGACTATAAATATCAACCATCATTTATGGGGTGGTGTTGTGTGTGGGTTTCATTACAGTGCTTGGACTGTAAATATCAACAGTCATTTATAGGGTGGTGGGTGTGAGAGTGTCATTACAGAGCTTGGAATGTAAATATCAACAGTCATTCATGAGGTGGTGGGTGTGTTGTTATCATTACAGTGTTTGGACTGTAAACATCAAAAGTCATTCTTGGGGTGGTGGGTGCATAGGTGTCATTACAGTGCTTAGACTGTAAATATCAACAGTCATTTTTTGGGTGGTGGGCGTGTGGCTGTCTTTACAGTGCTTGGACTGTAAATATCAACAGTCAATCATGGGGTGTTGGGCCTATGGGTGTTATTACATAGCTTGGACTGTAAATATCAACAGTCATTCGTGGGGTGTTGAGTGTGTGGGTGTCATTACAGTTCTTGGATTATAAATATCAACCATCATTTATTAGGTGGTGGGTTTGTGGGTGTCATTACAGTGCTTAGACTGTAAATATTAACAGTCATTCATGGGGTGGTGGGTGTGTGGGTGTCATTACACTGCTTGGACTATAAATATCAACAATCATTTATGGGGTGGTGGGTGTGTGAGTGTCATTACAGAGCTTGTACTGTAAATATCAACGGTCATTCATGGGGTTGTGGGTGTGTAGGTGTCATTACAGTGCTTGGACTGTAAATATCAAAAGTCATTCTTGGGGTGGTGGGTATGTGGGTGTCATTACAGTGCTTGGACTATAAATATCAACAATCAATCATGGGGTGGTGGGTATGTGGGTGTCATTACAGTGCTTGGACTGTAAATATCAACAGTCATTCATGGTGTGCTGGGTGTGTGGGTGTCATTACAGTGTTTTGATTGTACATATCAACAGTCATTTACAAGGTGGTGGGTGTCATTAGAGTGCTTGGACTGTAAATATCAACAGTCATTCATGGAGTGGTGTGTGTTGGTGTCATTACAGTGTTTGGACTGTAAATATCAACCATAATTCATGGGGTGGTGGGTGTGGGGTGTCATTACCGTTCTTGGACTGTAAATATCAACCATCATTGATTAGGTGGTCGGTTTGTGGGAGTCATTACAGTGCTCAGACTGTAAATATTAACAGTCATTTATGGGGTTGTGGGTGTGTGGGTGTCATTACTGTTCTTGGACTGAAAAAATCAACAGTCATTCATAGGGTGGTGGATGTGTGAGTGTCATTACAGAGCTTGGACTGTAAATATCAACAGTCATTCATGGGGTTGTGTGTGTGTAGGTGTCTTTATAGTGCTTAGACTTTAAGTATCAACAGTCATTTATGGGGTGGTGGGTGTGTGGCTGTCATTATAGTTCTTGGACTGTAAATATCAACAGTCAATCATGGGGTGGTGGGTATGTGGGTGTCATTGCAGTGCTTGAACTGTAAATATAAACAGTCATTCATGGAGTGGTGGGTGTGTTGGTGTCATTACAGTGCTTGGACTTTAAATATCAACCATAATGCATGGGATGGTAGGTGTGGGGCGTCATTACAGTGATTTGACTGTAAATATCAACAGTCATTCATGGGGTGGTGGGGGTGAGGGTGTCATTACAGTGCTTGGACGGTAAATATCTGTAACAACTCATGGGGTTTTGGGTATGTGGGTGTCATTATAGTGCTTGAACTGTAAATATCAACAGTCATTCATGTGGTGGTGGGTGTGTGGGTGTCATTACAGTGCTTGGACTTTAAATATCAAGTCATTCATAAGGTGGTGGGTGTGTGTGTGTCTTTAGAGCTTGAACTGTAAATATCAACAGTGATTCATGGGGTGGTTGGTGGCATTATAGTGCTTGGACTGTTAATATCAAAAGTCATTTATGGGGTGATGGGTCTGTGGGTGTCATTACAGTGCTTGGACTGTAATTATCAAGAGTCATTTTTAGGGTGTTGGGTGTTTAGGGGTCATTACAGTGCTTAGACTGTAAATATCAACAGTCAATCATGGGGTTGTGGGTGTGTGGGTGTCATTATAGTGATTTGACTGTAAATATCATCAGTCATTTATTGGGTTGTGTGTGTCATTAGAGTGCTTGGACTGTAAATATCAACAGTCATTCATGTGGTGGTGGGTCTGTGCGTGTCATGACAGTGCTTGGACTGTAAATATCAACAGTCATTTATGGGGTGGTTGGTTTGTGGGTGTTAATACAGTGCTTGAACTGTAAATATCAACAGTCATTCATGGGGTGGTGGGTGTGTTGATGTCATTACAGTGGTTGGATTGTAAATATCAACAGTCATTAATAGTGTGGTGGGTGTCATTAGAGTGCTTGAACTGGAAATATCAACAGTCATTCATGGGTTGTGAGGGTGTCATTAGAGTGCTTGGAATGTAAATATCAACAGTCATTCATGGGGTGGTGGGTGTGAGGGTGTCATTACAGTGCTTGGACTATAATATCAACCGTCATTTATGGGGTGGTGGGCCTATGGGTGTTATTACAAAGCTTGGACTGTAAATATCAACAGTCAATAATGGGGTGGTGGGTGTGTGGGTGTCATTACAGTAATTGAACTGTAAAAATCAACAGTCATTCTTGGGATGGTGGGTGTGTGGGTGTCATTACAGTGCTTAGACTGTAAATACCAACAGTCATTCATGAGGTGGTGGGTGTTTGGCTGTTATTACAGTGCTTGGACTGTAAATATCAACAGTCATCAATGGGGTGGTGGCTGTGTGAGTGTCATTATAGTGTTTGGACTGTAAATATCAACAGTCATTAATGGGGTAGAGGGTGTGTGGGTGTCATTACAGTGTTTTGATTGTAAATATCAACAGTCATTCATAGGGTGGTGGGTGTCATTAGAGTGCTTGGACTGTAAATATCAACAGTCATCGTTTGGGTGGTTGGTGTGTGGGTGTCATTACAGTGTTTGGACTGTAAATATCAACCATAATTCATGGGGTGGTGGGTGTGTGGGTGTCATTACAGTGCTTGAACTGTAAATATCAAGTCATTCATGGGGTGGTGGGTGTGTCGGTGTCATTACAGTGCTTGGACTGAAATATCAACAGTCATTCATGGGGTGGTGGGTGTGTTGGAGTCATTACAGTGTTTTGATTGTAAATAACAACAGTCATTTATAAGGTCATTAGAGTGTTTGGACTGTAAATATCAACAGTCATTTATGTAGTGGTGGGTGTGGGGCATCATTACAGTGCTTTGACTGTAAATATCAACAGTCATTCATGGGGTGGTGGGGGTGAGGGTGTCATTACAGTGCTTGGACGGTAAATATCATTACCAATTCATGGGGTTGTGGGTATATGGGTGTCATTATAGTGCTTGAACTGTAAATATCAACAGTCATTCATGGGGTGGTGGGTGTGTGGGTGTTATTACAGTGGTTCTACTGTAAATATCAAGTCATTCATGGGGTGGTGGGTGTGTGTGTGTCATTAGTGCTTGGACTGTAAATATCAACAGTGATTCATGGGGTGGTTGGTGGCATTACAGTGCTTGGACTGTAAATATCAACAGTCATTCATAGGGTGATGGGTGTGTGGGAGTCATTACAGTGCTTTGACTGTAAATATCAGCAGTCATTTATGGGGTGTTGGGTGTTTAGGTGTCATTACAGTGCTTGGACTGTAAATATCAACAGTCATTTATGGGGTGTTGAGTGTGTGGGTGTCATTACAGTTCTTCGATTATAAATATCAACCATCATTCATTAGGTGGTGGGATTGTGGGTGTCATTACAGTGCTTAGACTGTAAATATTAACAGTCATTCATGGGGTGATGGGTGTGTGGGTGTTATTACAGTGCTTGGACTATAATTATCAACCATCTTTTATGGGGTTGTGGGTGTGTGGGTGTCATTACAGTTCTTGGACTGTAAATATCAACAGTCATACATAGGGTGGTGGGTGTGTGAGTGTCATTACAGAGCTTGTACTGTAAATATCAACAGTCATTCATGGGGTTGTGGGTGTGTAGGTGTCATTACAGTGCTTGGACTGTAAATATCAAAAGTCATTCTTGGGGTGGTGGGTGTGTGGGTGTCATTACAGTGCTTGGACTATAAATATCAACAGTCAATCATGGGGTGGTGGGTATGTGGGTGTCATTACAGTGCTTGGATTGTAAATATCAACAGTCATTCATGGTGTGCTGGTTGTGTGGGTGTCATTACAGTGTTTTGATTGTACATATCAACAGTCATTTACAAGGTGGTGGGTGTCATTAGAGTGCTTGGACTGTAAATATCAACAGTCATTCATGGAGTGGTGTGTGTGTTGGTGTCATTACAGTGATTGGACTGTAAATGTCTACCATAATTCATGGGGTGGTGGGTGTGGGGTGTCATTATCGTTCTTGGACTGTAAATATTAACAGTCATTTATGGGGTTGTGGGTGTGTGGGTATCATTACTGTTCTTGGACTGAAAAAATCAACAGTCATTCATAGGGTGGTGGGTGTTTGAGTGTCATTACAGAGCTTGGACTGTAAATATCAACAGTCATTCATGGGGTTGTGTGTGTGTAGGTGTCTTTACAGTGCTTAGACTTTAAGTATCAACAGTCATTTATGGGGTGGTAGGTGTTTGGCTGTCATTATAGTTCTTGGACTGTAAATATCAACAGTCAATCATGGGGTGGTGTGTATGTGGGTGTCATTGCAGAGCTTGAACTGTAAATATAAACAGTCATTCATGGGGTGGTGGGTGTGTGGGTGTCATTAAAGTGTTTTTATTGTAAATAACAACAGTCATTTATATGGTGGTGGGTGTCATTAGAGTGCTTGGACTGTAAATATCAACAGTCATTCATGGAGTGGCGCGTGTGTTGGTGTCATTACAGTTCTTCGACTGTAAATATCAACCATAATGCATGGGATGGTAGGTGTGGGGCGTCATTACAGTGATTTGAGTGTAAATATCAACAGTCATTCATGGGGTGGTGGGGGTGAGGGTGTCATTACAGTGCTTGGATGGTAAATATCATTAACAACTCATGGGGTTGTGGGTATGTGGGTTTCATTATAGTGCTTGAACTGTAAATATCAACAGTCATTCATGGGGTTGTGGGTGTGTGGGTGTCATTACAGTGCTTAGACTTTAAATATTAAGTCATTCATAGGGTGGTGGGTGTGTGTGTGTCTTTAGTGCTTGAACTGTAAATATCAACAGTGATTCATGGGGTGGTTGGTGGCATTATAGTGCTTGGACTGTTAATATCAACAGTCATTTATGGGGTGATTGGTCTGTGCGTGTCATGACAGTGCTTGGACTGTAAATATCAACAGTCATTCATGGGGTGGTGAGTGTGTGGGTGTCATTGCAGTTCTTGGACTGTTAATATCAACCATCATTCATTGGGTTGTGGGTGTGTGGGTGTCATTACAGTGCTCAGACTATAAATATTAACAGTCATTCATGTGGGAAAGGGTGTGTGGATGTCATTACAGTGCTTGGACTATAAATATCAACCGTCATTTATGGGGTGGTGTTGTGTGTGGGTTTCATTACAGTGCTTGGACTGTAAATATCAACAGTCATTCATAGGGTGGTGGGTGTGTTGTTATCATTACAGTGTTTGGACTGTAAACATCAAAAGTCATTCTTGGGGTGGTGGGTGCGTAGGTGTCATTACAGTGCTTAGACTGTAAATATCAACAGTCATTTATTGGGTGGTGGGCATGTGGCTGTCTTTACAGTGCTTGGACTGTAAATATCAAGTCATTCATGGGGTGGTGTGTGTGTGTGTGTCATTAGTGCATGGACTGTAAATATCAACAGTCATTAATGGGGTGGTGGGTGGCATTACAGTGCTTGGACTGTAAATATCAACAGTCATTTATGGGGTGCAGGGTGTGTGGGTGTCATTACAGTGCTTGGACTGTAAATATCAACAGTCATTCATGGGTTGGTGAGTTTTTGGGTGTCATTACAGTGCTTGGATTGTAAATATCAACAGTCATTCATGGGGTGGTGGGTTTGTGGGTGTCATTATAGTGCTTGGACTGTAAATATCAAGTCATTAATGGTGTTGTGGGTGTGTGGGTGTCATTACAGTTCATGGACTGTAAATATAAACAGTCATTTATGGGGTGGTGGGTATGTGGGTGTTAATACAGTGCTTGAACTGTAAATATCAACAGTCATTCATGGGGTGGTGGGTGTGTGGGTGTCATTACAGTGGTTGGATTGTAAATATCAACAGTCATTAATAGGGTGGTTGGTGTCATTAGAGTGCTTGAACTGGAAATATCAACAGTCATTCATGGGTTGTGAGGGTGTCATTAGAGTGCTTGGACTGTAAATATCAACATTCATTCATGGGGTGGTGGGTGTGTGGGTGTCATGACAGTGCTTGGACTGTAAATATCAACAGTCATTCATGGGGTGGTGAGTGTGTGGGTGTCATTGCAGTGCTTGAACTATAAATATTAACAGCCATTCATGGGGTGGTGGGTGTGTGGGTGTCATTACAGTGCTTTGACTGTAAATATTAACAGTCATTCATGTGGTTGTGTCTGTGTGAGTGTCATTACAGAGCTTGGACTGTAAATATCAACAGTCATTCATGGGGTGGTGTGTGTGGGTGTCATTACAGTGCTTGGACTGTAAATATCAACAGTCATTCATGGGATGGTGGGTGTGTCTGTGTCAATACAGTATTTTGATTGTAAATATCAACAGTCATTCATAGGGTGGTGGGTGTCATTAGAGTGCTTGGACTGTAAATATCAACAGTCATTGATGGGTTGGTGGGTGTGTGGGTGTAATTACAGTGGTTGAACTGTAAATATCAACTATAATTCATGGGGCAGTGGGTGTCGGGGTGTCATTACAGTGCTTTGACTGTAAATATCAACAGTCATTCATGGGGTCGTGCATGTGAGGGTGACATTACAGTGCTTGAACTGTAAATATCAACAGTCATTCATGGGTTGGTGGGTGTGTGGGTGTCATTATAGTGTTTGGACTGTAAATATCACCAGTCATTCATGGGGTGGTGGGTGTGTGGGTGTCATTACAGTGCTTGGACTGTAAAAATCATGTCATTAATGGGGTGGTGGGTTTGTGTGTGTCATTAGTGCTTGGACTGTAAATATCAACAGTCATTCATGGGGTGGTGGGTGGCATTACAGTGCTTGGACTGTAAATATCAACAGTCATTCATGGGTTGTGTGGGTGTCTTTACAGAGCTTGGACTGTAAATATCAACACTCATTCATGAGGTGGTGGGTGTGTCGGTGTCATTACAGTGCTTGGACTGTAAATATCAACAGTCATTCATGGGGTGGTGGTTGTGTGAGTGTCATTACAGTTCTTGGACTGTAAATATCAACAGTCATTCATAGTGTGGTGGGTGTGTGGGTTTCATTACAGTGCTTGGGCTGTAAATATCAACAGTCATTCATGGGATTCTTAGTGTGTGAGTGTCATTACAGTGCTTGGACTGTAAATATCAACAGTCATTCATGAGGTGGTGGGTGTGTGGGTGTCATTACAGTGCTTGGACTGTAATTATCAACAGTCATTAATGGGGTGGTGCAAATAAGTCCATCTAAACATTTTGGTTTTGATAAAATATTTTCAAAATTAATTGAAGACTTGAAGGAACTTGAGAACAACGGCATTCAAATTAATAATGATAATTTGAAGGGGACACTATATTGCATTACTTGGGATAACTTGGGGTCTCATGGCATTGGTGCTTTTACAGAAAATTTTTGTAGATATTGTAACATAACCCTAAAAGAATTTCTTACTGACCCTGTGCATGTTGGTGTAATGTAATACATTAGCAGTACAACAACTTAAAAACGAGAACACTGTCAAAATTTTAAATAATGTCATAGGTATTATATTTAATTATCCATTCAATGCACTGAAATATTATCATGTCTGCAAAGCAGGTTTTCCACCATGCCTGGGTCATGACATTTTTTAGGGTGTTGGTGATTATAACGTTGCTCTGATATTGAAGAATTTAGTAAATGAAAAGAGATGGCTAACTTATGCAGAACTTAATCAGTGTATAATTATGTTTCTTTATCGTGGTACAGATGCTGCCTCAATGCCATGTCAAGTAAATACTTCAGGTACTAAATTAGGTGGTCAGGCTACACAAAACTGGTGTTTAATCAAGCTGTTGCCTGTTATATTATATGGCAAAATAGTTGATGCTAATGATCCTGTTTGGCAGTTGTTCCTGTTATTACGTAACATTACTGAAATAATCTGTGCCCCAAAGTTTGACGACTCTGACCTAGCAATTCTAGCAATACTTAATAATGAATATTTAGAAGACAGACAAAGAATTTTTTCAAATGACAAACTGAGGCCAAAGCATCATTTTCTAAAACATTATCCAAACCTAATTTTGCTGTTTGGCCCATTAATTCGGTTGTGGACATTACGCTTTGAAAGCAAGCACTGCTAATTTAAAGGATGCATTAAAAGTGCCCATTCCTTCAAGAATGTGTATCAGACCATGAGTGAAAAACATCAGTTATTACAAGCATACAAACAGGCCAGTTCATATTTTCCCACTGATATAGAGGTTGTAAAAAACATTTTGTTAATCTCAGATACATAAAGTTCAGATATTAAAAAAGCCTTAATGATGTGTCAGATTACTGAAGGTGCAGAAGTTAGCTTGGAAGTGACAATAATGGGGACTCCATACAAGAAGGGACACTATGTGGTGTTAAGTAAATGTGAACAGGGTATAATGTTAGGTGAGATTCAGTTCATAATATTGAACTCCTGTACACAAGCATACTTTTTAGTAAAAAAATTCACAGAACAAATTTCCAAGGAGTTGCAATTATTTACAGTATTGAACACCTTCCTATGCTCTTCCTTTAAATGTACAGAATTTTCTAAACTCCTAGATTATTACCCACTGGTTGACTACAAAAGAGGAAAATAATTGTTGATCCCACTCAAACACAATATATCTGCATAAGACTTCCAAGAAAATTGAAAAGGTAATTTAAAGATTATAATTCTATATTCATGTAGACCATTAGATTTCCTGTACAGTACTGTATACCAGTACTACAGTACATTATATTCATCTCCTTTCCCTGGGGCATGATTTCAAGAAAATGACAAAAGGTTGAACTGAAATGGAAGTTAAATGTTAAAGTTCCATACAAAAGATTAAAACATTCTGAACTGGAATTGGTTGTAGCTAAGGACCATGATGGTTATGAAGCTGATGACAGTGATAGTGATACTTGTAGTACAAGTAGTAGAGAGACAGTGATTTACATGACAGGTAAAGTACAGTACTGTACCATATGCACTGTAATTATGAAAACTGCTTATATGAGTAATGTACAGCATACTAAAGTAACTCCACTTTTCTACCTTTAATTGTGTTCTACATTGAATTTTTTACACAAAAATCATAAGTAAAATGAAAATGGTTAAATGACTTCTGTAAACTGGGGTTCGACTTCTCTGAGCTCAGCTAGCTAAGTTAAACTGTTCTAATGAGATATGGTAGGCCTATGTGCAGTTATGGTAACTTACTTCCTTGTTTTGGATCATTATGGGTTTAATCTAGCAGTAGCTGTTTCATTTTCTAATTATTTTCTAATTATCAGAGACTGGATTGATTGATTTATTTATTGATGCTATTAGGCATCTGGCGGCGCAACAGCAATGGTCATATACCGCCCAACATAAAATGGTCATCTACATCATTAATAAAATATGTAAAAAGATTAAATAATTTTCACTACCTCGAAAGGGAAAAGCAGCATGAATAAAACCCACATCTTCCAAAAAATCATATATTAATGAAATAACCTACTTAAGTTAGATATATAAAAGAATTGAAATATTAACGAAAGAAACATTAAACTTTAACTACCAAAAAATAAATAGCCATAAATACAATAAAATTCACAATTTGTGGAGAAGGCCAGCCTCCTCCACATACGAGAGGGTGTTCCCTCCCACACCACAAGCCTCCTCCCCGAGGACCTGAGAGAGACTGTAAGAACCGTCACCCTCCTGGTACTCAGAGAGGTGCCTACGACGAAGGTCACCAAGGCTGGGACACTCAACAATAAGATGCCGCACTGTCAAAGGGACCAGACAATCATCACAGTAGGGAGGGTGAGCCCTCTCCATTAAAAAGCCATGAGTCAATAATGTGTGGTCAATGCGCAGACGGACAAGAGCCGTCTCCCACCGGCGGGACAGGCCACTGTAGCTCCACAAACCAAGGTGCTGGCGGATGTCGCGGAGCTTGTTAGCCCCGACGGCATCCCATCTGTCCTGCCAGCAGGAACAAACAGTAGCATCTATGTAGGGTCGAAGTTCCACTGCAGGAACAAGATGATGCCTGGCAGGAGGCCGGGAATTGGAGACCGCAGCCTTAGCCAGGGCGTCAGCCCGCTCATTCCCATCAACACCCACATGGGCCGGGACCCAACAACAAGTGACTTTGTGGCCACGACGACCCAGTAGGACAAGCCACTCAAGAATGGCCAACACCAGAGGATGGGAAGAGTTAAAATTACACAAGGCCTGCAAGGCACTACAGGAATCGCTAAAAATAGTAAACGGAGGCTGAGGGAGAGTAAAAATTACTTGGAGGGCATATAAAATAGCCGAGAGCTCAGCAGTAAAAATTGACATGACAGAAGGGAGCCTGCCGCCACGGCAAAAGTCAGGAAAGACAACTCCAAAGCCAACTCCAGCATCAGACTTTGACCCATCAGTGTACACGAGTGAAGGCATGTTCTAAAAAGAGGGAACGAGCCACTGGAGGAGAAAGAGATTCCTTCTTGTCTGTAAAGCAGGTGCAGGGAAAAACTTCTGGAAAAAGCCATGGAGCCACCCTGGGGACCCTCACAGGACAAATCTGTAAGTCATCAATGCCCATCTCCTCCATAGCCTTCCTGACCTGGAAGCCAAAGGGCCATGGTGTACGAGAATGTAAAAGGTAGTACTGAGACATGATATCAGATGACACCGCCAAGCAGGGAAGGGAGTCAGGAAGTCGATGTAATCGATGCCAACAACGAACCATCAAGGACTGGCGACGGAGATCAAGAGGTGGCTCATTAGCGTTCACCAGGAGACTGGGGATTGGGGACGACCTGAAGGCTCCGGTCGCCAGACGTACTCCAGCATGATGAACAGGGTCTAAAACTCTGAGACGGGCATCGGTGGCAGAAGAGTACACCTCACACCCATAGTCGTGTTTTGACCTAATAAGAACATGGTATAGGCGGAGGAGGGTGGCCTGATCAGCCCCCCAGGATGTATGGCCCAGGGCCCTCAACAGGTTAAGAGCCTTGAGGCAAGAGACCTTAAGTGTACGTAAGTGTGGCACCCAAGTCAAAAGTTTGTCAAAAAGGAGACCCAAAAAGCGAGTCTCCTCGACACAGCGTATCCGATGACCATACATGAATAAGTCCGGATCGGGGTGGACGCCCCGGATGCTGCAGAAGTGCATAGCAACTGTCTTGGAAGGAGAAAATCGAAACCCATGAGAACCAGTCCAACGTGACACCCTGTCAAGGGCAAGCTGCATGCGCCGCTCTGCCACTGACATACGGGAAGCAGCAAACCAGACTGCTAGGTCGTCAACGTACATCGAGTTAGCTATACTGTCTGGAAGGGATGAGGCAATGGCAATAATTGCTACTGCAAACAATGTGACACTGAGGACGCTTTCCTGGGGGATGCCCTCCTCCTGTGCAACAGATGCTGAGTGGGTGGTACCAACCCTCACAGAAAAAACTGCGACCACTCAGAAACTCCTTAAGCGTGGAATGCTACCCCGCAGGCCATATAAATGGAGTTGCTGCAGGATGCCATATTGCCATGTAGTGTCATAGGCTTTCTCTAAATCAAAGAATACACAGACAAGGTGTTGATGTCGTGCAAAGGCCTCGCATGCAGCAGCTTCCAACCTGACCAGAGCATCTGTAGTGGAACGGTGTTTACGAAAGCCAGACTGGGACGGAGACAGAAAATCACCCCGTTCTAAGAAGTATACCAGTCTGACATTCACCATCTTTCCAAATAGTTTACAGAGACAGGAGGTCAAGGCAATTGGTCGATAATTGAGGGCAACACCAGAGTCCTTGCCCAGCTTGAGGAAAGGAAGGATGATAGCAACCCTGCACCCAGAAGGGAAGACACCCTCCAGCCAGATTTTGTTATATAAAGCTAAAAGAAGTGAGATCGCCTCCTCACCCAAGTGTCGTAACATTGCATATGGGATGTTGTCTGGCCCAGGAGAAGTGTCGCCGCAGAGAAAGAGAGCAGAATGCAGGTCTCTCAGGTTGAATATATGGTTATAACTTTCATTCTCGTTTCCTGAGAAATCCAGGACAGTACGCTCCTTGACTCTTAACTCATGCCTGACAGCCAGAGGTCGAGAGTCACGGCTGGAGACTTTTGCAAAAGCCTCCGCCATGGTATTGGCCACTGTCAAACCATCCATGATCTTAATTCCATTGACCTTAAGTACAGATGGAGAACTAGGAGAAAACTTCCCCGCCATCATACGGACTCTCCTGAACACTTGGGTGAGTGCAGTTTTAGTATTAATTGAAGACACATAGGCCTTCCATGATGCGCGTCGTGCCTCTTTTAAAACTCGTCTAGCCCGAGCCCTTGCCCGTCGGAAGTCCTCTTAAAGAGTTGGGTCCCCACGATTGCGACGAAGGCGAGAGAAAGCAGCGCGCTTCTCCCGCACAGCGTTGGTGCAAACTGATGACCACCAAGGGACAGGACGTTTGGGAAAGTAACCAGAAGTTCTAGTGATAGAGTTGAGAGCAGCAGAGTGGAGCATATCAGTGAAATATGTTACAGCCTCGTCAGAGCTACTAAAATCAGTTACAGAAGAGACCGAAGAAGTTAGCTCTCTAAAAAAACTGCCGGTCAGCCTTCTCTAATTTCCACCTAGGAAGACGAGACTGTGGTTCTTACCCGTTACCTTCTAAAAGTATAGGGAAATGGTCACTGCCATATAAATCAGGCAACACTCTCCAAGTAAAATCCAACAGAGCACTGGGTGAGCAGAGGGAAATGTCAATGGCGGTAAAAGTCCCAGTAGTGCTATTAAAATGTGTCACATCTTCCGTATTTAAAACCCCTAATCCCTCATCCTCAATAAAAGAAGCCAATAAAACACCCCTGGGGTTGACCGAACTGTCACCCCACAGAAGGACACAATTCCACTGAAGGACCTTGAACGGTGTT
This sequence comes from Petrolisthes cinctipes, assembly GCA_033782935.1. Lineage (NCBI taxonomy): Eukaryota > Metazoa > Arthropoda > Malacostraca > Decapoda > Porcellanidae > Petrolisthes > Petrolisthes cinctipes. The sequence continues at coordinate 353,843 of JAWQEG010000781.1, read as the reverse complement.
ACTTTAGTACTGATTTTTGGGAAGCCTCACGGAGGTACTTCCCACTACCACCTCGACCTGAGGGTTTACTCAAACAATAAGATTTGTCTAATCCTAGGCCACTAGAAGAAGAGCGAACCCGAGGAGTAGTATGTGGGGCAGTAATTGGGACCCGTAGACGAGTCCCTGAAGCATCTGATATGTTAGAAGATGAAGGTATATGAGCTGGGATATTCTTTGAAACAATTACATTGGTTTTGTCCTGTACAGCAGTGGTATCACTGACACAGGCAGATACATCAACATCCATAATACAGGTGGTAGAATCACTCCGCTGCTCAAGCGGAAGAGAAACTGAATCTTTTGAAGTAACAACATCCGTGGCATCCACATTAACTTCACGCCCCTCTGATGATCCCGAAGGAAGCTTGCGAGGAGGAACTTCTGTTGAATCAAGAGATTCATCAGACCCACGAGAACGCTTCTGGTGAAATTGAGAGGAAACTATGGATGAGTCCACAGAGATGGTTGCCTTACAAGGTGGAATATCTATAGAGTCAAGTGCCTCAGAGGAACCACGAAGGCATCTCTGTGGCAGTTTAGGTGAATTAAGTTTCCTTTTTGGAGAGCGTGTGGCAGCGTGAGCCTCAACCACATGGACACCTTTAGCTAAAATCTGAGAATTGTCATCAGTTGAAGGTTCAACAGAATGAGAGTCTGGTAAAGTTTCCAAGACAGAGAAACTATTATGTAGAGTAACCTTAGAAACATTCTCACTTGAGCAAAAAGCAGAAAGCAGCTGCCTCTTGAGAGGGTTGAGAGGGTGCTGCAACCAATTTAGGGCGAAGGGAGGAGGCGTATGTCTTCACACCACCATCCTTCTGTCGCCTGAAGTTGAGTTGCCGTCTGGCACTACCTATGCTAATGAATTGAATATTAGCCAAGTGGAGGATATCCTGCTCAAGGAGGTACATCTTACATTGGCGAGAACGCAAGGGGTGAGCATCTCTGCATTAAAAGCAGTAACTCTCTGACCGACACTCAGAAGTAAGATGTGAGTCAAGAGCAGAACAATTACCACACCGGGAACGGTTGTTGCAGTTCCTCCTCCCATGACCAAACTCATAACAACAAAAACACTGTAGGGGATGCTCAGCAAAAGGCTTTACCTCAAATGAGGTGGGGTTAATGTTAATGCGATCTGGGATATGCAAGCCATAGAAAGTGAGGATGATCATATTTTTACTGCCTTTCATCTTCGTTACCCGTTGGACACTGTCTGGGCACATAGCGAGAATGTCCTCTTCAGAGAATTCATACAGGTCCTCATTATATATACGCCCCTTGCTATAATTAAATGTTCGATGTGGTTTAATAGATTCAAACATGCTATCAGAAGGACAGGGGAGATTGAGGAGCATCATGGCCTGTGTAAGATCTTTGGCTCTGATTAAAATGCCCATACTATATTTCTTTATGTGGCCCATTGGTAATAATCCAATTTCTTTCTCCAGATACCGGCAAGCATGGATAAGGTTACCACGTCCCTCCCTGTAGTAAGCCACAAACCAAAAGGGTGTAGGAACCCGACATTCCTTTGGGACATACTCTACAGAGTCATCAAATATATTAGGGCAGTAGTCATTGTCACTGTCAACTACATTGGTGGACCGCATCATCTGAACTTTACAATGAGTATCCCCCACCGTCAGAGAATCTTTTGCCTCAAATGCTGCTTTGGCAGCAGCATTTGTATTGAAAGTAATATAGCACCGATTAGACCTACAATTACTGTCATATGTGATTCGGATTCGAAGAACTACTCCAAAACACTTAAAAATGGAGTGGATAGCGCCATAGGAAAAGGATGCAAGTACATTCGTTAACATTAACGTCTCCAAATCGCTAACAGGTTCTTCGACACAACACCCAACCTGCTAGGTCTAGTCTTATTTGCAGCTTTCTGCATATTACCACGACCAGAGAGTGACGTCTCGAGGGCCTGGTCGACCACCGCTCGAGGAAGAGATTGGGGCTTTTCTTTATCCATATATCATTGATTTGATGTTTTTGGCCCCAGGAGCCAAAAGCTACTACCTACCGGGCAGATGAGGGGACCGAGCGCTGGTCGCTGTGGGCGACCACTGGGCCACTCGTTTTAAAAAGCAGCCCCAATGTCTCGAAAGTTTGCCCACGATGGTGCTGAGACCCCCTTCCCCAACATCTCCCAGCCCAGACACCCAACCATCCAACATAGGACGGCCCCTAGAGGGCAGTCCCTATGGAGGGCAGCGCTGTTGGCCCATACTGGCAGCCTAATGCATGGGAACCATTTAGTTTGGTCTCTCACTGGCAACCTTACTAGCATGGGAAGCCCTCTCTCCCCGAAATCAGGGCAGAGGAGGGGCCGGAGCCCCCTCTAGTCTAGCTCGCCAGGTCTCAGAGACACACAAGCCCCCTACCATGTCAAGGCGGTTCCCGTTGGGGGGGATCAGAGACTGGAGATGGAGGAAATCAAGGAGACCATTGAAAAAATATTCTTCCAACCCTTCCTCCACAGTTACTGGAGGAAGTGTGTGAACACCTTATCAGCATTGGTGTAGAAACTGTTAATGATATTCACTATGTGAAGGCATCCCATCTTACACCCATGTAGAAAGAGATTCAAGCACGTAAACTTATTGATAAATGGAAACAAGGTACAGTATAATGCATGCCATATTTTTTTAAGATTAGTTTACCTTACTGTACAGGTCTTGCCTGCATTTAAGACTCAGGTAATATTCTATATTAGCTTATGAGTTGTGTCCTAGCAAACTTGGCCAATCTTTTTTTTTTTTTACAGTACCGGTACAGTACTGTATATTCAGACACTTGATGTGGGTTGTCATTTAACTGCAGGTCCAATTAAAACAGAGTATCACTGTTGCTTGTTATGTAACTTATTGTTCCCATGTACCCACAAAATACTTATACATCATCTTTTTGATGAAATGTTGTCTCATTTTCTTCTCAATTATGTTTCTTATAAATTAACTCATCACATGAATTATCACACTCATCACAGGAAGATACACACTCATCACAGGAAGATACACACTCATCACAGGAATTATCACACTCATCACAGGAAGATGCACACTCATCACAGCAAGATACACACTCATCACAGGAATTATCACACTCATCACAGGAAGATACACACTCATCACAGGAAGATACACACTCACCACAGGAAGATACACACTCATCACAGGAAGATGCACACTCATCACAGGAAGATACACACTCATCACAGGAAGATGCACACTCATCACAGGAAGATATACAATCATCACAGGAAGATATACAATCATCACAGGAAGATACACACTCACCACAGGAAGATACACACTCATCACAGGAAGATACACACTCAAATCAGCCAACTGTTTCAGCTCTAGATGATGGAGAAATCAGTGCCAAGCTACAACCAATCACATTGGGCTGAAGATTATACAATACCCTGGAAAAGATTTTCAAAGACAAATTTGCTCGTTTCCTTAGAAAAAGGACAGAGACCTAAGCCTTCTGCTAGAAGAGAGATGGTGAGAGTGTTGGTGGATGATATATCAAACATCTCAGAAAGACCAGGGAAGAAATCACTGGCAGTAATTGCTGAGAGAATTGTTAAAACTTATCCGGCATCGTTTTTAGATGAAATTGATGGAACATTTGTTGGAACAGGTTTTGACTCTTTATTTAAACAGTTAATGGCAAGGTTTGATAATATAAATAGAGGGCCTAATAGTAATTCAATAAAAAGAAAAGTAAACTGTTCCCATGAAAATGAAGAAATAGACACTGAGGGAGCTGGTCTAATCAGAAGAGTACAGGTGTGTTTTAATGATAAATATAGGTGTATTAATTATATGCCCAAAGATTATCCGGATGGGGAATCTGAAACAACACAAGATGACAGGAAAACTTACTGAATAATTACTGAAAACATTACTGAATAATGAGAGTTTGGAGGACTACATTGACTCCAAATTGACCACAAAAGGTTGATTTCCTTAAGGTGGCATATAGCACATTGTTATGGGTGATAAATTTAGAGCAATGATTCCTCCAAACTATTCCAGATATTGTATCAATATTTCTGCCTTTATTAAATTGAATATTGTATGAATATTTCTGCTTTAAATTAAATTGAATAGTGCATGAATATTTCTGCTTTAAATTAAATTGAATATTGTATAAATATTTCTGCTTTAAACTGAATATTGTATGAACGTGATATAAGTTGTTAATGTCAAACATCCCTAAGTTTGATATACCGTAGGTCTTACCTTGTGAAACTCCGTATAGGCTGTTCAGGTTAGGTCTTGGTAGTCTGCTATGGTTAGGTCCCGCTAGTCTGCAATGGTCCAGATTAGGTTAGATTGGGTTGGGTCGGGTTGGGTTGGGTTTGGTTGGGGTGGGTTAGGTTGGATTAGATTAGGTTAGGTTAGGTTAGGTATGTATGGCTAAAAACAGGACATTTGCACAATAAATGGATGTAAAAATTGAACTAATCACTTGAAAAAAATTGAACTAATCACTTGAAAAAATCTTAGAAAAGCAATATTTTGTCTGAAAATTTCACACGTGTAGCTCAGAAAATGTACCCAATTTTTTAATTACAAAAAAAAACATTGTATAGACAAGGGAAACCATTATGAAATATGAGTAATAAAATCATCCGGTAATTATCTAATCTATTGCCATTTTCTATTACAATATTTTTATCTTCTTTATTCACAAATTCATAACATTCTAAAACACTTTTATTCGGAAATGCCCCATTTCCAAGTTAGGTCATATTCAAATTTTGAAATTAGTATGACCTTACATGACATAATTAGGGGAAACCACAATCTGACTCTGCTCCTTTTTACTGTAGAGGCAAAAGCTCATTACCATCGTATTCCTCGTGTGTTTTTACGTATAATAACCAATTTTCATTGAAATCGTGCATCAAATATTATTTTTTCCCAATATTTTTCACCAACTGAGGGAATTTTTTTTTTTTTTTTTTTTTTCAGAACTTCCTCATACTTTATGAGGACACTCTCCTTAGATACAGCAACACTGTCATGAGCCAAGAACCCCATATCACTGCTAGAAATGGGAAATTGAAATCGCTTGAAAAGGGAGATAAAATTCCTGAGATGAAAAAATTCCTCAAAAATAGGGTAATAATTTATCAAGGAAATGGAAACAACAAAATATGCTCATATATACGTGTATCACTTGTGAAAAGCTTCATGAACATGACATAAACACTGTTCGAGCTGTTATTAATTGCACCTGAAAAAGTGGGTCCTGAGAAAACTGCGAATTTGTGATATAGGAAAGTTGGGCAGTCTAAAATAGTATACCCCGTTTCCTTTACGTACTCTATCATATCTCAAGTATAGAGAATGTGTCTGATGTATGGTAAACTATTATTTTTGCATATATAACTACGAGAATCTTAATTCCTCGTTCATCACTGACATATACCAGCACAGTATGATACATATAACGATATATTGTGATATATTATGCTATATAGCAAAATATTATGATGCATTATGAATAATAAACAGTTCATATGATGGACTGAGAAGGGAGAATGATTATTGAATTTGTGTGTGTGTGTGTGTGTGCCTACACTGCAATTATTTGTATGATCATTCACTTATTCATTATTTATTTGTTTATTTACCTATATAATTAGCCTTTACCGACAAGTGTAACTTGTCTCACCCCTGGGAGATTATGGAAGTAGCTGACTCAACGAAAAGGGGTTTATTTTTACCAGGGATTGGCTCTTCCCTTTCCTCCTCAGCTACTTCTACCCTTTTACTCACGTCCTTGCTTAGAAGGCTCCTGCTTCATATGTGGTGCCTTCTTTGATGACTTTCTTTGCTTCTTTTTCCATTGCCTTTCGTTTCTTTGATCATCTTTCTTCCTTCTTTTCTTGGCGGCTTTCAAACAATTTGTGTTTTTTCACGTCCTGCCCTGTTCCAATTTTCTTCCCTATTTTTCCAGAAGACACAAGGCCTCCAGAACGCGCAAATCCAAAGTTGAACTCAGTTATGGCCTTAGCACACAGGTAATGCACCCTCTCCTTTTGATAAAACACAGTTTTAGAGCACTTGCTCCATATGACTGAATTCAGGCATTCATTGGCATTCTGTGTTCGTCCAGTGCACCATGACAAGAGTTCATCTGTGCTGTACTTTCTCATTATGTCGTACAGGTCACCCTTGAGATCTTGGCGTATTGGGTAGTGAATTTGCTGGTCATGGCTTCCAGTAGGCTTTCCTTCAGCTCGAGCTTTGTTGAAGAAGCACCAGGAATCAACTCCTTCTGGGCACAGCTCGTGGCAAGGATCGTCATCGGTGCTACAACAGTGTTCAAGTATTGCAAAAATTGCCTTTTTCATCTTCTCCACATCATCCAGGTTACGAATTATGGCATACCTGTAAAAATCCTGGATTTTCCCTAAAGTAACCTGGGTCAGGGATCCTCTTCTCCTCCCTCCAACACCTTCTCCTTTCCTACTCTTTTCTTGTACATCGTCTCTCAATGCCTTCCCAACTCTCTTTGCAACTTGATTGATGCATTCATCTTTGCGAATTTCCACATCTCCATACACTTTTTCTTTCACTACAGATGAGTAGGTCTTCAAGTCACCATCTGAAATTACAGTGGTATATCGAAAGTTACATTTTTCCACTGACCTTTTCCACAGTTTCATCCAACCCTCTGTCTCCATTGCAGGAGAACTTCCATCAAAGTTTTTTACGCACTGTGGCTGATGTGCAGCATACCAGTCACCTTCTGTTTTTTTATTTTTCTCACATATTCTACAGTATTTACTCAATACTTCATAGTCCACAACAAGTCCTGTGTCAAAGTGTATGACTGGTACCACACAAAACTTTGCCACAAACCCTCTCTTTGACCAGGAACCATCACATGCCACTGTTATATTCTTCACTTCAGGAGAACCTGGTTGTTCATTTTCAAGATATTCATGGACGAGTTCCCGTGCTCGTCTCAAACTCACTTCACCATCTTGGATTCCTTTTGCCTCAATTTCTCGGGCAATGTAAAAGAACCTGGTACTTGACATTATTTTCATCTCGAACACTTTTTCCATGTCCTCAAGTATTTTATAGCCATTGTTTTCTAGGCCAAATTCTACGAACTTCATATTCACATCATACTTGCCCTGTGGTTCGTACCTGAAGGAGGTCCAGGCAACAGACGTCTCGCCACACACACTACACTCGCACACGATTTTGTTCGCTGCACCAAGTCGCCTTCCTACACTGGGGATACCCAATGCAACATTTCTACACTTTTCACATTTTGTTTTGAAATTTTGGAACAATTTTCTCTTCGAAATTATGACATATTCGTCTTTCACTCTGTCAAGAGGAACAGCGATACTTTCTCGCAGCCGTCTCTTCACAGCGGCTGGTGACACTTGGGTTGTCCCCTCCTCTTGTGGTTGTGGTTGCTCCCCCGATGGTCCTGGTTGTGGCTGGGGTTGTGGTTGCTCCCCCGATGGTCCTGGTTGTGGCTGGGGTTGTGGTTGCTCCCATGATGGTCCTGGTTGTTGCTGGGGTTGTGGTTGCTCCCCTGCTTTTTCTGCAATAGCAGCCAGGGCCTTCTCCTTCTTCTTCCTCGCTATATCAGCCATCTTTTTTCTAAGCTTTGACTTGGGTCCCATCTTGAGAAAAAGATTGCTTGCTTGCTTGATTTGAGCTCGTACAATAATACTCGACAGAGTCTGGAGTAAAAGTGAAGGAAAGTGGTAGTGGTAGGATGCGCTGTTTATGGTCGCGTTCTGAATCCTTTGAGACAACTTGAGGGTAAAGGCTAATTTCATTTTACATTTCTGTTTTTATTCCTTTTATCATTCACAGTGAGTTTCATATAGAGTATTCTACATAAAAAAAAAACACACACACACATATATATGTGTATTTGTATATGGGTTTGTTATATAGTCTACGACTGTTCAGAAAATGAATAGAGTGTGTATTGAAGACATCTACGTATAATTTGAATGCAGCCAGGCCAGGGGTAGGCCTCCTTATCAGCAGTGGTTGACCGTGTGAAGAAGGGTCGCGATATGGGTAGTGAACAAGGTTGGAGGTTATGGGGTTGGGGATTGGGAGTTAGGGGGAGAGAGTTATGGGGTGGGGGTTATGGGACTGGGGGTTATGTGGTTGGGGTTTATGGGGTGGGGTTTGGGATTGGGGGTTATGTGGTTGGGGATATGGGGTGGGGTTTGGGATTGGGGGTTATGGGTTGGGGGCTATGGGGTGGGAGTTATGGGGTGGGGTTTATGGGGTGGGGATCATGGGTTGAGGGTTATGGGGTGGGGGTTATGGGATGGGGTTTATGGGGTTGGAGGTTATGGGGTTGGGGGTTATGGGTTGGGGGTTATGAGGTGGGGGTTATGAGGTGGGGGTTATGAGGTGGGGATTATGGGGTGGGGGTTATGGGATGGGGGTTGTGGGGTGGGGGTTGTGGGGTGGGGGTTGTGGGGTGGGGGTTGTGGGGTGGGGGTTATGGGGTTGGGGGTTGTAGGGTGGGGTTCATGGGGTTGGGGTTTATGGGGTGGGGGTTATGGGGTGGGGGTTATGGGGTGGGGATTATGGGGTGGGGGTTGTGCGGTGGGGGTTGGGGGGTGGGGGTTGTGGGGTGGGGGTTGTGGAGTGGGGGTTATGGGGTTGGGGGTTGTGGGGTGGGGTTTATGGGGTTGGGGTTTATGGGGTGGGTGTTATGGGGTGGGGGTTATGGGATGGTGGTTGTGGGTTGGGGGTTGTGGGGTGGGGGTTGTGGGGTGTGGGTTATTGGGTTGGGGGTTGTGGGGTGAGGGTTGTGGGGTGGGGTAGGGGTTATGGGGTTGGGGGTTGTGGGGTGTGGGTTGTGGGGTGGGGATTGTGGGATGGTGGTTGTGGGTTGGGGGTTGTGGGGTGGGGGTTGTGGGGTGTGGGTTATTGGGTTGGGGGTTGTGGGGTGAGGGTTGTGGGGTGGGGTAGGGGTTATGGGGTTGGGGGTTGTGGGGTGTGGGTTGTGGGGTGGGGATTGTGGGTTGGGGGTTGTGGGGTGGGGATTGTGGGTTGGGGGTTTTGGGGTGGGGTTTATGGGGTTGGGGGTTGTGGGGTGGGGTTTATGGGGTTGGGGAACATAATAATACTAATCAAATTACTAATTCAATGACCATTTATAACATAGGAAACAAAAATGGAATTTCGAGTGTTTGGGGGTAGTTGGGGGGTGGGGGGGATTGGAGGGGTTTGAAGGCTGATAAGCAAGTTTGGTTGCTACTACATGATGCGTAGGACCTCAAAGAACATATTTAGCATGGAATTGAAAAATGCAAAATTTAGGCCAAAATTATCATGTCAGAGTGTGGTCTCCCCTCCTAATCTAAACTGCTGTAAACTACCGGGACCTAACCTGGGCAAACTACCGGGAATTAAACGTGGTAAGGACCGTGGCAAAATACGGTAAATATTGAAACAACTGCCGTTATCATGTACGTTTTTTCTACCTTCATTACCCACTTATTTAGACCATTCTAAGACTATTTTCTTCTATGGCATTTCCAAGATAGGGCATATTCAAATGGGGCATTTTGAACTTAGCCTAGCCTACCTAACCTAACCTAGACCGCATCAGACCACAGGGACCTAATCTGGGTAAACTACCGGAATCTAACCTGGTCAAACTACCGGGAAATAACTGTGGTAAAGTACAGGAAATGACCGGGGCAGAATACTGGGACCTAGCCGGATGTGGTAACACTGCTACAAAACGGTAATGGGCCAAACTTTACCTTAAATGGCACCAAACTATGGTAATCTGGGGTAATTACCTTGGAAATGACAACACTGAAGAAATTAGCAATGCTGGTGTAAATAAAAGGGATTATGAGTGTTCACTATTATTATTATCATTATTATTATTATTATTTATTTATTTATTTATTTATCTAGTTATTGGGTTCTAAATATTCATTGGTATTTATTCAAATATATTTCATTTTTTTTATAATACTCCTATTGTTATTATTATTGTTATTATTATTACTTTTACATTCATCATCTCAATATAAACAAACTGGCGACCATCATGGATTTTGACGTTATTATTGACAGTGTCGTGAAATCAGTGTTGCCATGTAAGAGGCAATTTTTTTTTTAATACTTACAAAAAAAATAATAATAATAATACTTAAAAAAAATTAATACTAAAAAAAATTAATACATAAAAAAATAATATTACTTAAAAAAATAATACTTAAAAAAAATTAATACTTATTAAAAAATTAATACTTAAAAAAAATTAATACTTACAAAAAGAAAATGAAAAAAAAATAATAATTACAAAAAATAGCACTTAAAAAAATTGATATTTAAAAAAAATTTAATACTTAAACAAATGATATTTAAAAAAAATAATACTTAAAAAAAATTGTTACTTAAAAAAATAATACTTAAAAAAAATTAATACCTAAAAACAAAAATTGTTACTTATCAAACCTTGGTTTGGCACTTACGACTGTCTTAGCCACTAAGGATATTATGGTTAAAGTTTAAAATTTTAGAAGTTACTATTAGGGTGCCAAATCAATCTTTAGATACATAAACAAATTCCAAAGTCAATATGACTTCAGCGGGAAACGTATGTCAGTATGGCCAGTTTGGTAACTATAACAAGTAGCAAAAAGAATAACCTAAGTTGGATGTTAGGGAGAATAAAGTCAATGAAGCACCTGTAAAGACTCTCAAAATGACACTTAGCTGTAGGGTTGCAGACACTTCGTTCTCCCAAGGTGAAGAAATGAGGCACGAGAATAGTATGGGTTATCACCAATAGTCAGTCACCCAGTCGAGTACCGGTATAAGGTTTCTTGGATAAGTCAAGAGGATATGTAGAAAAGAGCTCGTTAACTGAGAGCTATGACAATCAAGAATAAGGTATAAATGAAGGAACTTGAAGTGACTTGTACCACCACCAGTATTTGACTGGGCGAGATCCAGAACAGAACTGCCTTCCACACTCACTCTCTCCTCCTCCATCACCTCGGATTATATGTTATGAATCATCCCCAAAAGTCTCAAACTGAGGAAAACAGTTTCATACAGTTTTCACAACACAGAAAATTAGATTCATGAACATGGATCCATGTATTCATCGAATCATATCTTAACAAAACTAAATATACAGCATCCAATAATTATAACAAATACATGTATATGTTACACATGCAAAAAATCGATATTTTGGGTGCCCAAAGTCAATATATGCATGCATCTTCTGTACCCGTTTATATCTCAAATTCAGGCTCAAAACACCCAAAAAATCGATATTTTTGTGTCCCAGAAGCTATCTGTACATACCTACTCAGTGCTAGAATGTTTTCAAAATATAGGCTCAAAACATGCTAATAATCGATATTTTATGTGTCCAAAGTCGATATGTACATGCATCTTCTGTACCCGTTTTAATCTTAAATTCGAGTTAAAAAACCCGAAAATTCGATATTTTTGGGTTCAAGGAGTGATCTGTACATGACTACTCAGTGTTAGAATATTTTCAATATACAGGCACAAAACAAGTTGAAAATCGATATTTTAGGTGCCCTAAATCGATATGTGCATGCATCTTCTGTACCCGTTTAAAACTCAAATTCAGGCTCAAAACACCCAAAAATTCGATATTTTTGGGTCCCAGAAGCGATCTGTACATGACTACTTAGTGCTAAAATATTTTCAAAATACGTGCCCAAAACATGCTGAAAATTGATATTTTAGTTGCCCAAAGTCAATATGTGTATGCATATTCGGTACCCGATTATATCCCAAATTCAGGCTCAAAACACCCGAAAATTCTATATATTTGAGTCCCAGAAGCGTTGTGTACATGCCTACTCAGTGCTAAAATATTTTCAAAATATAGGCCCAAAACATGCTAAATATCGATATTTTTGGTGCCCAATGTCGATATGTGAATGCATCTTAAGTACTCGTTTATATCTCAAATTCAGCCTCAAAACACCCAAAAATTCGAAATTTTGGGTCCCAGAAGCGATCTGTGCATGCATCTTCAGTACCCGTTAATATCTCAAATTCAGGCTAAAAAACCCCGAAAATTCGATATTTTTGGGTCCCAGAAGCGATCTGTACATGCCTACTCAGTACTAAAATATTTTCAAAATACAAGCCCAAAACATGCTGAAAATTGATACTTTAGTTGCAAAAAGTCAATATGTGTATGAATATTCTGTACCCGTTTATATCCCAAATTCAGGCTCAAAACACCCGAAAATTCCATATTTTGGGGTCCCAGAAGCGATCTGTACATGCTTACTCAGTGCTTAAATATTTTCAAAATATAGGACCAAAACATGCTAAAAATCGATATTTTTGGTGCCCAAAGACGATATGTGCATGCATCTTCTGTACCCGTTTATATCTCAAATTCAGGATCAAAACACCAGAAAATTCGATATTTTTGGGTTCAAGGAGCGATCTGTACATGCCTACTCAGTGTTAGAATATTTTCAAAATACAGGCACAAAACAAGTTCAAAATCGATATTTTATGTGCCCTAAATCAATATGTGCATGCATCTTCTGTACCCGTTTAAAACTCAAATTCAGGCTTAAAACACCCGAAAATTCGATATTTTTGGGTCCCAGAAGCAATCTGTACATGACTACTTAGTGCTAAAATATTTTCAAAATACGTGCCCAAAACATGCTGAAAATTTATATTTTAGTTGCCCAAAGTCAATATGTGTATGCATATTCTGTACCCGATTATATCCCAAATTCAGGCTCAAAACACCCGAAAATTCTATATATTTGAGTTCCAGAAGCGTTGTGTACATGCCTACTCAGTGCTAAAATATTTTCAAAATATAGGCCCAAAACATGCTAAAAATCAATATTTTTGGTGCCCAATGTCGATATGTGAATGCATCTTAAGTACTCGTTTATATCTCAAATTCAGGCTCAAAACACCCAAAAATTCGATATTTTTGGGTCCCAGAAGCGATCTGTGCATGCATCTTCAGTACCCGTTAATATCTCAAATTCAGGCTAAAAAACCCCGAAAATTCGATATTTTTGGGTCCCAGAAGCGATCTGTACATGCCTACTCAGTGCTATAATGTTTTCAAGATAGAGGCCCAAAACATGCTGAAATACTATATTGTAGGTGCAAAAAGTCGATCTATGCATACATCTTTTTTACCCGTATACATCTCAAATTCAGGCTCAAAACACCCGAAAATTCGATATTTTGGGGTCCCAGAAGCGATCTATACATGCCTACTCAGTACTAAAATATTTTCAAAATACAAGCCCAAAACATGCTGAAAATTGATACTTTAGTTGCAAAAAGTCAATATGTGTATGAATATTCTGTACCCGTTTATATCCCAAATTCAGGCTCAAAACACCCGAAAATTCCATATTTTTGGGTCCCAGAAGCGATCTGTACATGCCTACTCAGTGCTTAAATATTTTCAAAATATAGGCCCAAAACATGCTAAAAATCGATATTTTTGGTGCCCAAAGACGATATGTGCATGCATCTTCTGTACCCGTTTATATCTCAAATTCAGGCTCAAAACACCCGAAAATTCGATATTTTTGGGTTCAAGGAGCGATCTGTACATGCCTACTCAGTGTTAGAATATTTTCAAAATACAGGCACAAAACAAGTTCAAAATCGATATTTTATGTGCCCTAAATCAATATGTGCATGCATCTTCTGTACCCGTTTATATCTGAAATTCAGGCTCAAAACAACCGAAAATTTGATATTTTTGGGTCTCAGAAGCGATCTGTGCATGCATCTTTAGTACTCTTTTATATCTCAAATTCAGGCTCAAAACACCCGAAAATTCGATATTTTTGCGTCCCAGAAGCGATCTGTACATGCCTACTCAGTGCTAAAATGCTTTCAAGATACAGGCCCAAAACATCTTGAAAATCGATATTGTAGGTGCAAAAGTCGATCTATGCATACATTTTCAGTACCTGTTTATATCTCAAATTCATGCTCAAAACACCCGAAAATTCGAATTTTTTTGGTCCCAGAAGCGATCTGTACATTCCTACTTAGTACTAGAATATTATCAAAATATGGGGCAAAAACATGCTAAAAATCGATATTTTTGGTGCCCAAAGTCGATATGTGCATGCATCTTCTTTATCCGTTTATATCGCAAATTTGAGATCAAAACACCCAAAAATTCGATATTTTTGGGTTCAAGGAGCGATCTGTACATGCCTACTCAGTGTTAGAATATTTTTAAGATAAATGTCCAAAACATGCTGAAATCAATATTTTATCTGCCCAAAGTCGATATGTGTATGCATATTCTGTACCCGTTTATATCTCAAATTCAGTCTCAAAACACCCGAAAATTCAAAATACTCGTAAATTACAGAATCGATCTGTACATGCCTACTCAGTGTTAGAATTTTTAACAGAATACAGGCCCAAAACATGCTGAAAATTGATATTTTAGTTGCCCAAAGTCAATATGTGTATGAATATTCTGTACCCGTTTACATTCTAAATTCAGGCTGAAAACACCCGAAAATTCCATATTTTTGGGTCCCAGAAGCGATCTGTACATGCCTACTCAGTGCTTAAATATTTTCAAAATATAGGCCCAAAACATGCTAAAAATCGATATTTTTGGTGCCCAAAGACGATATGTGCATGCATCTTCTGTACCCGTTTATATCTCAAATTCAGGCTCAAAACAAACGAAAATTCGATATTTTTGGGTCCCAGAAGCGATCTGTACATGTATACTCAGTGACAGAATATTTTCAAAATACAGGCCCAAAACATGCTAAAAATCGATATTTTAAGTGCCTAATGTCGATATGTGCATGCCTCATAAGTACCCGTTTATGTCTCAAATTCAGACTCAAAACACCCGTAAATTCGAATTTTTTTTTTCCCAGAAGCGATCTGTACATGCCTACTTAGTACTAGAATATTATCAAATTATAGGGCAAAAACATGCTAAAAATCGATATTTTTGGTGCCCAAAGTCGATATGTGCATGCATCTTCTTTACACGTTTATAACTCAAATTTGAGATCAAAACACACGAAACTTCGATATTTTTGGATTCAAGGAGCGATCTGTACATGCCTACTCAGTGTTAGAATATTTTCAAAATATACAGGTACAAAACAAGTTCAAAATCGATATTATAAGTGCCCTAAATAAATATGTGCATGCATCTTCTGTACCTGTTTATATTTCAAATTCAGGCTCAAAACACCCGAGAATTTGATATTTTTGGGTCCCAGTAGCGATCTGTGCATGCATCATCAGTACCATTTTTTATCTCAAATTCAGGCTCAAAACACCCGAAAATCCGATATTTTGGGGTCCCAGAAGCGATCTGTACATGTCTACTAAGTGCTTCAATGTTTTCAAAATATATGCCCAAAACATGCTAAAAATCGATATTTTGGGTGTCCAAAGTCGGTATATTCATGCATTTTCTGTACCCGTTTATATCTCAAATTCGTGATTAAAACACACGAATATTCAATTTTTTTGGATTCAATGAGCGATCTGTACATGCCTACTTAGTGTTAGAATATTTTCAAATACAGGCACAAAACAAGTTGAAAATCGATATTTTAGGTGCCCTAAATCGATATGAGCATGCATCTTCTGTACCCGTTTATATCTCAAATTCAGGCTCAAAACACCCGAAAATTTGATATTTTTGGGTCCCAGAAGCGATCTGTACATGTCTACTCAGTGACAGAATATTTTTAAAATACAGGCCCAAAACATGCTGAAAAATCGATATTTTAGGTGCTTAATGTCGATATGTGCATGCCTCATAAGTACCCGTTTATGTCTCAAATTCAGACTCAAAACACCCGAAAATTTGAATTTTTTTGGTCCCAGAAGCGATCTGTACATGCCTACTTAATACTAGAATATTATCAAAATATAGGGCAAAAACATGCTAAAAATCGATATTTTTGGTGCCCAAAGTCGATATGTGCATGTATCTTCTTTACCCGTTTATATCTTAAATTCGAGATCAAAACACACGAAGCTTTGATATTTTTGGGTTCAAGGAGCGATCTGTACATGCCTACTCAGTGTTAGTATTTTTTTAAAATACAGGCACAAAACAAGTTCAAAATCAATATTTTATGTGCCCTAAATCAATATGTGCATGCATCTTCTGTACCCATTTATATTTGAAATTCAGGCTCAAAACAGCCGAAAATTTGATATTTTTGGGTCCCAGAAGCGATCTGTGCATGCATCTTCAGTACCCTTTTATATCTCAAATTCAAGCTCAAAACACCCAAAAATTCGATATTTTTGGTTCCCAGAAGCGATCTGTACATGCCTACTCAGTGCTAAAATGCTTTCAAGATACAGGCCCAAAACATGCTGAAAATCGATATTGTAGGTGCAAAAAGTCGATCTATGCATACATTTTCAGTACCCGTTTATATCTCAAATTCATGCTCAAAACACTCGAAAATTCGATTTTTTTTGGTCCCAGAATCGATCTGTACATTCCTACTTAGTACTAGAATATTTTCAAATTATAGGGCAAAAACATGCTAAAAATCGATATTTTTGGTGTCCAAAGTCGATATGTGCATGCATCTTCTTTACCCGTTTATATCTCAAATTTGAGATCAAAACACACGAAAATTCGATATTTTTGGATTCAAGGAGCGATCTGTACATGCCTACTCAGTGTTAGAATATTTTCAAAATACAGGTACAAAACAAGTTCAAAATCGATATTATAAGTGCCCTAAATCAATATGTGCATGCATCTTCTGTACCCGTTTATATCTCAAATTCAGGCTCAAAACACCCGAAAATTTGATATTTTTGGGTCCCAGTAGCGATCTGTGCATGCATCTTCAGTACCCTTTTTTATCTCAAATTCAGGCTCAAAACACCCAAAAATCCGATATTTTGGGGTCCCAAAAGCGATATGTACATGCCTACTAAGTGCTTCAATGTTTTCAAAATATAGGCCCGAAACATGCTAAAAATCGATATTTTGGGTGTCCAAAGTCGTTATATTCATGCATCTTCTGTACCCGTTTATATCTCAAATTCGTGATTAAAACACACGAATATTCGATTTTTTTGGATTCAATGAGCGATCTGTACATGCCTACTTAGTGTTAGAATATTTTCAAATACAGGCACAAAACAAGTTGAAAATCGATATTTTAGGTGCCCTAAATCGATATGAGCATGCATCTTCTGTACCCGTTTATATCTCAAATTCAGGCTCAAAACACCCGAAAATTTGATAGTTTTGGGTCCCAGAAGCGATCTGTACATGCCTACTCAGTTTTAGAATATTTTTAAGATACATGTCCAAAACATGCTAAAAAACGATATTTTTGGTGCCAAGTGTCAAAATGTGAATGCATCTTCAGTACTCGTTTATATTTCAAATTCAGGCTCAAAACAACCGAAATTTCGATATTTTGGGGTCCCAGAAGCGATCTGTACATGCCTACTCCTTGCTAGAATATTATCGTAATATACGCCCAAAACATGCTAAAAATCGATTATTTTGTTGCCCAAGGATGATATGTGCATGCATCTTCTGTACCCGTTTATATCTTAAATTCAATCTCAAAATACCCGAAAATTTGATATTTTTGGGACCCAGAAGCGATCTGTACATGTCTACTCAGTGACAGAATATTTTTAAAATACAGGCCCAAAACATGCTGAAAAATCGATATTTTAGGTGCTTAATGTCGATATGTTCATGCCTCATAAGTACCCGTTTATGTCTCAAATTCAGACTCAAAACACCCGAAAATTCGAATTTTTTTGGTCCCAGAAGCGATCTGTACATGCCTACTTAGTACTAGAATATTATCAAAATATAGGGCAAAAACATGCTAAAAATCAATATTTTTTGTGCCGAAAGTCGTTATGTGCATGCATCTTCTTTACCCGTTTACATCTTAAATTTGAGATCAAAACACACGAAAATTCGATATTTTTGTGTTCAAGGAGCGATCTGTACATGCCTACTCAGTGTTAGAATATTTTCAAAATACAGGCACAAAACAAGTTCAAAATCAATATTTTATGTGCCATAAATCAATATGTGCATGCATCTTCTTTACCCGTTTATATCTCAAATTTGAGATCAAAACACACGAAAATTCGATATTTTTGGATTCAAGGAGCGATCTGTACATGCCTACTCAGTGTTAGAATATTTTCAAAATACACGTACAAAACAAGTTCAAAATCGATATTATAAGTGCCCTAAATCAATATGTGCATGCATCTTCTGTACCCGTTTATATCTCAAATTCAGGCTCAAAACACCCGAAAATTTGATATTTTTGGGTCCCAGTAGCGATCTGTGCATGCATCTTCAGTACCCTTTTTTATCTCAAATTCAGGCTCAAAACACCCAAAAATCCGATATTTTGGGGTCCCAAAAGCGATATGTACATGCCTACTAAGTGCTTCAATGTTTTCAAAATATAGGCCCGAAACATGCTAAAAATCGATATTTTGGGTGTCCAAAGTCGTTATATTCATGCATCTTCTGTACCCGTTTATATCTCAAATTCGTGATTAAAACACACGAATATTCGATTTTTTTGGATTCAATGAGCGATCTGTACATGCCTACTTAGTGTTAGAATATTTTCAAATACAGGCACAAAACAAGTTGAAAATCGATATTTTAGGTGCCCTAAATCGATATGAGCATGCATCTTCTGTACCCGTTTATATCTCAAATTCAGGCTCAAAACACCCGAAAATTTGATAGTTTTGGGTCCCAGAAGCGATCTGTACATGCCTACTCAGTTTTAGAATATTTTTAAGATACATGTCCAAAACATGCTAAAAAACGATATTTTTGGTGCCAAATGTCAAAATGTGAATGCATCTTCAGTACTCGTTTATATTTCAAATTCAGGCTCAAAACACCCGAAATTTTGATATTTTGGGGTCCCAGAAGCGATCTGTACATGCCTACTCCTTGCTAGAATATTATCGTAATATACGCCCAAAACATGCTAAAAATCGATTATTTTGTTGCCCAAGGATGATATGTGCATGCATCTTCTGTACCCGTTTATATCTTAAATTCAATCTCAAAATACCCGAAAATTTGATATTTTTGGGACCCAGAAGCGATCTGTACATG
The DNA here is from genome assembly GCA_033782935.1 of Petrolisthes cinctipes. Taxonomy (NCBI): domain Eukaryota; kingdom Metazoa; phylum Arthropoda; class Malacostraca; order Decapoda; family Porcellanidae; genus Petrolisthes; species Petrolisthes cinctipes. Next base: position 334,595 of record JAWQEG010000781.1, on the reverse strand, counting down.
ACTACTCAGTGACAGAATATTTTTAAAATACAGGCCCAAAACATGCTGAAAAATCGATATTTTAGGTGCTTAATGTCGATATGTGCATGCCTCATAAGTACCCGTTTATGTCTCAAATTCAGACTCAAAACACCCGAAAATTCGAATTTTTTTGGTCCCAGAAGCGATCTGTACATGCCTACTTAGTACTAGAATATTATCAAAATATAAAGCAAAAACATGCTAAAAATCAATATTTTTTGTGCCGAAAGTCGTTATGTGCATGCATCTTCTTTACCCGTTTACATCTTAAATTTGAGATCAAAACACACGAAAATTCGATATTTTTGGGTTCAAGGAGCGATCTGTACATGCCTACTCAGTGTTAGAATATTTTCAAAATACAGGCACAAAACAAGTTCAAAATCAATATTTTATGTGCCATAAATCAATATGTGCATGCATCTTCTGTACCCATTTATATTTGAAATTCAGGCTCAAAACACCCGAAAATTTGATATTTTTGGGTCCCAGTAGCGATCTGTGCATGCATCTTCAGTACCCTTTTTTATCTCAAATTCAGGCTCAAAACACCCAAAAATCCGATATTTTGGGGTCCCAAAAGCGATATGTACATGCCTACTCAGTGCTAAAATGCTTTCAAGATACAGGCCCAAAACATGCTGAAAATCGATATTGTAGGTGCAAAAAGTCGATCTATGCATACATTTTCAGTACCCGTTTATATCTCAAATTCATGCTCAAAACACTCGAAAATTCGATTTTTTTTGGTCCCAGAATCGATCTGTACATTCCTACTTAGTACTAGAATATTTTCAAATTATAGGGCAAAAACATGCTAAAAATCGATATTTTTGGTGTCCAAAGTCGATATGTGCATGCATCTTCTTTACCCGTTTATATCTCAAATTTGAGATCAAAACACACGAAAATTCGATATTTTTGGATTCAAGGAGCGATCTGTACATGCCTACTCAGTGTTAGAATATTTTCAAAATACAGGTACAAAACAAGTTCAAAATCGATATTATAAGTGCCCTAAATCAATATGTGCATGCATCTTCTGTACCCGTTTATATCTCAAATTCAGGCTCAAAACACCCGAAAATTTGATATTTTTGGGTCCCAGTAGCGATCTGTGCATGCATCTTCAGTACCCTTTTTTATCTCAAATTCAGGCTCAAAACACCCAAAAATCCGATATTTTGGGGTCCCAAAAGCGATATGTACATGCCTACTAAGTGCTTCAATGTTTTCAAAATATAGGCCCGAAACATGCTAAAAATCGATATTTTGGGTGTCCAAAGTCGTTATATTCATGCATCTTCTGTACCCGTTTATATCTCAAATTCGTGATTAAAACACACGAATATTCGATTTTTTTGGATTCAATGAGCGATCTGTACATGCCTACTTAGTGTTAGAATATTTTCAAATAGAGGCACAAAACAAGTTGAAAATCGATATTTTAGGTGCCCTAAATCGATATGAGCATGCATCTTCTGTACCCGTTTATATCTCAAATTCAGGCTCAAAACACCCGAAAATTTGATAGTTTTGGGTCCCAGAAGCGATCTGTACATGCCTACTCAGTTTTAGAATATTTTTAAGATACATGTCCAAAACATGCTAAAAAACGATATTTTTGGTGCCAAGTGTCAAAATGTGAATGCATCTTCAGTACTCGTTTATATTTCAAATTCAGGCTCAAAACACCCGAAATTTCGATATTTTGGGGTCCCAGAAGCGATCTGTACATGCCTACTCCTTGCTAGAATATTATCTTAATATACGCCCAAAACATGCTAAAAATCGATTATTTTGTTGCCCAAGGATGATATGTGCATGCATCTTCTGTACCCGTTTATATCTTAAATTCAATCTCAAAATACCCGAAAATTTGATATTTTTGGGACCCAGAAGCGATCTGTACATGTCTACTCAGTGACAGAATATTTTTAAAATACAGGCCCAAAACATGCTGAAAAATCGATATTTTAGGTGCTTAATGTCGATATGTGCATGCCTCATAAGTACCCGTTTATGTCTCAAATTCAGACTCAAAACACCCGAAAATTCGAATTTTTTTGGTCCCAGAAGCGATCTGTACATGCCTACTTAGTACTAGAATATTATCAAAATATAGGGCAAAAACATGCTAAAAATCAATATTTTTTGTGCCGAAAGTCGTTATGTGCATGCATCTTCTTTACCCGTTTACATCTTAAATTTGAGATCAAAACACACGAAAATTCGATATTTTTGTGTTCAAGGAGCGATCTGTACATGCCTACTCAGTGTTAGAATATTTTCAAAATACAGGCACAAAACAAGTTCAAAATCAATATTTTATGTGCCATAAATCAATATGTGCATGCATCTTCTGTACCCATTTATATCTGAAATTCAGGCTCAAAACAACCGAAAATTTGATATTTTTGGGTCCCAGAAGCGATCTGTGCATGCATCTTCAGTACCCTTTTATATCTCAAATTCAGGCTCAAAACACCCGAAAATTCGATATTTTTGGGTCCCAGAAGCGATCTGTAGATGCCTACTCAGTGCTAAAATGCTTTCAAGATACAGGCCCAAAACATGCTGAAAATCGATGTTATAGGTGCAAAAAGTCGATCTATGCATACATTTTCAGTACCCGTTTATATCACAAATTCATGCTCAAAAAAATCAAAAATCGAATTTTTTTGGTCCCAGAATCGATCTGTACATTCCTACTTAGTACTAGAATATTATCAAATTATAGGACAAAAACATGCTAAAAATCGATATTTTTGGTGCCTAAAGTCGATATGTGCATGCATCTTCTTTACCCGTTTATATCTCAAATTTGAGATCAAAACACACGAAAATTCGATATTTTTGGATTCAAGGAGCGATCTGTACATGCCTACTCAGTGTTAGAATATTTTCAAAATACAGGTACAAAACAAGTTAAAAATCGATATTATAAGTGCCCTAAATCAATATGTGCATGCATCTTCTGTACCCGTTTATATCTCAAAGCAGGCTCAAAACACCCGAAAATTTGATATTTTTGGGTCCCAGTAGCGATCTGTGCATGCATCTTCAGTACCCTTTTATATCTCAAATTCAGGCTCAAAACACCCGAAAATTCGATATTTTTGGGGCCCAGAAGCGATTTGTACATGCCTACTCAGTGCTAAAATGCTTTCAAGATACAGGCCCAAAACATGCTGAAAATCGATGTTATAGGTGCAAAAAGTCGATCTATGCATACTTTTTCAGTACCCGTTTATATCACAAATTCATGCTCAAAAAAATCGAAAATTCGAATTTTTTTGGTCCCAGAATCGATCTGTACATTCCTACTTAGTACTAGAATATTATCAAATTATAGGGCAAAAACATGCTAAAAATCGATATTTTTGGTGCCTAAAGTCGATATGTGCATGCATCTTCTTTACCCGTTTATATCTCAAATTTGAGATCAAAACACACGAAAATTCGATATTTTTGGATTCAAGGAGCGATCTGTACATGCCTACTCAGTGTTAGAATATTTTCAAAATACAGGTACAAAACAAGTTAAAAATCGATATTGTAAGTGCCCTAAATCAATATGTGCATGCATCTTCTGTACCCGTTTATATCTCAAAGCAGGCTCAAAACACCCGAAAATTTGATATTTTTGGGTCCCAGTAGCGATCTGTGCATGCATCTTCAGTACCCTTTTTTATCTCAAATTCAGGCGAAAAAAAAAACGAAAATTCGATATTTTTTGGTCCCAGAAGCGATCTGTAGATGCCTACTCAGTGCTAGAATGCTTTCAAGATACAGGCCCAAAACATACCTGAAAATCGATATTGTAGGTGCAAAAAGTCAATCGATGAATACATCTTCAGTACCCGTTTATATCTCAAATTCAGGCTCAAAACACCCGAAAATCCGATATTTTGGGGTCCCAGTAGCGATCTGTATATGCCTACTCAGTGCTTCAATGTTTTCAAAATATAGGCCCAAAACATGCTAAAAATCGATATTTTGAGTGTCCGAAGTCGATATATTCATGCATCTTCTCTACCCGTTTATATCTCAAATTCGTGATTAAAACACACGAATATTCGATTTTTTTGGATTCAATGAGCGATCTGTACATGCCTACTTAGTGTTAGAATATTTTCAAATACAGGCACAAAACAAGTTGAAAATCGATATTTTAGGTGCCCTAAATCAATATGTGCATGCATCTTCTGTACCCGTTTATATCTCAAATTCAGGCTCAAAACACCCGAAAATTCAATATTTTTTGGTCCTAGAAGCGATCTGTACATGCCTACTCAGTGTTAGAATATTTTTAAGATACATGTCCAAAAACATGCTGAAAATTGATATTTTAGTTGCCCAAAGTCAATATGTGTATGAATATTTTGTGCCCGTTTACATCCTAAATTCGGGCTCAAAACACCCGAAAATTCTATATTTTTGGGTCCCAGAAGCGATCTGTACATGCCTACTCAGTGCTTAAATATTTTCAAAATATAGGCCCAAAACATGCTAAAAATCGATATTTTCGGTGCCCAAAGACGATATGTGCATGCATCATCTGTACCCGTTTATATCTCAAATTCAGACTCAAAACACCAAAAAATTCGATATTTTTGGGTCCCAGAAGCGATCTGTACATGTCTACTCAGTGACAGAATATTTTCAAAATACAGGCCCAAAACATGCTAAAAAACGATATTTTTGGTGTCAAATGTCAATATGTGAATGCATCTTCAGTACTCGTTTATATCTCAAATTCGGGCTCAAAACACCCGAAAATTCGATATTTTTGGGTCCCAGAAGAGATCTGTACATGCCTACTTAGTACTAGAATATTATCAAAATATAGGGCAAAAACATGCTAAAAATCAATATTTTTGGTGCCGAAAGTCGTTATGTGCATGCATCTTCTTTACCCGTTTACATCTTAAATTTGAGATCAAAACACACGAAAATTCGATATTTTTGGATTCAAGGAGCGATCTGTACATGCCTACTCAGTGTTAGAATATTTTCAAAATACAGGTACAAAACAAGTTAAAAATCGATATTATAAGTGCCCTAAATCAATATGTGCATGCATCTTCTGTACCCGTTTATATCTCAGAGCAGGCTCAAACCACCCGAAAATTTGATATTTTTGGGTCCCAGTAGCGATCTGTGCATGCATCTTCAGTACCCTTTTTTATCTCAAATTCAGACGAAAAAAAAAACGAAAATTCGATATTTTTTGGTCCCAGAAGCGATCTGTAGATGCCTACTCAGTGCTAGAATGCTTTCAAGATACAGGCCCAAAACATACCTGAAAATCGATATTGTAGGTGCAAAAAGTCAATCGATGAATACATCTTCAGTACCCGTTTATATCTCAAATTCAGGCTCAAAACACCCGAAAATCCGATATTTTGGGGTCCCAGTAGCGATCTGTACATGCCTACTCAGTGCTTCAATGTTTTCAAAATATAGGCCCAAAACATTCTAAAAATCGATATTTTGGGTGTCAGAAGTCGATATATTCATGCATCTTCTCTACCCGTTTATATCTCAAATTCGTGATTAAAACACACGAATATTCGATTTTTTTGGATTCAATGAGCTATCTGTACATGCCTACATAGTGTTAGAATATTTTCAAATACAGGCACAAAACAAGTTGAAAATCGATATTTTAGGTGCCCTAAATCGATTTGAGCATGCATCTTCTGTACCCGTTTATATCTCAAATTCAGGCTCAAAACACCCGAAAATTCGATATTTTTGGGTCCCAGAAGCGATCTGTACATGCCTACTCAGTGTTAGAATATTTTTAAGATACATGTCCAAAACATGCTGAAAATTGATAATTTAGTTGCCCAAAGTCAATATTTGTATGAATATTTTGTGCCCGTTTACATCCTAAATTCGTGCTCAAAACACCCGAAAATTCTATATTTTTGGGTCCCAGAAGCGATCTGTACATGCCTACTCAGTGCTTAAATATTTTCAAAATATAGGCCCAAAACATGCTAAAAATCGATATTTTTGGTGCCCAAAGACGATATGTGCATGCATCATCTGTACCCGTTTATATCTCAAATTCAGGCTCAAAACACCCGAAAATTCGATATTTTTGGGTCCCAGAAGCGATCTGTACATGTCTACTCAGTGACAGAATATTTTCAAAATACAGGCCCAAAACATGCTAAAAAACGATATTTTTGGTGCCAAATGTCAATATGTGAATGCATCTTCAGTACTCGTTTATATCTCAAATTCAGGCTCAAAACACCCGAAAATTCGATATTTTTGGGTCCCAGAAGAGATCTGTACATGCCTACTCCTTGCTAGAATATTATCAAAATATACGCCCAAAACATGCTAAAAATCGATTATTTTGTTGCCCAAGGACGATATGTGCATGCATCTTCTGTACCCGTTTATATCTCAAATTCAGTCTCAAAATACCCGAAAATTCGATATTTTTGGGACCCAGAAGCGATCTGTACATGTCTACTCAGTGACAGAATATTTTCAAAATACAGGCCCAAAACATGCTGAAAAATCGATATTTTAGGTGCTTAATGTCGATATGTGCATGCATCATCAGTACCCGTTTATATGGAGGTGAAATCACACTGGCCTGATGATCATAAACGGTGAATAAAACCCACTCTTGTTGATGGAAATAATATATTAATCCATACAGTTTCGGTGGACACTGCCACCATCTTCAGTGGTCTAGCTAGCGAGAAGAAAGGAATGACATAGATAGTACATAGGTATGAACTTATATACAGTTTGTGGAGGGGGGAGGGAAGGAGGTGTCAGTGGGATGGGGAAGAAGGAGGTGTCGGTGAGGGCAGATCACGTGTTAATCCCCTTGGACGTCACCTAGGTGTGGGTGAGGTGAGGTGAGGTGTGTGTGGTGAGGGAAGGGACATTTCTACCAAGGATCTCATTATTGGGTCTAATTTATACATACCATAACTAAGGTTGAAATTGCGGTATTTTTCAATGCACATTGATTCGATTATCTTACGTTTTCTAAAGTCGTTGCTTTTATACATCAGATGGCTACCTTGCCAATCAATTCTATGATTGGCATTACAAACATGGTTAAAAATAGCATTGTTTAAATTACAAGTCTTAGTGGCATATTTATGTTCCTTAATTCTAGTTTCTAGGTTTCGGCCAGTCTCTCCTATGTAAACTAGTTTACAATCTTTGCATGGAATTTTATATATCCCTGCTTCTGTCGGGGTTCTAAATTTGTTTTTTACTAACTTTGATTTAATAGTTGAGGTGTATTTAAAGGCTATATTTACATCACTTGTGTGACAAATAGACCTCACCATACTCAAATCAGAGATGTAAGGCAATGTGAGAAAACGTTTCATTTGTGTGGTGGGTTTTTTTTGGAGCATAGTGAGATTGCCTTGCTCTAAGGTAGGCTTTTTTTATGAACCAAGGGGGTATTTTAAATTTTGAAAGATTTTCCAAATCAGCTGATTTTCTTCATGTATATGCTTTGGACTGCAAATTCTGAGGACTCTAAGGAACATTGATGAGATGACAGACAATTTTGTGGCCGAATGGTGATACGAATAGTAATGAATGAACAAATTACAACTGGTAGGCTTCCTATACACTTTGAAGCTTAGTAAATGATTAAGTTTTATTACTAATACATCTAGAAACGGAAGTACGCCACCGTTCTCCCATTCGACTTTAAAATTGATGGATGGTGCAAGGTGATTAAGCTGGTGGAAGAAATCATCAAAGTTGTCAAGGGCTGAGGGCCAAAATAAAAAAATTTCGTCTACGTAGCGAAACCAAACGAGATGAGGGGGGGAGATATGTGGTAGTAGTTCCGTTTCAGAATACTCCATAAATAAATTACTTAAAATGGGTGACAGTGGGGAACCCATACCCATGCCAAAACATTGCATATAATAGTTGTTATTGAAAGAAAAAGCATTTGAAGTTACACATAATTTTACAAGTTCTATGAAAGTGTCGACTGTCATGCCCAAATCAATATCACAGTCAGGCAATTTATTAGCAAGAAATTCTAGGACATCATTAATGGGAACTTTAGTGAACAATGAATCGACATCGAAACTAACCATTTTACCAGAGAAAAGATTAAGTTGTTTAATTTTGTCTATAAAATCAGAGGAATTCTTCACATGGGCTGGAGAAACAGTACCTATGATGGGATCTAATTTATTGACAAGGAACTGTGATAATTTATACGTAAAACAACCTGACTGTGAGATGATAGGACTAATTGGAATATTATCTTTGTGTGTCTTTGGTAAGCCATACATATATGGTAACTTTGGATTGATCTGAATAAATGTCTTGCTGTCTGAAGATGGTGGCAGTGTCCACCGAAACTGTATGGATTAATATATTATTTCCGTCAACAAGAGTGGGTTTTATTCACCCGTTTATATCTCAAATTCAGGCTCAAAACACTCGAAAATTCGAATTTTTTTGGTCCCAGAAGCGATCTGTACATGCCTACTTAGTACTAGAATATTATCAAAATATGGGGCAAAAACATGCTAAAAATCGATATTTTTGGTGCCCAAAGTCGATATGTGCATGCATCTTCTTTACCCGTTTAAATCTCAAATTTGAGATCAAAACACCCGAAAATTCGATATTTTTGGGTTCAAGGAGCGATCTGTACATGCCTACTTAGTGTTAGAATAATTTTAAGATACATGTCCAAAACATGCTGAAAATCGATATTTTATCTGCCCAAAGTCGATATGTGTATGCATATTCTGTACCCGTTTATATCTCAAATTCAGTCTCAAAACACCTGAAAATTCGATATTCGTAAATCACAGAATCGATCTGTACATGCCTACTCAGTGTTAGAATTTTTAACAGAATACAGGCCCAAAACATGCTGAAAATTGATATTTTAGTTGCCCAAAGTCAATATGTGTATGAATAATCAGTACCCGTTTACATCTTAAATTCAGGCTGAAAACATCCGAAAATTCCATATTTTTGGGTCCCAGAAGCGATCTGTACATGCCTACTCAGTGCTTAAATATTTTCAAAATATAGGCCCAAAACATGCTAAAAATCGATATTTTTGGTGCCCAAAGACGATATGTGCATGCATCTTCTGTACCCGTTTATATCTCAAATTCAGGCTCAAAACACCCGAAAATTCGATATTTTTTGGGTCCCAGAAGCGATCTGTACATGCCTACTTAGTACTAGAATATTATTTAAAATATAGGGCAAAAACATGCCAAAAATAGATATTTTTGGTGCCCAAAGTCGATATGTGCATGCATCTTCTTTACCCGCTTATATCTCAAATTTGAGATCAAAACCCACGAAAATTCGATATTTTTGGATTCAAGGAGCGATCTGTACATGCCTACTCAGTGTTAGAATATTTTCAAAATACAGGTACAAAACAAGTTCAAAATCGATATTATAAGTGCCCTAAATCAATATGTGCATGCATCTTCTGTACCCGTTTATATCTCAAATTCAGGCTCATAACACCCGAAAATTTGATATTTTTGGGTCCCAGTAGCGATCTGTGCATGCATCTTCAGTACCCTTTTATATCTCAAATTCAGGCTCAAAACACCCGAAAATTCGATATTTTTTGGTCCCAGAAGCGATCTGTACATGCCTAGTCAGTGCTTGAATGTTTTTAATATATAGGCCCAAAACATGGTAGAAATCGATATTTTAGGTGTCCAAAGTTGATATATTCATGCATCTTCTGTACTCGTTTATATCTCAAATTCAGGCTCAAAACACCCGAAAATTTGATAATTTTGGTCCCAGAAGCAATCTGTACATGCCTACTCAGTGTTAGAATATTTTTAAGATACATGTCCAAAACATGCTGAAAATCGATATTTTATCTGCCCAAAGTCGATATGTGTATGCATATTCTGTACCCGTTAATATCTCAAATTCATGCTCAAAACACCCGAAAATTCGATATTTTGGGGTCGCAGAAACGATCTGTACTCAGTGCTTGAATGTTTTTAAAATATAGGCCCAAAACAGGATAAAATTGATATTTTAGTTGCCCAAAGTCAATATGTGTATGCATATTCTGTACCCGTTTATATCCCAAATTCAGGCTGAAAACACCCGAAAATTCCATATTTTTGGGTCTCAGAAGCGATCTGTACATGCCTACTCAGTGCTTAAATATTTTCAAAATATAGGTACAAAAAATGCTATAAATCGATATTTTTGGTGCCCTATGTCGATATGTGAATGCATCTTCAGTACTCGTTTATATCTCAAATTCAGGCTCAAAACAAACGAAAAATTCGATATTTTTGGGACCCAGAAGCAATTTGTACATATCTACTCAGTGACAGAATATTTTGAAAATACAGGCCTAAAACATGCTGAAAAATCGATATTTTAGGTGCTTAATGTTGATATGTGCATGCATCATCAGTACCAGTTTATATCTCAAATTCAGGCTCAAAACATTTGAAAATTCGAATTTTTTTGGTCCCAGAAGCGATCTGTACATGCCTACTTAGTACTAGAATATTATCAAAATATGGGGCAAAAACATGCTAAAAATCGATATTTTTGGTGCCCAAAGTCGATATGTGCATGCATCTTCTTTACCCGTTTATATCTTAAATTTGAGATCAAAACACCCAAAAAATTCGATATTTTTCGGTTCAAGGAGCGATCTGTACATGCCTACTCAGTGTTAGAATATTTTCAAAATACAGGCACAAAACAAGTTCAAAATCGATATTTTAAGTGCCCTAAATCAATATGTGCATGCATCTTCTGTACCCGTTTATATCTCAAATTCAGGCTCAAAACAACCGAAAATTTGATATTTTGGGGTCCCAGAAGCGATCTGTGCATGCATCTTCAGTACCTTTTTTTATCTCAAAATCAGGCGAAAAAAAAAACGAAAATTCGATATTTTTTGGTCCCAGAAGCGATCTGTAGATGCCTACTCAGAGCTAGAATGCTTTCAAGATACAGGCCCAAAACATGCTGAAAATCGATATTGTAGGTGCAAAAAGTCGATCTATGCATACATCTTCAGTACCCGTTTATATCTCAAATTCAGGCTCAAAACACACAAAAATCCGATATTTTGGGGTCCCAGAAGCGATCTGTACATGCCTACTCAGTGCTTCAATGTTTTTAAAATATAGGCCCAAAACATGCTAAAAATCGATATTTTGGGTGTCCAAAGTCGATATATTCATGCATCTTCTGTACCCGTTTATATCTCAAATTCGTGATTAAAACACACGAATATTCGATTTTTTTGGAATCAAAGAGCGATCTGTACATGCCTACTCAGTGTTAGAATATTTTCAAATACAGGCACAAAACATGCTAAAAATCGATATTTTTGGTGCCCAAGGACGATATGTGCATGCATCTTCTGTACCCGTTTATATCCCAAATTCAGGCTGAAAACACCCAAAAATTCCATATTTTTGGGTCCGAGAAGCGATCTGTACATGCCTACTCAGTGCTTAAATATTTTCAAAATATATGCCCAAAAATTGCTAAAAATCGATATTTTAGGAACTTAATGTCGATATGTGCATTTATAATCAGTACCCGTTTATATCTAAAATTCAGGTTCAAAACACTCGGAAATTCGAATTTTTTTTTTTCCCAGAAGCGATCTGTACATGCCTACTCAATGACAGAATATTTTCAAAATACAGGCCCAAAACATGCTAAAAAACGATATTTTAGGTGCCTAATGTCGATATGTGCATGCATCATCAGTACCCGTTTATATCTCAAAATCAGGGAGGGGAGTGTCATTGCAGAGCTTGGACTGTAAATATCAAGTCATTCATGGGGTGGTGGGTGTGTGGGTGTCATTACAGTACTTGGACAGTAAATATCAATAGTCATTCATAGAGTGGTGGGTGTGTGGGTGTCATTACAGTGCTTGGACTGTAAATATCAACAGTCATTCATGGGGTGGTGGGTGTGTGGGTGTCATTACAGTGCATGGAGTGTAAATATTAACCGTCTTTCATGGGGTAGTGGGTGTTTGGGTGTCATTATATTGCTTGGACTGTAAATATCAACAGACATTCATTTAGTGGTTCGTGTAGGGGTGTCATTACAGTGCTTGGACTGTGATTATCAACCGTCATTCACGGGGTGCTGGGTGTGTGGGTGTCATTACAGTGCTTGGAGTGTAAATATCATCAGTTATTTATGGGATGGTGGGTGTGTGTGTCATTACAGTGTTTGGACTTTAAATATCAACAGTCATTCATTTAGTGGTTAGTGTAGGGTTGTCATTACAGTGCTAGGACTGTGAATATCAACCATCATTCATGGGGTGGTGGGTGTGTAGTGTCATTACAGTACTTGGACAGTAAATATCAATAGTCATTCATGGAGTGGTGGGTGTGTGGGTGTCATTACAGTGCTTTAACTGTAAGTATTAACAGTCATTCATGGGGTGGTGTGTGTGTTGGTTTCATTTCAGTGCTTTAACTGTAAATATCAACAGTCATTCATGGGAAGGGGAGTGTCATTGCAGTGCTTGACTGTAAATATCAAGTCATTCATGGGGTGGTGGGTGTGTGGGTGTCATTACAGTACTTGGACAGTAAATATCAATAGTCATTCATGGGGTGGTGGGTATGTGGGTGTCATTAAAGTGCTTGGACTGTAAATATCAACAGTCATTCATGGGGTGGTGGGTGTGTGGGTGTCATTACAGTGCATGGAGTGTAAATATCAACCGTCTTTCATGGGGTAGTGGGTGTTTCGGTGTCATTATATTGCTTGGACTGTAAATATCAACAGTCATTCATGGGGTGGGGGGTGGGGGTGTCATTACAGTGCTTGGACTGTAAATATCAACAGTTATTCATTGGGTGTTGGGTGTGTGGGTGTCATTAGTGCTTGGACTATAAATATCAATGGTCATTAATGGGGTGTTGGGTGCTTGGGTGTCATTACAGTGCTTGGACTGTAAATATTAACAGTTATTCATAGGGTGATTGGTGTGTGAGTGTCATTACAATGTTTGGACTGTAAATATCAACAGTCATTCATGGGGTGGTTGGTGTGTAGGTCTCATTACATTTGTTGGAATGTAAATATCCACAGTCAGTCATGGAGTGGATGGTGTGTGAGTGTCATTACAGTGCTTAGACTTTCAATATCACCAGTCATTCATGTGGGGGTCAGGGTGTGGGTGTCATTGCAGTGCTTGGACTGTAAATATCAACTGTCATTCATGGTGTGTGTGGGTGCTATTACAGAGCTTGGACTGTAAATATCAACAGTCATTCATAGGTTGGTGGGGGTGTGTCATTACAGTGCCTGGACTGTAAATATCAACAATCATTCATGGGGTGGTCGGGGTGTAGGTGTAATTGCAGATCTTGGACTGTAAATATCAAGTCATTAATGGGGTAGTGGATGTATGGGTGTCATTACAGTGCTTGGACTTAAAATATAAACAGTCATTTATGGGGTGGTGGGTGTGTGGGTGTCATTACATTGCTTGGACTATAAATATCAACCGTCATTTATGGGGTGGTGGGTGTGTGGGTGTCATTACAGTGCTTGGACTGTAAGTATGAACAGTCATTCATAGGGTGGTGGGTGTGTGAGTGTCATTACAGAGCTTGGACTGTAAATATCAAGTCATTAATGGGTTGGTGGGTGTGTGGATGTCATTACAGTGCTTGGACTGGTGGGTGTGTGGGTGTCATTACAATGCTTGGACTGTAAATATCAACAGTTATTTATGGGGTGGTGGGTGTGTGGGTGTCATTACAGTGTTTTGATTGTAATTATCAACAGTCATTCATAGGGTGGTGTGTGTCATTACAGTGCTTGGACTGTAAATATCAACAGTCATTAATGGGGTGGTGGTTGTGTGAGTGTCATTACAGTGCTTGGACTGTAAATATCAACCATAATTCATGGGGTGGTGGGTGTGGGGGTGTCATTTCAGTGCTTGGACTGTAAATATCATCAGTCTATCATGGGGTGGTGGGTGTGTGGGTGTCATTACAGTGCTTAGATTGTAAATATTAACAGTCATTCATTGGGTGGTGGGTGTGTGGTTGTCATTACAGTGCTTGGACTGTAAATCTTAACAGTCATTCATGGGGTGGTGGGTGTGTGAGTGTCATTACAGTGCTTGGACTGTAAATATCTCCAGTCATTCATTGGGTGGTGGGTGTCATAAGATTGCTTGAACAGTAAATATCAACAGTTATTTATGGGGTTTTGGGTGTGTGGGTGTCATTACAGTTCTTGGACTGTAAATATCAACCATAATTCATGGAGTGGTGGGGGTGGGGGTGTCATTACAGTGCTTTGAATGTAAATATCAACCGTCATTCTTTGGGTGGTTGGTGTGTGGGTGTCATTATTGGGCTTGAACTGTAAATATTCACAGTCATTCATGGGGTGGTGGGTGTGTGGGTGTTATTACAGTGCTTGGACTGTAAATATCAAGTCATTCATGGGGTGGTGTGTGTGTGTTATTAGTGCATGGACTATGAATATCAACAGCTATTAATGGGGTGGCGGGTGGCATTACAGTGCTTGGACGGTAAATATCAACAGTCATTCATGGGTTGATGGGTGTGTGGGTGTCATTACAGAGGTTGGACTGTAAATATCAACAGTCATTCATGGGGTGGTGGGTGTTTGGGTGTCATTACAGTGCTTGAACCATGAATATCAACAGTCAATCATGGGATGGTGGTTGTCGGGGTGTCATTACAGTGCTTGGACTGTAAATATCAACTGTCATTCATGGGGTGGTTGGTGTGTGGGTGTCATTACAGTGCTTGGACTGTAAATATCAACAGTCATTCATGGGGTGGTGAGTGTGTGGGTATCATTACATTTCTTGGACTATAAATATTAACAGTCATTCATGGGGTGGGGGATGTGTTGATGTCATTACACTCCTTGGACTGTAAATATTAACACTCATTAATGGGGTGGTGTGTGTGTGGGTGTCATTAAAGTGCTTGGACTGTAAATATCAACAGTCATTCATGGGGTGGTGAGTGTGTCTGTGTCATTACAGTTCGTGGACTGTAAATTTCAACCATCATTCATTGGGTGGTGGGTGTGTGGGTGTCATTACAGGGCTTGGACTGTAAATATTACCAGTCATCCATTCTGTAGTGGGTGTCATTAGAGTGCTTGGACTGTAAATATTAACAGTCATTCATAGGTCGTTGAGTGTGTGGATGTCATTACAGTGCTTGGACTGAAAATATCAACCAACATTAATGGGGTGGTAGGTGTGTGGGTGTCATTACAGTGCTTGAACTGTAAATATCAACAGTAATTCATTCATTGTGGTGGGTGTGTGAGTGTCATTACAGAGCTAGGACTGTAAATATCAACAGTTATTCATGGGGTGGTGGGTGTGTGGGTATCATGAAAGTGCTTGGACTGTAAATATCAACAGTCATTCATGGGGTGGTGAGTGTGTGGGTGTTATTGCAGTTCTTGGACTGTAAATATCAATTATCATTCATTGGGTGGTGGGTGTGTGGGTGTCATTACAGTGCTTGGACTATGAATAATAACAGTTATTTATGGTTTGGTGAGTGTGTGGGTGTTATTACAGTGCTTTAACTGTAAATATCAACAGTAATTCAGAGGGTGGTGAGTGTCATTAGAATGCTTGGACTGAAAATATTAACAGTCATTCATGGGGTGGTGGGTGTGTGGATGTCATTACAGTGCTTGGACTGTAAATATCAACAGTCATTCATTGGGTGGTGGATGTGTGAGTGTCATTACAGAGCTTGGACTGTAAATATCAACAGTCATTCATGGGGTGGTGGGTGTGTGGATGTCATTACAGTGCTTGGACTGTAAATATCAATAGTTAATCATGGGGTGGTGGGTGTATGGGTGTCATTACAGTGCTTGGACTGTAAATATCAACAGTCATTCTTGGGGTGGTGGGTGTGTGGGTGTCATTACAGTGTTTTGATTGTAATTATCAACCGTCATTCATAGGGTGATGGGTGTCATTACAGTGCTTGGACTGTAAATATCAACAGTAATTCATGGGGTGGTGGTTGTGTGGGTGTCATTACATTGCTTGGACTGTAAATATCAACCATAATTCATGGGGTGGTGGGTGTGGGGGTGTCATTACAGTGCTTGGACTCTAAATATCAACAGTCAATCATGGGGTGGTGGGTGTGTGGGTGTCATTACAGTGCTTGGACTTTAAATATCAACAGTCTTTCATATGGTGGTGGGTGTATGGGTGTCATTACAGTGATTTTATTGTAAATATCAACAGTCATTCATAGGGTGGTGGGTATCATTAGAGTGCTTGGACTGTAAATATCAACAGTCATTCATGGGGTGGTGGGTGTATGGGTGTCATTACAGTGTTTTGATTGTAAATATCAACAGTCATTCATAGGGTGGTAGGTATCATTAAAGTGCTTGGACTGTAAATATCAACAGTCATTCATGGGGCTGTGGGTGTGTGGGTGTCATTACAATGCTTGGACTGTAAATATCAACTATAATTCATGGGTTTGTGGGTGTTAGGGTGTCATTACATTGCTTTGACTGTAAATATCAACAGTCATTTATGGGGTGGTGGGTGTGAGGGTGTCATTACAAAGCTTGGATTAAAAATATCAACAGTCATTCATGGGGTGGTATGTGTGTGAGTGTCATTACAGTGTTTTGATTGTAATTATCAACAGTCATTCATAGGGTGGTGGGTGTCATTACAGTGCTTGGACTGTAAATATCAACAGTCATTAATGCGGTGGTGGTTGTGTGAGTGTCATTACAGTTATTTGATTAAAATATTAACAGTCATTCATAGGGTGGTGGGTATCATTAGAGTGCTTGGACTGTAAATATCAACAGTCATTCATGGGGTTGTGGGTGTGTGGGTGTCATTACAGTGCTTGGACTGTAAATATCAACAGTCAATCATGGGGTGGTGGGTGTGTGGGTGTCATTACAGTGCTTGGATTGTAAATATCAACAGTCATTCATGGGGTTGTGGATGTGTGGGTGTCATTACAGTGCTTGGACTGTAAATATCAACTATAATTCATGGGTTCGTGGGTGTTGGAGTGTCATTACAGTACTTTGAGTATAAATATCAACAGTCATTTATTGGGTTGTAGGTAGCATTACAGTGCTTGGACTGTAAATATCAACAGTCAATCATAGGGTGATGGGTGTGTGGGTGTCATTACAGAGCTTGGACTGTAAATATCAACAATCATTATTAGGGTGGTGGGTGATTGGGTGTCATTACATTGCTTGGACTGTAAATATCAACAGTCATTTATAGGGTGATGGTTGTGACTGTGTCATTACAGTTTTTGGACTGTAAATATCAACCATCATTCATTGGGTGGTGGGTGAGTGGGTGTCATTACAGTGTTTGGACTGTGAATATCAACAGTCATTCATAGGGTGGTGAGTGTGTGGGTGTTATTACAGTGCTTTGACTGTAAATATCAACAGTCTTTCAGAAATTGGTTGGTGTCATTAGAGTGCTTGGACTCTAAATATTAACAGTCATTCATGGGGTGATGGGTGTGTGGAAGTCATTTCAGTGCTTGGACTGTAAATATCAACACTCAATCATGGGGTGGTGTGTGTGTGTTTGTCATTACAGTTCTTGGACAGTAAATATCAACAGTCATTCATGGGGTGGTGGGTGTATAGGTGTCATTACAGTGTTTTAATTGTAAATATCAACAGTCATTCATAGGGTGGTGGATATCATTAAAGTGCTTGGACTGTAAATATCAACTGTCATTCATGGGGCTGTGGGTGTGTGGGTGTCATTACAGTGCTTGGACTGTAAATATTAACTATAATTCATGGGGTCGTTAGTGTGTGAGTGTCATTACAGTGTTTTGATTAAAATATTTACAGTCATTCATAGGGTGGTGGGTATCATTAGAGTGCTTGGACTGTAAATATCAACAGTCGTTCATGGGGTTGTGGGTGAGTGGGTGTCATTACAGTGCTTGGACTGTGAATATCAACAGTCATTCGTAGGGTGGTGAGTGTGTGGGTGTTATTACAGTGCTTTGACTGTAAATATCAACAGTCATTCAGAGATTGGTTGATGTCATTAGAGTGCTTGGACTGTAAATATTAACAGTCATTAATGGGGCTGTGGGTGTGTGGGTGTCATTACAGTGCTTTGACTGTAAATATCAACTATAATTTAAGGGGTCGTGGGTGTTGGAGTGTCATTACATTGCTTTGACTGTAAAAACCAACAGTCATTTATGGGGTGGTGGGTGTAAATGTGTCATTACAGTGCTTGGACTGTAAATATCAACAGTCATTCATGGTGGGAGGGGTTGTGTGAGTGTCATTACAGTGATTTGATTAAAATATTAACAGTCATTCATAGGGTAGTGGGTATCATTAGAGTGCTTGGACTGTAAATATCAACAGTCATGCATGGGGTTGTAGGTGTGTGGGTGTCATTACAGTGCTTGGACTGTAAATATTAACAGTCAATCATGGGGTGGTGGGTGTGTGGGTATCATTACAGTGCTTGGACTGTAAATATCAACAGTCATTCATGGGGTAGTGGGTGTATGGGTGTCATTACAGTGATTTGATTAAAATATTAACAGTCATTCATAGGGTGGTGGGTATCATTAGAGTGCTTGGACTGTAAATATCAACAGTCATGCATGGGGTTGTAGGTGTGTGGGTGTCATTACAGTGCTTGGACTGTAAATATCAACAGTCATTTATAGGGTGGTAGGTGTTTGGGTGTCATTACATTGCTTGGACTGTAAATATCAACAGTCAATCATGAGGTGGTGGGTGTGTGGGTGTCATTACAGTGCTTGGACTGTAAATATCAACAGTCATTCATAGGGTGGTGGGTGTGTGAGTGTTATTACAGAGCTTGGACTGTAAATATCAACAGTCGTTCATGGAGTGGTATGTGTGAGGGTGTCATTACAGTGCTTGGACTGTAAATATCAACAGTCATTCTTGGGGTGGTGTTTGTGTGAGTGTCATTACAGTGCTTAGACTGTAAATATCAACAGTCATTTATGGGGTGATGGGTGTGACTGTGTCATTACAGTGCTTGGACTGTAAATATCAACAATCATTCATTAGGTGTTTGGTGAGTGGGTGTCATTACAATGTTTGGACTGTGAATATCAACAGTCATTCGTAGGGAGGTGGGTGTGTGTGTGTTATTACAGTGCTTTGACTATAAATATCAACAGTCATTCAGAGATTGGTTGATGTCATTAGAGTGCTTGGACTGTAAATATTAACAGTCATTCATGGGGTGGTGGGTGTGTGGATGTCATTACAGTGCTCGGAATATAAATATCAACCGTCATTTATGGGGTTGTGGGTGTGTGGGTGTCATTACAGTGCTTGGACTGTAAATATCAACAGTCAATCGTGGCGTAGTGGGTGTGTGGGTGTCATTACAGTGTTTTGATTGTAAATATCAACAGTCATTCATAGGGTGGTGGGTATCATAAAGTGCTTGGACTGTATATATCAATAGTCATTCATGGGGCTGCGGGTGTTTGTGTGTCATTACAGTGCTTGGAATGTAAATATCAACTATAATTCATGGGGTTGTGGGTGTTGGGGTGTCATTACAGTGCTTTGACTGTAAATTTTAACAGTCATTTATGGGGTGGTGGGTGTGAGGGTGTCATTACAGTGCTTGGACTGAAAATATCAACAGTCATTCTTGGGGTGGTAGGTGTGTGAGTGTCATTACAGTGTATTGATTGTAATTATCAACAGTCATTCATAGGGTGGTGGGTGTCATTACAGTGCTTGGACTGTAAATATCAACAGTCATTCATGGGGTGGTGGTTGTGTGGGTGTCATTACAGTGCTTGGACTGTAAATATCAGCCATAATTCATAAGGTGGTGGGTGTGGGGGTGTCATTACAGTGCTTGGACTGTAATTATCTACAGTCAATCATGGGGTGGTGGGTGTGTGGGTGTCATTACAGTGCTTGGACTGTAAATATCAACAGTCATTAATGGGGTAGTGGGTGTATGGGTGTCATTACAGTGATTTGAAATTAAATATTAACAGTCATTCATAGTGTGGTGGAAATCATTAGAGTGCTTGGACTGTAAATATCTACAGTCATTTATATGGTGGTTGGAGTTTGGGTGTCATTACATCGCTTGGACTGTAAATATCAACAGTCAATCATGGGTTGGTGGGTGTTTGGGTGTCATTACAGTGCTTGGACTGTAAATATCAACAGTCATTCATAGGGTGGTGGGTGTGTGAGTGTTATTACAGAGCTTGGACTGTAAATATCAACAGTCATTCATGGAGTGGTGTGTGTGTGGGTGTCATTACAGTTCTTGGACTGTAAATATCAACAGTCATTCTTGGGGTGTGGGTTATGTAGGTGTCATTACAGTGCTTAGACTATAAATATCAACAGTCATTTATGGGGTGATGGGTGTGACTGTGTCATTACAGTGATTGGACTGTAAATATTAACAGTCATTCATGGGGTTGTGAGTGTGTGGGTGTTATTACAGTGCTTTGATTGTAAATATTAACAGTCATTCAGAGGTTGGTGGGTGTCATTAGAGTGCTTGGACTGTAAATATCAACAGTCATTCTTGGGGTAATGGTTGTGTGGGTGTCATTACAGTGCTTAGACTGTAAATATCAACAGTCATTTATGGGGTGATGGGTGTGACTGTGTCATTACAGTGCTTGGACTGTAAATATCAACAGTCATTCATGGGTTGATGGGTGTGTGGGTATCATTACAGAGCTTGGACTGTAAATATTAACAGTCATTCATGGAGTGGTGGGTGTTTGGGTGTCATTACAGAGCTTGGACTATGAATATCAACAGTCAATCATGGGATGGTGGTTGTTGGGGTGTCATTACAGGGCTTGTACTGTAAATATCAACAGTCATTCATGGGGTGGTTGGTGTGTGAGTGTCATTACAGTGCTTGGACTGTAAATATTAATAGTCATTCATGGGGTGGTGAGTGTGTGGGTATCATTACATTTATTGGACTATAAATATTAACAGTCATTTATGGGGTGGTGGATGTGTAGATGTCATTACAGTGCTTGGACTGATAATATCAACAGTCATTCATTGGGTGGTGGGTGTGTGTTTGTCATTACACTCCTTGGACAGTAAATATTAACAGTCATTCATGGGGTGGTGGGTGTGTGGGTGTCATTAAAGTGCTTGGACTGTAAATATCAACTGTCATTCATGGGGTGGTTAGTGTGTCTGTGTCATTAGCGTTCGTGGACTGTAAATTTCAACCAACATTCATTGGGTGGTGGGTGTCATTACAGTGCTTGGACTGTAAATATTACCAGTCATCCATTCTGTGGTGGATGTCATTACAGTGCTTTAACTGAAAATATCAACCAACATTAATAGGGTGGTAGGTGTGTGGGTGTCATTACAGTGCTTGAACTGTAAATATCAACAGTAATTCATTCATTGTGGTGGGTGTGTGAGTGTCATTGCAGAGCTTGGACTGTAAATATCAACAGTTATTCATGGGGTGGTGTATGTGTGGGTATCATGAAAGTGCTTGGACTGTAAATATCAACAGTCATTCATGGGGTGGTGAGTGTGTGGGTGTTATTGCAGTTCTTGGACTGTAAATATCAACCATCATTCATTGGGTGGTGGGTGTGTGAGTGTCATTACAGTGCTTGGACTGTGAATAATAACAGTTATTTATGGTTTGGTTAGTGTGTGGGTGTTATTACAGTGCTTTATCTGTAAATATCAACAGTCATTCGGAGGGTGGTGAGTGTCATTAGAATGCTTGGACTGTAAATATTAACAGTCATTCATGGGGTGGTGGGTGTGTGGATGTCATTAGTGCTTGGACTGAAAATATCAAAAGTCATTTATATGGTGGTGGGTGTGTCGGTGTCATTACAGTGCTTGGACTATAAATATCAACCATCATTTATGTGGTGGTGGGTGTGTGGGTGTCATTACATTGCTTGGACTATAAATATCAATAGTCATTCATAGGGTGGTGGGTGTGTGAGTGTCATTACAGAGCTTGGACTGTAAATATTAACTGTCATTCATTGGGTGGTGGGTGTGTGGATGTCATTACAGTGTTTGGACTGTAAATATCAACAGTCAATCATGGGGTGGTGGGTGTGTGGGTGTCATTACAGTGCTTGGACTGTAAATATCAACAGTCATTCTTAGGGTGGTGGGTGTGTGGGTGTCATTACAGTGTTTTGATTGTAATTATCAACAGTCATTCATAGGGTGGTGGGTGTCATTACAGTGCTTGGACTGTAAATATCAACAGTAATTCATGGGGTAGTGGTTGTGTGGGTGTCATTACATTGCTTGGACTGTAAATATCAACCATAATTCATGGGGTGGTGGGTGTGGGGGTGTCATTACAGTGCTTGGACTGTAAATATCAACAATCAATCATGGGGTGGTGGGTGTGTGGGTGTCATTACAGTGCTTGGACTGTAAATACCAACAGTCTTTCCTGGGGTGGTGGGTGTATGGGTGTCATTACAGTGATTTGATTGTAAAAATCAACAGTCATTCATAGGGTGGTGGGTATCATTAGAGTGCTTGGACTGTAAATATCAACAGTCATTTATGGGGTTGTTGGTGTGTGGGTGTCATTACAGTGCTTGGACTGTAAATATCAACAGTCAATCATGGGGTGGTGGGTGTGTGGTTGTCATTACATTTCTTGGACTGTAAATATCAACAGTCATTCATGGGGTGGTGGGTGTATGGGTGTCATTACAGTGTTTTGATTGTATATATCAACAGTCATTCATAGGGTGGTGGGTATCATTATAGTGCTTGGACTGTAAATATCAACAGTCATTCATGGGGCTGTGGGTGTGTGGGTGTCATTACCGTGCTTGGACTGTAAATATCAACTAAAATTCAAGGGGTCGTGGGTGTTGGGGTGTCATTACATTGCTTTGACTGTAAATATCAACAGTCATCTATGGGGTTATGGGTGTGTGGGTGTCATTACAGTGCTTGGACTGAAAATCTCAACAGTCATTCATGGGGTGGTAGGTGTGTGAGTGTCACTACAGTGATTTGATTGTAATTATCAACAGTCATTCATAGGGTGGTGGGTGTCATTACAGTGCTTGGACTGTAAATATCAACAGTCATTCATGGGGTTGTTGGTGTGTGGGTGTCATTAAAGTGCTTGGACTGTAAATATCAACAGTCATTCATGGGGTTGTTGGTGTGTGGGCGTCATTAAAGTGCTTGTACTGTAAATATGAACAGTCAATCATGGTGTGGGGGGTGTGTGGTTGTCATTACTGAGCTTGGACTGTAAATATCAACAGTCATTCATGGGTTAGTGGGTGTATGGGTGTCATTACAGTGATTTGATTAAAATATTAAGAGTCATTTTATAAGGTGGTGGGTATCATTAGAGTGCTTGGACTGTAAATATCAACAGTTATTCATAGGGTTGTGGGTGTGTGGGTGTCATTACAGTGCTTGGACTGTAAATATCAACTATATTTCATGGGATCTTGGGTGTTGGGGTGTCATTACAGGGCTTTAACTGTAAATATCAACAGTCATTTATGGAGTGGTGGGTGTGAGGGTGTCATTACAGAGCTTGGACTGTAAATATCAACAGTCATTCATGGGTTGGTGGGTGTGTGGGTGTCATTAGAGTGCTTAGACTGTAAATTTCAGCAGTCATTCATGGGGTGGTGTGTGTGTTGGCGATGTTACAGTGTTTTAATTGTAAATATCAACAGTCATTCATAAGGTGGTGGGTGTCATTAGAGTGCTTGGACTGTAAATATCAACAGTCATTAATGGGGTGGTTGGTGTGTGGGTGTCATTACAGTGCTTGGATTGTAAATATCAACAGTCAATCATGGGGTGGTAGGTGTGTGGGTATCATTACAGTGTTTTGACTGTAAATATCAACAGTCATCCATGGGTTGGTGGGTGGGTGGGTGTCATTAGAGTGCTTAGACTGTAAATTTCAACAGTCATTCATGGGGTGGTGTGTGTGTTGGCGATGTTACAGTGTTTTGATTGTAAATATCAACAGTCATTCATAGGGTGGTGGGTGTAATTAGAGTGCTTGGACTGTAAATATCAACAGTCATTAATGGGGTGGTGGGTGTGTGGGTGTCATTACAGTGCTTGGACTGTAAATATCAACCATAATTCATTGGGTGGTCAGTGTGTGGGTGTCATTACAGTGCTTTGACTGTAAATATCAACAGTCATTCATGGGGTGGTGGGTGTGAGGGTGTCATTACAGTGCTTGGACTGTAAATATCAATAGTCATTCATGGGGTACTGGGAGTGTGGGTGTCATTATATTGCTTGGACTCTAAAAATCAACAGTCATTCATGGGGTGGTGGGTGTGTGGGTGTCAATACAGTGCTTGGACTGTAAATATCTATTCATTCATGGGGTGGTGGGTGGGTGGGTGTCATTATTGCTTAAACTGTAAATATCAACAGTCATTCATGGGGTGGTGGGCAGCATTACATTGCTTGGACTGTAAATATCAACAGTCATTTATGGAGTGGTGGGTGTGAGGGTGTCATTACAGAGCTTGGACTGTAAATATCAACAGTCATTCATGGGTTGGTGGGTGTGTGGGTGTCATTAGAGTGCTTAGACTGTAAATTTCAGCAGTCATTCATGGGGTGGTGTGTGTGTTGGCGATGTTACAGTGTTTTAATTGTAAATATCAACAGTCATTCATAAGGTGGTGGGTGTCATTAGAGTGCTTGGACTGTAAATATCAACAGTCCTTTATGGGGTGGTGGGTGTGTGGGTGTCATGAAAGTGCTTGGACTGTAAATATCAACAGTCATTCATGGGGTGGTGAGTGTGTGGGTGTCATTACAGTTCTTGGACTGTAAATATCAACCATCAATCTTCGGGTGGTGGGTGTGTGGGTGTCATTACATTGCTTGGACGGTAAATATCAACAGTCAATCATGGGGAGGTGGGTGTCATTACAGTGCTTGGACTGTAAATATCAACAGTTAATCATGGGGTGGTGGGTGTGTGGGTGTCATTACAGTGCTTGGACTGTAAATATAAACATTCATTCATTGGGTGGTGGGTGTGTGGGTGTCATTACAGTGTTTTGATTGTAAATATCAACAGTCATTCATAGAGTGGTGGGTGTCATTACAGTACTTGGACTGTAAATATCAACAGTCATTCATGGGGTGGTGGTTGTATGGGTGTCATTACAGTGCTTGGACTGTAGATATTAAACATTAATTATGGGGTGGTGGGTTTTGGGGTGTCATTACAGTGCTTTGATTGTAAATATCAACAGTCATTCATGGGGTGGTGGGTGTGAGAGTGTCATTACAGTGCTTGGACTGTAAATATCAACAGTCATTCATGTGGTGTGTGGATGTTATTATAGTGCTTGGACTGTAAATATCAACAGTCATTCTTGGGGTGGTCGGTGAGTAGGTGCCACTACATTGCTTTGACTGTATATATCAACAGTCATTCATGGGGTGGTTAGTGTTTGGGTATCATTACAGTGTTTTGATTGTAAATATCAACAGTCATTCATATGGTGGTTGGTGTCATTACAGTGCTTTGACTGTAAATATCAACAGTCATTAATGGGGTGGTGGGTATGTGGGTGTCATTACAGTGCTTGGACAGTAAATATCAGGAGTCATTCATGTGGTGGTTGGTGTGTGGGTGTCATTACAGTGTTTTGATTGTAAATATCAACAGTAATTCATAGGGTGGTGGGTGTCATTACAGTCCTTGAACTGTAAATATGCTCAGTCATTCATGGGATGCTGGGTGTGTGGGTGTCATTACAGTGCTAGGACTGTAAATATAAAGTTATTCATGGGGTGGTGGGTGTGTGTGTCATTAGTGCTTGGACTATAAATATCAACAGTCATTCATGGGGTGGTGGGTGGCATTACAGTGCTTGGACTGTAAATATCAACAGTCATTCATGGGGTGATGGGTGTGTGGGTGTCATTACAGTGCTTGGACTGTAAATATCAACAGTCATTCATGAAATGGTGGGTGCTTGGGTATCATTACAGTGCTTGGACTATAAATATCAACAGTCAACAATGGGATGGTGGGTGTCGGGTTGTCATTACAGTGCTAGGAGTGTAAATATCAACAGTCATTCATGGGGTGGTGGGTGTGTGGGTGTCATTACAGTGTTTTTACTGTAAATATCAACAGTCATTTATGGGGTGGTGAGTGTGTGGGTGTCATTACAGTTCTTGGACTGTAAATATCAACAGTCATTCATAGGGTGGTGGGTGTGTGATTGTCATTACAGAGCTTGGACTGTAAATATCAACAATCATTCATGAGGTGGTGGGATGTGTGGGTGTCATTACAGTTCTTGGACTGTAAATATCAACAGTCATTAATGGGGTGGTGGGTGTGTGGCTGTCATTACCGTGCTTGGACTGTAAATATCAACTGTCATTCATTGGGTGGTCGGTGTGTTGGCGTTATTACAGTGTTTTGATTGTAAATATCAACAGTCATTCAAAGGGTGGTGTATATCATTAGAGTGTTTGGATTGTAGATATTAACTGTCATTAATGGGGTGGTGGGTGTGTGTGTGTCATTACAGAGCTTGGACTGTAAATATCAACAGTCATTCATGGGGTGGTGGGTGTGTGGGTGTCATTACAGTGTTTTTACTGTAAATATCAACAGTCATTTATGGAGTGGTGAGTGTGTGGGTGTCATTACAGTTCTTGGACTGTAAGTATCAATAGTCATTCATAGGGTGGTGGGTGTGTGATTGTCATTAGAGTGCTTGGACTGTAAATATCAACAGTCATTCAAGGGGTTGTGGGTGTGTGTGTGTCATTAAAGTGCTCGGACTGTAAATATGAACAGTCAATCATGGGGTGGGGGGTGTGTGGTTGTCATTACTGTGCTTGGACTGTAAATATCAACAGTCATTTATGGGGTAGTGGGTGTATGGGTGTCATTACAGTGATTTGATTAAAATATTAACAGTCATTTTATAAGGTGGTGGGTATCATTAGAGTGCTTGGACTGTAAATATCAACAGTCATTCATGGGGTTGTGGGTGTGTGGGTTTCATTACAGTGCTTGGAATGTAAATATCAACTATAATTCATGGGGTCGTGGGAGTTGGGGTGTCATTACAGTGCTTTGAGTGTAAATATCAACAGTCATTTATTGGGTGGTGGGTAGCATTACCGTGCTTGGACTGTAAATATCAACAGTCAATCATAGGGAGATGGGTGTATGGGTGTCATTACAGTGCTTGGACTGTAAATATCCACAGTCATTCATAGGGTGGTGGGTGTGTGAGTGTTATTACAGAGCTTGGACTGTAAATATCAACAGTCATTCATAGGGTGGTGGGTGTGTGAGTGTTATTACAGAGCTTGGACTGTAAATATCAACAGTCATTCATGGAGTGTTGGGTGTGTGGGTGTCATTACAGTGCTTGGACTGTAAATATCAACAGTCATTCTTGGGGTGGTGGTTGTGTGGGTGTCATTACAGTGCTTAGACAGTAAATATCAACAGTCATTTATGGGGTGATGGGTGTGACTGTGTCATTAGAGTGCTTGGACTGTAAATATCAACAGTCATTCATGGGGTGGTGAGTATGTGTGTCTCATTACAGTTTTTGGACTGTAAATATCAACCATCATTCATGGGGTGGTGAGTATGTGTGTCTCATTACAGTGCTTTGACTGTAAATATCAACAGTCATTCAGAGATTGGTTGGTGTCATTAGAGTGCTTGGACTGTAAATATCAACAGTCATTCTTGGGGTGGTGGATGTGTGGATGTCATTACAGTGCTTGGACTGAAAATATCAACCGTCATTTATAGGGTTGTGGGTGTGTGTGTGGGTGTCATTACAGTGCTTGGACAGTAAATATCAACAGTCATATATAGTGTGGTGGGTGTGTGAGTGTTATTACATAGCTTGGACTGTAAATATCAACTTTCATTCATGGGGTAGTGGGTGTGTGGATGTCATTACAGTACTTGGACTGTAAATATCAATAGTCATTCCTGGGATGGTGGGTGTGTGGGTGTCATTACAATGCGTGGACTGTAAATATCAACAGTTATTCATGGCGTGGTGGGTGTGTGAGTGTCATTACAGTGTTTTAATTGTAATTATCTACAGTCATTCATAGGGTGGTGGGTGTCATTACATTGCTTGGACTGTAAATATCAACAGTCATTCAAGGGGTGGTGGGTGTATGGGTGTCATTACAGTGTTTTGATTGTAAATATCAACAGTCATTTATCGGGTGTTGGGTTTTATTAGAGTGCTTGGACTGTAAATATCAACAGTTATTCATAGGGTTGTGGGTGTGTGGGTGTCATTACAGTCCTTGGACTGTAAATATCATATATATTTAATGGAATTTTGGGTGTTGGGGTGTCATTACAGGGCTTTAACTGTAAATATCAACAGTCATTAATGGGGTGGTGGGTGTGAGGGTGTCATTACAGAGCTTGGACTGTAAATATCAACAGTCATTCATGTGTTGGTGGGTGTGTGGGTGTCATTAGAGTGCTTAGACTGTAAATTTCAACAGTCATTCATGGGGTTGTGTGTGTGTTGGCGATGTTACAGTATTTTGATTGTAAATATCAACAGTCATTCATAGGGTGGTGGGTGTCATTAGAGTGCTTGGACTGTAAATATCAATAGTCATTAATGGGGTGGTGGGTGTGTGGGTGTCATTACAGTGCTTGGATTGTAAATATCAACAGTCAATCATGGGGTGGTGTGTGTGTGGGTGTCATTACAGTGCTTTGAGTGTAAATATCAACAGTCATCCATGGGTTGGTGGGTGAGTGGGTGTCATTGGAGTGCTTAGACTGTAAATTTCAACAGTCATTCATGGGGTGGTGTGTGTGTTGGCGATGTTACAGAGTTTTAATTGTAAATATCAACAGTCATTCATAGGGTGGTGGTTATCATTAGAGTGCTTGGACTGTAAATATCAACAGTCATTAATGGGGTGGTGGGTGTGTGGGTGTCATTACAGTGCTTGGACTGTAAATATCAACCATAATTCATTGGAGGGTCAGTGTGTGGGTGTCATTACAGTGCTTTGACTGTAAATATCAACAGTCATTCATGGGGTGGTGGGTGTGAAGGTGTCATTACAGTGCTTGGACTGTAAATATCAACAGTCATTCATGGGGTACTGGGTGTGTGGGTGTCATTATATTGCTTGGACTGTAAAAATCAACAGTCATTCATGGGGTGGTGGGTGTGTGGGTGTCAATACAGCGATTGGACTGTAAATATCTATTCATTAATGGGGTGGTGGGTGTGTGTGTGTCATTATTGCTTAA
Source organism: Petrolisthes cinctipes (assembly GCA_033782935.1). NCBI lineage: Eukaryota > Metazoa > Arthropoda > Malacostraca > Decapoda > Porcellanidae > Petrolisthes > Petrolisthes cinctipes. The sequence goes on along the minus strand of JAWQEG010000781.1, from coordinate 305,176 downwards.
ACTGTAAATATCAACAGTCATTCATGGGGTGGTGGGTGGCATTACAGTGCTTGGACTGTAATTATCAACAGTCATTCATGGGGTGATGGGTGTGTGGGTGTCATTACAGTACTTGGACTGAAAATATCAACAGTTATTAATGGGGTGGTGGGAGTGTGGATGTCATTATACTGCTTGGAAGGTAAATATCAACAGTCAATCATGGGGAGGTGGGTGTCATTACAGTGCTTGGGCTGTAAATATCAACAGTCATTTATGGGGTGGTAGGTGTGTGGCTGTTAATACAGTGCTTTGACTGTAAATATCAACAGCTATTCAGAGGGTGGTGGGTGTCATTAGAGTGCTTGGACTGTAAATATCAACAGTCATTTGTGGGGTGGTGGGTGTGTGGGTGTCATGAAAGTGCTTGGACTGTAAATATCAACAGTCATTCATGGGGTGGTGAGTGTGTGGGTGTCATTACAGTTCTTGGACTGTAAATATCAACCATCATTCTTCGGGTGGTGGGTGTGTGGGTTTCATTACAGTGCTTGGACTGCGAATATCAACATTCATTCATAGGGTGGTGGGTGTGTGAGTGTCATTACAGAGCTTGTACTGTAAATATCAACAGTTAATCATGGGGTGGTGGGTGTGTAGGTGCCATTACATTGCTTTGACTGTATATATCAACAGTCATTCATGGGGTGGTTAGTGTTTGGGTGTCATTACAGTGTTTTGATTGTAAATATCAACAGTCATTCAGAGATTGGTTGGTGTCATTAGAGTGCTTGGACTGTAAATATCAACAGTCATTCTTGGGGTGGTGGATGTGTGGATGTCATTACAGTTCTTGGACTGAAAATATCAACCATCATTTATAGGGTTGTGTGTGTGTGTGGGTGTCATTACAGTGCTTGGACTGTAAATATCAACAGTCATATATAGGGTGGTGGGTGTGTGAGTGTTATTACATAGCTTGGACTGTAAATATCAACTTTCATTCATGGGGTGGTGGGTGTGTGGATGTCATTACAGTGCTTGGACTGCGAATATCAACATTTATTTATGGGGTGGTGGGTGTGAGAGTGTCATTACAGTGCTTGGACTGTAAATATCAACAGTCATTCATGTGGTGTGTGGATGTTATTATATTGCTTGGACTGTAAATATCAACAGTCATTCTTGGGGTGGTCGGTGAGTAGGTGCCACTACATTGCTTTGACTGTATATATCAACAGTCATTCATGGGGTGGTTAGTGTTTGGGTATCATTACAGTGTTTTGATTGTAAATATCTACAGTCATTCATAGGGTGGTGGGTGTCATTAAAGTACTTGGACTGTAAATATCAACAGTCATTCATGGGGTGGTGGTTGTATGGGTGTCATTACAGTGCTTGGACTGTAAATATTAAACATTAATCATGGGGTGGTGGGTTTTGGGTTGTCATTACAGTGCTTTGACTGTAAATATCAACAGTCATTCATGGTGTGGTGTGTGAGGGTGTCATTACAGTGCTTGGACTGTAAATATCAACAGTCATTCATTTGGTGTGTGGATGTTATTATAGTGCTTGGACTGTAAATATCAACAGTCATTCTTGGGGTGGTCGGTGTGTTGGTGCCATTACATTGCTTTGACTGTATATATCAACAGTCATTCATGGGGTGGTCAGTGTTTGGGTGTCATTACAGTGTTTTGATTGTAAATATCCACAGTCATTCATATGGTGGTTGGTGTCATTACAGTGCTTTGACAGTAAATATCAACAGTCATTAATGGGGTGGTGGGTATGTGGGTGTCATTACAGTGCTTGGACAGTAAATATCAAGAGTCATTCATGGGGTGGTTGGTGTGTGGGTGTCATTACAGTGTTTTGATTGTAAATATCAACAGTCATTCATAGGGTGGTGGGTGTCATTATAGTCCTTGAACTGTAAATATCCACAGTCATTCATTAGGTGGTGGGTGTGTGGGTGTCATTACAGTGCTAGGACTGTAAATATAAAGTCATTCATGGGGTGGTGGGTGTGTGTGTCATTAGTGCTTGGACTATAAATATCAACAGTCATTGATGGGGTGGTAGGTGGCATTACAGTGCTTGGACTGTAAATATCAACAGTCATTCATGGGGTGATTGGTGTGTGGGTGTCATTACAGTGATTTGACTGTAAATATCAACAGTCATACATGGAATGGTGGGTGCTTGGGTGTCATTACAGTGCTTGGACTATAAATATCAACAGTCAACAATGGGGTGGTGGGTGTGTTGATGTCATTACAGTGCTTGGACTGTAAATATCAACAGTTAATCATGGGGTGGTGAGTGTGTGGGTGTCATTACAGTGCTTGGACTGTATATATAAACATTCATTCATGGGGTGGTGGGTTTGTGGGTGTCATTACAGTGTTTTGATTGTAAATATCAACAGTCATTCATAGGGTGGTAGGTGTCATTACAGTACTTGGACTGTAAATATCAACAGTCATTCATGAGGTGGTGGTTGTATGGGTGTCATTACAGTGCTTGGACTGTAGATATTAAACATTAATTATGGGGTGGTGGGTTTTGGGGTGTCATTACAGTTCTTTGACTGTAAATATCAACAGTCATTCATGGGTTGGTGGGTGTGAGAGTGTCATTACAGTGCTTGGACTGTAAATATCAACAGTCATTCATGTGGTGTGTGGATGTTATTATAGTGCTTGGACTGTAAATATCAACAGTCATTCTTGGGGTGGTCGGTGAGTAGGTGCCACTACATTGCTTTGACTGTATATATCAACAGTCATTCATGGGGTGGTTAGTGTTTGGGTATCATTACACTGTTTTGATTGTAAATATCAACAGTCATTCATATGGTGGTTGGTGTCATTACAGTGCTTTGACTGTAAATATCAACAGTCATTAATGGGGTGGTGGGTATGTGGGTGTCATTACAGTGCTTGGACAGTAAATATCAAGAGTCATTCATGGGGTGGTTGGTGTGTGGGTGTCATTACAGTGTTTTGATTGTAAATATCAACAGTCATTCATAGGGTGGTGGGTGTCATTACAGTCCTTGAACTGTAAATATCCTCAGTCATTCATGGGATGGTGGGTGTGTGGGTGTCATTACAGTGCTAGGACTGTAAATATAAAGTCATTCATGGGGTGGTGGGTGCGTGTGTCATTAGTGCTTGGACTATAAATATCAACAGCCATTCATGGGGTGGTGGGTGGCATTACAGTGCTTGGACTGTAAATATCAACAGTCATTCTAGGGGTGAGGGGTGTGTGGGTGTCATTACAGTGCTTGGACTGTAAATATCAACAGTCATACATGAAATGGTGGGTGCTTGGGTATCATTACAGTGCTTGGACTATAAATATCAACAGTCAACAATGGGATGGTGGGTGTCGGGTTGTCATTACAGTGTTAGGACTGTAAATATCAACAGTCATTCATGGGGTGGTGGGTGTGTGGGTGTCATTACAGTGTTTTTACTATAAATATCAACAGTCATTTATGGGGTGGTGAGTGTGTGGGTATCATTACAGTTCTTGGACTGTAAATATCAACAGTCATTCATAGGGTGGTGGGTGTGTGATTGTCATTACAGAGCTTGGACTGTAAATATCAACAATCATTCATGAGGTGATGGGATGTGTGGGTGTCATTACAGTTCTTGGACTGTAAATATCAACAGTCATTAATGGGGTGGTGGGTGTGTGGCTGTCATTACCGTGCTTGGACTGTAAATATCAACAGTCATTCATGGGGTGGTCAGTGTGTTGGCGTTATTACAGTGTTTTGATTGTAAATATCAACAGTCATTCAAAGGGTGGTGTATATTATTAGAGTGATTGGATTGTAGATATTAACTGTCATTAATGGGGTGGTGGGTGTGTGTGTGTCATTACAGAGCTTGGACTGTAAATATCAACAGTCATTCATGGGGTGGTGGGAGTGTGGGTGTCATTACAGTGTTTTTACTGTAAATATCAACAGTCATTTATGGGGTGGTGAGTGTGTGGGTGTCATTACAGATCTTGGACTGTAAATATCAACAGTCATTCATAGGGTGGTGGGTGTGTGATTGTCATTAGAGTGCTTGGACTGAAAATATCAACAGTCATTCAAGGGGTTGTGGGTGTGTGTGTCTCATTAAAGTGCTTGGACCGTAAATATGATCAGTCAATCATGGGGTGGGGGGTGTGTGGTTGTCATTACTGTGCTTGGACTGTAAATATCAACAGTCATTTATGGGGTAGTGAGTGTATGGGTGTCATTACAGTGATTTGATTAAAATATTAACAGTCATTTTATAAGGTGGTGGGTATCATTAGAGTGCTTGGACTGTAAATATCAACAGTCATTCATGGGGTTGTGGGTGTGTGGGTGTCATTACAGTGCTTGGACTGTAAATATCAACTATAATTCATGGGGTCGTGGGAGTTGGGGTGTCATTACAGTGCTTTGAGTGTAAATATCAACAGTCATTTATTGGGTGGTGGGTAGCATTACCGTGCTTGGACTGTAAATATCAACAGTCAATCATAGGGAGATGGGTGTATGGGTGTCATTACAGTGCTTGGACTGTAAATATCCACAGTCATTCATAGGGTGGTGGGTGTGTGAGTGTTATTACAGAGCTTGGACTGTAAATATCAACAGTCTTTCATAGGGTGGTGGGTGTGTGAGTGTTATTACAGAGCTTGGACTGTAAATATCAACAGTCATTCATGGAGTGGTGGGTGTGTGGGTGTCATTACAGTGCTTGGACTGTAAATATCAACAGTCATTCTTGGGGTAGTGGTTGTGTGGGTGTCATTACAGTGCTTAGACAGTAAATATCAACAGTCATTTATGGGGTGATGGGTGTGACTGTGTCATTACAGTGCTTGGACTGTAAATATCAACAGTCATTCATGGGGTGGTGAGTGTGTGTGTCTCATTACAGTTTTTGGACTGTAAATATCAACCATCATTCATTGGGTGGTGGGTAAGTGTGTGTTATTACAGTGCTTGGACTGTGAATATCAACAGTCATTCGTAGGGTGGTGAGTGTGTGGGTGTTATTACAGTGCTTTGACTGTAAATATCAACAGTCATTCAGTGATTGGTTGGTGTCATTAGAGTGCTTGGACTGTAAATATCAACAGTCATTCTTGGGGTGGTGGATGTGTGGATGTCATTACAGTGCTTGGACTGAAAATATCAACAGTCATTTATGGGGTGGTGGGTGTGTGGGTGTCATTACATTGCTCGGACTATAAATATCAACCGTCAGTTATGGGGTTTTGTGTGTGTGTGGGTGTCATTACGCTGCTTGGACTGTAAATATCAACAGTCATATATAGGGTGGTGGGTGTGTGAGTGTTATTACATAGCTTGGACTGTAAATATCAACTTTCATTCATGGGGTAGTGGGTGTGTGGATGTCATTACAGTACTTGGACTGTAAATATCAATAGTCATTCCTGGGATGGTGGGTGTGTGGGTGTCATTACAATGCGTGGACTGTAAATATCAACAGATATTCATGGGGTGGTGTGTGTGTGAGTGTCATTACAGTGTTTTGATTGTAATTATCAACAGTCATTCATAGGGTGGTGGGTGTCATTACAGTGCTTGGACTGTAAATATAAACAGTTTTTCATGGGGTTGTGGTTGTGTGGGTATCATTGCAGTCCTTGGACTGTAAATATCAACCATAATTCATGGGGTGGTGGGTGTGGGGGTCTCATTACAATGCTTGGACTGTAAATATCAACAGTTATTCATGGGGTGGTGGGTGTGTGAGTGTCATTACAGTGTTTTAATTGTAATTATGAACAGTCATTCATAGGGTGGTGGGTGTCATTACAGTGCTTGGACTGTAAATATCAACAGTCATTCAAGGGGTGGTGGGTGTATGGGTGTCATTACAGTGTTTTGATTGTAAATATCAACAGTCATTAATAGGGTGGTGGGTATCATTAGAGTGCTTGGACTGTAAATATCAACAGTTATTCATAGGGTTGTGGGTGTGTGGGTGTCATTACAGTGCTTGGACTGTAAATATCAACTATATTTCATGGGATTTTGGGTGTTGGGGTGTCATTACAGGGCTTTAACTTAAAAATATCAACAGTCATTTATGGGGTGGTGGGTGAGAGGGTGTCATTACAGAGCTTGGACTGTAAATATCAACAGTCATTCATGGGTTGGTGAGTGTGTGGGTGTCATTAGAGTGCTTAGACTGTAAATTTCAACAGTCATTCATGGGGTGGTGTGTGTGTTGGCGATGTTACAGTGTTTTGATTGTAAATATCAACAGTCATTCATAGGGTGGTGGGTGTCATTAGAGTGCTTGGACTGTAAATATCAACAGTCATTAATGGGGTGTCGGGTGTGTGGGTGTCATTACAGTGCTTAGACTGTAAATATCAACCATAATTCATTGGGTGGTCAGTGTATGGGTGTCATTACAGTGCTTTGACTGTAAATATCAACAGTCATTCATGGGGTGGTGGGTGTGAAGGTGTCATTACAGTGCTTGGACTGTAAATATCAACAGTCATTCATTGGGTACTGGGTGTGTGGGTGTCATTATAATGCTTGGACTGTAAAAATCAACAGTCATTCATGGGGTGGTGGTTGTGTGGGTGTCAATTCAGTGATTGGACTATAAATATCTATTCATTCATGGGGTGGTGGGTGTGTGTGTGTCATTATTGCTTAAACTGTAAATATCAACAGTCATTCATGGGGTGGTGGGTGGCATTACAGTGCTTGGACTGTAATTATTAACAGTCATTCATGGGGTGATGAGTGTGTGGGTGTCATTACAGTACTTGGACTGTAAATATCAACAGTCATTAATGGGGTGGTGGGTGTGTGGCTGTCATTACATTGCTTGGACGGTAAATATCAACAGTCAATCATGGGGAGGTGGGTGTCATTACAGTGCTTGGACTGTAAATATCAACAGTCATTTATGGGGTGGTAGGTGTGTGGGTGTTAATACAGTGCTTTGACTGTAAATATCAACAGCCATTCAGAGGGTGGTGGGTGTCATTAGAGTGCTTGGACTGTAAATATCAACAGTCATTTATGGGGTGGTGGGTGTGTGGGTGTCATGAAAGTGCTTGGACTGTAAATATCAACCATCATTCTTCGGGTGGTGGGTGTGTGGGTGTCATTACAGTGCTTGGACTGCGAATATCAACAGTCATTCATAGGGTGGTGGGTGTGTGAGTGTCCTTACAGAGCTTGTACTGTAAATATCAACAGTCATTCATGGGGTGGTGGGTGTGTTGTTGTCATTACAGTGCTTGGACTGTAAATATCAACAGTTAATCATGGGGTGGTGGGTGTGTGGGTGTCATTACAGTGCTTGGACTGTAAATATAAACATTCATTCATGGGGTGGTGGGTGTATGGGTGTCATTACAGTGTTTTGATTGTAAATATCAACAGTCATTCATAGGGTGGTGGGTGTCATTACAGTATTTGGACTGTAAATATCAACAGTCATTCATGGGGTGGTGGTTGTATGGGTGTCATTACAGTGTTTGGACTGTAAATATTAAACATTAATCATGGGGTGGTGGGTTTTGGGGTGTCATTACAGTGCTTTGACTGTAAATATCAACAGTCATTCATGGGGTGGTGGGTGTGAGGATGTCATTACAGTGCTTGGACTGTAAATATCAACAGTCATTCATGTGGTGTGTGGATGTTATTATAGTGCTTGGACTGTAAATATCAACAGTCATTCTTGGGGTGGTCGGTGTGTAGGTGCCATTACATTGCATTGACTATATATATCAACAGTCATTCATATGGTGGTTGGTGTCATTACAGTGCTTTGACTGTAAATATCAACAGTCATTAATGGGGTGGTGGGTATGTGGGTGTCATTACAGTGCTTGGACAGTAAATATCAAGAGTCATTCATGGGGTGGTTGGTGTGTGGGTGTCATTACAGTGTTTTGATAGTAAATATCAACAGTGATTCATAGGGTGGTGGGTGTCATTACAGTCCTTGAACTGTAAATATCCACAGTCATTCATGGGGTGGTGGGTGTGTGGGTGTCATTACAGTGCTAGGACTGTAAATATAAAGTCATTCATGGGGTGGTGGGTGTGTGTGTCATTAGCGCTTGGACTATAAATATCAACAGTCATTGATGGGGTGGTGGGTGGCATTACAGTGCTTGGACTGTAAATATCAACAGCCATTTATGGGGTGATGTGTGTGTGGGTGTCATTACAGTGCTTTGACTGTAAATATCAACCATAATTCATTGGGTGGTCAGTGTATGGGTGTCATTACAGTGCTTTGACTGTAAATATCAACAGTCATTCATGGGGTGGTGGGTGTGAAGGTGTCATTACAGTGCTTGGACTGTAAATATCAACAGTCATTCATTGGGTACTGGATGTGTGGGTGTCATTATATTGCTTGGACTGTAAAAATAAACAGTCATTCATGGGGTGGTGGGTGTCATTAGAGTGCTTGGACTGTAAATATCAACAGTCATTAATGGGGTGTCGGGTGTGTGGGTGTCATTACAGTGCTTAGACTGTAAATATCAACCATAATTCATTGGGTGGTCAGTGTATGGGTGTCATTACAGTGCTTTGACTGTAAATATCAACAGTCATTCATGGGGTGGTGGGTGTGAAGGTGTCATTACAGTGCTTGGACTGTAAATATCAACAGTCATTCATTGGGTACTGGGTGTGTGGGTGTCATTATATTGCTTGGACTGTAAAAATCAACAGTCATTCATGGGGTGGTGGGTTTGTGGGTGTCAATACAGTGATTGGACTGTAAATATCTATTCATTCATGGGGTGGTGGGTGTGTGTGTGTCATTATTGCTTAAACTGTAAATATCAACAGTCATTCATGGGGTGGTGGGTGGCATTACAGTGCTTGGACTGTAATTATCAACAGTCATTCATGGGGTGATGGGTGTGTGGGTGTCATTACAGTACTTGGACTGTAAATATCAACAGTCATTAATGGGGTGGTGGGTGTGTGGCTGTCATTACATTGCTTGGACGGTAAATATCAACAGTCAATCATGGGGAGGTGGGTGTCATTACAGTGCTTGGACTGTAAATATCAACAGTCATTTATGGGGTGGTAGGTGTGTGGGTGTTAATACAGTGCTTTGACTGTAAATATCAACAGCCATTCAGAGGGTGGTGGGTGTCATTAGAGTGCTTGGACTGTAAATATCAACAGTCATTTATGGGGTGGTGGGTGTGTGGGTGTCATGAAAGTGCTTGGACTGTAAATATCAACCATCATTCTTCGGGTGGTGGGTGTGTGGGTGTCATTACAGTGCTTGGACTGCGAATATCAACAGTCATTCATAGGGTGGTGGGTGTGTGAGTGTCATTACAGAGCTTGTACTGTAAATATCAACAGTCATTCATGGGGTGGTGGGTGTGTGGGTGTCATTACAGTGTTTTGATTGTAAATATCAACAGTCATTTATGGGGTGGTAGGTGTGTGGCTGTTAATACAGTGCTTTGACTGTAAATATCAACAGCTATTCAGAGGGTGGTGGGTGTCATTAGAGTGCTTGGACTGTAAATATCAACAGTCATTTGTGGGGTGGTGGGTGTGTGGGTGTCATGAAAGTGCTTGGACTGTAAATATCAACAGTCATTCATGGGGTGGTGAGTGTGTGGGTGTCATTACAGTTCTTGGACTGTAAATATCAACCATCATTCTTCTGGTGGTGGGTGTGTGGGTTTCATTACAGTGCTTGGACTGCGAATATCAACATTCATTCATAGGGTGGTGGGTGTGTGAGTGTCATTACAGAGCTTGTACTGTAAATATCAACAGTCATTCATGGGGTGGTGGGTGTGTTGATGTCATTACAGTGCTTGGACTGTAAATATCAACAGTTAATCATGGGGTGGTGGGTGTGTGGGTGTCATTACAGTGCTTGGACTGTAAATATAAACATTCATTCATGGGGTGGTGGGTGTGTGGGTGTCATTACAGTGTTTTGATTGTAAATATCAACAGTCATTCATAGGTTGGTGGGTGTCATTACAGTACTTGGACTGTAAATATCAACAGTCATTCTTGGGGTGGTGGTTGTATGGGTGTAATTACAGTGCTTGGACTGTAAATATTAAACATTAATCATGGGGTGGTGGGTTTTGGGTTGTCATTACAGTGCTTTGACTGTAAATATCAACAGTCATTCATGGTGTGGTGGGTGTGAGGGTGTCATTACAGTGCTTGGACTGTAAATATCAACAGTCATTCATTTGGTGTGTGGATGTTATTATAGTGCTTGGACTGTAAATATCAACAGTCATTCTTGGGGTGGTCGGTGTGTTGGTGCCATTACATTGCTTTGACTGTATATATCAACAGTCATTCATGGGGTGGTCAGTGTTTGAGTGTCATTACAGTGTTTTGATTGTAAATATCCACAGTCATTCATATGGTGGTTGGTGTCATTACAGTGCTTTGACAGTAAATATCAACAGTCATTAATGGGGTGGTGGGTATGTGGGTGTCATTACAGTGCTTGGACAGTAAATATCAAGAGTCATTCATGGGGTGGTTGGTGTGTGGGTGTCATTACAGTGTTTTGATTGTAAATATCAACAGTCATTCATAGGGTGGTGGGTGTCATTATAGTCCTTGAACTGTAAATATCCACAGTCATTCATTAGGTGGTGGGTGTGTGGGTGTCATTACAGTGCTAGGACTGTAAATATAAAGTCATTCATGGGGTGGTGGGTGTGTGTGTCATTAGTGCTTGGACTATAAATATCAACAGTCATTGATGGGGTGGTAGGTGGCATTACAGTGCTTGGACTGTAAATATCAACAGTCATTCATGGGGTGATGGGTGTGTGGGTGTCATTACAGTGCTTTGACTGTAAATATCAACAGTCATACATGGAATGGTGGGTGCTTGGGTGTCATTACAGTGCTTGGACTATAAATATCAACAGTCAACAATGGGGTGGTGGGTGTGTTGATGTCATTACAGTGCTTGGACTGTAAATATCAACAGTTAATCATGGGGTGGTGAGTGTGTGGGTGTCATTACAGTGCTTGGACTGTAAATATAAACATTCATTCATGGGGTGGTCGGTTTGTGGGTGTCATTACAGTGTTTTGATTGTAAATATCAACAGTCATTCATAGGGTGGTGGGTGTCATTACAGCACTTGGACTGTAAATATCAACAGTCATTCATGGGGTGGTGGTTGTATGGGTGTCATTACAGTGCTTGGACTGTAGATATTAAACATTAATTATGGGGTGGTGGGTTTTGGGGTGTCATTACAGTTCTTTGACTGTAAATATCAACAGTCATTCATATGTTGGTGGGTGTGAGAGTGTCATTACAGTGCTTGGACTGTAAATATCAACAGTCATTCATGTGGTGTGTGGATGTTATTATAGTGCTTGGACTGTAAATATCAACAGTCATTCTTGGGGTGGTCGGTGAGTAGGTGCCACTACATTGCTTTGACTGTATATATCAACAGTCATTCATGGGGTGGTTAGTGTTTGGGTATCATTACAGTGTTTTGATTGTAAATATCAACAGTCATTCATATGGTGGTTGGTGTCATTACAGTGCTTTGACTGTAAATATCAACAGTCATTAATGGGGTGGTGGGTATGTGGGTGTCATTACAGTGCTTGGACAGTAAATATCAAGAGTCATTCATGGGGTGGTTGGTGTGTGGGTGTCATTACAGTGTTTTGATTGTAAATATCAACAGTCATTCATAGTGTGGTGGGTGTCATTACAGTCCTTGAACTGTAAATATCCTCAGTCATTCATGGGATGGTGGGTGTGTGGGTGTCATTACAGTGCTAGGACTGTAAATATAAAGTCATTCATGGGGTGGTGGGTGCATGTGTCATTAGTGCTTGGACTATAAATATCAACAGCCATTCATGGGGTGGTGGGTGGCATTACAGTGCTTGGACTGTAAATATCAACAGTCATTCATGGGGTGATGGGTGTGTGGGTGTCATTACAGTGCTTGGACTGTAAATATCAACAGTCATACATGAAATGGTGGGTGCTTGGGTATCATTACAGTGCTTGGACTATAAATATCAACAGTCAACAATGGGATGGTGGGTGTCGGGTTGTCATTACAGTGTTAGGACTGTAAATATCAACAGTCATTCATGGGGTGGTGGGTGTGTGGGTGTCATTACAGTGTTTTTACTATAAATATCAACAGTCATTTATGGGGTGGTGAGTGTGTGGGTATCATTACAGTTCTTGAACTGTAAATATCAACAGTCATTTATAGGGTGGTGGGTGTGTGATTGTCATTACAGAGCTTGGACTGTAAATATCAACAATCATTCATGAGGTGATGGGATGTGTGGGTGTCATTACAATTCTTGGACTGTAAATATCAACAGTCATTAATGGGGTGGTGGGTGTGTGGCTGTCATTACCGTGCTTGGACTGTAAATATCAACAGTCATTCATGGGGTGGTCAGTGTGTTGGCGTTATTACAGTGTTTTGATTGTAAATATCAACAGTCATTCAAAGGGTGGTGTATATCATTAGAGTGATTGGATTGTAGATATTAACTGTCATTAATGGGGTGGTGGGTGTGTGTGTGTCATTACAGAGCTTGGACTGTAAATATCAACAGTCATTCATGGGGTGGTGGGTGTGTGGGTGTCATTACAGTGTTTTTACTCTAAATATCAACAGTCATTTATGGGGTGGTGAGTGTGTGGGTGTCATTACAGATCTTGGACTGTAAATATCAACAGTCATTCATAGGGTGGTGGGTGTGTGATTGTCATTAGAGTGCTTGGACTGAAAATATCAACAGTCATTCAAGGGGTTGTGGGTGTGTGTGTCTCATTAAAGTGCTTGGACTGTAAATATGAACAGTCAATCATGGGGTGGGGGGTGTGTGGTTGTCATTACTGTGCTTGGACTGTAAATATCAACAGTCATTTATGGGGTAGTGGGTGTATGGGTGTCATTACAGTGATTTGATTAAAATATTAACAGTCATTTTATAAGGTGGTGGGTATCATTAGAGTGCTTGGACTGTAAATATCAACAGTCATTCATGGGGTTGTGGGTGTGTGGGTGTCATTACAGTGCTTGGACTGTTAATATCAACTATAATTCATGGGGTCGTGGGAGTTGGGGTGTCATTACAGTGCTTTGAGTGTAAATATCAACAGTCATTTATTGGGTGGTGGGTAGCATTACCGTGCTTGGACTGTAAATATCAACAGTCAATCATAGGGAGATGGGTGTATGGGTGTCATTACAGTGCTTGGACTGTAAATATCCACAGTCATTCATAGGGTGGTGGGTGTGTGAGTGTTATTACAGAGCTTGGACTGTAAATATCAACAGTCTTTCATAGGGTGGTGGGTGTGTGAGTGTTATTACAGAGCTTGGACTGTAAATATCAACAGTCATTCATGGAGTGGTGGGCAAGTGTGTGTTATTACAGTGCTTGGACTGTGAATATCAACAGTCATTCGTAGGGTGGTGAGTGTGTGGGTGTTATTACAGTGCTTTGACTGTAAATATCAACAGTCATTCAGTGATTGGTTGGTGTCATTAGAGTGCTTGGACTGTAAATATCAACAGTCATTCTTGGGGTGGTGGATGTGTGGATGTCATTACAGTGCTTGGACTGAAAATATCAACAGTCATTTATGGGGTGGTGGGTGTGTGGGTGTCATTACATTGCTCGGACTATAAATATCAACCGTCATTTATGGGGTTGTGTGTGTGTGTGGGTGTCATTACAGTGCTTGGACTGTAAATATCAACAGTCATATATAGGGTGGTGGGTGTGTGAGTGTTATTACATAGCTTGGACTGTAAATATCAACTTTCATTCATGGGGTAGTGGGTGTGTGGATGTCATTACAGTACTTGGACTGTAAATATCAATAGTCATTCCTGGGATGGTGGGTGTGTGGGTGTCATTACAATGCGTGGACTGTAAATATCAACAGATATTCATGGGGTGGTGGGTGTGTGAGTGTCATTACAGTGTTTTGATTGTAATTATCAACAGTCATTCATAGGGTGGTGGGTGTCATTACAGTGCTTGGACTGTAAATATAAACAGTTTTTCATGGGGTTGTGGTTGTGTGGGTATCATTGCAGTCCTTGGACTGTAAATATCAACCATAATTCATGGGGTGGTGGGTGTGGGGGTCTCATTACAATGCTTGGACTGTAAATATCAACAGTTATTCATGGGGTGGTGGGTGTGTGAGTGTCATTACAGTGTTTTAATTGTAATTATGAACAGTCATTCATAGGGTGGTGGGTGTCATTACAGTGCTTGGACTGTAAATATCAACAGTCATTCAAGGGGTGGTGGGTGTATGGGTGTCATTACAGTGTTTTGATTGTAAATATCAACAGTCATTTATAGGGTGGTGGGTATCATTAGAGTGCTTGGACTGTAAATATCAACAGTTATTCATAGGGTTGTGGGTGTGTGGGTGTCATTACAGTGCTTGGACTGTAAATATCAACTATATTTCATGGGATTTTGGGTGTTGGGGTGTCATTACAGGGCTTTAACTGTAAATATCAACAGTCATTTATGGGGTGGTGGGTGAGAGGGTGTCATTACAGAGCTTGGACTGTAAATATCAACAGTCATTCATGGGTTGGTGAGTGTGTGGGTGTCATTAGAGTGCTTAGACTGTGAATATCAACAGTCATTCGTAGGGTGGTGAGTGTGTGGGTGTTATTACAGTGCTTTGACTGTAAATATCAACAGTCATTCAGTGATTGGTTGGTGTCATTAGAGTGCTTGGACTGTAAATGTCAACAGTCATTCTTGGGGTGGTGGATGTGTGGATGTCATTACAGTGCTTGGACTGAAAATATCAACAGTCATTTATGGGGTGGTGGGTGTGTGGGTGTCATTACATTGCTCGGACTATAAATATCAACCGTCATTTATGGGGTTGTGTGTGTGTGTGGGTGTCATTACAGTGCTTGGACTGTAAATATCAACAGTCATATATAGGGTGGTGGGTGTGTGAGTGTTATTACATAGCTTGGACTGTAAATATCAACTTTCATTCATGGGGTACTGGGTGTGTGGATGTCATTACAGTACTTGGACTGTAAATATCAATAGTCATTCCTGGGATGGTGGGTGTGTGGGTGTCATTACAATGCGTGGACTGTAAATATCAACAGATATTCATGGGGTGGTGGGTGTGTGAGTGTCATTACAGTGTTTTGATTGTAATTATCAACAGTCATTCATAGGGTGGTGGGTGTCATTACAGTGCTTGGACTGTAAATATAAACAGTTTTTCATGGGGTTGTGGTTGTGTGGGTATCATTGCAGTCCTTGGACTGTAAATATCAACCATAATTCATGGGGTGGTGGGTGTGGGGGTCTCATTACAATGCTTGGACTGTAAATATCAACAGTTATTCATGGGGTGGTGGGTGTGTGAGTGTCATTACAGTGTTTTAATTGTAATTATGAACAGTCATTCATAGGGTGGTGGGTGTCATTACAGTGCTTGGACTGTAAATATCAACAGTCATTCAAGGGGTGGTGGGTGTATGGGTGTCATTACAGTGTTTTGATTGTAAATATCAACAGTCATTTATAGGGTGGTGGGAATCATTAGAGTGCTTGGACTGTAAATATCAACAGTTATTCATAGGGTTGTGGGTGTGTGGGTGTCATTACAGTGCTTGGACTGTAAATATCAACTATATTTCATGGGATTTTGGGTGTTGGGGTGTCATTACAGGGCTTTAACTGTAAATATCAACAGTCATTTATGGGGTGGTGGGTGAGAGGGTGTCATTACAGAGCTTGGACTGTAAATATCAACAGTCATTCATGGGTTGGTGAGTGTGTGGGTGTCATTAGAGTGCTTAGACTGTAAATTTCAACAGTCATTCATGAGGTGGTGTGTGTGTTGGTGATGTTACAGTGTTTTGATTGTAAATATCAACAGTCATTCATAGGGTGGTGGGTGTCATTACAGTGCTTGGACTGTAAATATCAACAGTCATTCAAGGGGTGGTGGGTGTATGGGTGTCATTACAGTGTTTTGATTGTAAATATCAACAGTCATTTATAGGGTGGTGGGTATCATTAGAGTGCTTGGACTGTAAATATCAACAGTTATTCATAGGGTTGTGGGTGTGTGGGTGTCATTACAGTGCTTGGACTGTAAATATCAACTATATTTCATGGGATTTTGGGTGTTGGGGTGTCATTACAGGGCTTTAACTGTAAATATCAACAGTCATTTATGGGGTGGTGGGTGAGAGGGTGTCATTACAGAGCTTGGACTGTAAATATCAACAGTCATTCATGGGTTGGTGAGTGTGTGGGTGTCATTAGAGTGCTTAGACTGTAAATTTCAACAGTCATTCATGAGGTGGTGTGTGTGTTGGCGATGTTACAGTGTTTTGATTGTAAATATCAACAGTCATTCATAGGGTGGTGGGTGTCATTAGAGTGCTTGGACTGTAAATATCAATAGTCATTAATGGGGTGGTGGGTGTGTGGGTGTCATTACAGTGCTTGGATTGTAAATATCAACCATAATTCATTGGGTGGTCAGTGTATGGGTGTCATTACAGTGCTTTGACTGTAAATATCAACAGTCATTCATGTGGTGGTGGGTGTGAAGGTGTCATTACAGTGCTTGGACTGTAAATATCAACAGTCATTCATTGGGTACTGGGTGTGTGGGTGTCATTATAAAGCTTGGACTGTAAAAATCAACAGTCATTCATGGGGTGGTGGGTGTGTGGGTGTCAATTCAGTGATTGAACTGTAAATATCTATTCATTCATGGGGTGGTGGGTGTGTGTGTGTCATTATTGCTTAAACTGTAAATATCAACAGTCATTCATGGGGTGGTGGGTGGCATTACAGTGCTTGGACTGTAATTATTAACAGTCATTCATGGGGTGATGAGTGTGTGGGTGTCATTACAGTACTTGGACTGTAAATATCAACAGTCATTAATGGGGTGGTGGGTGTGTGGCTGTCATTACATTGCTTGGACGGTAAATATCAACAGTCAATCATGGGGAGGTGGGTGTCATTACAGTGCTTGGACTGTAAATATCAACAGTCATTTATGGGGTGGTAGGTGTGTGGGTGTTAATACAGTGCTTTGACTGTAAATATCAACAGCCATTCAGAGGGTGGTGGGTGTCATTAGAGTGCTTGGACTGTAAATATCAACAGTCATTTATGGGGTTGTGGGTGTGTGGGTGTCATGAAAGTGCTTGGACTGTAAATATCAACCATCATTCTTCGGGTGGTGGGTGTGTGGGTGTCATTACAGTGCTTGGACTGCGAATATCAACAGTCATTCATAGGGTGGTGGGTGTGTGAGTGTCATTACAGAGCTTGTACTGTAAATATCAACAGTCATTCATGGGGTGGTGGGTGTGTTGATGTCATTACAGTGCTTGGACTGTAAATATCAACAGTCATTCTTGGGGTGGTCGGTGAGTAGGTGCCACTACATTGCTTTGACTGTATATATCAACAGTCATTCATGGGGTGGTTAGTGTTTGGGTATCATTACAGTGTTTTGATTGTAAATATCAACAGTCATTCATATGGTGGTTGGTGTCATTACAGTGCTTTGACTGTAAATATCAACAGTCATTAATGGGGTGGTGGGTATGTGGGTGTCATTACAGTGCTTGGACAGTAAATATCAAGAGTCATTCATGGGGTGGTTGGTGTGTGGGTGTCATTACAGTGTTTTGATTGTAAATATCAACAGTCATTCATAGGGTGGTGGGTGTCATTACAGTCCTTGAACTGTAAATATCCTCAGTCATTCATGGGATGGTGGGTGTGTGGGTGCCATTACAGTGCTAGGACTGTAAATATAAAGTCATTCATGGGGTGGTGGGTGCGTGTGTCATTAGTGCTTGGACTATAAATATCAACAGCCATTCATGGGGTGGTGGGTGGCATTACAGTGCTTGGACTGTAAATATCAACAGTCATTCATGGGGTGATGGGTGTGTGGGTGTCATTACAGTGATTGGACTGTAAATATCTATTCATTCATGGGGTGGTGGGTGTGTGTGTGTCATTATTGCTTAAACTGTAAATATCAACAGTCAGTCATGGGGTGGTGGGTGGCATTACAGTGCTTGGACTGTAATTATCAACAGTCATTCATGGGGTGATGGGTGTGTGGGTGTCATTACAGTACTTGGACTGTAAATATCAACAGTCATTAATGGGGTGGTGGGTGTGTGGCTGTCATTACATTGCTTGGACGGTAAATATCAACAGTCAATCATGGGGAGGTGGGTGTCATTACAGTGCTTGGACTGTAAATATCAACAGTCATTTATGGGGTGGTAGGTGTGTGGGTGTTAATACAGTGCTTTGACTGTAAATATCAACAGCCATTCAGAGGGTGGTGGGTGTCATTAGAGTTCTTGGACTGTAAATATCAACAGTCATTTATGGGGTGGTGGGTGTGTGGGTGTCATGAAAGTGCTTGGACTGTAAATATCAACCATCATTCTTCGGGTGGTGGGTGTGTGGGTGTCATTACAGTGCTTGGACTGCGAATATCAACAGTCATTCATAGGGTGGTGGGTGTGTGAGTGTCATTACAGAGCTTGTACTGTAAATATCAACAGTCATTCATGAGGTGGTGGGTGTGTTGATGTCATTACAGTGCTTGGACTGTAAATATCAACAGTTAATCATGGGGTGGTGGGTGTGTGGGTGTCATTACAGTGCTTGGACTGTAAATATAAACATTCATTCATGGGGTGGTGGGTGTGTGGGTGTCATTACAGTGTTTTGATTGTAAATATCAACAGTCATTCATAGGGTGGTGGGTGTCATTACAGTACTTGGACTGTAAATATCAACAGTCATTCATGGGGTGGTGGTTGTATGGGTGTCATTACAGTGTTTGGACTGTAAATATTAAACATTAATCATGGGGTGGTGGGTTTTGGGGTGTCATTACAGTGCTTTGACTGTAAATATCAACAGTCATTCATGGGGTGGTGGGTGTGAGGATGTCATTACAGTGCTTGGACTGTAAATATCAACAGTCATTCATGTGGTGTGTGGATGTTATTATAGTGCTTGGACTGTAAATATCAACAGTCATTCTTGGGGTGGTCGGTGTGTAGGTGCCATTACATTGCATTGACTGTATATATCAACAGTCATTCATATGGTGGTTGGTGTCATTACAGTGCTTTGACTGTAAATATCAACAGTCATTAATGGGGTGGTGGGTATGTGGGTGTCATTACAGTGCTTGAACAGTAAATATCAAGAGTCATTCATGGGGTGGTTGGTGTGTGGGTGTCATTACAGTGTTTTGATAGTAAATATCAACAGTGATTCATAGGGTGGTGGGTGTCATTACAGTCCTTGAACTGTAAATATCCACAGTCATTCATGGGGTGGTGGGTGTGTGGGTGTCATTACAGTGCTAGGACTGTAAATATAAAGTCATTCATGGGGTGGTGGGTGTGTGTGTCATTAGTGCTTGGACTATAAATATCGACAGTCATTGATGGGGTGGTGGGTGGCATTACAGTGCTTGGACTGTAAATATCAACAGCCATTTATGGGGTGATGTGTGTGTGGGTGTCATTACAGTGCTTTGACTGTAAATATCAACAGTCATACATGAAATGGTGGGTGCTTGGGTGTCATTACAGTGCTTGGACTATAAATATCAACAGTCAACAATGGGGTGGTGGGTGTGTTGATGTCATTACAGTGCTTGGACTCTAAATATCAACAGTTAATCATGGGGTGGTGGGTGTGTGGGTGTCATTACAGTGCTTGACTTACTTGACTTGACTTAAGGGCGTAGGTCATATCGACCCCTTGCTCTGCGTCTTCCTCTGACAGCTCCTTCCCACCAGTCTCCTCTGTTCAGGGCCATTTCCTCACATCGATGCAGAGGGAGGCCAAGATCTTCAGGAATTTGGTCCTTCCATCGTTTAGGTGGTCTCCCCCTAGGTCTCCGTGCTGTGAAGTCTCCCCAATACGCTCTTCTGATGTAACTCTCTGGTGGTCTTCTCATTGTGTGTCCAAACCATTTCAGCCGTTTCCTTCTTATTATTTCAGTGATTGTTTCATTCACATTTAGTTCTCTTCTTATATGTTCATTAGTAACTCTTTGTATTCTTCTTATACCCATTATGGCTCTCAGGCATCTCATTTCAAACACTTCTAGTCTTCTTGTGTCCTCTGCTCTTAATGTCCAGGTTTCTCCTGCATAGATTGCTATTGGTAGGATCAAACTCTTGTACAGCCTGACTTTGAGCTTTAGTGAAATGTCTCTTCTGGACCACACAGTTCTCTGCAGTCTTCCGAATGCTGCCGATGCCAAAGCTATCCTTCTGTTTACATCCTTTGAAGTAAATGGTAGCATGCTGCCAAGGAAGACAAACTCATTAACCCTCTGCACCTCCTCTCCGTCTATTCTAATATTATCATCTCCATCTGTTAAAATCTTGCATTTCTTGTTGTTTATTTTCAGTCCCCACTTCATGCATGCTGTTTCAAGTTCTTGTGTGGATAATCCAAGCTTCCCAAAGATAACCGACAATAAAGTAGTGTCATCAGCGTATCTTATGTCAAGGCTCATTTTTTCTCTATAGTTTAGCTCTCTGTCTATGCTCTTAAGCTCTCTCATCACAAACTCCAAGAACAGGTTAAACAGTGCGGGTGATAAGATACAGCCCTGTCTAACACCAACTCTAACACAGAACCACTCTGTCATAGAACCACCGATCATCACAGAGCACTGTGTATTCTCATACATCTTCTTTATAACATTACAGTGCTTGGACTGTATATATAAACATTCATTCATGGGGTGGTGGGTGTGTGGGTGTCATTACAGTGTTTTGATTGTAAATATCAACAGTCATTCATAGGGTGGTGGGTGTCATTACAGTACTTGGACTGTAAATATCAACAGTCATTCATGGGGTGGTGGTTGTATGGGTGTCATTACAGTGCTTGGACTGTAAATATTAAACATTAATTATGGGGTGGTGGGTTTTGGGGTGTCATTACAGTGCTTTGACTGTAAATATCAACAGTCATTCATGGGGTGGTGGGTGTGAGGGTGTCATTACAGTGCTTGGACTGTATATATCAACAGTCATTCATGGGGTGGTTAGTGTTTGGGTGTCATTAGAGTGTTTTGATTGTAAATATCAACAGTCATTCATATGGTGGTTGGTGTCATTACAGTGCTTTGACTGTAAATATCAACAGTCATTAATGGGGTGGTGGGTATGTGGGTGTCATTTCAGTGCTTGGACAGTAAATATCAAGAGTCATTCATGGGGTGGTTGGTGTGTGGGTGTCATTACAGTGTTTTGATTGTAAATATCAACAGTCATTCATAGGGTGGTGGGTGTGTAGGTGCCATTACATTGCATTAACTGTATATATCAACAGTCATTCATGGGGTGGTTAGTGTTTGGGTGTCATTACAGTGTTTTGATTGTAAATATCAACAGTCATTCATATGGTGGTTGGTGTCATTACAGTGCTTTGACTGTAAATGTCAACAGTCATTAATGGGGTGGTGGGTATGTGGGTGTCATTTCAGTGCTTGGACAGTAAATATCAAGAGTCATTCATGGGGTGGTTGGTGTGTGGGTGTCATTACAGTGTTTTGATTGTAAATATCAACAGTGATTCATAGGGTGGTGGGTGTCATTACAGTCCTTGAACTGTAAATATCCACAGTCATTCATGGGGTGGTGGGTGTGTGGGTGTCATTACAGTGCTAGGACTGTAAATATAAAGTCATTCATGGGGTGGTGGGTGTGTGTGTCATTAGTGCTTGGACTATAAATATCAACAGTCATTCATGGGGTGGTGGGTGGCATTACAGTGCTTGAACTGTAAATATCAACAGTCATTCATGGGATGATGGGTGTGTGGGTGTCATTACAGTGCTTGGACTGTAAATATCAACAGTCATACATGAAATGGTGGGTGCTTGGGTGTCATTACAGTGCTTGGACTATAAATATCAACAGTCAAAAATGGGATGGTGGGTGTCGGGTTGTCATTACAGTGCTTGGACTGTAAATATCAACAGTCATTCATGGGGTGGTGGGTGTGTGGGTGTCATTACAGTTCTTGGACTGTAAATATCAACAGTCATTCATAGGGTGGTGGGTGTGTGATTGTCATTACAGAGCTTGGACTGTAAATATCAACAATCATTCATGAGGTGGTGGGATGTGTGGGTGTCATTACAGTGCTTGGACTGTAAATATCAACAGTCATTCATGGGGTGGTCGGTGTGTTGGCGTTATTACAGTGTTTTGATTGTAAATATCAACAGTCATTCAAAGGGTGGTGTATGTCATTAGAGTGTTTGGATTGTAGATATTAACTGTCATTAATGGGGTGGCGGGTGTGTGTGTGTCATTACAGAGCTTGGACTGTAAATATCAACCATAATTCATGGGGTGGTTGGTGTGTGGGTGTCATTACAGAGCTTTGACTGTAAATATTAACAGTTATTCATTGGGTGGTGGGTGTGAGGGTGTCATTACAGTGCTTGGACTGTAAATATCAACAGTCATTCATGGGGTGGGGGTGTGTGGGTGTCATTATAGTGCTTGGACTGTAAATATCAACAGTCATTCATGGGGTGGTTGGTGTGTGGGTGTCATTACAGTGCTTGCACTGTAAATATCAACAGTCATTCATGAGGTGGTGGGTGGCATTACAGTGCTTGGACTGTAATTATCAACAGTCATTCATGGGGTGGTGGGTGTGTTGGTGTCTTTACAGTGCTTGGACTATATATATCAACCATCATTTATGGGGTGGTGAGTGTGTGGGTGTCATTACAGTGCTTGAACTGTTAATATCAACAGTCATTCATAGGGTGGTTGGTGTGTGAGTGTCATTTCGATATTTTGGGGTCCCAGAAGTGATCTGTACATGCCTACTCCGTGTTAGAGTATTTTCAAAGTACAGGCCCAAAACATACTGAAAATCGATCTTTTATGTTCCCAAAAGTCGATATGTGCATGCATTTTCTGTACCCGTTTATATCTCAAATTCAGGCTCCAAACACCCAAAAATTCGATATTTTGGGGTCCCAGAAGCGATCTGTACAGTAGCTCATGAAAGTTCGCTGACTAAAAACTAATGTACCGGCAACCTCTATACCTGTAATTCTCGTCCCAAGCCTTTATCAACTCCATACCCATGATCTGTCAGCGTTGTCAAGGTTTCTTTCCTTTCGTCTCAGGTGTGAACTCAGAGTTTAGACGCATGAGTTTCGACGAAGGGTTATATATATTTATTATATAATTGTGTGAACATTATGAAAAACAATGGAAATGAAAGGCAAATGGGTGTGTGGGTGGGGGTGAGACCGAGGTGACCGAGGTGGGGGGTCTGATATGTGTGTGTGTGTATGTGTGTGTGTACTACAGACGGAGAGAGAGAGGTGGAGGTATGATAGGTTGTGAAAAATGTCAAAATGGAAGACTAGAAAAATGGATAGCAAAGAAGGATGATGAAGGAAGAGGTCAAAATGAGAATAAGGAGGAAGAAGGTTTAATGCCGATGACAAGAAGGGAAGGAAGGAAGGATTGAAGAAAATAACAACGATGGCTTGAGCCTTGGGCAAAGGCTACGTGTGTGTGTGTGTGTGTGTGTGTGTGGCATCTAAAAGTCTGCTGTGAGTTGGCAGATGGCCAATATTAACCGTTTAATAGATCACATCAGAGTAATTATCTCTCTCTCTCATTGCATTCGTATAAGAACAGTGTTGAAATAGGCTTCTTGTTTAATATTCCATATTCGAAAAATATTCGGTAGGCAACATGCGAATGCGAATGCAAATCTTAAAAAAACATGTGAATGCAAATACGAATATTCGGACCACCTCTACTAAGGACTAATGTGAACACACACACACACACACACACACCTTCCACTTAGACGATTAAGGGTCTGTGGCCACATGGGTTGGACAGGGGAGGTCAGGTCACGTGCACTCTCTCTCTCTCTCCCCCCCCCCTCTCTCTCTCTCCACATTGCCTTCCTTCACTTTTCCTGTTTCAGCAAGCATCGATCATTCTTCCTTTCTCTAGCTCCCTTCTCCCTCCATCATTCCTTTCAGCTTCTTTCCCCTTCCTGTTATGATCCTACTTTCCCTCTTTCAGTCCTCCCTCCATACTTCCTTCCCTCACTTATTTCACTCCTCCTTATCCTCATTTTGGCCTCTTCTTTCATCATCCGTCTTTGCTATCCATTTTGACATTTTTCATAACCTATCATACCTCCACCTCTCTCTCTCTCTGTCTGTACACACACACACACACATCCTTCAGACCCCCATCGCACCATCCATCCATCACCTTTTGGTCTCACCTCCACCCACACAGCCATACTAACCAACCCTCCCAGCTAGCGTATAGCACCGTCATGACGGCCTATTGGGAACCCGGCTTAAGAGGGGTGTGTGTGTGTGTGTGTGAGGTCAATGAGGTGTTTCTTGTGCTAGGGAATAAACTATCAAAATATAATACAATGTCTTTCTCTCATTTGCCTTTCATTTCCATTGTTTTTCTTAATGTTCACAGAATTATATAATAAATATATATAACCCTTCGTCGAAACTCACGCGTCTAAACTCTGAGTTCACACCTGAGACGAAAGGAAAGAAACCTTGACAACGCTGACAGATCATGGGTATGGAGTTGATAAAGGCTTGGGACGAGAATGACAGGTATAGAGGTTGCCGGTACGTTAGTTTTTAGTCGGCGAACTTTCTTGGGCTACTGTACATGCCTACTCAGTGCTAGAATGTTTTCAAAATATAAGCTCAAAACATGCTAAAAATCGATATTTTATGTGTCCAAAGTCGATATGTGCATGCATCTTCTATAACCGTTTATATCTCAAATTCATGCTCAAAAAACACCCGAAAATTCGGTATTTTTGGGTCCTAGAAGCGATCTGTACATGCATACTCAATGTTAGAATATTTTCAAAACACAGGCACAGAAAACAAGTTGAAAATTGATATTTTAGGTGTCCAAAATCGATATGTGCATGCATCTTATGTACCCGTTTATATCTCAAATTCAGGCTCAAAACACTTGACAATTCGATATTTTTGGGTCCCAGAAGCGATCTGTACATGCCTACTCCTTGCTAAAATGTTTTCATGATACTGACCCAAAACATGCTGAAAATCGATATTTTAGGTGCCCAAAGTCAATATGTGCATGCATCTTCTGTGCCCATTTCTATCCCATATTCGTGCTCAAAACACACCAAAATTCGATATTTTTGGGCCCCAGAAGCTATCTGTATATACATACTCCGTGTTAGAGTATTTTCAATATACAGGCCCAAAACATGCTGAAAATCGATATTTTAGGTGCCCAAAATCGATATGTGCATGAATCTTCTGTACCATTTTATATCCCAAACTCAGGCTCAAAACACACGAAAATTCGATATTTTTGGGTCCCAGAAACGATCTGTACATGCTTACTCATTGCTTAAATATTTTCTAAATATAGTCCCAAAACATTCTGAAAATCGATATTTTAGGTGCAAAAAGTCAATATGTGCATGTATTTTCTGTACCCGTTTATATCTCAAATTCAGGCTCAAAACACCCGAAAATTCGATATTTTTTGGTCCAAGAAGCGATCTGTACATGTCTACTCAATGTTAGAGTATTTTCAAAACACTGGCACAAAAACAAGTTGAAAATCGTTATTTTAGGTGCCCAAAAGTCGATATGTGCATGCACCTTCTGTACCCGTTTATGTCCCAAATTCAGGCTCAAAACACCCGAAAATTCGATATTTTGGGGTCCCAGAAACGATCTGTATATACCTACTCCGTGTTAGAGGTTTTTTTTTTAAATACAGGCCCCGAACATGCTGAAAATCGATATTTTAGGTGCCCAAAGTCAATATGTGCATGCATCTTCTGTACCCGTTTATATCTCAAATTCAGGCTCAAAACACCCGAAAATTCGAAATTTTGGGGTCCCAGAAGCGATCTGTACATGCCAACTCGGTGCTATAATATTTTCAAAATATAGGCCCAAAACAAGCTAAAAATCGATCTTTTAGGTGCTTAAAAGTCGATATGTGCATGCATATTCTGTACCCGTTTATATCTCAAATTAAGGCTCCAAACACCCGAAAATTTGATATTTCGGGGTTCCAAAAGCGATCTGTACATGCCTACTCAGATAGAAGCCCAAAACATGCTGAAAATCGATATTTTAGGTGCCCAAAGTCAATATGTGTATGCATCTTCTGCACCCGTTTATATCCCAAATTCAACCTCAAAACACCCGAAAATTCGATATTTTTGGGTCCCAGAAGCGATCAGTACATGCCTACTCAATGTTAGAATATTTTTGAAACAAAGGCACAAAAACAAGTTGAAAATCGATATTTTAGGTGCACAAAATCGATATGTGCATGCATCTTCTGTACTCGTTTATATCTCAAATTCAGGTTCAAAACACCATAAAATTCGATATTTTTGGGTCCCGAAAGCGATCTGTACATGCCTAGTAGAAAAGAGAATGTTTTCATAATATAGGCTCAAAGCATGCAAAAAATCGATATTTTAGGGTCCAAAGTCGATATGTGCATGCATCTTCTGTACCCGTTGATATCTCAAATTCAGGCTCAAAACACCCGAAAATTCGATATTTTTGGGTCCCAGAAGCGATATGTACATGCCTACTCCGTGTTAGAGTATTTTCATAATACAGGCCCAAAACATGCTAAAATCGATATTTTAGGTGCCCAAAGTCAATATGTGTATGTATCTTCATTACCCGTTTATATCTCAAATTCAGGCTCAAAACACCCGAAAACTCGATATTTTTGGGTCCCAGAAGCGATCTGTACATGCCTAATCAGTAACAGAATATTTTTAAAATACAAGTCCAAAACATGCTAAAAATCGATATTTTAGGTACCCAAAGTCGATATGTGCATGCATCTTCTGTACCCGTTTATATCTCAAATTCAGGTTCAAAACACCATAAAATTCGATATTTTTGGGTCCCGGAAGCGATCTGTACATGCATACTCAATGTTAGAATATTTTCAAAACACAGGCACAGAAAACAAGTTGAAAATTGATATTTTAGGTGTCCAAAATCGATATGTGCATGCATCTTATGTACCCGTTTATATCTCAAATTCAGGCTCAAAACACTTGAAAATTCGATATTTTTGGGTCCCAGAAACGATCTGTACATGCTTACTCATTGCATAAATATTTTCAAAATATAGTCCCAAAACATTCTGAAAATCGATATTTTAGGTGCAAAAAGTCAATATGTGCATGTATTTTCTGTACCCGTTTATATCTCAAATTCAGGCTCAAAACACCCGAAAATTCGATATTTTTTGGTCCAAGAAGCGATCTGTACATATCTACTCAATGTTAGAGTATTTTCAAAACACTGGCACAAAAACAAGTTGAAAATCGTTATTTTAGGTGCCCAAAAGTCGATATGTGCATGCACCTTCTGTACCCGTTTATGTCCCAAATTCAGGCTCAAAACACCCGAAAATTCGATATTTTGGGGTCCCAGAAACGATCTGTATATACCTACTCCGTGTTAGAGTTTTTTTTTTTAAATACAGGCCCCGAACATGCTGAAAATCGATATTTTAGGTGCCCAAAGTCAATATGTGCATGCATCTTCTGTACCCGTTTATATCTCAAATTCAGGCTCAAAAAACTCGAAAATTCGAAATTTTGGGGTCCCAGAAGCGATCTGTACATGCCAACTCGGTGCTATAATATTTTCAAAATATAGGCCCAAAACAAGCTAAAAATCGATCTTTTAGGTGCTTAAAAGTCGATATGTGCATGCATATTCTGTACCCGTTTATATCTCAAATTAAGGCTCCAAACACCCGAAAATTTGATATTTCGGGGTTCCAAAAGCGATCTGTACATGCCTACTCAGATAGAAGCCCAAAACATGCTGAAAATCGATATTTTAGGTGACCAAAGTCAATATGTGTATGCATCTTCTGCACCCGTTTATATCCCAAATTCAACCTCAAAACACCCGAAAATTCGATATTTTTGGGTCCCAGAAGCGATCAGTACATGCCTACTCAATGTTAGAATATTTTTGAAACACAGGCACAAAAACAAGTTGAAAATCGATATTTTAGGTGCACAAAATCGATATGTGCATGCATCTTCTGTACTCGTTTATATCTCAAATTCAGGTTCAAAACACCATAAAATTCGATATTTTTGGGTCCCGAAAGCGATCTGTACATGCCTAGTAGAAAAGAGAATGTTTTCATAATATAGGCTCAAAGCATGCTAAAAATCGATATTTTAGGGGTCCAAAGTCGATATGTGCATGCATCTTCTGTACCCGTTGATATCTCAAATTCAGGCTCAAAACACCCGAAAATTCGATATTTTTGGGTCCCAGAAGCGATATGTACATGCCTACTCCGTGTTAGAGTATTTTCATAATACAGGCCCAAAACATGCTAAAATCGATATTTTAGGTGCCCAAAGTCAATATGTGTATGTATCTTCATTACCCGTTTATATCTCAAATTCAGGCTCAAAACACCCGAAAACTCGATATTTTTGGGTCCCAGAAGCAATCTGTACATGCCTAATCAGTGACAGAATATTTTTAAAATACAAGTCCAAAACATGCTAAAAATCGATATTTTAGGTACCCAAAGTCGATATGTGCATGCATCTTCTGTACCCGTTTATATCTCAAATTCAGGTTCAAAACACCATAAAATTCGATATTTTTGGGTCCCGGAAGCGATCTGTACATGCATACTCAATGTTAGAATATTTTCAAAACACAGGCACAGAAAACAAGTTGAAAATTGATATTTTAGGTGTCCAAAATCGATATGTGCATGCATCTTATGTACCCGTTTATATCTCAAATTCAGGCTCAAAACACTTGAAAATTCGATATTTTTGGGTCCCAGAAGCGATCTGTACATGCCTACTCCTTGCTAAAATGTTTTCATGATACTGACCCAAAACATGCTGAAAATCGATATTTTAGGTGCCCAAAGTCAATATGTGCATGCATCTTCTGTGCCCATTTCTATCCCATATTCGTGCTCAAAACACACCAAAATTCGATATTTTTGGGCCCCAGAAGCTATCTGTATATACCTACTCCGTGTTAGAGTATTTTCAATATACAGGCCCAAAACATGCTGAAAATCTATATTTTAGGTGCCCAAAATCGATATGTGCATGAATCTTCTGTACCATTTTATATCCCAAACTCAGGCTCAAAACACACGAAAATTCGGTTTTTTTGGGTCCCAGAAACGATCTTTACATGCTTACTCATTGCTTAAATATTTTCAAAATATAGTCCCAAAACATTCTGAAAATCGATATTTTAGGTGCAAAAAGTCAATATGTGCATGTATTTTCTGTACCCGTTTATATCTTAAATTCAGGCTCAAAACACCATAAAATTCGATATTTTTTGGTCCAAGAAGCGATCTGTACATGTCTACTCAATGTTAGAGTATTTTCAAAACACTGGCACAAAAACAAGTTGAAAATCGTTATTTTAGGTGCCCAAAGGTCGATATGTGCATGCACCTTCTGTACCCGTTTATGTCCCAAATTCAGGCTCAAAACACCTGAAAACTCGATATTTTTGGGTCCAAGAAGCGATCTGTACATGCCTACTCCGTGTTAGCGTATTTTCAAAATTTAGGCCCAAAACATGCTGAAAATCGATATTTTATGTGTCCAAAGTCGATATGTGCATGCATCTTCAGTACCCGTTAATATCTTAAATTCATGCTCAAAACACCCGAAAATTCGATATTTTTGGGTCCCAGGAGAGTTCTGTACATGCCTACTCACTAATAGAATTATTTCAAAATACAGGCCCAAAACATGTTTAAAATCGATATTTTAGGTGCCCAAAGTTTATATGTGCATGTATCTTCTGTACCCGTTTATATCTCAAATTCAGGATCAAAACACCCGAAAATTCGATATTTATGGGTCCCATAAGCGATCTGTACATGCCTACTCAATGATAGAATATTTTCAAAGCACAGGCACAAAAACAAGTTGAAAATCGATATTTTAGGTGCCCAAAATCGATATGTGCATGCATATTCTGTATCCGTTTATGTCCCAAATTCAGGCTTAAAACACCCTAAAATTCAATATTTTTGGGTCCCGGAAGCGATCTGTACATGCCTACTCAGAAAAAGAATGTTCTCAAAATATAAGCCCAAAACATGCTGAAAATCTATATTTTATGTGCCCAAAGTCGATATGTGCATGCATCTTCTGTACCCGTTTATATCTCAAATTCAGGCTCAAAACACCCGGAAATTCGATATTTTTGGGTCCCAGAAGCTATCTGTACACTCCTACTCAGTGTTAGAATATTTTCATAATACACGCCAAAAACATTCTGGAAATCAATATTTTAGGTTTCCAAAGTTAATATGTGAATGCATTTTCTGTACACATTTCTATCCCATATTCGTGCTCAAAACATCCAAAAAATCGATATTTTTGGGCCCCAGAAGCTATCTGTACATGCCTACTCCGTGTTAGAGTATTTTCAAGATACAGGCCCAAAACATGCTGAAAATCGATATTTTAGGTGCCCAAAGTCAATATGTGCATGCATCTTCTGTGCCCATTTCTATCCCATATTCGTGCTCAAAACACACCAAAATTCGATATTTTTGGGCCCCAGAAGCTATCTGTATATACCTACTCCGTGTTAGAGTATTTTCAATATACAGGCCCAAAACATGCTGAAAATCGATATTTTAGGTGCCCAAAATCGATATGTGCATGAATCTTCTGTACCATTTTATATCCCAAACTCAGGCTCAAAACACACGAAAATTCGATATTTTTGGGTCCCAGAAACGATCTGTACATGCTTACTCATTGCTTAAATATTTTCAAAATATAGTCCCAAAACATTCTGAAAATCGATATTTTAGGTGCAAAAAGTCAATATGTGCATGTATTTTCTGTACCCGTATATATCTCAAATTCAGGCTCAAAACACCCGAAAATTCGATATTTTTTGGTCCAAGAAGCGATCTGTACATGTCTACTCAATGTTAGAGTATTTTCAAAACACTGGCACAAAAACAAGTTGAAAATCGTTATTTTAGGTGCCCAAAAGTCGATATGTGCATGCACCTTCTGTACCCGTTTATGTCCCAAATTCAGGCTCAAAACACCTGAAAACTCGATATTTTTGGGTCAAAGAAGCGATCTGTACATGCCTACTCCGTGTTAGAGTATTTTCAAAATTTAGGCCCAAAACATGCTGAAAATCGATATTTTAGGTGTCCAAAGTCGATATGTGCATGCATCTTCAGTACCCGTTAATATCTTAAATTAATGCTCAAAACACCCGAAAATTCGATATTTTTGGGTCCCAGGAGAGTTCTGTACATGCCTACTCACTAATAGAATTATTTCAAAATACAGGCCCAAAACATGTTTAAAATCGATATTTTAGGTGCCCAAAGTTTATATGTGCATGTATCTTCTGTACCCGTTTATATCTCAAATTCAGGATCAAAACACCCGAAAATTCGATATTTATGGGTCCCATAAGCGATCTGTACATGCCTACTCAATGATAGAATATTTTCAAAGCACAGGCACAAAAACAAGTTGAAAATCGATATTTTAGGTGCCCAAAATCGATATGTGCATGCATCTTCTGTATCCGTTTATGTCCCAAATTCAGGCTTAAAACACCCTAAAATTCAATATTTTTGGGTCCCGGAAGCGATCTGTACATGCCTACTCAGAAAAAGAATGTTCTCAAAATATAAGCCCAAAACATGCTGAAAATCTATATTTTATGTGCCCAAAGTCGATATGTGCATGCATCTTCTGTACCCGTTTATATCTCAAATTCAGGCTCAAAACACCCGGAAATTCGATATTTTTGGGTCCCAGAAGCTATCTGTACACGCCTACTCAGTGTTAGAATATTTTCATAATACACGCCAAAAACATTCTGGAAATCAATATTTTAGGTTTCCAAAGTTAATATGTGCATGCATTTTCTGTACACATTTCTATCCCATATTCGTGCTCAAAACATCCAAAAAATCGATATTTTTGGGCCCCAGAAGCTATCTGTACATGCCTACTCCGTGTTAGAGTATTTTCAAGATACAGGCCCAAAACATGCTGAAAATCGATATTTTAGGTGCCCAAAGTCAATATGTGTATGCATCATCTCTACCCGTTTATATCTCAAATTCTGGCTCAAAAAACCCGAAAATTCAATTTTCTTGGTTCCCAGAAGCGATATGTACATGCCTACTCCGTTTTAGAGTATTTTCAAAATACAGGCCAAAAACATGCTGAAATTCGATATTTTAGGTGCCAAAAGCAATATGTGTATGAATCTTCTCTACCCGTTTATATCTCAAATTCAGGCTCAAAACACCCGAAAACTCGATATTTTTGGGTCCAATAAGCGATCTATACATGCCTACTCAGTGACAGAATATTTTCAAATTACAGACCAAAAACATGCTGAAAATCGATATTTTAGGTGCCCAAAGTCGATATGTGCATGCATCTTTATTATACGTTTATATCTCAAATTCAGGCTCAAAACATCCAAAAAATCGATATTTTTGGGTCCAAGAAGCGATTTGTACATGCCTACTCAGTAATAGAATATTTTTAAGATTCAAGCCGAAAACATGCTGAAAATCGATATTTTAGGTGCCCAAAATCGAAATGTGCATGCATCTTCTGTACCCGTTTATGTCCCAAATTCAGGCTCAAAACACCCTAAAATTCGATATTTTTGGGTCCAAAAAGCGATCTGTACATGCCTACTCCATGTTAAAATATTTTCAAAATACAGGCAGAAAAACAAGTTAAAATCGATATTTTAGGTTCCCAAGTCAATATGTGCTTGCATTTTCTGTACCCATTTACATCACAAATTCAGGCTTAAAACACCCGAAAATTCGATGTTTTTGCGTCCCAGAAGCGATATGTACATGCCTACTCCGTGTTAGAGTATTTTCATAATACAGGCCCAAAACATGCTGAAAATCGATATTTTAGGTGCCTAAAGTCAATATGTGTATGAAACTTCTGTACACGTTTATATCCCAAATTCAGGATCAAAACACCCAAAAATTCGATATTTTTGGGTCCCAGAAGCGATCTGTACATACTTACTCAGTAACAGAATATTTCCAAAATACAAGTCAAAATATGCTAAAAAACGATATTTTAGGTGCCCAAAGTCGATATGTGCATGCATCTTCTGTATTCGTTTATATCTCAAATTCAGGCTCAAAACACCCGAAAATTCCATTTTTTTGGGTCCCAGAAGCGATCTGTACATGCCTACTCAATGTTAGAATACTTTCAAAACACAGGCACAAAAACAAGTTGAAAATCAATATTTTAGGTGTCCAAAATCGATATGTGCATGCATCTTCTGTACCCGTTTATATCTCAAATTCAGGCTCAAAACACCCTAAAATTCGATATTTTTGGGTCCCAGAAGCGATCTGTACATACCTACTCAGTGCTTGAATATTTTCAAAATATAGGCCCAAAACATGCTGAAAATCAATATTTTAGGTGCCCAAAGTCGATATGTGCATGCATCTTCTGTACCCGTTTATATCTCAAATTCAGGCTGAAAACACCCGAAAATTCAAATTATTTGGTTCCCAGAAGCGATCTCTACATGCCTACTCCGTTTTAGAGTATTTTCAAAATACAGGCATAAAACATGCTGAAATTCGATATTTTAGTTGCCAAAAGCAATATGTGTATGCATCTTCTCTACCCGTTTATATCTCAAATTCAGACTCAAAACACCCAAAAACTCGATATTTTTGGGTCCAATAAGCGATCTGTACATGCCTACTCAGTGACATAATATTTTCAAATTACAGAAAAAAAAACATGCTAAAAATCGATATTTTAGGTGCCCAAAGTCGATATGTGCATGCATCTTCAGTACACGTTTATATCTCAAATTCAGGCTCAAAACATCCAAAAATCGATA
This sequence comes from Petrolisthes cinctipes, assembly GCA_033782935.1. NCBI lineage: Eukaryota > Metazoa > Arthropoda > Malacostraca > Decapoda > Porcellanidae > Petrolisthes > Petrolisthes cinctipes. Next base: position 271,064 of record JAWQEG010000781.1, on the reverse strand, counting down.
TTTTTGGGTCCAAGAAGCGATTTGTACATGCCTACTCAGTAATAGAATATTTTTAAGATTCAGGCCGAAAACATGCTGAAAATCGATATTTTAGGTGCCCAAAATCGATATATGCATGCATCTTCTGTACCCGTTTATGTCCCAAATTCAGGCTCAAAACACCCTAAAATTCGATATTTTTAGGTCCAAAAAGCGATCTGTACATGCCTACTCAGTGCTACAATATTTTCAAAATATATGCCCAAAACATGCTAAATATGGATATTTTGGGTGCACAAAGTATATATATGCATGCATCTTTTGTAGCCGTTTATATCTCAAATTCAGGCTCAAAACACCCAAAAAATCGATATTTTTGGGTCCCAGAAGCGATCTGTACATGCCTACTCAATGTTAAAATTTTTTCAAAATACAGGCAGAAAAACAAGTTAAAATCGATATTTTAGGTGCCCAAGTCAATATGTGCTTGCATTTTCTGTACCCATTTACATCCCAAATTCATGCTTAAAACACCCGAAAATTCGATGTTTTTGGGTCCCAGAAGCGATATGTACATGCCTACTCCGTGTTAGAGTATTTTCATAATCCAGGCCCAAAACATGCTGAAAATCGATATTTTAGGTGCCCAAAGTCAATATGTGTATGCATCTTCAGTACCCGTTTATATCTCAAATTCAGGCTCAAAACACTCGAAAATTCGATATTTTTGGGTCCCAGATGCGATCTGTACATGCCTACTCCGTGTAAGAGTATTTTCAAAATACATGTCTAAAACATGTTAAAAATTGATATTTCAGGTGCCCAAAGTCGATCTGTGCATGCATCTTCAGTACCCGTTTATATCTCATATTCAGGCTCAAAACACCTGAAAACTCGATATTTTTGGGTCCCAGAAGCGATCTGTACATGCCTACTCCGTGTTAGAATATTTTTATAATACAGGCCCAAAACATGCTGAAAATCGATATTTTAGGTGCATAAAGTCAATATATGTATGTATCTTCAGTACCCGTTTATATCTCAAATTCAGGATCAAAACACCCAAAAATTCGATATTTTTGGCTCCCAGAAGCAATCTGTACATGCCTACTCAGTAACAGAATATTTTCAAAATACAAGTCAAAATATGCTGAAAAACAATATTTTAGGCGCCCAAAGTCGATATGTGCATGCATCTTCTGTACCCGTTTATATCTCAAATTCAGGCTCAAAACACCCGAAAATTCTATTTTTTTTTGTCCCAGAAGCGATCTGTACATGCCTACTCAATGTTAGAATACTTTCAAAACACAGGCACAAAAACGAGTTGAAAATCAATATTTTAGGTGTCCAAAATCGATATGTGCATGCATCTTCTGTACCCGTTTATATCTCAAATTCAGGCTCAAAACACCCGAAAATTCGATTTTATTTTGACCCAGAAGTGATCTGTACATGCCTAGTCAGTGCTAGAATATTTTCAAAATATAAGCCCAAAACATGCTGAAAATCGATATATTAGGTGCCCAAAGTCGATATGTGCATGCATTTTCTGTACCTGTTTATAATCTCAAATTCAGGCTCAAAACACCCGAATAATCGATTTTATTGGCGTCCAGAAGCGATCTGTACATGCCTACTCAGTGACAGAAAATTTTCAAATAACAGACCCAAAACATGCTAAAAATCGATATTTTAGGTTCCCAAATTCGATATGTGTATGTATCTTCAGTACCCGTGTATATCTCAAATTCAGGCTGAAAACACCCGAAATTTCAAATTGTTTGGTTCCCAGAAGCGATCTGTACATGCCTACTCCGTTTTAGAGTATTTTCAAAATACAGGCCCAAAACATGCTGAAATTCGATATTTTAGGTGCCAAAAGCAATATGTGTATGCATCTTCTCTACCCGTTTATATCTCAAATTCAGGCTCAAAACACCCGAAAACTCGATATTTTTGTGTCCATTAAGCGATCTGTACATGCCTACTCAGTGACAGAATATTTTCAAATTACAGACCAAAAACATGCTAAAAATCGATATTTTAGGTGCCCAAAGTCGATATGTTCATGCATCTTCAGTATACGTTTATATCTCAAATTCAGGCTCAAAACATCCAAAAAATCGATATTTTTGGGTCCAAGAAGCGATTTGTACATGCCTACTCAGTAATAGAATATTTTTAAGATTCAGGCCGAAAACATGATGAAAATCGATATTTTAGGTGCCAAAAATCGATATGTGCATGCCTCTACTGTACCCGTTTATGTCCCAAATTCAGGCTCAAAACACCCTAAAATTCGATATTGTTGGGTCCAAGAAGCGATTTGTACATGCCTACTCAATAATAGAATATTTCTAAGATTCAGGCCAAAAACATGCTGAAAATCGATATTTTAGGTGCCCAAAATCGATATGTGTATGCATCTTCTGTACCCGTTTATGTCCCAAATTCAGGCTCAAAACACCCTAAAATTCGATATTTTTGGGTCCAAAAAGCGACCTGTACATGCCTACTCCATGTTAAAATATTTTCAAAATACAGGCAGAAAAACAAGTTAAAATCGATATTTTAGGTGCCCAAGTCAATATGTGCTTGCATTTTCTGTACCCATTTACATCCCAAATTCAGGCTTAAAACACCCGAAAATTCGATATTTTTGCGTCCCAGAAGCGATATGTACATGCCTACTCCGTGTTAGAGTATTTTCATAATACAGGCCCAAAACATGCTGAAAATCGATATTTTAGGTGCCTAAAGTCAATATGTGTATGAATCTTCTGTACACGTTTATATCCCAAATTCAGACTCAAAACATCCGAAAATTCGATATTTTTGCGTCCCAGAAGCGATCTGTACATGCCTACTCCGTATTAGAGTATTTTCATAATACAGGCCCAAAACATGCTGAAAATCGATATTTTAGGTGCTCAAAGTCAATATGTGTATGCATCTTCAGTACCCGTTTATATCTCAAATTCTGGCTCAAAACACCAGAAAATTCGATATTTTTGGGTCCCAGAAGCGATCTGTACATGCCTACTCAATGTTAGAATATTTTCAAAACACAGGCACAAAAACAAGTTGAAAATAGATATTTTATGTGCCCAAAATTGATATGTGCATGGATCTTCTGTACCCGTTTATGTCAAAAATTCAATCTTAAAACACCCGAAAATTAAATATTTTTGGGACCCAGAAGCGATCTGTACATTACATGCCTACTTAATGTTAGAATATTTTAAAAATACAGGCACAAAAACAAGTTGAATATCGATGTTTTAGGTGCCCAAAATCGATATGTGCATGCATCTTCAGTACCCGTTTATATCTCAAATTCTGGCTCAAAACACCCGAAAATTCGATATTTTTGGGTGCCAGAAGAGATCTGTACATGCCTATTCCCTGTTAAAGTATTTTCAAAATACAGGCCCAAAACATGCTGAAAATCGATATTTTAGGTGCCCAAAGTCAATATGTGAATGCATCTTCTGTACCCGTTTATATCTCAAATTCAGGCTTAAAACACCTGAAAATTCGATATTTTTGGTTTCCGAAAGCGATCTGTACATGCCTACTCCGTGTTAGAGTATTTTCAAAATACAGACGTAAAACATGCTGAAAATTGATATTTCAGGTGCCCAAAGTCGATATGTAAATGCATCTTCAGTACTCGTTTATATCTCAAATTCAGGCTCAAAACCCCTGAAAATTCGATATTTTTGGGTCCCAGAAGCGATCTGTACATGCCTACTCCGTGTTAGAATATTTTTATAATACAGGCCCAAAACATGCTGAAAATCGATATTTTAGGTGCCCAAAGTCAATATATGTATGTATCTTCAGTACCCGTTTATATCTCAAATTCTGGCTCAAAACACCCGAAAATTCGATATTTTTGGGTCCCAGAAGAGATCTGTACATGCCTATTCCCTGTTAAAGTATTTTCAAAATACAGGCCCAAAACATGCTGAAAATCGATATTTTAGGTGCCCAAAGTCGATATGTGCATGCATCTTCTGTACCCGTTTATATCTCAAATTCAGGCTCAAAACACCCGAAAATTCCATTTTTTTTGGTCCCTGAAGCGATCTGTACATGCCTACTCAATGTTAGAATACTTTCAAAACACAGGCACAAAAACAAGTTGAAAATCGATATTTTAGGTGCCCAAATTCGATATGTGCATGCATCTTCTGTACCCGTTTATATCTTAAATTCTGGCTCAAAACACCCGAAAATTCGATATTTTTGGTTCCCAGAAGCGATCTGTACATGCCTACTCCGTGTTAGAGTATTTTCAAAATACAGGTCTAAAAAATGCTGAAAATTGATATTTTAGGTGCCCAAAGTCAATATGTGTATGCATCTTCTGTACCCGTGTATATCTCAAATTCAGGCTGAAAACACCCTAAAATTCAAATTATTTGGTTCCCAGAAGCAATCTCTACATGCCTACTCCGTTTTAGAGTATTTTCAAAATACAGGCATAAAACATGCTGAAATTCGATATTTTAGTTGCCAAAAGCAATATGTGTATGCATCTTCTCTACCCGTTTATATCTCAAATTCAGGCTCAAAACACCCGAAAAATCGATATTTTTTGGTTCCCAGAAGGTATCTGTATATGCCTACTCCGTGTTAGAGTATTTTCATAATACAGGTCTAAAACATGCTGAAAATCGATATTTTAGGTCCCCAAAGTCAATATGTGTATGCATCTTCTGTACCGGTGTATATCTCAAATTCAGGCTGAAAACACCCGAAAATTCAAATTTTTTTGTTCCCAGAAGCGATCTGTACATGCCTACTCCGTTTTAGAGTATTTTCAAAATACAGGCCCAAAACATGCTGAAATTCGATATTTTAGTTGCCAGAAGCAATATGTGTATGCATCTTCTGTACCCGTTTATATCTCAAATTCAGGCTCAAAACACCCAAAAACTCGATATTTTTGGGTCCAATAAGCGATCTGTACATGCCTACTCAGTGACAAAATATTTTCAAATTACAGACCAAAAACATACTGAAAATCGATATTTTAGGTGCCCAAAGTCGATATGTGCATGCATCTTCAGTACACGTTTATATCTCAAATTCAGGCTCAAAACACCCGAAAATTCTATTTTTTTGGGTCCCAGAAGCGATCTGTACATGCCTACTCAATGTTAAAATTTTTTCAAAATACAGGCAGAAAAACAAGTTAAAATCGATATTTTAGGTGCCCAAGTCAATATGTGCTTGCATTTTCTGTACCCATTTACATCCCAAATTCAGGCTTAAAAAACCCGAAAATTCGATGTTTTTGGGTCCCAGAAGCGATATGTACATGCCTACTCCGTGTTAGAGTATTTTCATAATCCAGGCCCAAAACATGCTGAAAATCGATATTTTAGGTGCCCAAAGTCAATATGTGTATGCATCTTCAGTACACGTTTATATCTCAAATTCAGGCTCAAAACACTCGAAAATTCGATATTTTTGGGTCCCAGATGCGATCTGTACATGCCTACTCCGTGTAAGAGTATTTTCAAAATACATGTCTAAAACATGTTAAAAATTGATATTTCAGGTGCCCAAAGTCGATCTGTGCATGCATCTTCAGTACCCGTTTATATCTCATATTCAGGCTCAAAACACCTGAAAACTCGATATTTTTGGGTCCCAGAAGCGATCTGTACATGCCTACTCCGTGTTAGAATATTTTTATAATACAGGCCCAAAACATGCTGAAAATCGATATTTTAGGTGCATAAAGTCAATATATGTATGTATCTTCAGTACCCGTTTATATCTCAAATTCAGGATCAAAACACCCAAAAATTCGATATTTTTGGCTCCCAGAAGCAATCTGTACATGCCTACTCAGTAACAGAATATTTTCAAAATACAAGTCAAAATATGCTGAAAAACAATATTTTAGGCGCCCAAAGTCGATATGTGCATGCATCTTCTGTACCCGTTTATATCTCAAATTCAGGCTCAAAACACCCGAAAATTCTATTTTTTTTGGTCCCAGAAGCGATCTGTACATGCCTACTCAATGTTAGAATACTTTCAAAACACAGGCACAAAAACGAGTTGAAAATCAATATTTTAGGTGTCCAAAATCGATATGTGCATGCATCTTCTGTACCCGTTTATATCTCAAATTCAGGCTCGAAACACCCGAAAATTCGATTTTATTTTGACCCAGAAGTGATCTGTACATGCCTAGTCAGTGCTAGAATATTTTCAAAATATAAGCCCAAAACATGCTGAAAATCGATATATTAGGTGCCCAAAGTCGATATGTGCATGCATTTTCTGTACCTGTTTATAATCTCAAATTCAGGCTCAAAACACCCGAATAATCGATTTTATTGGCGTCCAGAAGCGATCTGTACATGCCTACTCAGTGACAGAAAATTTTCAAATAACAGACCCAAAACATGCTAAAAATCGATATTTTAGGTTCCCAAATTCGATATGTGTATGTATCTTCAGTACCCGTTTATATCTCAAATTCAGGCTCAAAACACCCGAAAATTTAATATTTTTGGTTCCCAGAAGCGATCTGTACATGCCTACTCCGTGTTAGAGTATTTTCAAAATACAGGCCTAAAACATGCTGAAAATCGATATTTTAGGTGCAATAGTTAATATGTGTATGCATCTTCTGTACCCGTGTATATCTCAAATTCAGGCTGAAAACACCCGAAATTTCAAATTGTTTGGTTCCCAGAAGCGATCTGTACATGCCTACTCCGTTTTAGAGTATTTTCAAAATACAGGCCCAAAACATGCTGAAATTCGATATTTTAGGTGCCAAAAGCAATATGTGTATGCATCTTCTCTACCCGTTTATATCTCAAATTCAGGCTCAAAACACCCGAAAACTCGATATTTTTGGGTCCATTAAGCGATCTGTACATGCCTACTCAGTGACAGAATATTTTCAAATTACAGACCAAAAACATGCTAAAAATCGATATTTTAGGTGCCCAAAGTCGATATGTTCATGCATCTTCAGTATACGTTTATATCTCAAATTCAGGCTCAAAACATCCAAAAAATCGATATTTTTGGGTCCAAGAAGCGATTTGTACATGCCTACTCAGTAATAGAATATTTTTAAGATTCAGGCCGAAAACATGATGAAAATCGATATTTTAGGTGCCAAAAATCGATATGTGCATGCCTCTACTGTACCCGTTTATGTCCCAAATTCAGGCTCAAAACACCCTAAAATTCGATATTGTTGGGTCCAAGAAGCGATTTGTACATGCCTACTCAATAATAGAATATTTCTAAGATTCAGGCCAAAAACATGCTGAAAATCGATATTTTAGGTGCCCAAAATCGATATGTGTATGCATCTTCTGTACCCGTTTATGTCCCAAATTCAGGCTCAAAACACCCTAAAATTCGATATTTTTGGGTCCAAAAAGCGACCTGTACATGCCTACTCCATGTTAAAATATTTTCAAAATACAGGCAGAAAAACAAGTTAAAATCGATATTTTAGGTGCCCAAGTCAATATGTGCTTGCATTTTCTGTACCCATTTACATCCCAAATTCAGGCTTAAAACACCCGAAAATTCGATATTTTTGCGTCCCAGAAGCGATATGTACATGCCTACTCCGTGTTAGAGTATTTTCATAATACAGGCCCAAAACATGCTGAAAATCGATATTTTAGGTGCCTAAAGTCAATATGTGTATGAATCTTCTGTACACGTTTATATCCCAAATTCAGACTCAAAACATCCGAAAATTCGATATTTTTGCGTCCCAGAAGCGATCTGTACATGCCTACTCCGTATTAGAGTATTTTCATAATACAGGCCCCAAACATGCTGAAAATCGATATTTTAGGTGCTCAAAGTCAATATGTGTATGCATCTTCAGTACCCGTTTATATCTCAAATTCTGGCTCAAAACACCAGAAAATTCGATATTTTTGGGTCCCAGAAGCGATCTGTACATGCCTACTCAATGTTAGAATATTTTCAAAACACAGGCACAAAAACAAGTTGAAAATAGATATTTTATGTGCCCAAAATTGATATGTGCATGGATCTTCTGTACCCGTTTATGTCAAAAATTCAATCTTAAAACACCCGAAAATTAAATATTTTTGGGACCCAGAAGCGATCTGTACATTACATGCCTACTTAATGTTAGAATATTTTAAAAATACAGGCACAAAAACAAGTTGAATATCGATGTTTTAGGTGCCCAAAATCGATATGTGCATGCATCTTCAGTACCCGTTTATATCTCAAATTCTGGCTCAAAACACCCGAAAATTCGATATTTTTGGGTCCCAGAAGAGATCTGTACATGCCTATTCCCTGTTAAAGTATTTTCAAAATACAGGCCCAAAACATGCTGAAAATCGATATTTTAGGTGCCCAAAGTCAATATGTGAATGCATCTTCTGTACCCGTTTATATCTCAAATTCAGGCTTAAAACACCTGAAAATTCGATATTTTTGGTTTCCGAAAGCGATCTGTACATGCCTACTCCGTGTTAGAGTATTTTCAAAATACAGACGTAAAACATGCTGAAAATTGATATTTCAGGTGCCCAAAGTCGATATGTGAATGCATCTTCAGTACCCGTTTATATCTCAAATTCAGGCTCAAAACCCCTGAAAATTCGATATTTTTGGGTCCCAGAAGCGATCTGTACATGCCTACTCCGTGTTAGAATATTTTTATAATACAGGCCCAAAACATGCTGAAAATCGATATTTTAGGTGCCCAAAGTCAATATATGTATGTATCTTCAGTACCCGTTTATATCTCAAATTCAGGATCAAAACACCCAAAAATTCGATATTTTTGGGTCCCAGAAGCGATCTGTACATGCCTACTCAGTAACAGAATATTTCCAAAATACAAGTAAAAATATGCTAAAAAACGATATTTTAGGTGCCCAAAGTCGATATGTGCATGCATCTTCTGTACCCGTTTATATCTCAAATTCAGGCTCAAAACACCCGAAAATTCCATTTTTTTTGGTCCCAGAAGCGATCTGTACATGCCTACTCAATGTTAGAATACTTTCAAAACACAGGCACAAAAACAAGTTGAAAATCAATATTTTAGGTGTCCAAAATCGATATGTGCATGCATCTTTTGTACCCGTTTATATCTCAAATTCAGGCTCAAAACACCCTAAAATTTGATATTTTTGGGTCCCTGAAGCGATCTGTACATACCTACTCAGTGCTTGAATATTTTCAAAATATAGGCCCAAAACATGCTGAAAATCGATATTTTAGGTGCCCAAAGTCGATATGTGCATGCATCTTCTGTACCCGTTTATATCTTAAATTCTGGCTCAAAACACCCGAAAATTCGATATTTTTGGTTCTCAGAAGCGATCTGTACATGCCTACTCCGTGTTAGAGTATTTTCAAAATACAGGTCTAAAAAATGCTGAAAATTGATATTTTAGGTGCCCAAAGTCAATATGTGTATGCATCTTCTGTACCCGTGTATATCTCAAATTCAGGCTGAAAACACCCGAAAATTCAAATTATTTGGTTCCCAGAAGCAATCTCTACATGCCTACTCCGTTTTAGAGTATTTTCAAAATACAGGCATAAAACATGCTGAAATTCGATATTTTAGTTGCCAAAAGCAATATGTGTATGCATCTTCTCTACCCGTTTATATCTCAAATTCAGGCTCAAAACACCCAAAAACTCGGTATTTTTGGGTCCAATAAGCGATCTGTACATGCCTACTCAGTGACAGAATATTTTCAAATTACAGAAAAAAAAACATGCTAAAAATCGATATTTTAGGTGCCCAAATTCGATATGTGCATGCATCTTCAGTACACGTTTATATCTCAAATTCAGGATCAAAACATCCAAAAATCGATATTTTTGGGTCCAAGAAGCGATTTGTACATGCCTACTCAGTAATAGAATATTTTTAAGATTCAGGCCGAAAACATGCTGAAAATCGATATTTTAGGTGCCCAAAATCGATATATGCATGCATCTTCTGTATCCGTTTATGTCCCAAATTCAGGCTCAAAACACCCTAAAATTCGATATTTTTGGGTCCAAAAAGCGATCTGTACATGCCTACTTAGTGCTAGATTATTTTCAAAATATAGGCCCAAAACATGCTAAATATGGATATTTTGGGTGCACAAAGTCTATATATGCATGCATCTTTTGTAGCCGTTTATATCTCAAATTCAGGCTCAAAGCACCCAAAAAATCGATATTTTTGGGTCCCAGAAGCGATCTGTACATGCCTACTCAATGTTGAAATATTTTCAAAATACAGGCAGAAAAACAAGTTAAAATCGATATTTTAGGTGCCCAAGTCAATATGTGCTTGCATTTTCTGTACCCATTTACATCCCAAATTCAGGCTTAAAACACCCGAAAATTCGATGTTTTTGGGTCCCAGAAGCGATATGTACATGCCTACTCCGTGTTAGAGTATTTTCATAATCCAGGCCCAAAACATGCTGAAAATCGATATTTTAGGTGCCCAAAGTCGATATGTGCATGCATCTTCTGTACCCGTTTATATCTCAAATTCAGGCTCAAAACACCCAAGAATTCCATTTTTTTGGGTCCCAGAAGCGATCTCTACATGCCTACTCAATGTTAGAATACTTTCAAAACACAGGCACAAAAACGAGTTGAAAATCAATATTTTAGGTGTCCAAAATCGATATGTGCATGCATCTTCTGTACCCGTTTATATCTCAAATTCAATCTCAAAACACCCGAAAATTCGATATTTTTGGGTCCCAGAAGCGATCTGTACATGCCTACTCCGTGTTAGAGTATTTTCATAATACAGGCCCAAAATATGCTGAAAATCGATATTTTAGGTGCCCAAAGTCAATATGTGTATGCATCTTCTGTACCCGTTTATATCTCAAATTCAGGCTCAAAACACCCGAAAAATCGATATTTTTTGGTTCCCAGAAGGTATCTGTATATGCCTATTCCGTGTTAGAGTTTTTTTCAAAATAAAGGCCAAAAACATGCTGAAAATCGATATATTAGGTGCCCAAGGTCGATATGTGCATGCATTTTCGGTACCCTTTTATATTTAAATTTAAGGATCAAAATACCCGAAAATTCGATATTTTTGGGTTCCAGAAGCGATCTCTCCATGCCTACTCAATGCTAGAATATTTTCAAAATATAGGCCCAAAACATGCTGAAAATCGATATTTTAGGTGCCCAAAGTCAATATGTGTATGAATCTTCTGTACCCGTTTATATCTCAAATTCAGGCTCAAAACACCCGAAAAATCAATATTTTTTGGTTCCCAGAAGGTATCTGTATATGCCTACTCCGTGTTAGAGTATTTTCATAATACAGGTCTAAAATATGCTGAAAATCGATATTTTAGGTCCCCAAAGTCAATATGTGTATGCATCTTCTGTACCGGTGTATATCTCAAATTCAGGCTGAAAACACCCGAAAATTCAAATTTTTTTGTTCCCAGAAGCGATCTGTACATGCCTACTCCGTTTTAGAGTATTTTCAAAATACAGGCCCAAAACATGCTGAAATTCGATATTTTAGTTGCCAAAAGCAATATGTGTATGCATCTTCTGTACCCGTTTATATCTCAAATTCAGGCTCAAAACACCCGAAAACTCGATATTTTTGGGTCCAATAAGCGATCTGTACATGCCTACTCAGTGACAAAATATTTTCAAATTACAGACCAAAAACATACTGAAAATCGATATTTTAGGTGCCCAAAGTCGATATGTGCATGCATCTTCAGTACACGTTTATATCTCAAATTCAGGCTCAAAACACCCGAAAATTCCATTTTTTTGGGTCCCAGAAGCGATCTGTACATGCCTACTCAATGTTAGAATACTTTCAAAACACAGGCACAAAAACAAGTTGAAAATCAATATTTTAGGTGTCCAAAATCGATATGTGCATGCATCTTCTGTACCCGTTTATATCTCAAATTCAGGCTCAAAACACCCGAAAATTCCATTTTTCTGGTTCCCAGAAGCGATCTGTACATGCCTACTCCGTGTTAGAGTATTTTCAAAATACAGGCCTAAAACATGCTTAATTTCGGTATTTTAGGTGCCCAAAGTCAATATGTGTATGCATCTTCTGTACCCGTGTATATTTAAAATTCAGGCTCAAAATACCCAAAAAATTCGATATTTTTGGGTCCAAGAGGCAATCTGTACATGCCTACTCCGTGTTAGAGTATTTTCAAAATACAGGCCCAAAACATGCTGAAAATCGATATTTCAGGTTCCCAAATTCGATATGTGCATGCATCTTTAGTACCCGTTTATATCTCAAATTCAGGCTCAAAACACCTGAAAATTCGATATTTTTGCGTCCCAGATGCGATCTGTACATGCCTATTCAGTCATGGAATTTTTTCAAAATATAGGCTCAAAGCATGCTAAAAATTGATATTTTAGGTGTACAAAGTTGATATGTGCATTCATATTCTGTACCCGTTGATATCTCAAATTCAATCTCAAAACACACGAAAATTCGATATTTTTGGGTCCCAGAAGCGATCTGTACATGCCTACTCCGTGTTAGAGTATTTTCATAATACAGGCCCAAAATATGCTGAAAATCGATATTTTAGGTGCCCAAAGTCAATATGTGTATGCATCTTCTGTACCCGTTTATATCTCAAATTCAGGCTCAAAACACCCGAAAAATCGATATTTTTTGGTTCCCAGAAGGTATCTGTATATGCCTATTCCGTGTTAGAGTTTTTTCAAAATAAAGGCCAAAAACATGCTGAAAATCGATATATTAGGTGCCCAAGGTCGATATGTGCATGCATTTTCGGTACCCTTTTATATTTAAATTTAAGGATCAAAATACCCGAAAATTCGACATTTTTGGGTTCCAGAAGCGATCTCTCCATGCCTACTTAATGCTAGAATATTTTCAAAATATAGGCCCAAAACATGCTGAAAATCGATATTTTAGGTGCCCAAAGTCAATATGTGTATGAATCTTCTGTACCCGTTTATATCTCAAATTCAGGCTCAAAACACCCGAAAAATCGATATTTTGTGGTTCCCAGAAGGTATCTGTATATGCCTACTCCGTGTTAGAGTATTTTCATAATACAGGTCTAAAACATGCTGAAAATCGATATTTTAGGTCCCCAAAGTCAATATGTGTATGCATCTTCTGTACCGGTGTATATCTCAAATTCAGGCTGAAAACACCCGAAAATTCAAATTTTTTTGTTCCCAGAAGCGATCTGTACATGCCTACTCCGTTTTAGAGTATTTTCAAAATACAGGCCCAAAACATGCTGAAATTCGATATTTTAGTTGCCAAAAGCAATATGTGTATGCATCTTCTGTACCCGTTTATATCTCAAATTCAGGCTCAAAACACCCGAAAACTCGATATTTTTGGGTCCAATAAGCGATCTGTACATGCCTACTCAGTGACAAAATATTTTCAAATTACAGACCAAAAACATACTGAAAATCGATATTTTAGGTGCCCAAAGTCGATATGTGCATGCATCTTCAGTACACGTTTATATCTCAAATTCAGGCTCAAAACACCCGAAAATTCCATTTTTTTGGGTCCCAGAAGCGATCTGTACATGCCTACTCAATGTTAGAATACTTTCAAAACACAGGCACAAAAACAAGTTGAAAATCAATATTTTAGGTGTCCAAAATCGATATGTGCATGCATCTTCTGTACCCGTTTATATCTCAAATTCAGGCTCAAAACACCCGAAAATTCCATTTTTCTGGTTCCCAGAAGCGATCTGTACATGCCTACTCCGTGTTAGAGTATTTTCAAAATACAGGCCTAAAACATGCTTAATTTCGGTATTTTAGGTGCCCAAAGTCAATATGTGTATGCATCTTCTGTACCCGTGTATATTTAAAATTCAGGCTCAAAATACCCGAAAAATTCGATATTTTTGGGTCCAAGAGGCAATCTGTACATGCCTACTCCGTGTTAGAGTATTTTCAAAATACAGGCCCAAAACATGCTGAAAATCGATATTTCAGGTGCCCAAAGTCGATATGTGCATGCATCTTTAGTACCCGTTTATATCTCAAATTCAGGCTCAAAACACCTGAAAATTCGATATTTTTGCGTCCCAGATGCGATCTGTACATGCCTATTCAGTCATGGAATTTTTTCAAAATATAGGCTCAAAGCATGCTAAAAATTTATATTTTAGGTGTACAAAGTTGATATGTGCATTCATCTTCTGTACCCGTTGATATCTCAAATTCAATCTCAAAACACACGAAAATTCGATATTTTTGGGTCCCAGAAGCGATCTGTACATGCCTACTCCGTGTTAGAGTATTTTCATAATACAGGCCCAAAATATGCTGAAAATCGATATTTTAGGTGCCCAAAGTCAATATGTGTATGCATCTTCTGTACCCGTTTATATCTCAAATTTAGGCTCAAAACACCCGAAAAATCGATATTTTTTGGTTCCCAGAAGGTATCTGTATATGACTATTCCGTGTTAGAGTTTTTTCAAAATAAAGGCCAAAAACATGCTGAAAATCGATATATTAGGTGCCCAAGGTCGATATGTGCATGCATTTTCGGTACCCTTTTATATTTAAATTTAAGGATCAAAATACCCGAAAATTCGACATTTTTGGGTTCCAGAAGCGATCTCTCCATGCCTACTCAATGCTAGAATATTTTCAAAATATAGGCCCAAAACATGCTGAAAATCGATATTTTAGGTGCCCAAAGTCAATATGTGTATGAATCTTCTGTACCCGTTTATATCTCAAATTCAGGCTCAAAACACCCGAAAAATCGATATTTTGTGGTTCCCAGAAGGTATCTGTATATGCCTACTCCGTGTTAGAGTATTTTCATAATACAGGTCTAAAACATGCTGAAAATCGATATTTTAGGTCCCCAAAGTCAATATGTGTATGCATCTTCTGTACCGGTGTATATCTCAAATTCAGGCTGAAAACACCCGAAAATTCAAATTTTTTGGTTCCCAGAAGCGATCTGCACATGCCTACTCCGTTTTAGAGTATTTTCAAAATACAGGCCCAAAACATGCTGAAATTCGATATTTTAGTTGCCAAAAGCAATATGTGTATGCATCTTCTGTACCCGTTTATATCTCAAATTCAGGCTCAAAACACCCGAAAACTCGATATTTTTGGGTCCAATAAGCGATCTGTACATGCCTACTCAGTGACAAAATATTTTCAAATTACAGACCAAAAACATACTGAAAATCGATATTTTAGGTGCCCAAAGTCGATATGTGCATGCATCTTCAGTACACGTTTATATCTCAAATTCAGGCTCAAAACACCCGAAAATTCCATTTTTTTGGGTCCCAGAAGCGATCTGTACATGCCTACTCAATGTCAGAATACTTTCAAAACACAGGCACAAAAACAAGTTGAAAATCAATATTTTAGGTGTCCAAAATCGATATGTGCATGCATCTTTAGTACCCGTTTATATCTCAAATTCAGGCTCAAAACATCTGAAAATTCGATATTTTTGCGTCCCAGATGCGATCTGTACATGCCTATTCAGTCATGGAATTTTTTCAAAATATAGGCTCAAAGCATGCTAAAAATTGATATTTTAGGTGTCCAAAGTTGATATGTGCATTCATCTTCTGTACCCGTTCATATCTCAAATTCAATCTCAAAACACACGAAAATTCGATATTTTTGGGTCCCAGAAGCGATCTGTACATGCCTACTCCGTGTTAGAGTATTTTCATAATACAGGCCCAAAATATGCTGAAAATCGATATTTTAGGTGCCCAAAGTCAATATGTGTATGCATCTTCTGTACCCGTTTATATCTCAAATTCAGGCTCAAAACACCCGAAAAATCGATATTTTTTGGTTCCCAGAAGGTATCTGTATATGCCTATTCCGTGTTAGAGTTTTTTCAAAATAAAAGCCAAAAACATGCTGAAAATCGATATATTAGGTGCCCAAGGTCTATATGTGCATGCATTTTCGGTACCCTTTTATATTTAAATTTAAGGATCAAAATACCCGAAAATTCGACATTTTTGGGTTCCAGAAGCGATCTCTCCATGCCTACTCAATGCTAGAATATTTTCAAAATATAGGCCCAAAACATGCTGAAAATCGATATTTTAGGTGCCCAAAGTCAATATGTGTATGCATCTTCTGTACCCGTTTATATCTCAAATTCAGGCTCAAAACACCCGAAAAATCGATATTTTTTTTTTCCAGAAGGTATCTGTATATGCCTACTCCGTGTTAGAGTATTTTCATAATACAGGTCTAAAACATGCTGAAAATCGATATTTTAGGTCCCCAAAGTCAATATGTGTATGCATCTTCTGTACCGGTGTATATCTCAAATTCAGGCTGAAAACACCCGAAAATTCAAATTTTTTGGTTCCCAGAAGCGATCTGTACATGCCTACTCCGTTTTAGAGTATTTTCAAAATACAGGCCCAAAACATGCTGAAATTCGATATTTTAGTTGCCAAAAGCAATATGTGTATGCATCTTCTGTACCCGTTTATATCTCAAATTCAGGCTCAAAACACCCGAAAACTCGATATTTTTGGGTCCAATAAGCGATCTGTACATGCCTACTCAGTGACAAAATATTTTCAAATTACAGACCAAAAACATACTGAAAATCGATATTTTAGGTGCCCAAAGTCGATATGTGCATGCATCTTCAGTACACGTTTATATCTCAAATTCAGGCTCAAAACACCCGAAAATTCCATTTTTTGGGGTCCCAGAAGCGATCTGTACATGCCTACTCAATGTTAGAATACTTTCAAAACACAGGCACAAAAACAAGTTGAAAATCAATATTTTAGGTGTCCAAAATCGATATGTGCATGCATCTTTAGTACCCGTTTATATCTCAAATTCAGGCTCAAAACATCTGAAAATTCGATATTTTTGCGTCCCAGATGCGATCTGTACATGCCTATTCAGTCATGGAATTTTTTCAAAATATAGGCTCAAAGCATGCTAAAAATTGATATTTTAGGTGTCCAAAGTTGATATGTGCATTCATCTTCTGTACCCGTTCATATCTCAAATTCAATCTCAAAACACACGAAAATTCGATATTTTTGGGTCCCAGAAGCGATCTGTACATGCCTACTCCGTGTTAGAGTATTTTCATAATACAGGCCCAAAATATGCTGAAAATCGATATTTTAGGTGCCCAAAGTCAATATGTGTATGCATCTTCTGTACCCGTTTATATCTCAAATTCAGGCTCAAAACACCCGAAAAATCGATATTTTTTGGTTCCCAGAAGGTATCTGTATATGCCTATTCCGTGTTAGAGTTTTTTCAAAATAAAAGCCAAAAACATGCTGAAAATCGATATATTAGGTGCCCAAGGTCTATATGTGCATGCATTTTCGGTACCCTTTTATATTTAAATTTAAGGATCAAAATACCCGAAAATTCGACATTTTTGGGTTCCAGAAGCGATCTCTCCATGCCTACTCAATGCTAGAATATTTTCAAAATATAGGCCCAAAACATGCTGAAAATCGATATTTTAGGTGCCCAAAGTCAATATGTGTATGCATCTTCTGTACCCGTTTATATCTCAAATTCAGGCTCAAAACACCCGAAAAATCGATATTTTTTTTTTCCAGAAGGTATCTGTATATGCCTACTCCGTGTTAGAGTATTTTCATAATACAGGTCTAAAACATGCTGAAAATCGATATTTTAGGTCCCCAAAGTCAATATGTGTATGCATCTTCTGTACCGGTGTATATCTCAAATTCAGGCTGAAAACACCCGAAAATTCAAATTTTTTGGTTCCCAGAAGCGATCTGTACATGCCTACTCCGTTTTAGAGTATTTTCAAAATACAGGCCCAAAACATGCTGAAATTCGATATTTTAGTTGCCAAAAGCAATATGTGTATGCATCTTCTCTACCCGTTTATATCTCAAATTCAGGCTCAAAACACCCGAAAACTCGATATTTTTGGGTCCAATAAGCGATCTGTACATGCCTACTCAGTGACAAAATATTTTCAAATTACAGACCAAAAACATACTGAAAATCGATATTTTAGGTGCCCAAAGTCGATATGTGCATGCATCTTCAGTACACGTTTATATCTCAAATTCAGGCTCAAAACACCCGAAAATTCCATTTTTTTGGGTCCCAGAAGCGATCTGTACATGCCTACTCAATGTTAGAATACTTTCAAAACACAGGCACAAAAACAAGTTGAAAATCAATATTTTAGGTGTCCAAAATCGATATGTGCATGCATCTTCTGTACCCGTTTATATCTCAAATTCAGGCTCAAAACACCCGAAAATTCGATATTTTTGCGTCCCAGATGCGATCTGTACATGCCTATTCAGTCATGGAATTTTTTCAAAATATAGGCTCAAAGCATGCTAAAAATTGATATTTTAGGTGTCCAAAGTTGATATGTGCATTCATCTTCTGTACCCGTTGATATCTCAAATTCAATCTCAAAACACCCGAAAATTCGATATTTTTGGGTCCCAGAAGCGATCTGTACATGCCTACTCCGTGTTAGAGTATTTTCATAATACAGGCCCAAAATATGCTGAAAATCGATATTTTAGGTGCCCAAAGTCAATATGTGTATGCATCTTCTGTACCCGTTTATATCTCAAATTCAGGCTCAAAACACCCGGAAAATCGATATTTTTTGGTTCCCAGAAGGTATCTGTATATGCCTATTCCGTGTTAGAGTTTTTTCAAAATAAAGGCCAAAAACATGCTGAAAATCGATATATTAGGTGCCCAAGGTCGATATGTGCATGCATTTTCGGTACCCTTTTATATTTAAATTTAAGGATCAAAATACCCTAAAATTCGACATTTTTGGGTTCCAGAAGCGATCTCTCCATGCCTACTCAATGCTAGAATATTTTCAAAATATAGGCCCAAAACATGCTGAAAATCGATATTTTAGGTGCCCAAAGTCAATATGTGTATGCATCTTCTGTACCCGTTTATATCTCAAATTCAGGCTCAAAACAACCGAAAAACCGATATATTTTTTTTCCCAGAAGGTATCTGTATATGCCTACTCCATGTTAGAGTATTTTCATAATACAGGTCTAAAACATGCTGAAAATCGATATTTTAGGTGCCCAAAGTCAATATGTGTATGCATCTTCTGTACCCGTGTATATCTCAAATTCAGGCTGAAAACACCCGAAAATTAAAATTATTTGGTTCCCAGAAGCGATCTGTATATGCCTACTCCGTTTTAGAGTATTTTCAAAATACAGGCCCAAAACATGCTGAAATTCGATATTTTAGTTGCCAAAAGCAATATGTGTATGCATCTTCTCTACCCGTTTATATCTCAAATTCAGGCTCAAAACACCCGAAAACTCGATATTTTTGGGTCCAATAAGCGATCTATACATGCCTACTCAGTGACAAAATATTTTCAAATTACAGACCAAAAACATACTGAAAATCGATATTTTAGGTGCCCAAAGTCGATATGTGCATGCATCTTCAGTACACGTTTATATCTCAAATTCAGGCTCAAAACACCCGAAAATTCCATTTTTTTGGGTCCCAGAAGCGATCTGTACATGCCTACTCAATGTTAGAATACTTTCAAAACACAGGCACAAAAACAAGTTGAAAATCAATACTTTAGGTGTCCAAAATCGATATGTGCATGCATCTTCTGTACCCGTTTATATCTCAAATTCAGGCTCAAAACACCCGAAAATTCCATTTTTCTGGTTCCCAGAAGCGATCTGTACATGCCTACTCCGTGTTAGAGTATTTTCAAAATACAGGCCTAAAACATGCTTAATTTCGGTATTTTAGGTGCCCAAAGTCAATATGTGTATGCATCTTCTGTATCCGTGTATATTTAAAATTCAGGCTGAAAATACCCGAAAAATTCGATATTTTTGGGTCCAAGAGGCAATCTGTACATGCCTACTCCGTGTTAGAGTATTTTCAAAATACAGGCCCAAAACATGCTAAAAATCGATATTTCAGGTGCCCAAAGTCAATATGTGTATGCATCTTCTGTACCGGTGTATATCTCAAATTCAGGCTGAAACCACCCGAAAATTCAAATTTTTTGGTTCCCAGAAGCGATCTGTACATGCCTACTCCGTTTTAGAGTATTTTCAAAATACAGGCCCAAAACATGCTGAAATTCGATATTTTAGTTGCCAAAAGCAATATGTGTATGCATCTTCTGTACCCGTTTATATCTCAAATTCAGGCTCAAAACACCCGAAAACTCGATATTTTTGGGTCCAATAAGCGATCTGTACATGCCTACTCAGTGACAAAATATTTTCAAATTACAGACCAAAAACATACTGAAAATCGATATTTTAGGTGCCCAAAGTCGATATGTGCATGCATCTTCAGTACCCGTTTATATCTCAAATTCAGGCTCAAAACACCCGAAAACTCGATATTTTTGGGTCCAATAAGCGATCTGTACATGCCTACTCAGTGACAAAATATTTTCAAATTACAGACCAAAAACATACTGAAAATCGATATTTTAGGTGCCCAAAGTCGATATGTGCATGCATCTTCAGTACACGTTTATATCTCAAATTCAGGCTCAAAACACCCGAAAATTCCATTTTCTTGGGTGCCAGAAGCGATCTGTACATGCCTACTCAATGTTAGAATACTTTCAAAACACAGGCACAAAAACAAGTTGAAAATCAATATTTTAGGTGTCCAAAATCGATATGTGCATGCATCTTCTGTACCCGTTTATATCTCAAATTCAGGCTCAAAACACCCGAAAACTCGATATTTTTGGGTCCAATAAGCGATCTGTACATGCCTACTCAGTGACAAAATATTTTCAAATTACAGACCAAAAACATACTGAAAATCGATATTTTAGGTGCCCAAAGTCGATATGTGCATGCATCTTCAGTACACGTTTATATCTCAAATTCAGGCTCAAAACACCCGAAAATTCCATTTTTTTGGGTCCCAGAAGCGATCTGTACATGCCTACTCAATGTTAGAATACTTTCAAAACACAGGCACAAAAACAAGTTGAAAATCAATATTTTAGGTGTCCAAAATCGATATGTGCATGCATCTTTAGTACCCGTTTATATCTCAAATTCAGGCTCAAAACACCTGAAAATTCGATATTTTTGCGTCCCAGATGCGATCTGTACATACCTATTCAGTCATGGAATTTTTTCAAAATATAGGCTCAAAGCATGCTAAAAATTGATATTTTAGGTGTCCAAAGTTGATATGTGCATTCATATTCTGTACCCGTTGATATCTCAAATTCAATCTCAAAACACACGAAAATTCGATATTTTTGGGTCCCAGAAGCGATCTGTACATGCCTACTCCGTGTTAGAGTATTTTCATAATACAGGCCCAAAATATGCTGAAAATCGATATTTTAGGTGCCCAAAGTCAATATGTGTATGCATTTTCTGTACCCGTTTATATCTCAAATTCAGGCTCAAAACACCCGAAAAATCGATATTTTTTGGTTCCCAGAAGGTATCTGTATATGCCTATTCCGTGTTAGAGTTTTTTCAAAATAAAGGCCAAAAACATGCTGAAAATCGATATTTCAGGTGCCCAAGGTCGATATGTGCATGCATTTTCGGTACCCTTTTATATTTAAATTTAAGGATCAAAATACCCTAAAATTCGACGTTTTTGGGTTCCAGAAGCGATCTCTCCATGCCTACTCAATGCTAGAATATTTTCAAAATATAGGCCCAAAACATGCTGAAAATCGATATTTTAGGTGCCCAAAGTCAATATGTGTATGCATCTTCTGTACCCGTTTATATCTCAAATTCAGGCTCAAAACACCCGAAAAATCGATATTTTTTTTTCCCAGAAGGTATCTGTATATGCCTACTCCGTGTTAGAGTATTTTCATAATACAGGTCTAAAACATGCTGAAAATCGATATTTTAGGTGCCCAAAGTCAATATGTGTATGCATCTTCTGTACCGGTGTATATCTCAAATTCAGGCTGAAAACACCCGAAAATTCAAATTTTTTGGTTCCCAGAAGCGATCTGTACATGCCTACTCCGTTTTAGAGTATTTTCAAAATACAGGCCCAAAACATGCTGAAATTCGATATTTTAGTTGCCAAAAGCAATATGTGTATGCATCTTCTGTACCCGTTTATATCTCAAATTCAGGCTCAAAACACCCGAAAACTCGATATTTTTGGGTCCAATAAGCGATCTGTACATGCCTACTCAGTGACAAAATATTTTCAAATTACAGACCAAAAACATACTGAAAATCGATATTTTAGGTGCCCAAAGTCGATATGTGCATGCATCTTCAGTACACGTTTATATCTCAAATTCAGGCTCAAAACACCCGAAAATTCCATTTTCTTGGGTGCCAGAAGCGATCTGTACATGCCTACTCAATGTTAGAATACTTTCAAAACACAGGCACAAAAACAAGTTGAAAATCAATATTTTAGGTGTCCAAAATCGATATGTGCATGCATCTTCTGTACCCGTTTATATCTCAAATTCAGGCTCAAAACACCCGAAAATTCCATTTTTCTGGTTCCCAGAAGCGATCTGTACATGCTTACTCCGTGTTAGAGTATTTTCAAAATACAGGCCTAAAACATGCTTAATTTCGGTATTTTAGGTGCCCAAAGTCAATATGTGTATGCATCTTCTGTATCCGTGTATATTTAAAATTCAGGCTCAAAATACCCGAAAAATTCGATATTTTTGGGTCCAAGAGGCAATCTGTACATGCCTACTCCGTGTTAGAGTATTTTCAAAATACAGGCCCAAAACATGCTGAAAATCGATATTTCAGGTGCCCAAAGTCGATATGTGCATGCATCTTTAGTACCCGTTTATATCTCAAATTCAGGCTCAAAACACCTGAAAATTCGATATTTTTGCGTCCCAGATGCGATCTGTACATGTCTATTCAGTCATGGAATTTTTTCAAAATATAGGCTCAAAGCATGCTAAAAATTGATATTTTAGGTGTCCAAAGTTGATATGTGCATTCATCTTCTGTACCCGTTGATATCTCAAATTCAATCTCAAAACACACGAAAATTCGATATTTTTGGGTCCCAGAAGCGATCTGTACATGCCTACTCCGTGTTAGAGTATTTTCATAATACAGGCCCAAAATATGCTGAAAATCGATATTTTAGGTGCCCAAAGTCAATATGTGTATGCATCTTCTGTACCCGTTTATATCTCAAATTCAGGCTCAAAACACCCGAAAAATCGATATTTTTTGGTTCCCAGAAGGTATCTGTATATGCCTATTCCGTGTTAGAGTTTTTTCAAAATAAAGGCCAAAAACATGCTGAAAATCGATATTTCAGGTGCCCAAGGTCGATATGTGCATGCATTTTCGATACCCTTTTATATTTAAATTTAAGGATCAAAATACCCTAAAATTCGACATTTTTGGGTTCCAGAAGCGATCTCTCCATGCCTACTCAATGCTAGAATATTTTCAAAATATAGGCCCAAAACATGCTGAAAATCGATATTTTAGGTGCCCAAAGTCAATATGTGTATGCATCTTCTGTACCCGTTTATATCTCAAATACAGGCTCAAAACACCCGAAAAATCGATATTTTTTTTTCCCAAAAGGTATCTGTATATGCCTACTCCGTGTTAGAGTATTTTCATAATACAGGTCTAAAACATGCTGAAAATCGATATTTTAGGTCCCCAAAGTCAATATGTGTATGCATCTTCTGTACCGGTGTATATCTCAAATTCAGGCTGAAAACACCCGAAAATTCAAATTTTTTTGTTCCCAGAAGCGATCTGTACATGCCTACTCCGTTTTAGAGTATTTTCAAAATACAGGCCCAAAACATGCTGAAATTCGATATTTTAGTTGCCAAAAGCAATATGTGTATTCATCTTCTGTACCCATTTATATCTCAAATTCAGGCTCAAAACACCCGAAAACTCGATATTTTTGGGTCCAATAAGCGATCTGTACATGCCTACTCAGTGACAAAATATTTTCAAATTACAGACCAAAAACATACTGAAAATCTATATTTTAGGTGCCCAAAGTCGATATGTGCATGCATCTTCAGTACACGTTTATATCTCAAATTCAGGCTCAAAACACCCGAAAATTCCATTTTTTTGGGTCCCAGAAGCGATCTGTACATGCCTACTCCGTGTTAGAGTATTTTCAAAATACAGGCCTAAAACATGCTTAATTTCGGTATTTTAGGTGCCCAAAGTCAATATGTGTATGCATCTTCTGTATCCGTGTATATTTAAAATTCAGGCTCAAAATACCCGAAAAATTCGATATTTTTGGGTCCAAGAGGCAATCTGTACATGCCTACTCCGTGTTAGAGTATTTTCAAAATACAGGCCCAAAACATGCTGAAAATCGATATTTCAGGTGCCCAAAGTCGATATGTGCATGCATCTTTAGTACCCGTTTATATCTCAAATTCAGGCTCAAAACACCTGAAAATTCGATATTTTTGCGTCCCAGATGCGATCTGTACATGTCTATTCAGTCATGGAATTTTTTCAAAATATAGGCTCAAAGCATGCTAAAAATTGATATTTTAGGTGTCCAAAGTTGATATGTGCATTCATCTTCTGTACCCGTTGATATCTCAAATTCAATCTCAAAACACACGAAAATTCGATATTTTTGGGTCCCAGAAGCGATCTGTACATGCCTACTCCGTGTTAGAGTATTTTCATAATACAGGCCCAAAATATGCTGAAAATCGATATTTTAGGTGCCCAAAGTCAATATGTGTATGCATCTTCTGTACCCGTTTATATCTCAAATTCAGGCTCAAAACACCCGAAAAATCGATATTTTTTGGTTCCCAGAAGGTATCTGTATATGCCTATTCCGTGTTAGAGTTTTTTCAAAATAAAGGCCAAAAACATGCTGAAAATCGATATTTCAGGTGCCCAAGGTCGATATGTGCATGCATTTTCGATACCCTTTTATATTTAAATTTAAGGATCAAAATACCCTAAAATTCGACATTTTTGGGTTCCAGAAGCGATCTCTCCATGCCTACTCAATGCTAGAATATTTTCAAAATATAGGCCCAAAACATGCTGAAAATCGATATTTTAGGTGCCCAAAGTCAATATGTGTATGCATCTTCTGTACCCGTTTATATCTCAAATACAGGCTCAAAACACCCGAAAAATCGATATTTTTTTTTCCCAAAAGGTATCTGTATATGCCTACTCCGTGTTAGAGTATTTTCATAATACAGGTCTAAAACATGCTGAAAATCGATATTTTAGGTCCCCAAAGTCAATATGTGTATGCATCTTCTGTACCGGTGTATATCTCAAATTCAGGCTGAAAACACCCGAAAATTCAAATTTTTTTGTTCCCAGAAGCGATCTGTACATGCCTACTCCGTTTTAGAGTATTTTCAAAATACAGGCCTAAAACATGCTTAATTTCGGTATTTTAGGTGCCCAAAGTCAATATGTGTATGCATCTTCTGTATCCGTGTATATTTAAAATTCAGGCTCAAAATACCCGAAAAATTCGATATTTTTGGGTCCAAGAGGCAATCTGTACATGCCTACTCCGTGTTAGAGTATTTTCAAAATACAGGCCCAAAACATGCTGAAAATCGATATTTCAGGTGCCCAAAGTCGATATGTGCATGCATCTTTAGTACCCGTTTATATCTCAAATTCAGGCTCAAAACACCTGAAAATTCGATATTTTTGCGTCCCAGATGCGATCTGTACATGTCTATTCAGTCATGGAATTTTTTCAAAATATAGGCTCAAAGCATGCTAAAAATTGATATTTTAGGTGTCCAAAGTTGATATGTGCATTCATCTTCTGTACCCGTTGATATCTCAAATTCAATCTCAAAACACACGAAAATTCGATATTTTTGGGTCCCAGAAGCGATCTGTACATGCCTACTCCGTGTTAGAGTATTTTCATAATACAGGCCCAAAATATGCTGAAAATCGATATTTTAGGTGCCCAAAGTCAATATGTGTATGCATCTTCTGTACCCGTTTATATCTCAAATTCAGGCTCAAAACACCCGAAAAATCGATATTTTTTGGTTCCCAGAAGGTATCTGTATATGCCTATTCCGTGTTAGAGTTTTTTCAAAATAAAGGCCAAAAACATGCTGAAAATCGATATTTCAGGTGCCCAAGGTCGATATGTGCATGCATTTTCGATACCCTTTTATATTTAAATTTAAGGATCAAAATACCCTAAAATTCGACATTTTTGGGTTCCAGAAGCGATCTCTCCATGCCTACTCAATGCTAGAATATTTTCAAAATATAGGCCCAAAACATGCTGAAAATCGATATTTTAGGTGCCCAAAGTCAATATGTGTATGCATCTTCTGTACCCGTTTATATCTCAAATACAGGCTCAAAACACCCGAAAAATCGATATTTTTTTTTCCCAAAAGGTATCTGTATATGCCTACTCCGTGTTAGAGTATTTTCATAATACAGGTCTAAAACATGCTGAAAATCGATATTTTAGGTCCCCAAAGTCAATATGTGTATGCATCTTCTGTACCGGTGTATATCTCAAATTCAGGCTGAAAACACCCGAAAATTCAAATTTTTTTGTTCCCAGAAGCGATCTGTACATGCCTACTCCGTTTTAGAGTATTTTCAAAATACAGGCCCAAAACATGCTGAAATTCGATATTTTAGTTGCCAAAAGCAATATGTGTATTCATCTTCTGTACCCATTTATATCTCAAATTCAGGCTCAAAACACCCGAAAACTCGATATTTTTGGGTCCAATAAGCGATCTGTACATGCCTACTCAGTGACAAAATATTTTCAAATTACAGACCAAAAACATACTGAAAATCTATATTTTAGGTGCCCAAAGTCGATATGTGCATGCATCTTCAGTACACGTTTATATCTCAAATTCAGGCTCAAAACACCCGAAAATTCCATTTTTTTGGGTCCCAGAAGCGATCTGTACATGCCTACTCCGTGTTAGAGTATTTTCAAAATACAGGCCTAAAACATGCTTAATTTCGGTATTTTAGGTGCCCAAAGTCAATATGTGTATGCATCTTCTGTACCCGTGTATATTTAAAATTCAGGCTGAAAATACCCGAAAAATTCGATATTTTTGGGTCCAAGAGGCAATCTGTACATGCCTACTCCGTGTTAGAGTATTTTCAAAATACAGGCCCAAAACATGCTGAAAATCGATATTTCAGGTGCACAAAGTCGATATGTGCATGCATCTTTAGTACCTGTTTATATCTCAAATTCAGGCTCAAAACACCTGAAAATTCGATATTTTTGCGTCCCAGATGCGATCTGTACATGCCTATTCAGTCATGGAATTTTTTCAAAATATAGGTTCAAAGCATGCTAAAAATTGATATTTTAGGTGTCCAAAGTTGATATGTGCATTCATCTTCTGTACCCGTTGATATCTCAAATTCAATCTCAAAACACCCGAAAATTCGATATTTTTGGGTCCCAGAAGCGATCTGTACATGCCTACTCCGTGTTAGAGTATTTTCATAATACAGGCCCAAAATATGCTGAAAATAGATATTTTAGGTGCCCAAAGTCAATATGTGTATGCATCTTCTGTACCCGTTTATATCTCAAATTCAGGCTCAAAACACCCGAAAAATCGATATTTTTTGGTTCCCAGAAGGTATCTGTATATGCCTATTCCGTGTTAGAGTTTTTTCAAAATAAAGGCCCAAAACATGCTGAAAATCGATATTTCAGGTGCCCAAAGTCGATATGTGCATGCATCTTTAGTACCCGTTTATATCTCAAATTCAGGCTCAAAACACCTGAAAATTCGATATTTTTGCGTCCCAGATGCGATCTGTACATGCCTATTCAGTCATGGAATTTTTTCAAAATATAGGCTCAAAGCATGCTAAAAATTGATATTTTAGGTGTCCAAAGTTGATATGTGCATTCATCTTCTGTACCCGTTGATATCTCAAATTCAATCTCAAAACACCCGAAAATTCGATATTTTTGGGTCCCAGAAGCGATCTGTACATGCCTACTCCGTGTTAGAGTATTTTCATAATACAGGCCCAAAATATGCTGAAAATAGATATTTTAGGTGCCCAAAGTCAATATGTGTATGCATCTTCTGTACCCGTGTATATCTCAAATTCAGGCTGAAAACACCCGAAAATTAAAATTATTTGGTTCCCAGAAGCGATCTGTATATGCCTACTCCGTTTTAGAGTATTTTCAAAATACAGGCCCAAAACATGCTGAAATTCGATATTTTAGTTGCCAAAAGCAATATGTGTATGCATCTTCTCTACCCGTTTATATCTCAAATTCAGGCTCAAAACACCCGAAAACTCGATATTTTTGGGTCCAATAAGCGATCTGTACATGCCTACTCAGTGACAGAATATTTTCAAAATATAGGCCCAAAACATGCTGAAAATCGATATTTTAGGTGCCCAAAGTAAATATGTGTATGCATCTTCTGTACCCGTGTATATCTCAAATTCAGGCTCAAAACACCCGAAAAATTCGATATTTTTGGGTCCCAGAGGCAATCTGTACATGCCTACTCCTTGTTAGAGTATTTTCAAAATACAGGTCCAAAACATGCTGAAAATTGATATTTCAGGTGCCCGAAGTCGATATGTGCATGCATCTTCAGTAACCGTTTATTTCTCAAATTCATGCTCAGAACACCCGAAAACTCGATATTTTTGGGTCCCAGAAGCGATCTGTACATGCCTCCTCCGTGTTAAAGTATTTTCAAAAAACAGGCCCAAAACATGTTGAAAATCGATATTTTAGGTACCCAAAGTCAATATGTGAATACATCTTCTGTACCCGTTTATATCTCAAATTCAGGCATAAAACACCCGAAAATTCGATATTTTTGGTTCTCAGAAGCGATCTGTACATGCCTACTCCGTGTTAGAGTATTTTCAAAATACAGGCCTAAAACATGCTGAAATTCGATATTTTAGGTGCCCAAAGTCAATATGTGTATGCATCTTCTGTACCCGTGTATATCTCAAATTCAGGCTCAAAACACCCGAAAATTTCGATATTTTTGGGTCCCAGAGGCAATCTATACATGCCTACTCCGTGTTAGAGTATTTTCAAAATACAGGCCCAAAACATGCTGAAAATTGATATTTCAGGGGCCCAAAGTCGATATGTGCATGCATCTTCAGTACCCGTTTATATCTCAAATTCAGGCTCAAAACACCGAAAATTCGATATTTTTGGGTTCCAGAAGCGATATGTACATGCCTAATCATTGCTAGAATTTTCTCAAAATACAGACCCAAACATGCTGAAAATCGATATTTTAGATGCCCAAAGTCAATATGTCCATGCATCTTCAGAACTCGTTTATAACTCAAATTCAGACTCAAAACACCCGAAAATTTGATATTTTTGAGTCACAGAAGCGATCTGTACATGCCTACGCAGTAATAGAATATTTAAAAAAACACGCCCAAAACATGCTGAAAATCGATATTTTAGGTGCCCAAAGTCGATATGTGCTTGCATCTTCAGTAGCCGTTTATATCTCAAATTCATGCTCAAAACACCCGAAAACTCGATATTTTTGGTCCCAGAAGCGATCTGTACATGCCTACTCAGTAATAGAACATTTTCAAAATTCAGGTCTAAAACATGCTGAAAATCGATATTTTAGGTGCCCAAAGCCGATATGTGCTTGCATCTTCAGTAACCGTTTATATCTCAAATTCAGGCTCAAAAATCCCTAAAACTCGATATTTTTGGGTCCCAGAAGCGATCTGTACATGCCTACTCAGTGGTAGAATATTTTCAAAATTTAGGCAAAAAACAGGCTAAAAATCGATATTTTGGGTCCCCAAAGTCGATATGTGCATGCATCTTCTGTACCCGTTTATATCTCAAATTCAGGATCAAAATACCCGAAAATTTGATATTTTTGGGTTCCACAGGCGATCTATTCATGCCTACTCAATGTTAGAATATTTTCAAAATACAGGCAGAAAAACAAGTTAAAAATCGATATTTTAGGTGCCTAAGTCAATAAGTGCATGCATCTTCTGTACCCATTTACATCCCAAATTCAGGCTCAAAATACCCGAATATTCGATATTTTTGTGTCCCAGAAGCGATGTGTACATGCCTACTTCGTGTTTGAGTATTTTCAAATTACAGGCCCAAAATATGCTCAAAATCGATATTTTAGGTGCAAAAAGTCGATATGTGCATGGATCTTCAGTACCAGTTTATATCCCAAATTCAGGATTAAAACACTCGAAAATTTAATATTTTTGGGTCCCAGAAGCGATCTGTACATGCCTACTCAGTGCTAGAATATTTTCAAAATTTAGGCCAAAAACATGCTAAAAATCGATATTTTAGGTGCCCAACGTCGATATGTGCATGCATCTTCTGTACCCGTTTAAATCTCAAATTCAGGCTCAAAACACCCGAAAATTCAATATTTTTGGGTCCCAGAAGCGATCTGTACATGCCTAATCCTTGCTAGAATTTTTTCAAGATACAGACCCAAAACATGCTGAAAATCGATATTTTAGGTGCAAAAAGTCGACATGTGCATGCATATTCTGTACCCGTTTATATCCTGTATATAGGCTCAAAACTTGCTAAAAATCGATATTTTAAGTGTCCAAAGTCGGTATGTGCATGCATCTTCTGTACCCGTTTATATCTCAAATTCAGGCCCAAAACACCCGAAAATTCGATATTTTTGGGTTCCAGAAGCGATCTGTACATGCCTAATGATTGTTAGAATTTTCTCAAAATACAGACCCAAACATGCTGAAAATCGATATTTTAGGTGCCCAAAGTCGATATGTGCTTGCATCTTCAGTAGCCGTTTATAACTCAAATTCAGACTCAAAACACCCGAAAATTCGATATTTTTGAGTCACAGAAGCGATCTGTATATGCCTACGCAGTAATAGAATATTTAAAAAAACACGCCCAAAACATGCTGAAAATCGATATTTTAGGTGCCCAAAGTCGATAGGTGCATGCATCTTCTGTACACGTTCATATCTCAAATTCAGGCTCAAAACACCCGAATATTCGATTTTATTTTGGCCCAGAAGCGATCTGTACATGCCTACTTAGTACTAGAATATTTTCAAAATACAGGCCCAAAACATGCTGAAAATCGATATTTTAGGTGCCCAAAGTCGATATGTGCTTGCATCTTCAGTAGGCGTTTATATCTCAAATTCATGCTCAAAACACCCGAAAACTCGATATTTTTGGGTCCCAGAAGCGATCTGTACATGCCTACTCAGTAATAGAACATTTTCAAAATTCAGGTCTAAAACATGCTGAAAATCGATATTTTAGGTGCCCAAAGACGATATGTGCTTGCATCTTCAGTAACCGTTTATATCTCAAATTCAGGCTCAAAACTCCCGAAAACTCGATATTTTTGGGTCCCAGAAGCAATCTGTACATGCGTACTCAGTGACAAAATATTTTCAAATTACAGACCAAAAACATACTGAAAATCGATATTTTAGGTGCCCAAAGTCGATATGTGCATGCATCATCAGTACACGTTTATATCTCAAATTCAGGCTCAAAACACCCGAAAATTCCATTTTTTTGGGTCCCAGAAGCGATCTGTGCATGCCTACTCATTGTTAGAATACTTTCAAAACACAGGCACAAAAACAAGTTGAAAATCAATATTTTAGGTGTCCAAAATCGATATGTGCATGCATCTTCTGTACCCGTGTATATCTCAAATTCAGGCACAAAACACCCGAAAATTCCATTTTTCTGGTTCCCAGAAGCGATCTGTACATGCCTACTCCGTGTTAGAGTATTTTCAAAATACAGGCTCAAAACATGCTGAAAATCGATATTTTAGGTGCCCAAAGTCAATATGTGTATGCATCTTCTGTACCCTTGTATATCTCAAATTCAGGCTCAAAACACCCGAAAAATTCGATATTTTTGGGTCCCAGAGGCAATCTGTACATGCCTACCCCTTGTTAGAGTATTTTCAAAATACAGGCCCAAAACATGCTGAAAATTGATATTTCAGGTGCCCGAAGTCGATATGTGCATGCATTTTCAGTACCCGTTTATATCTCAAATTCAGGCTCAAAACACCCGAAAATTCGATATTTTTGGGTCCCAGAAGTGATCTGTACATGCCTAATCATTGCTAGAATTTTCTCAAAATACAGACCCAAACATGCCGAAAATCGATATTTTAGGTGCCCAAAGTCAATATGTGCATGCATCTTCAGTACTTGTTTATATCTCAAATTCAGACTCAAAACACCCGAAAATTCGATATTTTTGAGTCCCAGAAGCTCTGTACATGCCTAAGCAGTAATAGAATATTTAAAAAAACACGCCCAAAACATGCTAAAAATCGATATTTTAGGTGCCCAAAGTCGATATGTGCATGCATCTTCTGGACACGTTTATATCTCAAATTCAGGCTCAAAACACCCGAATATTCGATTTTATTTTGGTCCAAAAGCGATTTGTACATGTCTACTTAGTGCTAAAATATTTTCAAAATACAGGCCCAAAACATGCTGAAATCGATATTTTAGGTGCCCAAAGTCGATATGTGCTTGCATCTTCAGTAACCGTTTATATCTCAAATTCATGCTCAAAACACCCGAAAACTCGATATTTATGGGTCCCAGAAGCGATCTGTACATGCCTACTCCGTGTTAAAGTATTTTCAAAATACAGGCCCAAAACATGTTGAAAATCGATATTTTAGGTACCCAAAGTCAATATGTGAATACATCTTCTGTACCCGTTTATATCTCAAATTCAGGCTTAAAACACCTGAAAATTCGATATTTTTGGTTCCCAGAAGCGATGTGTACATGCCTACTCCGTGTTAGAGTATTTTCAAAATACAGGTCTAAAACATGCTGAAATTCGATATTTTAGGTGCCCATAGTCAATATGTGTATGCATCTTCTGTACCCGTGTATATCTCAAATTCAGGCTCAAAACACCCGAAAATTTCGATATTTTTGGGTCCCAGAGGCAATCTGTACATGCCTACTCCGTGTTTGAGTATTTTCAAAATACAGGCCCAAAACATGCTGAAAATTGATATTTCAGGGGCCCAAAGTCGATATGTGCATGCATCTTCAGTACCCGTTTATATCTCAAATTCAGGCTCAAAACACCCGAAAATTCGATATTTTTGGGTTCCAGAAGCGATCTGTACATGCCTAATCATTGTTAGAATTTTCTCAAAATACAGACCCAAACATGCTGAAAATCGATATTTTAGATGCCCAAAGTCAATATGTCCATGCATCTTCAGTACTCGTTTATAACTCAAATTCAGACTCTAAACACCCGAAAATTCGATATTTTTGAGTCACAGAAGCGATCTGTACATGCCTACGAAGTATTAGAATATTTAAAAAAACACGCCCAAAACATGCTGAAAATCGATATTTTAGGTGCCCAAAGTCGATATGTGCATGCATCTTCTGTACACGTTTATATCTCAAATTCAGGCTCAAAACACCCGAATATTCGATTTTATTTTGGCCCAGAAGCGATCTGTACATGCCTTCTTAGTGCTAGAATATTTTCAAAATACAGGCCCAAAACATGCTGAAAATCGATATTTTAGGTGCAAAAAGTCGATATGTGCATGGATCTTCAGTACCAGTTTATATCCCAAATTCAGGATTAAAACACTCGAAAATTTAATATTTTTGGGTCCCAGAAGCGATCTGTACATGCCTACTCAGTGCTAGAATATTTACAAAATTTAGGCCAAAAACAGGCTAAAAATCGATATTTTAAGTCCCCAAAGTCGATATGTGCATGCATCTTCTGTACCCGTTTATATCTCAAATTCAGGATAAAAACACCCGAAAATTCGATATTTTTGGGTTCCAGAGGCGATCTATTCATTCCTACTCAATGTTAGAATATTTTCAAAATACAGGCAGAAAAACAAGTTAAAAATCGATATTTTAGGTGCCCAAGTCAATAAGTGCATATATCTTCTGTATCCATTTACATCCCAAATTCAGGCTCAAAACCCCCGAAAATTCGATATTTTTGGGTCCCAGAAGCGATCTGTACATGCCTACTTCGTGTTTGAGTATTTTCAAATTACAGGCCCAAAACATGCTCAAAATCGATATTTTAGGTGCAAAAATTCGATATGTGCATGGATCTTCAGTACCCGTTTATATCCCAAATTCAGGCTTAAAACATCCGAAAATTCAATATTTTTGGGTCCCATAAGCGATCTGTACATGCCTTATCCTTGCTAGAATTTTCTCAAGATACAGACCCAAAACATGCTGAAAATCGATATTTTACGTGCAAAAAGTCGATATGTGCATGCCTCTTCTGTACCCGTTTATATCTCAAATTCAGGCTCAAAACACCCGAAAATTCGGTATTTTTGGGTCCAAAAAGCGATCTGTACATGCCTACTCCGTGTTAGAGTATTTTCAAAATACAGGCCCAAAACATGCTGAAAATCGATATTTTAGGTGCCCAAAGTCGATATCTCAAATTCAGGCCCAAAACACCCGAAAAATCGATATTTTGGGAACCCAAAAGCGATCTGTACATGCCTAATCAGTGCTAGAATGTTTTCAAAATATAGGTAAAAAACATGCTAAAAATCGATATTTTAAGTGTCCAAAGTCGATATGTGCATGCATCTGCTGTACCCGTTTATATCTCAAATTCAGGCTCAAAACACCCAAAATTCGGTATTTTTGGGTCCTAGAAGCGATTTGTACATGCTTACTCCTAGTTAGAATGTTTTCAAGATACAGACCAAAAACATGATCAAAATCAATATTTTAGGTACCCAAAAGTCGATATGTGCATGCATCTTCAGTACCCGTTTATATCTCAAATTTAGGCTCAAAACACCCGAAAATTCGATATTTTGAGGTCCAAAAAGCGATCTGTACATACCTTCTCCGTGTTAGAGTATTTTAAAGATACAGGCCCAAAACATACTGAAAATCGATCTTTTAGGTGCCCAAAAGTCGATATGTGCATGCATCTTCTGTACCCGTTTATATATCAAATTCAGGCTCAAAAAACCCGAAAATTTGACATTTTGGGGTCCCAGAAGCGATCTGTACATGCCTACTCAGATAAAGGCCCAAAACAAGTCGAAAATCAATATTTTAGGTGCCCAAAGTCAATATGTGTATGTATCTTCTGCAACCGTTTATATCCCAAATTAAACCTCAAAACACCCGAAAATTCGTTTTTTTTGGGTCCCAGAAGCGATCTGTACATGCCTACTCAGTGCTAGAATGTTTTCAAAATATAGGCCCAAAACATGCTGAAAATCGATATTTTAGGTGCCCAAAGTCAATATGTGTATGCATCTTCTGTACCCGTGTATATCTCAAATTCAGGCTCAAAACACCAGAAAAATTAGATATTTTTGGGTCCCAGAGGCAATCTGTACATGCCTACTCCGTGTTAGAGTATTTTCAAAATACAGGCCCAAAACATGCTGAAAATTGATATTTCAGGTGCCCGAAGTCGATATGTGCATGCATCTTCAGAACCCGTTTATATCTCAAATTCAGGCTCAAAACACTCGAAAACTCGATATTTTTGGGTCCCAGAAACGATCTGTACATGCCTAATCATTGCTAGAATTTTCTCAAAATACAGACCCAAACATGCTGAAAATCGATATTTTAGGTGCCCAAAGTCAATATGTCCATGCATCCTCAGTACTCGTTTATATCTCAAATTCAGACTCAAAACACCCGAAAATTCGATATTTTTGAGTCACAGAATCGATCTGTACATGCCTACGCAGTAATAGAATATTTAAAAAAACACGCCCAAAACATGCTAAAAATCGATATTTTAGGTACCCCAAAGTCGATATGTGCATGCATCTTCTGTACACGTTTATATCTCAAATTCAGGCTCAAAACACCCGAATATTCGATTTTATTTTGGCCCAGAAGCGATCTGTACATGCCTACTTAGTGCTAGAATATTTTCAAAATACAGGCCCAAAACATGCTAAAAATCGATATTTTAGGTGCCCAAAGTCGATATGTGCTTGCATCTTCAGTAACCGTTTATATCTCAAATTCATGCTCAAAACACCCGAAAACTCGATATTTTTGGGTCCCAGAAGCAATCTGTACATGCCTACTCAGTGCTAGAATATTTTCAAAATTTAGGCCAAAAACAGGCTAAAAATCGATATTTTATGTCCCCAAAGTCGATATGTGCATGCATCATCTGTACCCGTTTATATCTCAAATTCAGGCTCAAAACACCCGAAAATTCAATATTTTTGGGTCCCAGAAGTGATCTGTACATGCCTAATCCTTGCTGGAATTTTCTCAAGATACAGACCCAAAACATGCTAAAAATCGATATTTTAAATGTCCAAAGTCGATATGTGCATGCATCTGCTGTACCCGTTTATATCTCAAATTCAGGCTCAAAACACCCAAAATTCGATATTTTTGGGTCCTAGAAGCGATTTGTACATGTTTACTCCTAGTTAGAATGTTTTCAAGATACAGACCAAAAACATGCTCAAAATCAATATTTTAGGTACCCAAAAGTCGATATGTGCATGCATCTTCAGTACCCGTTTATATCTCAAATTCAGGCTCAAAACACCCGAAAATTCGATATTTTGTGGTCCAAAAAGCGATCTGTACATACCTTCTCCGTGTTAGAGTATTTTAAAGATACAGGCCCAAAGCATACTGAAAATCGATCTTTTAGGTGCCCAAAAGTCGATATGTGCATGCATCTTCTGTACCCGTTTATATCTCAAATTCAGGCTCAAAAAACTCGAAAATTTGACATTTTGGGGTCCAAAAAGCGATCTGTACATGCCTACTCAGATAAAGGCCCAAAACAAGTTGAAAATCAATATTTTAGGTGCCCAAAGTCAATATGTGTATGTATCTTCTGCAACCGTTTATATCCCAAATTAAACCTCAAAACACCCGAAAATTCGTTTTTTTTGGTTCCCAGAAGCGATCTGTACATGCCTACTCAGTGCTAGAATGTTTTCAAAATAAAGGCCCAAAACATGCTGAAAATCGATATTTTAGGTGCCCAAAGTCAATATGTGTATGCATCTTCTGTACCCGTGTATATCTCAAATTCAGGCTCAAAACACCCGAAAAATTGGATATTTTTGGATCCCAGAGGCAATCTGTACATGCCTACTCCGTGTTAGAGTATTTTCAAAATACAGGCCCAAAACATGCTGAAAATTGATATTTCAGGTGCCCGAAGTCGATATGTGCATGCATCTTCACTACCCGTTTATATCTCAAATTCAGTCTCAAAACACTCGAAAATTCGATATTTTTGGGTCCCAGAAACGATCTGTACATGCCTAATCATTGCTAGAATTTTCTCAAAATACAGACCCAAACATGCTGAAAATCGATATTTTAGGTGCCCAAAGTCAATATGTCCATGCATCCTCAGTACTCGTTTATATCTCAAATTCAGACTCAAAACACCGGAAAATTCGATATTTTTGAGTCACAGAAGCAATCTGTACATGCCTACGCAGTAATAGAATATTTAAAAAAACACGCCCAAAACATGCTGAAAATCGATATTTTAGGTACCCCAAAGTCGATATGTGCATGCATCTTCTGTACACGTTTATATCTCAAATTCAGGCTCAAAACACCCAAAAATTCAATATTTTTGGGTCCCAGAAGTGATCTGTACATGCCTAATCCTTGCTGGAATTTTCTCAAGATACAGACCCAAAACATGCTAAAAATCGATATTTTAAATGTCCAAAGTCGATATGTGCATGCATCTGCTGTACCCGTTTATATCTCAAATTCAGGCTCAAAACACCCAAAATTCGGTATTTTTGGGTCCTAGAAGCGATTTGTACATGTTTACTCCTAGTTAGAATGTTTTCAAGATACAGACCAAAAACATGCTCAAAATCAATATTTTAGGTACCCAAAAGTCGATATGTGCATGCATCTTCAGTACCCGTTTATATCTCAAATTCAGGCTCAAAACACCCGAAAATTCGATATTTTGTGGTCCAAAAAGCGATCTGTACATACCTTCTCCGTGTTAGAGTATTTTAAAGATACAGGCCCAAAACATACTGAAAATCGATCTTTTAGGTGCCCAAAAGTCGATATGTGCATGCATCTTCTGTACCCGTTTATATCTCAAATTCAGGCTCAAAAAACCCGAAAATTTGACATTTTGGGGTCCAAAAAGCGATCTGTACATGCCTACTCAGATAAAGGCCCAAAACAAGTTGAAAATCAATATTTTAGGTGCCCAAAGTCAATATGTGTATGTATCTTCTGCAACCGTTTATATCCCAAATTAAACCTCAAAACACCCGAAAATTCGTTTTTTCTGGGTCCCAGAAGCGATCTGTACATGCCTACTCAGTGCTAGAATGTTTTCAAAATATAGGCCCAAAACATGCTGAAAATCGATATTTTAGGTGCCCAAAGTCAATATGTGTATGCATCTTCTGTACCCGTGTATATCTCAAATTCAGGCTCAAAACACCCGAAAAATTGGATATTTTTGGGTCCCAGAGGAAATCTGTACATGCCTACTCCGTGTTAGAGTATTTTCAAAATACAGGCCCAAAACATGCTGAAAATTGATATTTCAGGTGCCCGAAGTCGATATGTGCATGCATCTTCAGTACCCGTTTATATCTCAAATTCAGTCTCAAAACACTCGAAAATTCGATATTTTTGGGTCCAAGAAACGATCTGTACATGCCTAATCATTGCTAGAATTTTCTCAAAGTACAGACCCAAACATGCTGAAAATCGATATTTTAGGTGCCCAAAGTCAATATGTCCATGCATCCTCAGTACTCGTTTATATCTCAAATTCAGACTCAAAACACCCGAAAATTCGATATTTTTGAGTCACAGAAGCAATCTGTACATGCCTACGCAGTAATAGAATATTTAAAAAAACACGCCCAAAACATGCTGAAAATCGATATTTTAGGTACCCCAAAGTCGATATGTGCATGCATCTTCTGTACACGTTTATATCTCAAATTCAGGCTCAAAACACCCGAATATTCGATTTTATTTTGGCCCAGAAGCGATCTGTACATGCCTACTTAGTGCTAGAATATTTTCAAAATACAGGCCCAAAACATGCTAAAAATCGATATTTTAGGTGCCCAAAGTCGATATGTGCTTGCATCTTCAGTAACCGTTTATATCTCAAATTCAGGCTCAAAACACCCGAAAACTCGATATTTTTGGGTCCCAGAAGCGATCTGTACATGCCTACTCAGTGCTAGAATATTTTCAAAATTTAGGCCAAAAACAGGCTAAAAATCGATATTTTATGTCCCCAAAGTCGATATGTGCATGCATCTTCTGTACCCGTTTATATCTCAAATTCAGTCTCAAAACACCCGAAAATTCAATATTTTTGGGTCCCAGAAGTGATCTGTACATGCCTAATCCTTGCTGGAATTTTCTCAAGATACAGACCCAAAACATGCTAAAAATCGATATTTTAAATGTCCAAAGTCGATATGTGCATGCATCTGCTGTACCCGTTTATATCTCAAATTCAGGCTCAAAACACCCAAAATTCGGTATTTTTGGGTCCTAGAAGCGATTTGTACATGTTTACTCCTAGTTAGAATGTTTTCAAGATACAGACCAAAAACATGCTCAAAATCAATATTTTAGGTACCCAAAAGTCGATATGTGCATGTATCTTCAGTACCCGTTTATATCTCAAATTCAGGCTCAAAACACCCGAAAATTCAATATTTTTGGGTCCCAGAAGTGATCTGTACATGCCTAATCCTTGCTGGAATTTTCTCAAGATACAGGCCCAAAACATGCTGAAAATCGATATTTTAGGTGCCCAAAGTCGATATGTGCATCCATCTTCTGTACCCGTTTATATCTCAAATTCAGGATAAAAACACCCAAAAATTCGATATTTTTGGGTTCCAGAGGCGATCTATTCATGCCTACTCAATGTTAGAATATTTTCAAAATACAGGCAGAAAAACAAGTTAAAAATCAATATTTTAGGTGCCCAAGTCAATAAGTGCATATATCTTCTGTATCCATTTACATCCCAAATTCAGGCTCAAAACACCCGAAAATTCGATATTTTTGGGTCCCAGAAGCGATCTGTACATGCCTACTTCGTCGTTGAGTATTTTCAAATTACAGGCCCAAAACATGCTCAAAATCGATATTTTAGGTGCAAAAAGTCGATATGTGCATGGATCTTCAGTACCCGTTTATATCCCAAATTCAGGCTTAAAACACCCGAAAATTCAATATTTTTGGGTCCCAGAAGCGATCTGTACATGCCTTATCCTTGCTAGAATTTTCTCAAGATACAGACCCAAAACATGCTCAAAATGAATATTTTAGGTACCCAAAAGTCGATATGTGCATGTATCTTCAGTAACCGTTTATATCTCAAATTCAG
Organism: Petrolisthes cinctipes; assembly: GCA_033782935.1. Lineage (NCBI taxonomy): Eukaryota > Metazoa > Arthropoda > Malacostraca > Decapoda > Porcellanidae > Petrolisthes > Petrolisthes cinctipes. Next base: position 230,579 of record JAWQEG010000781.1, on the reverse strand, counting down.
GCTCAAAACACCCGAAAATTCGATATTTTGTGGTCCAAAAAGCGATCTGTACATACCTTCTCCGTGTTAGAGTATTTTAAAGATACAGGCCCAAAACATACTGAAAATCGATCTTTTAGGTGCCCAAAAGTCGATATGTGCATGCATCTTCTGTACCCGTTTATATCTCAAATTCAGGCTCAAAAAACCCGAAAATTTGACATTTTGGGGTCCCAGAAGCGATCTGTACATGCCTACTCAGATAAAGGCCCAAAACAAGTCGAAAATCAATATTTTAGGTGTCCAAAGTCAATATGTGTATGTATCTTCTGCAACCGTTTATATCCCAAATTAAACCTCAAAACACCCGAAAATTCGTTTTTTTTGGGTCCCAGAAGCGATCTGTACATGCCTACTCAGTGCTAGAATGTTTTCAAAATATAGGCCCAAAACATGCTGAAAATCGATATTTTAGGTGCCCAAAGTCAATATGTGTATGCATCTTCTGTACCCGTGTATATCTCAAATTCAGGCTCAAAACACCCGAAAAATTGGATATTTTTGGGTCCCAGAGGCAATCTGTACATGCCTACTCCGTGTTAGAGTATTTTCAAAATACAGGCCCAAAACATGCTGAAAATTGATATTTCAGTTGCCCGAAGTCGATATGTGCATGCATCTTCAGTACCCGTTTATATCTCAAATTCAGGCTCAAAACACTCGAAAATTCGATATTTTTGGGTCCCAGAAACGATCTGTACATGCCTAATCATTGCTAGAATTTTCTCAAAATACAGACCCAAACATGCTGAAAATCGATATTTTAGGTGCCTAAAGTCAATATGTCCATGCATCCTCAGTACTCGTTTATATCTCAAATTCAGACTCAAAACACCCGAAAATTCGATATTTTTGAGTCACAGAAGCGATCTGTACATGCCTACGCAGTAATAGAATATTTAAAAAAACGCCCAAAACATGCTGAAAATCGATATTTTAGGTACCCCAAAGTCGATATGTGCATGCATCTTCTGTACACGTTTATATCTCAAATTCAGGCTCAAAACACCCGAATATTCGATTTTATTTTGGCACAGAAGCGATCTGTATATGCCTACTTAGTGCTAGAATATTTTCAAAATACAGGCCCAAAACATGCTAAAAATCGATATTTTAGGTGCCCAAAGTCGATATGTGCTTGCATCTTCAGTAACCGTTTATATCTCAAATTCAGGCTCAAAACACCCGAAAACTCGATATTTTTGGGTCCCAGAAGCGATCTGTACATGCCTACTCAGTGCTAGAATATTTTCAAAATTTAGGCCAAAAACAGGCTAAAAATCGATATTTTATGTCCCCAAAGTCGATATGTGCATGCATCTTCTGTACCCGTTTATATCTCAAATTCAGGCTCAAAACACCCGAAAATTCAATATTTTTGGGTCCCAGAAGTGATCTGTACATGCCTAATCCTTGCTGGAATTTTCTCAAGATACAGACCCAAAACATGCTAAAAATCGATATTTTAAGTGTCCAAAGTCGATATGTGCATGCATCTGCTGTACCCGTTTATATCTCAAATTCAGGCTCAAAAAACCCGAAAATTTGACATTTTGGGGTCCCAGTAGCGATCTGTACATGCCTACTCAGATAAAGTCCCAAAACAAGTCGAAAATCAATATTTTAGGTGCCCAAAGTCAATATGTGTATGTATCTTCTGCAACCGTTTATATCCCAAATTAAACCTCAAAACACCCGAAAATTCGTTTTTTTTGGGTCCCAGAAGCGATCTGTACATGCCTACTCAGTGCTAGAATGTTTCCAAAATATAGGCCCAAAACATGCTGAAAATCGATATTTTAGGTGCCCAAAGTCAATATGTGTATGCATCTTCTGTACCCGTGTATATCTCAAATTCAGGCTCAAAACACCCGAAAAATTAGATATTTTTGGGTCCCAGAGGCAATCTGTACATGCCTACTCCGTGTTAGAGTATTTTCAAAATACAGGCCCAAAACATGCCGAAAATAGATATTTCAGGTGCCCGAAGTCGATATGTGCATGCATCTTCAGTACCCGTTTATATCTCAAATTCAGGCTCAAAACACCCGAAAATTCGATATTTTTGAGTCACAGAAGCGATCTGTACATGCCTACGCAGTAATAGAATATTTTCAAAATTTAGGCCAAAAACAGGCTAAAAATCGATATTTTATGTCCCCAAAGTCGATATGTGCATGCATCTTCTGTACCCGTTTATATCTCAAATTCAGGCTCAAAACACCCGAAAATTCAATATTTTTGGGTCCCAGAAGTGATCTGTACATGCCTAATCCTTGCTGGAATTTTCTCAAGATACAGACCCAAAACATGCTGAAAATCGATATTTTAGGGGCCCAAAGTCGATATGTGCATCCATCTTCTGTACCCGTTTATATCTCAAATTCAGGATAAAAACACCCAAAAATTCGATATTTTTGGGTTCCAGAGGCGATCTATTCATGCCTACTCAATGTTAGAATATTTTCAAAATACAGGCAGAAAAACAAGTTAAAAATCAATATTTTAGGTGCCCAAGTCAATAAGTGCATATATCTTCTGTATCCATTTACATCCCAAATTCAGGCTCAAAACACCCGAAAATTCGATATTTTTGGGTCCCAGAAGCGATCTGTACATGCCTACTTCGTGTTTGAGCATTTTCAAATTACAGGCCCAAAACATGCTCAAAATCGATATTTTAGGTGCAAAAAGTCGATATGTGCATGGATCTTCAGTACCCGTTTATATCCCAAATTCAGGCTTAAAACACCCGAAAATTCAATATTTTTGGGTCCCAGAAGCGATCTGTACATGCCTTATCCTTGCTAGAATTTTCTCAAGATACAGACCCAAAACATGCTGAAAATCGATATTTTAGGTGCAAAAAGTCGATAGGTGTATGCATATTCTTTACCCGTTTATATCCCGTATATAGGCTCAAAGCATGCTAAATATCGATATTTTAATTGTCCAAAGTCGATATGTGCATGCATCTTCTGTACCCGTTTATATCTCAAATTCAGGTTCAAAACACCCGAAAATTCGGTATTTTTGGGTCCAAAAAGCGATCTGTACATGCCTACTCCGTGTTAGAGTATTTTCAAAATACAGGCCCAAAACATGCTGTAAATCGATATTTTAGGTGCCCAAAGTCGATATCTAAAATTCAGGCCAAAAACACCCGAAAAATCGATATTTTGGGGTCCCAAAAGCGATCTGTACATGCCTACTCAGTGCTAGAATGTTTTCAAAATATAGGTTAAAAACATGCTAAAAATCGATATTTTAAGTGTCCAAAGTCGATATGTGCATGCATCTGCTGTACCCGTTTATATCTCAAATTCAGGCTCAAAACACCCAAAATTCGGTATTTTTGGGTCCTAGAAGCGATCTGTACATGCTTACTCCTAGTTAGAATGTTTTCAAGATACAGACCAAAAACATGCTCAAAATCAATATTTTAGGTACCCAAAAGTCGATATGTGCATGCATCTTCAGTACCCGTTTATATCCCAAATTCAGGCTCAAAACACCCGAAAATTCGATATTTTGTGGTCCAAAAAGCAATCTGTACATGCCTTCTCCGTGTTAGAGTATTTTAAAGATACAGGCCCAAAACATACTGAAAATCGATCTTTTAGGTGCCCAAAAGTCGATATGTGCATGCATCTTCTGTACCCGTTTATATCTCAAATTCAGGCTCAAAAAACCCGAAAATTTGACATTTTGCGGTCCCAGAAGCGATCTGTACATGCCTACTCAGATAAAGGCCCAAAACAAGTTGAAAATCAATATTTTAGGTGCCCAAAGTCAATATGTGTATGTATCTTCTGCAACCGTTTATATCCCAAATTAAACCTCAAAACACCCGAAAATTCTTTTTTTTTGGGTCCCAGAAGCGATCTGTACATGCCTACTCAGTGCTAGAATGTTTTCAAAATATAGGCCCAAAACATGCTGAAAATCGATATTTTAGGTGCCCAAAGTCAATATGTGTATGCATCTTCTGTACCCGTGTATATCTCAAATTCAGGCTCAAAACACCCGAAAAATTAGATATTTTTGGGTCCCAGAGGCAATCTGTACATGCCTACTCCGTGTTAGAGTATTTTCAAAATACAGACCCAAAACATGCTGAAAATTGATATTTCAGGTGCCGAAGTCGATATATGCATGCATCTTCAGTACCCGTTTATATCTCAAATTCAGGCTCAAAACACTCGAAAATTCGATATTTTTGGGTCCCAGAAACGATCTGTACATGCCTAATCATTGCTAGAATTTTCTCAAAATACAGACCCAAACATGCTGAAAATCGATATTTTAGGTGCCCAAAGTCAATATGTCCATGCATCCTCAGTACTCGTTTATATCTCAAATTCAGACTCAAAACACCCGAAAATTCGATATTTTTGAGTCACAGAAGCGATCTGTACATGCCTACGCAGTAATAAAATATTTAAAAAAACACGCCCAAAACATGCTGAAAATCGATATTTTAGGTACCCCAAAGTCGATATGTGCATTCATCTTCTGTACACGTTTATATCTCAAATTCAGGCTCAAAACACCCGAATATTCGATTTTATTTTGGCCCAGAAGCGATCTGTACATGCCTACTTAGTGCTAGAATATTTTCAAATTACAGGCCCAAAACATGCTCAAAATCGATATTTTAGGTGCAAAAAGTCGATATGTGCATGGATCTTCAGTACCCGTTTATATCCCAAATTCAGGCTTAAAACACTCGAAAATTTAATATTTTTGGGTCCCAGAAGCGATCTGTACATGCCTACTCAGTGATAGAATATTTTCAAAATTTATACCAAAAACATGCTAAAAATCGATATTTTAGGTGCCCAAAGTCGATATGTGCATGCATCTTCTGTACCCGTTTATATCTCAAATTCAGGCTCAAAACACCCGAAAATTCAATATTTTTGGGTCCCAGAAGCGATCTGTACATGCCTTATCCTTGCTAGAATTTTCTCAAGATACAGACCCAAAACATGCTAAAAATCGATATTTTAGGTGCAAAAAGTCGATATGTGCATGCATATTCTGTAACCGTTTATATCCCGTATATAGGCTCAAAACATGCTAAAAATCGATATTTTAAGTGTCCAAAGTCGATATGTGCATTCATCTTCTGTACCCGTTTATATCTCAAATTCAGGCTCAAAACACCCGAAAATTCGGTATTTTTGGGTCCAAAAAGCGATCTGTACATGCCTACTCCGTGTTAGAGTATTTTCAAAATACAGGCCCAAAACATGCTGAAAATCGATATTTTAGGTGCCCAAAGTCGATATCTCAAATTCAGGCCCAAAACACCCAAAAAATCGATATTTTGGGGTCCCAAAAGCGATCTGTACATGCTTACTCCTAGTTAGAATGTTTTCAAGATACAGACAAAAAACATGCTCAAAATCAATATTTTAGGTACCCAAAAGTCGATATGTGCTTGCATCTTTAGTACCCGTTTATATCTCAAATTCAGGCTCAAAACACCGGAAAATTCGATATTTTGTGGTCCAAAAAGCGATCTGTACATGCCTTCTCCGTGTTAGAGTATTTTAAAGATACAGGCCCAAAAAATACTGAAAATCGATCTTTTAGGTGCCCAAAAGTCAATATGTGCATGCATCTTCTGTACCCGTTTATATCTCAAATTCAGGCTCAAAACACCCGAAAATTTGACATTTTGGGGTCCCAGAAGCGATCTATACATGCCTACTCAGATAAAGGCCCAAAACAAGTCGAAAATCAATATTTTAGGTGCCCAAAGTCAATATGTGTATGTATCTTCTGCAACCGTTTATATCCCAAATTAAACCTCAAAACACCCGAAAATTCGTTTTTTTTTGGGTCCCAGAAGCGATCTGTACATGCCTACTCAGTGCTAGAATGTTTTCAAAATATAAGCCCAAAACATGCTGAAAATCGATATTTTAGGTGCCCAAAGTCAATATGTGTATGTATCTTCTGTACCCGTGTATATCTCAAATTCAGGCTCAAAACACCCGAAAAATTCGATATTTTTGGGTCCCAGAGGCAATCTGTACATGCCTACTCCGTGTTAGAGTATTTTCAAAATACAGGCCCAAAACATGCTGAAAATTGATATTTCAGGTGCCCGAAGTCGATATATGCATGCATCTTCAGTACCCGTTTATATCTCAAATTCAGGCTCAAAACACTCGAAAATTCGATATTTTTAAGTCTAATAAGCGATCTGTACATGCCTACGCAGTAATAGAATATTTTTAAAAACACGCCCAAAACATGCTGAAAATCGATATTTTAGTTGCCCAAAGTCGATATGTGCATGCATCTTCTGTACACGTTTATTTCTCAAATTCAGGCTCAAAACACCCGAAAAATCGATATTTATGGGTCCCAAAAGCGATCTGTACATGCCTACTCAGTGCTAGAATGTTTTTAAAATATAGGTTAAAAACATGCTAAAAATCGATATTTTAAGTGTCCAAAGTCGATATGTGCAAGCATCTTCTGTACCCGTTTATATCTTAAATTCACGCTCAAAACATCCGAAAATTCGGTATTTTTGGGTCCCAGAAGCGATCTGTACATGCCTACTCCTAGTTAGAATGTTTTCAAGATACAGACCCAAAACATGCTCAAAATCGATATTTTAGGTGCCCAAAAGTCGATATGTGCATGCATCTTTTGCACACGTTTATATCCCAAATTCAACCTCAAAACATCCGAAAATTCGATATTTTGAGGTCGAAGAAGCAATCTGTATATGCCTACTCAGTGCTAGAATGTTTTCAAAATATAAGCTCAAAACATGCTGGAAATCGATATTTTAAGTGTCCAAAGTCGATATGTGTATGCATCTTCTGTACCCGTTTATATCTCAAATTCAGGCTCAAAACACACGAAAATTCGGTACTTTGTGGTCCCAGAAGCGATTTGTACATGCCTACTAGGATACAGGCCCAAAACATGCTGAAAATCTATATTTTAGGTGCCCAAAGTCAATATGTGTATGCATCTTCTGCACACGTTTATATCCCAAATTCAACCTCAACACACCCGAAAATTCGGTATTTTTGGGTCCTAGAAGCGATCTGTACATGCCTACTCAGTGTTAGAGTATTTTCAAAATATAGGCCCAAAACATGCTAAAAATCGATATTTTAGGTGTATAAAAGTCGATATGTGCATTTATCTGCAGTACCAGTTTATATCTCAAATTCAGGCTCAAAACATCCAAAAAATCGATATTTTGGGGTCCCAAAAGCGATCTGTACATGCCTACTCCGTGTTAGAATGTTTTCAAAATATAGGCTCAAAACATGCTAAAAATCGATATTTTAAGTGTCCAAAGTCGATATGTGAATGCATCTTCTGTACCCGTTTATATCTCAAATTCAGGCTCCAAACACCCGAAAATTCGGTATTTTTGGGTCCTAGAAGCGATTTGTACATGCCTACTCCTAGTTAGAATGTTATCAAGATACAGACCCAAAAAATGCTCTAAATCGATATCTTAGGTGCCCAAAAGTCGATATGTGCATGCATTATCAGTACCCGTTTATATCTCAAATTCAGGCTCAAAACATCCGAAAACTCGATAATTTTGGGTCCAATAAGCGATCTGTACATGCCTACTCAGTGACAGAATATTTTCAAATTACAGACCAAAAACATGCTGAAAATCGATATTTTAGGTGCCCAAAGTCGATATGTGCATGCATCTTCAGTACACGTTTATATCTCAAATTCAGGCTCAAAACATCCAAAAAAATCGATATTTTTGCGTCCAAGAAGCGATTTGTACATGCCAACTCAGTAATAGAATATTTTTAAGATTCAGGCCGAAAACATGCTGAAAATCGAAATTTTAGGTGCTCAAAATCGATATGTGCATGCATCTTCTGTACACGTTTATGTCCCAAATTCAGGCTCAAAACACCCTAAAATTCGATATTTTTGGGTCCAAAAAGCGATCTGTACATGCCTACTCAGTGCTAGAATATTTTCAAAATATAGGCCCAAAACATGCTAAATATGGATATTTTGGGTGCACAAAGTCTATATATGCATGCATCTTTTGTAGCCGTTTATATCTCAAATTCTAGCTCAAAACACCGTAAAAATTCGATATTTTTGGGTCCCAGAAGCGATCTGTACATGCCTACTCAATGTTAAAATATTTTCAAATAACAGGGTGAAAAACAAGTTAAAATCGATATTTTAGGTGCCCAAGTCAATAAGTGCTTGCATTTTCTGTACCCATTTACATCCCAAATTCAGGCTTAAAACACCCGAAAATTCGATGTTTTTGGGTCCCAGAAGCGATATGTACATGCCTACTCCGTGTTAGAGTATTTTCATAATCCAGGCCCAAAACATGCTGAAAATCGATATTTTAGGTGCCCAAAGTCAATATGTGTATGCATCTTCAGTACCCGTTTATATCTTAAATTCAGGCTCAAAACACCCGAAAATTCGATATTTTTGGGTCATAGAAGGGATCTGTACATGCCTATTCCGTGTTAAAGTATTTTCAAAATACAGGCCCAAAACATGCTAAAATCGATATTTTAGGTGCCCAAAGTCAATATGTGAATGCATCTTCTGTATCCGTTTATATCACAAATTCAGGCTTAAAATACCTGAAAATTCGATATTTTTGGTTTCCGGAAGCGATCTGTACATGCCTACTCCGTGTTAGAGTATTTTCAAAATAAAGGCCTAAAACATGCTGAAAATTGATATTTCAGTTGCCCAAAGTCGATATGTGTATGCATCTTCTGTACCCGTTTATATCTCAAATTCAGGCTCAAAACACCCGAAAATTCGGTACTTTGGGGTCCCAGAAGCGATTTGTACATGCCTACTAGGATACAGGCCCAAAACATGCTGAAAATCGATATTTTAGGTGCCCAAAGTCAATATGTCCATGCATCCTCAGTACTCGTTTATATCTCAAATTCAGACTCAAAACACCCGAAAATTCGATATTTTTGAGTCACAGAAGCGATCTGTACATGCCTACGCAGTAATAAAATATTTAAAAAAACACGCCCAAAACATGCTGAAAATCGATATTTTAGGTACCCCAAAGTCGATATGTGCATTCATCTTCTGTACGCGTTTATATCTCAAATTCAGGCTCAAAACACCCGAATATTCGATTTTATTTTGGCCCAGAAGCGATCTGTACATGCCTACTTAGTGCTAGAATATTTTCAAATTACAGGCCCAAAACATGCTCAAAATCGATATTTTAGGTGCAAAAAGTCGATATGTGCATGGATCTTCAGTACCCGTTTATATCCCAAATTCAGGCTTAAAACACTCGAAAATTTAATATTTTTGGGTCCCAGAAGCGATATGTACATGCCTACTCAGTGATAGAATATTTTCAAAATTTATCCCAAAAACATGCTAAAAATCGATATTTTAGGTGCCCAAAGTCGATATGTGCATGCATCTTCTGTACCCGTTTATATCTCAAATTCAGGCTCAAAACACCCGAAAATTCAATATTTTTGGGTCCCAGAAGCGATCTGTACATGCCTTATCCTTGCTAGAATTTTCTCAAGATACAGACCCAAAACATGCTAAAAATCGATATTTTAGGTGCAAAAAGTCGATATGTGCATGCATATTCTGTAACCGTTTATATCCCGTATATAGGCTCAAAACATGCTAAAAATCGATATTTTAAGTGTCCAAAGTCGATATGTGCATTCATCTTCTGTACCCGTTTATATCTCAAATTCAGGCTCAAAACACCCGAAAATTCGGTATTTTTGGGTCCAAAAAGCGATCTGTACATGCCTACTCCGTGTTAGAGTACTTTCAAAATACAGTCCCAAAACATGCTGAAAATCGATATTTTAGGTGCCTAAAGTCGATATCTCAAATTCAGGCCCAAAACACCCGAAAAATCGATATTTTGGGGTCCCAAAAGCGATCTGTACATGCCTAATCAGTGCTAGAATGTTTTCAAAATATAGGTTAAAAACATGCTAAAAATCGATATTTTAAGTGTCCAAAGTCGATATGTGCATGCATCTGCTGTACCCGTTTATATCTCAAATTCAGGCTCAAAACACCCAAAATTCGGTATTTTTGGGTCCTAGAAGCGATCTGTACATGCTTACTCCTAGTTAGAATGTTTTCAAGATACAGACAAAAAACATGCTCAAAATCAATATTTTAGGTACCCAAAAGTCGATATGTGCTTGCATCTTTAGTACCCGTTTATATCTCAAATTCAGGCTCAAAACACCCGAAAATTCGATATTTTGTGGTCCAAAAAGCGATCTGTACATGCCTTCTCCGTGTTAGAGTATTTTAAAGATACAGGCCCAAAAAATACTGAAAATCGATCTTTTAGGTGCCCAAAAGTCGATATGTGCATGCATCTTCTGTACCAGTTTATATCTCAAATTCAGTCTCAAAACACCCGAAAATTTGACATTTTGGGGTCCCAGAAGCGATCTATACATGCCTACTCAGATAAAGGCCCAAAACAAGTCGAAAATCAATATTTTAGGTGCCCAAAGTCAATATGTGTATGTATCTTCTGCAACCGTTTATATCCCAAATTAAACCTCAAAACACCCGAAAATTCGTTTTTTTTGGGTCCCAGAAGCGATCTGTACATGCCTACTCAGTGCTAGAATGTTTTCAAAATATAGGCCCAAAACATGCTGAAAATCGATATTTTAGGTGCCCAAAGTCAATATGTGTATGCATCTTCTGTACCCGTGTATATCTCAAATTCAGGCTCAAAACACCCGAAAAATTAGATATTTTTGGGTCCCAGAGGCAATCTGTACATGCCTACTCCGTGTTAGAGTATTTTCAAAATACAGGCCCAAAACATGCTGAAAATTGATATTTCAGGTGCCCGAAGTCGATATATGCATGCATCTTCAGTACCCGTTTATATCTCAAATTCAGGCTCAAAACACTCGAAAATTCGATATTTTTGGGTGCCAGAAACGATCTGTACATGCCTAATCATTGCTAGAATTTTCTCAAAATACAGACCCAAACATGCTGAAAATCGATATTTTAGGTGCCCAAAGTCAATATGTCCATGCATCCTCAGTACTCGTTTATATCTCAAATTCAGACTCAAAACACCCGAAAATTCGATATTTTTGAGTCACAGAAGCGATCTGTACATGCCTACGCAGTAATAAAATATTTAAAAAAAACACGCCCAAAACATGCTGAAAATCGATATTTTAGGTACCCCAAAGTCGATATGTGCATTCATCTTCTGTACACGTTTATATCTCAAATTCAGGCTCAAAACACCCGAATATTCGATTTAATTTGGCCCAGAAGCGATCTGTACATGCCTAATTAGTGCTAGAATATTTTCAAATTACAGGCCCAAAACATGCTCAAAATCGATATTTTAGGTGCAAAAAGTCGATATGTGCATGGATCTTCAGTACCCGTTTATATCCCAAATTCAGGCTTAAAACACTCGAAAATTTAATATTTTTGGGTCCCAGAAGCGATCTGTACATGCCTACTCAGTGATAGAATATTTTCAAAATTTATCCCAAAAACATGCTAAAAATCGATATTTTAGGTGCCCAAAGTCGATATATGCATGCATCTTCAGTACCCGTTTATATCTCAAATTCAGGCTCAAAACACTCGAAAATTCGATATTTTTGGGTCCCAGAAACAATCTGTACATGCCTAATCATTGCTAGAATTTTCTCAAAATACAGACCCAAACATGCTGAAAATCGATATTTTAGGTGCCCAAAGTCAATATGTCCATGCATCCTCAGTACTCGTTTATATCTCAAATTCAGACTCAAAACACCCGAAAATTCGATATTTTTGAGTCACAGAAGCGATCTGTACATGCCTACGCAGTAATAAAATATTTAAAAAAAACACGCCCAAAACATGCTGAAAATCGATATTTTAGGTACCCCAAAGTCGATATGTGCATTCATCTTCTGTACACGTTTATATCTCAAATTCAGGCTCAAAACACCCGAATATTCGATTTAATTTGGCCCAGAAGCGATCTGTACATGCCTAATTAGTGCTAGAATATTTTCAAATTACAGGCCCAAAACATGCTCAAAATCGATATTTTAGGTGCAAAAAGTCGATATGTGCATGGATCTTCAGTACCCGTTTATATCCCAAATTCAGGCTTAAAACACTCGAAAATTTAATATTTTTGGGTCCCAGAAGCGATCTGTACATGCCTACTCAGTGATAGAATATTTTCAAAATTTATCCCAAAAACATGCTAAAAATCGATATTTTAGGTGCCCAAAGTCGATATGTGCATGCATCTTCTGTACCCGTTTATATCTCAAATTCAGGCTCAAAACACCCGAAAATTCAATATTTTTGGGTCCCAGAAGCGATCTGTACATGCCTTATCCTTGCTAGAATTTTCTCAAGATACAGACCCAAAACATGCTAAAAATCGATATTTTAGGTGCAAAAAGTCGATATGTGCATGGATCTTCAGTACCCGTTTATATCCCAAATTCAGGCTTAAAACACTCGAAAATTTAATATTTTAGGGTCCCAGAAGCGATCTGTACATGCCTACTCAGTGATAGAATATTTTCAAAATTTATCCCAAAAACATGCTAAAAATCGATATTTTAGGTGCCCAAAGTCGATATGTGCATGCATCTTCTGTACCCGTTTATATCTCAAATTCAGGCTCAAAACACTCGAAAATTCGATATTTTTGGGTCCCAGAAACGATCTGTACATGCCTACGCAGTAATAGAATATTTTAAAAAACACGCCCAAAACATGCTGAAAATCGATATTTTAGTTGCCCAAAGTCGATATGTGCATGCATCTTCTGTACACGTTTATTTCTCAAATTCAGGCTCAAAACACCCGAAAAATCGATATTTATGGGTCCCAAAAGCGATCTGTACATGCCTACTCAGTGCTAGAATGTTTTTAAAATATAGGTTAAAAACATGCTAAAAATCGATATTTTAAGTGTCCAAAGTCGATATGTGCAAGCATCTTCTGTACCCGTTTATATCTTAAATTCACGCTCAAAACATCCGAAAATTCGGTATTTTTGGGTCCCAGAAGCGATCTGTACATGCCTACTCCTAGTTAGAATGTTTTCAAGATACAGACCCAAAACATGCTCAAAATCGATATTTTAGGTGCCCAAAAGTCGATATGTGCATGCATCTTTTGCACACGTTTATATCCTAAATTCAACCTCAAAACATCCGAAAATTCGATATTTTGAGGTCGAAGAAGCAATCTGTATATGCCTACTCAGTGCTAGAATGTTTTCAAAATATAAGCTCAAAACATGCTGGAAATCGATATTTTAAGTGTCCAAAGTCGATATTTGTATGCATCTTCTGTACCCGTTTATATCTCAAATTCAGGCTCAAAACACCCGAAAATTCGGTACTTTGGGGTCCCAGAAGCGATTTGTACATGCCTACTAGGATACAGGCCCAAAACATGCTGAAAATCTATATTTTAGGTGCCCAAAGTCAATATGTGTATGCATCTTCTGCACACGTTTATATCCCAAATTCAACCTCAACACACCCGAAAATTCGGTATTTTTGGGTCCTAGAAGCGATCTGTACATGCCTACTCAGTGTTAGAGTATTTTCAAAATATAGGCCCAAAACATGCTAAAAATCGATATTTTAGGTGTATAAAAGTCGATATGTGAATGCATCTTCTGTACCCGTTTATATCTCAAATTCAGGCTCCAAACACCCGAAAATTCGGTATTTTTGGGTCCTAGAAGCGATTTGTACATGCCTACTCCTAGTTAGAATGTTATCAAGATACAGACCCAAAAAATGCTCTAAATCGATATCTTAGGTGCCCAAAAGTCGATATGTGCATGCATTATCAGTACCCGTTTATATCTCAAATTCAGGCTCAAAACACCCGAAAACTCGATAATTTTGGGTCCAATAAGCGATCTGTACATGCCTACTCAGTGACAGAATATTTTCAAATTACAGACCAAAAACATGCTGAAAATCGATATTTTAGGTGCCCAAAGTCGATATGTGCATGCATCTTCAGTACACGTTTATATCTCAAATTCAGGCTCAAAACATCCAAAAAATCGATATTTTTGCGTCCAAGAAGCGATTTGTACATGCCTACTCAGTAATAGAATATTTTTAAGATTCAGGCCGAAAACATGCTGAAAATCGAAATTTTAGGTGCTCAAAATCGATATGTGCATGCATCTTCTGTACACGTTTATGTCCCAAATTCAGGCTCAAAACACCCTAAAATTCGATATTTTTGGGTCCAAAAAGCGATCTGTACATGCCTACTCAGTGCTAGAATATTTTCAAAATATAGGCCCAAAACATGCTAAATATGGATATTTTGGGTGCACAAAGTCTATATATGCATGCATCTTTTGTAGCCGTTTATATCTCAAATTCTAGCTCAAAACACCGTAAAAATTCGATATTTTTGGGTCCCAGAAGCGATCTGTACATGCCTACTCAATGTTAAAATATTTTCAAATAACAGGGTGAAAAACAAGTTAAAATCGATATTTTAGGTGCCCAAGTCAATAAGTGCTTGCATTTTCTGTACCCATTTACATCCCAAATTCAGGCTTAAAACACCCGAAAATTCGATGTTTTTGGGTCCTAGAAGCGATATGTACATGCCTACTCCGTGTTAGAGTATTTTCATAATCCAGGCCCAAAACATGCTGAAACTCGATATTTTAGGTGCCCAAAGTCAATATGTGTATGCATCTTCAGTACCCGTTTATATCTTAAATTCAGGCTCAAAACACCCGAAAATTCGATATTTTTGGGTCATAGAAGGGATCTGTACATGCCTATTCCGTGTTAAAGTATTTTCAAAATACAGGCCCAAAACATGCTAAAATCGATATTTTAGGTGCCCAAAGTCAATATGTGAATGCATCTTCTGTATCCGTTTATATCTCAAATTCAGGCTTAAAATACCTGAAAATTCGATATTTTTGGTTTCCGGAAGCGATCTGTACATGCCTACTCCGTGTTAGAGTATTTTCAAAATACAGGCCTAAAACATGCTGAAAATTGATATTTCAGTTGCCCAAAGTCGATATGTGCATGCGTCTTCAGTACCCATTTATATCTCAAATTCAGGCTCAAAACACCTGAAAATTCGATATTTTTGGGTCCCAGAAGCGATCTGTACATGCCTACTCCGTGTTAGAATATTTTTATAATACAGGCCCAAAACATTCTGAAAATCGATATTTTAGTTGCCCAAAGTCAATATATGTATGTATCTTCAGTACCCATTTATATCTCAAATTCAGGATCAAAACACCTAACAATTCGATACGTTTGGGTCCCAGAAGCGATCTGTACATGCCTACTCAGTAACAGAATATTTTCAAAGAACAAGTCAAAATATGCTGAAAAACGATATTTTAGGTGCCCAAAGACGATATGTGAATGCATCTTCTGTACCCGTTTATATCTCAAATTCAGGCTCAAAACTCCCGAAAATTCCATTTTTTGGGGTCCCAGAAGCGATCTGTACATGCCTTCTCAGTAATAGAATATTTTCAAGATTCAGGCCGAAAACATGCTGAAAATCGATATTATAGGTGCCCAAAGTCAATATGTGTATGCATCTTCTGTACCCGTTTATATCTCAAATTCTGGCTCAAAAACACCCGAAAATTCGATATTTTTGGGTCTTAGAAGGGATCTGTACATGCCTACTCCGTGGTAAAGTATTTTCAAAATACAGGCCCAAAACATGTTGAAAATCGATATTTTAGGTACCTAAGTCAATATGTCCATGCATCTTCTGTACCCGTTTATATCTCAAATTAAGGCTTAAAACACCCGAAAATTCGATATTTTTGGTTCCCAGAAGCGATCTGTACATGCCTACTCCGTGTTAGAGAATTTTCAAAATATAGGCCTAAAACATGCTGAATTTCGGTATTTTAGGTGCCCAAAGTCAATATGTGTATGCATCTTCTGTACACGTGTATATTTAAAATTCAGGCTCAAAATACCCGAAAAATTCGATATTTTTGGGTCCCATAGGCAATCTGTACATGCCTACTCCGTGTTAGAGTTTTTTCAAAATACAGACCCAAACATGCTGAAAATCGATATTTTAGGTGCCCAAAGTCGATATGTGCATGCATCTTCAGTACCCGTTTATATCTCAAATTCAGGCTCAAAACACTCGAAAATTCGATATTTTTGGGTCAGAAGCGATCTGTACATGTCTACTTAGTGCTAGAATATTTTCAAAATACAGGCCCAAAACATGCTGAAAATCGATATTTTAGGTGCCCAAAGTCGATATGTGCTTGCATCTTCAGTAACCGTTTATATCTCAAATTCATGCTCAAAACACCAGAAAACTCGATATTTTTGGGTCCCAGAAGGGATCTGTACATGCCTACTCCGTGTTAAAGTATTTTCAAAATACAGGCTAAAAACATGTTGAAAATCGATATTTTAGGAACCCAAAGTCAATATGTGAATGCATCTTCTGTACCCGTTTATATCTCAAATTCAGGCTTAAAACACCCGAAAATTCGATATTTTTGGTTCCCAGAAGCGATCTGTACATGCCTACTCCGTGTTAGAGTATTTTCAAAATACAGGCCTAAAACATGCTAAAATTCGATATTTTAGGTGCCCAAAGTCAATATGTGTATGCATCTTCTGTACCCGTGTATATCTCAAATTCAGTCTCAAAACACCCGAAAATTCGATATTTTTGGTTCCCAGAAGCGATCTGTACATGCCTAATCATTGCTAGAATTTTCTCAAAATACAGACCCAAACATGCTGAAAATCGATATTTTAGGTGCCCAAAGTCAATATGTGCATGCATCTTCAGTACTCGTTTATATCTCAATTTCAGACTCAAAACACCCGAAAATTCGATATTTTTGAGTCACAGAAGTAATCTGTACATGCCTACGCAGTAATAGAATATTTAAAAAAACACACCCAAAACATGCTGAAAATCGATATTTTAGGTGCCCAAAGTCGATATGTGCATGCATCTTCTGTACACGTTTATATCTCAAATTCAGGCTCAAAACACCCGAATATTCGATTTTATTTTGGCCCAGAAATGATCTGTACATGCCTACTTAGTGCTAGAATATTTTCAAAATACCGGCCCAAAACATGCTGAAAATCGATATTTTAGGTGCCCAAAGTCGATATGTGCTTGCATCTTCAGTAACCGTTTATATCTTAAATACATGCTCAAAACACCCGAAAACTCGATATTTTTGGGTCCCAGAAGCGATCTGTACATGCCTACTCAGTGCTAGAATATTTTCAAAATTTAGGCCAAAAACAAGCTAAAAATCGATATTTTAGGTCCCCAAAGTCGGTATGTGCACGCATCTTCTGTACCCGTTTATATCTCAAATTCAGGCTCAAAACACCCGAAAATTCGGTATTTTTGGGTCCTAGAAGCGATCTGTACATGCCTACTCCTAGTTAGAATGTTTTCAAGATACAGACCCAAAACATGCTCAAAATCGATATTTTAGGTACCCAAAAGTCGATATTGCATGCATCTTCAGTACCCGTTTATATCTCAAATTCAGGCACAAAACACCCGAAAATTCGATATTTTGGGGTCCAAAAAGCGATCTGTACATGCCTACTCCGTGTTAGAGTATTTTCAAAATACAGGCCCAAAACATGCTGAAAATCGATATTTTAGGTGCCCAAAGTCGATATCTCAAATTCAGGCCCAAAACACCCGAAAAATCGATATTTTGAGGTCCCAAAAGCCATCTGTACATGCCTACTCAGTGCTAGAATGTTTTCAAAATATAGGCTCAAAACATGCTAAAAATCGATATTTTAAGTGTCCAAAGTCGATATGTGCAAGCATCTTCTGTACAAGTTTATATCTTAAATTCACGCTCAAAACATCCGAAAATTCGGTATTTTTGGGTCCCATAAGCGATCTGTACATGCCTACTCCGTGTTAGAGTATTTTCAAAATATAGGCCCAAAACATGCTAAAATCGATATTTTAGGTGTCCAAATGTCGATATGTGCATTTATCTTCAGCACCAGTTTATATCTCAAATTCAGGCTCAAAACATCCAAAAAATCGATATTTTAGGGTCCCAGAAGCGATCTGTACATGCCAATCCGTGTTAGAATGTTTTCAAAATATATGCTCAAAACATGCTAAAAATCGATATTTTAAGTGTCCAAAGTCGATATGTGAATGCATCTTCTGTACCCGGTTATATCTCAAATTCAGGCTTAAACACCCGAAAATTCGGTATTTTTGGGTCCTAGAAGCGATCTGTACATGCCTACTACTAGTTAAAATGTTATCAAGATACAGACCCAAAAAATGCTCTAAATCGATATCTTAGGTGCCCAAAAGTCGATATGTGCATGCATCATCAGTATCCGTTTATATCTCAAATTCAGGCTCAAAACACACGAAAATTCGATATTTTTTGGGTCCCACAAGCGATCTGAACATGCCTACTCAATGTTAGAATATTTTCAAAATACAGGAACAAAAACAAATTTAAAATCGATATTTTAGGTGCCCAAAGTCGATATGTGCATGCATCTTCAGTACCCGTTTATATCTCAAATTCAGGCTCAAAATACCCGAAAATTCGATATTTTTGGGTCTTAGAAGCGATCTGTACATGGCTATTCAGTAATATAATATTTTCAAAATACAGGCCCAAAACATGCTGAAAATCGATATTTTAGGTGGCCAAAGTCGATATGTGTATGCATCTTCTGTACCCGTTTATATCTCAAATTCAGGCTAAAATACCCTAAAATTCGATATTTTTGGTTCCGAGAAGCAAAAACACCCGAATAATCGATTTTTGGGAGGACGAGAATCGATTTGCACATGCCTATAAAATGACAGAATATTTACAAAATACAGGCCCAAAACCTGCTGAAAATCGATATTCTTGGTACCCAAAGTCAATATGTGAATGCGTCTTCTTTACCCGTTTATATCCAAAATTCAGGCTCAAAACAACCGAATATTCGATTTTATTGGGGCCCAGAAGCGATCTGTACATGTCTACTTAGTGCTAGAATATTTTCAAAATACAGGCCCAAAACATGCTGAAAATCGATATTTTAGGTGCTCATAGTCGATATGTGCTTGCATCTTCAGTAACCGTTTATATCTCAAATTCATGCTCAAAAGACCCGAAAACTCGATATTTTTGGGTCCCAGAAGGGATCTGTCCATGCCTACTCAGTGCTAGAATGTTTTCAAAATATAGGCTCAAAACATGCTGAAAATCGATATTATATGTGTCCAAAGTCAGTATGTTCATGCAACTTCTGTACCCGTTTGTATTCCAAAATCAGGCTGAAAACCCCCGAAAATTCCATATTTTTGGATCCCAGAAGCGACCTGTACATGCCTACTCAGTATTAGAATATTTTCAAAATACAGGCCCAAAACATGCTCAAAATCGATATTTTAGGTGCCAAAAGTCAATATGTGCATGCATCTTCTGTACCCGTTTATATCCCAAATTGAGGATCAAAACACCCGAAAATTCGATATTTTTGGGTCCCAATAGCGATCTGTACATGCTTACTCCTTGCTAGAATGTTTTCAAGATACAGACCCAAGACATGCTCAAAATCGATATTTTAGGTGCTAAAAGTCGATATGTGCACGCATTTTCAATACACGTTTATATCTCAAATTCAGGCTCAAAACACCCGAAAATTCGATATTTTTGGGTCCCAGAAGCGAGCTGTACATGCCTACTCAGTCCTAGAATAATTTCAAAATATAGGCCCAAAGCATACTAAAAATGGATATTTTTGGTGCCCAAAGTCGATATGTGCATGCGTTTTCTGTACCCGTTTATATTACAAATTCAAGCTCAAAATACCCGAAAATTCGATATTTTTGGTTCACAGAATCGATCTATGCATGCATATTCAGTAATAAAATATTTTCAAAATACAGGCCCATCAAATGCCGAAATTCGATATTTTAGGTACCCAAAGTCGATATGTTCATGCATCTTCTGTACTCGTTTATATCCCAAAATCATGCTCAAAACACCAGAAAATTCGATTTTTTTTGGTCACAGAAACGATCTGTTCATGCCTACTTAGTAATAGAATATTTTCAAAAAACACGCCCAAAACATGCTGAAAATCGATATTTTAGGTGCCCAAAGTCGATATGTGCATGCATCTTCTGTACCCGTTTATATCTCAAATCCAGGCTAAAACACCCGAAAATTCGATATTTTTGGTTCCGAGAAGCAATCTGTACATGCCTACGCAGTGCTAGAATATTTTAAAAATATAGGCCCAAAACATGCTAAAAATCGATATTTTGGGTACCCAAAGTCAATATGTGCATCCATATTCTGTACCCGTTTATATCCAAAATTCAAGCTCAAAACACCCGAAAAATCGATTTTGGGGGGGCCGAGAAGCGATCTGTACATGCCTATTCACTGACAGAATATTTTCAAAATACAGGCCCAAAACCTGCTAAAAATCGATATTTTAGGTACCCAAAGTCAATATGTGAATGCTTCTTCTTTACCCGTTTATATCCAAAATTCAGGCTCAAAACACCCGAATATTCAATTTTATTGGGGCTCAGAAGCGATCTGTAAATGCCTACTCTGTGTTAGAGTATTTTCATAATATAGGCCCAAAACATGCTGAATTTCGACCTATTAGGTGCAAAAAGTCAATATGTGCATGCATCTTCTGTACCCGTTTATATCTTATATTCAGGCTCAAAACACCTGAAAATTCGATATTTTTGGGTCCCAGAAGCGATCTGTACATGCATACTCAGTGCTAGAATGCTTTCAAAATATAGGCCGAAAACATGCTGAAATTCGATATTTGTTGTTCAAAAAGTCGATATCTGCATGCATCTTCTGTACTCGTTTATATCAGAAATTCAGGCTCAAAAAACCCGAAAATTCGATATTTTTGGATACTAGAAGCGATCTGTACATGCATACTCAGTGCTAGAATACTTTCAAAATATAGGCCCAAAACATGCTGAAATTCGATATTTTAGTTGCAACAAGTCGATATGTGCATGCATATTTTGTACTCATTTATATTCTAAATTCAGGCTCAAAACACCCGAAAATTCGATATTATTGGGTCCCTGAAGCCATCTGTACATGCATACTCAATGCTTGAATATTTTCAAAATACAGGCCCAAAACATGCTCAAAATCGATATTTTAGGTGCCCAAAGTCAATATGTGCATGCATCTTCTGTACCCGTTTATATCCCAAATTGAGATCCAAACACCCGAAAATTCGATATTTTTGGGTCCCAATAGCGATCTGTACATGCTTACTCCTTGCTAGAATGTTTTCAAGATACAGACCCAAAACATGCTCAAAATCGATATTTTAGGTGCTAAAAGTCGATATGTGCACTCATCTTCAATACACGTTTATATCTCAAATTCAGGCTCAAAACACCCGAAAATTCGATATTTTTGGGTCCCAGAAGCGAGCTGTACATGCCTACTCAGTCCTAGAATAATTTCAAAATATAGGCCCAAAGCATACTAAAAATGGATATTTTTGGTGCCCAAAGTGGATATGTGCATGCGTTTTCTGTACCCGTTTATATCACAAATTCTGGCTCAAAATACCCGAAAATTCGATATTTCTGGTTCCCAGAAGCGATCTATACATGCATATTCAGTAATAGAATATTTTCAAAATACAGGCGCATCAAATGCCGAAATTCGATATTTTAGGTACCCAAAGTTGATATGTGCATGCATCTTCTGTACTCGTTTATATCTCAAATTCATGCTCAAAACACCAGAAAATTCGATATTTTTGGGTCCCAGAAGCGATCTGTACATGTCTACTCAGTGCTAGAATATTTTCAAATTATATGCCCAAAACATGCTAAAAATCGAAATTTTAGGTGCCCAAAGTCGATATGTGCATGCATCTTCTGTACCCATTTGATATCTAAAATTCATGCTCAAAACACCCTAAAATTCGATATTTTTGGGTCCCGAAAGCGATCTATAAATGCATACTCAGTGCTAGAATATTTTCAAAATATAGGCCCAAAACAAGCTGAAATTCGACCTATTAGGTGCAAAAATACGATATGTGCATGCATCTTCTGTACCCATTTAAATCCCAAATTCAGGCTCAAAACACCCGAAAATTCGATATTTTTGGGTTCCAGAAGCGATCTGTACATACCTACTCAGTGCTAGAATATTTTCAAAATATAAGCCGAAAGCATGCTAAAAATCGATATTTGTTTTTCAAAAAGTCATTCATGCGGTGGTGGTTGTGTGGGTGTCAGTACAGTGCGTGGATAGTAAATATCAACAGTCAATCATGGGGTGTGTGGGTGTCATTATATTGATTTGTAATGTAAATATCAACAGTCATTCATGGGGTGGTTAGTGTCACTACAGTACTTGGACTGTAAATATAAACAATCATTCATGTGGTGGTGGGTGTGTGGGTGTCATTAAAGTGCTTGGACTGTATATATCAACAGTCATTCATGGGATGGTGATTGTTTGGGTGTCATTACAGTACTTGGACTGTAAATATCAACAGTCATTCATGGGTGGTGGGTGTGAGGGTGTCATTACAGTGCTCAGACTGTAAATATCAACAGTCATTCATGGTGAAGTTAGTCTGTGGGTGTTATTACAATGCTTTGACTGAAAATATCAACAGTCATTTATGGGGTGGTGGGTGTCATTACAGTGCTTGGACTGTACATATCAACAGTCATTCAAGGGGTCGTGGGTGTGTGGGTGTCATTACAGTTCTTGGAGTGTAAATATCAACCATCATTCATGGGGTGGTGGGTGTCATTACAGTGCTTGTACTGTAAATATCAAGAGTCATAATGCGGTGGTTGGTGTGTGGGTTTCATTACAGTGCTTGGATTGTAAATATCAACAGTCATTCAAGGGGTGGTGGGTGTGTGGGTGTCATTACAGAGCTTGGACTGTATATATCAACAGTCATTCATGGGGTGGTGGGTGTCATTACAGTGCTTGAACTGTAAATATCAACAGTCATTCATGGGTTGATTGGTTTCAATACAGTGCTTGGACTGTAAATATCAACAGTCATTCATGGGGTGGTGGGTGTGTGGGTGTCATTACAGTGCACGGACTGTAAATATTAACAGTCATTTATGGGGTGGTGGGTGTGTGGGGGTCATTACAGTGCTTGGACTGTAGATATCAACAGTCATTCATGGGCTGATGGGTGTGTGGGTGTCATTACATTGTTCGGACCATAAATATCAACGGTCATTCATGGGGTGGTTAGTGTGTAGGTGTCATTACAGTGCTTGGACTGAAAATATCAAAAGTCACTCATGGGTGGTGGGTGTCAATACAGTGCTTGGACTGTATATATCAACAGTCATTCATGGGGTTGTGGGTGTGTGGGTGTCTTTACAGTGCTTGGACTGTAAATATCAATTGTCATTCATGGAATGGCGGGTGTGTGGGGGTCATTACAGTGCTCGGACTGTAAATATCTACAAGCTCTGTTAATATTTACAGTCCAAGAATTGTAATGGCACCCACACACCCACCACCCTATAAATGACTGTTGATATTTACAGTCCAAGCACTGTAATGACATCCACACACCCACCAGCCAATGAATGACTGTTGGTAATTACAACCCGAGTGCTTGGACTGTATATATCAACAGTCATTCATGTGGTCATGGGTGTGTGGATGTCATTACAGTGCTTGAACTGTAAATATCAACAGTCATTCATTAAGAGGGGGGTGTTTGGGTGTCATTACAGAGCTTGGACTGTAAATATCAACTGTCACTCATTGGGTGGTGGGTGTGTGGGTGTCATTACAGTGCTTGTAATGTAAATATCAACAGTTATTCATGGGGTGCTAGGTGTGTGAGTATCATTACAGTGCTTGGACTGTAAATATCAACTGTCAATCATGGGGTGGTGGGTGTGTGGGTATCCTTACAGTGCTTGGACTGTAAATATCAACAGTCATTCATGGGGTGGTGTGTGTGTTGGTGTCATTACTGTGCTTGGACTGTAAATATCAATAGTCATTGATGGGGTGGTGGGTTTGTGGGTGTCATTACAGTTCTCGGACCTAAAATATCAACCATCATTTATGAGGTGGTGATTGTGTGGGTGCCATTACAGTGCTTTGATTGTAAATATCAACAGTCATATATGGGGTGGTAGGTGTTATTGCAGTTGTCACGTTCTTTACTAATAAGACCCGATGCACCCTAGAGAAAAAATGCACCGTTGCTCTCCCAAATACTTTAGATTAACACTATAGGAGCATACTTGAAACACTAAGAAAAATAACATTATTTTAATTCACAAACAATATGCATCTCACTCAAGTACCTGGAATACATTGACAATATTAACTTGACACAATACATTAACAATTTTCTTTTCTCCCAACTTATGTAATACAAAAATAATCACCTTAATACTAGACCTTAAATATTAAACCTTAATGCTACTTACAAATACTTCACCAACCCCGTCACCACCACAATGCACCACCAATCCACCCGGAGCACAAGAAGCAGAGGGAATCTCTGAAACACCGTCTTCCTTCCCTTATATACCCTGTTGAAGGCATGACGTATGTGCATCTTAGATGCCTGAGCCAATGAACAAACTCCCTCAATGCGGGAAAACTTTTTGACCAATCCCACGGATAAACTCATGCAAACACACTCTGCCATTGGTTGCCTTTCCTCGCTCGTTACCTGGCCAGATGATGGTAGTTAATGTATTCCCCCAACAGGTAGTTAAGGCTGGTTCAGGCCAATCGTGCTTCACATCACACAGTGCATGGACTGTAAATATCAACAATCATTCATGAGTGCTTGGACTGTAAATATCAACTGTCAATCATGGGGTGGTGGGTGTGTGGGTATCCTTACAGTGCTTGGACTGTAAATATCAACAGTCATTCATGGGGTGGATTGTGTGTTGGTGTCATTACTGTGATTGGACTGTAAATATCACGGGTGGTGTGTGTGTGCATGTCATTACAGTGTTTGGACTGTAAATATCAAAAGTAATTCATAGTGTTGGGTGTAATTACAGTGCTTGGACTGTAAATATCAACAGTCACTTATTGGGTGGTGGGAGTGTGGGTGTCATTACAGTGCTTGGAATGTAAATATCAACAGTTAGGCATGGGGAGCTGGGTGGGTTGGTGTCACTACAGTGCTTGGACTGTAAATATCAACAGTCATTCATGGGATAGTAGGTGTGTGGGTGTCATTACACTGCTTGGACTGTAAATATCAACAATCATTAATGGGTTGGTGGGTATGTGGGTTTCATTACAGAGCTTCGACAGTACAAAATCAACAGTTATTCATGGGGTGGTAGATGTGTGGGTGTCTTTACAGTGCTTGGACTGTAAATATCAACCGTTATTCATGGGGTGGTGGGTGTGTGGGTGTCATTACAGTTCTTAGACTGTAAATGTCAGCAGTGATTCATGGGATGGTAAGTGTGTGGATGTCATTACAGTGATTGGACTGTAAATATCAACAGCCATTGTGGAATGGTGGGAGTGTGGTCGTCATGACAGTGATTGGATTGTTATTATCAGCAGTCATTCATTGTGTTGTGGGTGTGTGTATGTCATTACAAAGCTTGTACTGTAAATATCAACAGTCATTCTTGGGGTGGTGGGTGTTTGGGTGCCATTACAGTGCTTAGCCCGTAAATATCAACAATCATTTATTGGGTGGTGGGTGTGTGGGTGTCATTACAGTGCTTGGACTGTAAATATTAACAATCATTCATAGGGTGGTGGGTGTGTGGTTGTCATTACAGTGCTTGGACTGTAAATATCAACAGTAATTCATGCTGTGGTTGGAGTTTGGGTGTCATTACAGTGCTTGGACTGTAAATATTAACAATCATTTATTGAGTGGTGGGTGTGTGGGTGTCATTACAGTTCTTGGACTGTAAATATCAACAGTCATTCATGGGGTGGTAGGTGTGTGGGTGTCATTACAGTTCTTGGACTGTAGTTATTAACAGTCATTCATTGGATTGTGGGTCTGTGGGTATCATTACAATGATAAGACTGTAAATATCAACAGTCATTCATGGGGTGGTGGGTGTGTGGGTATCATTACAGTGTTTGGACTGTAAATATCAACTGTCATTCATGGTGTGGTGGGTTTGTGGGTGTCATTACTGTGCTTGGACGGTAAATATTAACAGTCATTCATGGGGTGGTTATTGTCATTACAGTACTTGGACTGTAAATATCAACAGTCATTCATGGGGTGGTAAGTGTGTGGGTTCCATTACAGTGCTTGGACTATAAATATCAACCGTCATTCATGGGGTGGTGGGTGTCATTACAGTGCTTGTACTGTAAATATCAACATTCATTCAAAGTGTGGTGGGTGTGTGGGTGTCATTACAGTGCTATGACTGTAAATATCAATAGTCATTTATGGGGTGTTGGGTGTGTGGGTGTCATTACAGTGCTTGGACTGTAAATACCAACAGTTATTCATGGGGTGCTGGGTGTAAGGGTGTCATTACAGTGCTTGGACAGTAAATATCAACAGTCTTTCATGGGGTGCTGGGTGTGTGGTAGTTATTACAGAGCTTGGACTGCAAATATCCACAGCCATTCATATGTTGGTGTATGTGTGGGTGTCATTACAGCGCATGGACTGTAAATATCAAAAGTCATTCACGTTGTGGAGGGTTTGTGGGTATCATTACAGTGTTTGGTCTATCAAGAGTCATTCATGGGGTGGTGGTTGTATGGGTGTCATTACATGTTTGGACTGTAAATATCAACAGTCATTCATTGGGTGGTAGGTGTGTGGGTGTCATTACAGTGCTTGGACTGTAAGTATCAACTGTCCTTCATTGGGTTGTGGGTATGTGGGTTCCATTACATTGCCTGGACTGTAAATATCAACAGTCATTAATGGGGTGGTGGGTGTGTGGGTGTCAGTACAGTGAGTGGATAGATAATATCAACAGTCAATCATGGGGTGTGTTGGTGTCATTATAGTGGTTGTACTGTAAATATCAACATTAATTAATGGGGTTGTAGGTGTGATTACAGTGCTTGGACTGTAAATATCAACACTCATTCATGGGATAGTTAGTGTCATTACAGTGCTTGGACTGTAAATATCAACAGTCATTCATGAGGTGGTGGGTGTGTGGGTGTCATTACAGAGGTTTGACTTTAAATACCAACAGTCATTCATGGGGTGGTGGGAGTGTGGGTGTCATTACAGAGCTCGGACTGTCAACATCAACAATCATCCATGGGGTGGTGGGTGTGTGAGTGTCATTACAGTGCTAACACTGTAAATATCAATCATCATTCATGAATGGTTGGTGTGAGGGTGTCATTACAGTGCTTGAACTGTAAATATCAACAGTCATTCATAGGGTGGTTGGTGTGTGGGTGTCATTACAGTACTTGAAATGTAAATATCAACAGTCATTCATGGTATGGTGAGTGTGTGGGTGTCATTACAGTGCTTGGACTGTAAGTATGAACTGTCATTCATGGGGTGGTCGGTGTGTTGGTGTCAGTACAGTGCTTGGATAGTAAATATCAACAGTCAATCAGGGGGTTTGTGGGTGTCATAATAGTGATTGTACTTTAAATATCAACAGTCATTCATGGGGTGGTTAGTGTCATTACAGTGCTTGGACTGTAAATGTAAATAGTCATTCATGAGGTGGTGGGTGTGTGGGTGTCATTAAAGTGCTTTGACTGTATATATCAACAGTCATTCATTAGGTGGTGGGTTTTTGGGTGTCATTACAGTTCTCGGACTGTAAATATCAACAGTCATTCATGAGGTGGTTAGTCTGTGGGTGTTATTACAATGCTTGGACTGAAAATATCAACAGTCATTCATGGGGTGGTGGGTGTCATTACAGTGCTTGGACTGTAAATATCAACAGTCATTCATGGGGTCGTGGGTGTGTGGGTGTCATTACAAAGCTTGGAAAATAAATATCAACCATCATTCATGGGGTGGCGGGTGTCATTACAGTGCTTGTACTGTAAATATCAACAGTCATTAATGCGGTGGTGGTTGTGTGGGTTTCATTACAGTGCTTGGACTGTAAATATCAACAGTGATTAAAGGGGTGGTGGGTGTGTGGGTGTCATTACAGTGCTCGAATTGTAAATATCAACAGTCATTCATGGGGTGGTGGGTGTGTGGGGGTCATTACAGTGCTTTGTGTGTAAATATCAACAGTCATTCATGGGGTGGTGGGTGTCAATACAGTGCTTGGACTGTATATATCAACAGTCATTTATGGGGTGGTTGGTGTGTGGGTGTCATTACAGAGCTTGGACTGTAAGTATAAACTGTCATTCATGGGGAGGTGTGTGTGTGGGTTCAATTACATTGCCTGGACTGTAAATATCAACAGTCATTCAAGGCGTGGTGGGTGTGTGTGTGTGTCAGTACAGTGCGTGGATAGTAAATATCAACAGTCAATCATGGGGTGTGTGGGTGTCATATAGTGATTGT
Organism: Petrolisthes cinctipes; assembly: GCA_033782935.1. Taxonomy (NCBI): domain Eukaryota; kingdom Metazoa; phylum Arthropoda; class Malacostraca; order Decapoda; family Porcellanidae; genus Petrolisthes; species Petrolisthes cinctipes. The sequence goes on along the minus strand of JAWQEG010000781.1, from coordinate 201,960 downwards.
ATTGTAAATATCAACTGTCATTTTTGGGGTTGTTAGTGTCATTACAGTGCTTGGACTGTAAATATAAACAATCATTCATGAGGTGGTGGGTGTGTGGGTGTCATTAAAGTGCTTGGACTGTATATATCAACAGTCATTAATGGGGTGGTGAGTGTGTGGGTGTCATTACAGTGCTTGGACTGTAAATATCAACAGTTATTCATGGAATGGTGGGTGTGTTAGTTTCATTACAATACTCGGACTGTAAATATCAACAGTCATTCATGGGGTGGTTAGTCTGTGAGTGTTATTACAATGCTTGGACTGAAAATATCAACAGTCATTCATGGGGTCGTGGGTGTGTTGGTGTCATTACAGTGCTTGGAGTGTAAATATTAACCGTCAATCATGGGGTGGTGGGTGTCATTACAGTGCTTGTACTGTAAATATCAACAGTCATTAATGCGGTGCTCGGTGTGTGGGTTTCATTACAGTGCTTGGACTGTAAATATCAACAGTCATTCAAGGGGTGGTGGGTGTGTGGGTGTCATTACAGAGCTTGGACTGTAAACATCAACAGTCATTCATGGGGTTGTGGGTGTTATTACAGTGCTTGGAATTTAAATATCAACAGTCATTAACCCTTAAATGCATATTGACCAAATATCACGTCACCGTGAATTTAGGCCTTGAAGCCGATTGACGTAATATAAAGCCGGTAGAAAAAAAACTGCTTGGGCTATATCTAGCCACTTCATTGGTAACACTGGTTAGGTTGGGCCTTTAATGAGTGGTGTGACAGGGAAATAGTTCACTCATCATATATACGCAATGAAAATACGCTCGCTCACGTTTTCTAATTTGTAGGTTTTTTTTAGGGGTAACTACTTTATTACTCATGGCGCTGCTGTACACAAACCAGTGGACCTAAAAAACTTTATTTTACAGATTCTGGTGTGTAAAATAACAAAATTTACTTAAACGAAACTTTAAAAATCACCCTGTTTTTGCGGTTCACACTCCAGTAGCGCTAGGGGGATTGCGGTGATTAGGGGTTAATGTGGTGGTGGGTATGTGGGTGTCATTACAGTGCTTGGACTATAAATATCAACTATCATTCATGGGTGGTAGGTGTGTGGGTGTCATTAGAGTGCTTAGACTGTAAATATCAACATGCATTCATGGGGTGGTGGGTGTGTGGGTGTCATAACAGTGCTTAAACTGTAAATATCAACAGTCATTCATGGGATGTTGTGTGTGTGAGTGTCATTACAGTGCTTAGACTAAATATCAACAGTCATTTATGGGATGGTGGATGTGTGTGTGTCATTACAGTGGTTGGACTTTAAATACCAACAGTCATTCATGGGATGGTAGGTGTTATTACAGTGCTTGGACTGTAAATATCAACAGTCATTCATGGGGTGGTGAGTGTGTGGGTATCATTACAATGCTTGGACTGTTAATATCAACAGACATTCATGGGGTGGTGAGTGTGTGGGTATCATTACAATGCTTGGACTGTAAATATCAACAGTCATTTATGGGGTGGGTGGTGTGTGGGTATCATTACAGTGCTTGGACTGTAAATATCAACAGTTATTCATTGGGTGGTGGGTTTGTGGGTGTCATTACAGTGCTTGAACTATAAATATCAATGGTCATTATTGGGGTGGAGGGTGTGTGGGTGTCATTACAGTGCTTCGACTGTAAATATCAACAGTCATTCATGGGGTGGATGGTGTGTGAGTCTCATTACAGTGCTTGGACTGTAAATATCAACAGTCATTTATAAGGTGGTTGGTGTGTGGGTCACATTACAGTGCTTGAAATGTAAATATCAAGAGTCATTTATGGGTTGGTGGGTGTGTGGGTGTCATTACAGTGCTTAGAGTGTAAATATTAACAGTCAATCATGGGGTGGTCAGTGTGTGGGTGTCAATACAGTGCTTGGATTGTAAATGTCAACAGTCATTCATGGGGTGGTGGGTGTGTGGGTGTCATCACAGTGCTTGGATTGTAAATATCAACTGTCATTCATGGGGTATGTGGGTGCTATTACAGAGTTTGGATTGTAAATATCAAGTCATTAATAGGTTGGTGGGAGTGTGTGTCATTACAGTGTTTGGACTGTAAATATCAACAGTCATTCAGGGGTTGGTGGGTGTGTAATTGTAATTACAGTGCTTGCAGTGTAAATATCAAGTCACTCATGGGGTGGTGGGTGTCATTACAGTGCTTTGACTGTAAATATCAACAGTCATTCATGGGGTGATAGATGTGTGGGTGTCATTTCAGTGCTTGGACTGTAAATATCAACAGTCATTAATGGGGTGGTGGGTGTCATTACAGTGCTTGGACTGTAAATATCAACAGTTATTCATGGGAAGGTGGGTGTTTGGGTATCATTACAGTGATTGGACTATAAATATCAACAATCATTCATCGGGTGGTGGGTGTGAGGGTGATATTACAGTGCTTTGATTATAAATATTAACCATCATTCATGGGGTTATGGTTGTGTGGGTGTCATTACAGTGCTTTGACTGTAAATATCAACAGTCATTCATGGGGTGGTGAGTTGTTGATGTCATTACAGTGCTTGGATTGTAATTATCAACAGTCATTCATTGGGTTTTGGGTGTTTGGGTGTCATTACAGTGCTTGGACTTTAAATACCAACAGTCATTCATGGGATGGTAGGTGACATTACAGTGCTTGTACTGTAAATATCAACAGTCATTTATAGGTTGATGTGTGTGTGTGTCATTACAGTGCTTGGACTGTAAATATCAACTGTCATTCATGGGGTGTGTCGGTGACATTACAGTGCTTGTACTGTAAATATCAACAGTCATTCATGGGTTGGTGGGTGTGTTTGCCATTACAGTGCTTGGACTGTAAATATCAACAGTCATTCATAGGGTGGTGGGTGTTTGTGTGTCATTACAGTGCTTGGACTGTTAATATATATCAACTTATTCATGGCATGGTGGGTATGTAGGTGTCATTACAGTGCTTGGACTGTAAATATCAACCATCATTCATAGGGTGGTGGGTGTCATTACTGTGCTGTGACTGTAAATATCAATAGTAATTCATGGGGTGGTGAGTGTCATTACACTGCTTCGACTGTATATATCAACAGTCATTCATGTGGTGGTGGGTGTGTGGGTGTCATTACATTGCTTGGACTGTAACTATCAACAGACATTCATGGGGTGGTGGGTGTGTGGGTGTCATTACAGTGTTTGGACTGTAAATATTAACATTCATTTATAGGGTGGTGTGTGTGTGGTAGTCATTACATTGCTTGGACTGTAAATATCAACAGTCATTCATAGGGTGGTGAGTTGTTGATGTCATTACAATGCTTGGATTGTAATTATCAACAATCATTCATTGGGTTTTGGGTGTGTGGGTGTCATTACAGTGCTTGGACTGTAAATATCCACAGTTATTCATGGAATGGTGGGTGTGTTAGTTTCATTACAGTGCTCAGACTGTAAATATCAACAGTCATTCATGGGGTGGTTAGTCTGTGAGTGTTATTACAATGCTTGGACTGAAAATATCAACAGTCATTCATGGGGTGGTTGGTGTCATACAGTGCTTGGACTGTAAATATCAACAGCCATTCATGGGGTCGTGGGTGTGTTGGTGTCATTACAGTGCTTGGAGTGTAAATATCAACCGTCAATCATGGGGTGGTGGGTGTCATTACAGTGCTTGTACTGTAAATATCAACAGTCATTAATGCGGTGCTCGGTGTGTGGGTTTCATTACAGTGCTTGGACTGTAAATATCAACAGTCATTCAAGGGGTGGTGGGTGTGTGGGTGTCATTACAGAGCTTGGACTGTAAATATCAACAGTCATTCATGGGGTTGTGGGTGTTATTACAGTGCTTGGAATTTAAATATCAACAGTCATTAACCCTTAAATGCATATTTACCAAATATCACGTCACCGTGAATTTAGGCCTTGAAGCCGATTGACGTAATATAAAGCCGGTAGAAAAAAAACTGCTTGGGCTATATCTAGCCACTTCATTGGTAACACTGGTTAGGTTGGGCCTTTAATGAGTGGTGTGAGAGGGAAATGGTTCACTCGTCATATATACGCAATGAAAATACGCTCGCTCACGTTTTCTAATTTTTAGGTTTTTTTTAGGGGTAACTACTTTATTACTCATGGCGCTGCTGTACGCAAACCAGTGGACCTAAAAAACTTTATTTTACAGATTCTGGTGTGTAAAATAACAAAATTTACTTAAACGAAACTTTAAAAATCACCCTGTTTTTGCGGTTCACACTCCAGTAGCGCTAGGGGGATTGCGGTTCTTAGAGGTTAATGTGGTGGTGGGTATGTGGGTGTCATTACAGTGCTTGGACTATAAATATCAACTATCATTCATGGGTGGTAGGTGTGTGGGTGTCATTAGAGTGCTTAGACTGTAAATATCAACATGCATTCATGGGGTGGTGGGTGTGTGGGTGTCATAACAGTGCTTAAACTGTAAATATCAACAGTCATTCATGGGATGTTGTGTGTGTGAGTGTCATTAGAGTGCTTAGACTAAATATCAACAGTCATTTATGGGATGGTGGATGTGTGTGTGTCATTACAGTGGTTGGACTTTAAATACCAACAGTCATTCATTGGATGGTAGGTGTTATTACAGTGCTTGGACTGTAAATATCAACAGTCATTCATGGGGTGGTGAGTGTGTGGGTATCATTACAATGCTTGGACTGTTAATATCAACAGACATTCATGGGGTGGTGAGTGTGTGGGTATCATTACAATGCTTGGACTGTAAATATCAACAGTCATTTATGGGGTGGGTGGTGTGTGGGTATCATTACAGTGCTTGGACTGTAAATATCAACAGTTATTCATTGGGTGGTGGGTTTGTGGGTGTCATTACAGTGCTTGAACTATAAATATCAATAGTCATTATTGGGGTGGAGGGTGTGTGGGTGTCATTACAGTGCTTGGACTGTAAATATCAACAGTCATTTATAAGGTGGTTGGTGTGTGGGTCACATTACAGTGCTTGAAATGTAAATATCAAGAGTCATTTATGGGTTGGTGGGTGTGTGGGTGTCATTACAGTGCTTAGAGTGTAAATATTAACAGTCAATCATGGGGTGGTCAGTGTGTGGGTGTCAATACAGTGCTTGGATTGTAAATGTCAACAGTCATTCATGGGGTGGTGGGTGTGTGGGTGTCATCACAGTGCTTGGATTGTAAATATCAACAGTCATTAATGGGGTGGTGGGTGTCTGGGTGTCATTACAGTACTTGGACTGTAAATATCAACTGTCATTCATGGGGTATGTGGGTGCTATTACAGAGTTTGGATTGTAAATATCAAGTCATTAATAGGTTGGTGGGAGTGTGTGTCATTACAGTGTTTGGACTGTAAATATCAACAGTCATTCAGGGGTTGGTGGGTGTGTAAGTGTAATTACAGTGCTTGCAGTGTAAATATCAACAGTCATTAATGGGGTGGTGGGTGTCATTACAGTGCTTGGACTGTAAATATCAACATATATTCATGGGAAGGTGGGTGTTTGGGTATCATTACAGTGATTGGACTATAAATATCAACAGTCATTCATGGGGTGGTGGGTGTGAGGGTGATATTACAGTGCTTTGATTATAAATATTAACCATCATTTATGGGGTTATGGTTGTGTGGGTGTCATTACAGTGCTTTGACTGTAAATATCAACAGTCATTCATGGGGTGGTGAGTTGTTGATGTCATTACAGTGCTTGGATTGTAATTATCAACAGTCATTCATTGGGTTTTGGGTGTTTGGGTGTCATTACAGTGCTTGGACTTTAAATACCAACAGTCATTCATGGGATGGTAGGTGACATTACAGTGCTTGTATTGTAAATATCAACAGTCATTTATAGGTTGATGTGTGTGTGTGTCATTACATTGCTTGGACTGTAAATATCAACTGTCATTCATGGGGTTTGTCGGTGACATTACAGTGCTTGTACTGTAAATATCAACAGTCATTCATGGGTTGGTGGGTGTGTTTGCCATTACAGTGCTTGGACTGTAAATATCAACAGTCATTCATAGGGTGGTGGGTGTTTGTGTGTCATTACAGTGCTTGGACTGTTAATATATATCAACTTATTCATGGGGTGGTGGGTATGTAGGTGTCATTACAGTGCTTGGAATGTAAATATCAGCCATCATTCATAGGGTGGTGGGTGTCATTACTGTGCTTTGACTGTAAATATCAATAGTCATTAATGCGGTGGTAGTTGTGTGGGTTTCATTACATTGCTTGGACTGTAAATATCAACAGTCATTAAAGGGGTGGTGGGTGTGTGGGTGTCATTACAGAGCTTGGACAGTAAATATTAACAGTCATTTATGGGGTGGTGGGTGTCAATACAGCGCTTGGACTGTAGATTTCAACAGTCATACATGGGTTGGTTGGCTTAATTACAGTGCTCGGACTGTAAATATCAACAGTCATTAATGGGGTGGTGGGTGTGTGGGTGTCATTACAGTGCTCGGAATGTAAATATCAACTGTCATTAATGGGGTGGTGGGTGTGTGGGGGTCATTACAGTGCTTTGTGTGTAAATATCAACAGTCATTCATGGGGTTGTGGGTGTCAATACAGTGCTTGGACTGTATATATCAACAGTCATTTAAGGGGTGGTGAGTGTGTGGGTGTCATTACAGAGCTTGGACTGTAAATATCAATTATCATTCATGGGGTGTTGGGTGTGTGGGTGATATTACAGTTCTTGGACTGTAGTTATCAACAGTCATTCATGGGATGGTGGGTCTGTGGGTATCATTACAATGCTTGGACTGTAAATATCAACAGTCATTCATGAGGTGGTGGGTGTGTGGGTGTCATAACAATGCTTCGACTGTAAATATCAACAGTCCATTCATGGGGTGGTTGGTGTGTGTGTGTCATTACAGTGCTGGGACTGTAAATATTAATAGTCATTAATGGGGTGGTGGGTGTCATTACAATACTTGGACTGTAAATATTAACAGTCATTCATGGGGTGGTGAGTGTGTGCGTGTCATTACAGTGCTTGGGTTGTAAATATCAACCGTCTTTCATTGGGTGGTGGGTGTCATTACAATTATTTGACTTTAAAAATCAAGTCATTTATGGGGTGTTGGGTGTGTGGGTGTCATTACAGTGTTTGGACTGTAAATATCAACTGTTATTCATGGGGTGGCGGGTGTGTGGGTGTCATTACAGTTCTTGGACTGTAAATGTCAGCAGTGATTCATGGGATGGTAAGTGTGTGGATGTCATTACAGTGATTGGACTGTAAATATTAACAATCATTTATTGGGTGGTGGCTGTGTGGGTGTCATTACAGTTCTTGGACTGTAAATATCAACAGTCATTCATTGGGTGGTGGGTTTGTGGGTGTCATTACTGTGCTTGGACGGTAAATATTAACAGTCATTCATGGCGTGGTTATTGTCCTTACAGTACTTGGACTGTAAATATCAACAGTCATTCATGGGGTGGTAAGTGTGTGGGTTCCATTACAGTGCTTGGACTATAAATATCAACCGTCATTAATGAGGTGGTGGGTGTCTTTACAGTGCTTGTACTGTAAATATCAACATTCATTCAAAGGGTGGTGGGTGTGTGGGTGTCATTACAGTGCTATGACAGTAAATATCAATAGTCATTTATGGGGTGTTGGGTGTGTGGGTGTCATTACAGTGCTTGGACTGTAAATACCAACAGTTATTCATGGGGTGCTGGGTGTAAGGGTGTCATTACAGTGCTTGGACTGTAAATATCAACAGTCAATCACGGGGTGGTGGGTGTGTGAGTTTCAATACAGTGCTTGGACTGTAAATATCAACAGTCTTTCATGGGGTGCTGGGTGTGTGGTAGTTATTACAGAGCTTGGACTGCAAATATCCACAGCCATTCATATGTTGGTGTATGTGTGGGTGTCATTACAGCGCATGGACTGTAAATATCAAAAGTCATTCACGTTGTGGAGGGTTTGTGGGTATCATTACAGTGTTTGGTCTGTAAATATCAAGAGTCATTCATGGGGTGGCTTATGAATTGGTGTCATTACATGTTTGGACTGTAAATATCAACAGTCATTCATTGGATGGTAGGTGTGTGGGTGTCATTACAGTGCTTGGACTGTAAGTATCAACTGTCCTTCATTGGGTGGTGGGTATGTGGGTTCCATTACATTGCCTGGACTGTAAATAACAACAGTCATTAATGGGGTGGTGGGTGTGTGGGTGTCAGTACAGTGAGTGGATAGTTAATATCAACAGTCAATCATGGGGTGTGTTGGTGTCATTATAGTGATTGTACTGTAAATATCAACATTAATTAATGGGGTTGTAGGTGTGATTACAGTGCTTGGACTGTAAATATCAACACTCATTCATGGGATGGTTAGTGTCATTACAGTGTTTGGACTGTAAATATCAACAGTCATTCATGAGGTGGTGGGTGTGTGGGTGTCATTACAGAGGTTTGACTTTAAATACCAACAGTCATTCATGGGGTGGTGGGAGTGTGGGTGTCATTACAGAGCTCGGACTGTCATCATCAACAATCATTCATGGGGTGGTGGGTGTGTGAGTGTCATTACAGTGCTAAGACTGTAAATATCAACCATCATTCATGAATGGTTGGTGTGAGGGTGTCATTACAGTGCTTGAACTGTAAATATCAACAGTCATTCATGGTATGGTGAGTGTGTGGGTGTCATTACATTGCTTGGACTGTAAGTATCAACTGTCATTCATGGGGTGGTCGGTGTGTGGGTGTCAGTACAGTGCTTGGATAGTAAATATCAACAGTCAATCATGGGGAGTGTGGGTGTCATAATAGTAATTGTACTTTAAATATCAACAGTCATTCATGGGGTGGTTAGTGTCATTTCAGTGCTTGGACTGTAAATGTAAATAGTCATTCATGATGTGGTGGGTGGGTGGGTGTCATTAAAGTGCTTTGACTGTATATATCAACAGTCATTCATTAGGTGGTAGGTTTTTGGGTGTCATTACAGTGCTCGGACTGTAAATATCAACAGTCATTCATGAGGTGGTTAGTCTGTGGATGTTATTACAATGCTTGGACTGAAAATATCAACAGTCATTCATGGGGTGGTGGGTGTCATTACAGTGCTTGGACTGTAAATATCAACAGTCATTCATGGGGTCGTGGGTGTGTGGGTGTCATTACAAAGCTTGGAAAATAAATATCAACCATCATTCATGGGGTGGCGGGTGTCATTACAGTGCTTGTACTGTAAATATCAACAGTCATTAATGCGGTGGTGGTTGTGTGGGTTTCATTACAGTGCTTTGACTGTAAATATCAACAGTGATTAAAGGGGTGGTGGGTGTGTGGGTGTCATTACAGTGCTCGAATTGTAAATATCAACAGTCATTCATTGGGTGGTGGGTGTGTGGGGGTCATTACAGTGCTTTGTGTGTAAATATCAACAGTCATTCATGGGGTGGTGGGTGTCAATACAGTGCTTGGACTGTATATATCAACAGTCATTTATGGGGTGGTTGGTGTGTGGGTGTTATGACAGTGCTTGGAATGTAAATATCAACAGTCATTCATGGCATGGTGAGTGTGTGGGTGTCATTACAGAGCTTGGACTGTAAGTATAAACTGTCATTCATGGGGTGGTGTGTGTGTGGGTTCAATTACATTGCCTGGACTGTAAATATCAACAGTCATTCAAGGCGTGGTGGGTGTGTGTGTGTCAGTACAGTGCGTGGATAGTAAATATCAACAGTCAATCATGGGGTGTGTGGGTGTCATATAGTGATTGTATTGTAAATATCAACAGTCATTTTTTGGGTTGTTAGTGTCATTACAGTGCTTGGACTGTAAATATAAACAATCATTCATGAGGTGGTGGGTGTGTGGGTGTCATTAAAGTGCTTGGACTGTATATATCAACAGTCATTAATGGGGTTGTGGGTGTGTGGGTGTCATTACAGTGCTTGGACTGTAAATATCAACAGTTATTCATAGAATGGTGGGTGTGTTAGTTTCATTACAGTGCTCGGACTGTAAATATCAACAGTCATTCATGGGGTGGTTAGTCTGTGAGTGTTATTACAATGCTTGGACTGAAAATATCAACAGTCATTCATGGGGTGGTGGGTGTCATTACAGTGCTTGGACTGTAAATATCAACAGTCATTCATGGGGTTGTGGGTGTGTTGGTGTCATTACAGTGCTTGGAGTGTAAATATCAACCGTCATTCATGGGGTGGTGGGTGTCATTACAGTGCTTGTACTGTAAATATCAACAGTCATTCAAGGGGTGGTGGGTGTGTGGGTGTCATTACAGAGCTTGGACTGTAAATATCAACAGTCATTCATGGGGTTGTGGGTGTTATTACAGTGCTTGGAATTTAAATATCAACAGTCATTAACCCTTAAATGCATATTGACCAAATATCACGTCACGGCCTTGAAGCCGATTGACGTAATATAAAGCCGGTAGAAAAAAAACTGCTTGGGCTATATCTAGCCACTTCATTGGTAACACTGGTTAGGTTTGGCCTTTAATGAGTGTTGTGAGAGGGAAATGGTTCACTCGTCATATATACGCAATGAAAATACGCTCGCTCACGTTTTCTAATTTGTAGGTTTTTTTTAGGGGTAACTAATTTATTACTCATATCGCTGCTGTACGCAAACCAGTGGACCTAAAAAACTTTATTTTACAGATTCTGGTGTGTAAAATAACAAAATTTACTTAAACAAAACTTTAAAAATCACCCTGTTTTTGCGGTTCACGCTCCAGTAGCGCTAGGGGGATTGCGGTTCTTAGGGGTTAATGTGGTGGTGGGTATGTGGGTGTCATTACAGAGCTTGGACTATAAATATCAACTATCATTCATGGGTGGTAGGTGTGTGGGTGTCATTAGAGTGCTTAGACTGTAAATATCAACATGCATTCATGGGGTGGTGGGTGTGTGGGTGTCATTACAGTGGTTTGACTTTAAATACCAACAGTCATTCATGGGATGGTAGGTGTTATTACAGTGCTTGGACTGTAAATATCAACAGTCATTCATGGGGTGGTGAGTGTGTGGGTATCATTACAATGCTTGGACTGTTAATATCAACAGACATTCATGGGGTGGTGAGTGTGTGGGTATCATTACAATTCTTGGACTGTAAATATCAACAGTCATTTATGGGGTGGGTGGTGTGTGGGTGTCATTACAGTGCTTGGACTGTAAATATCAACAGTTATTCATTGGGTGGTGGGTTTGTGGGTGTCATTACAGTGCTTGAACTATAAATATCAATGGTCATTATTGGGGTGGAGGGTGTGTGGGTGTCATTACAGTGCTTGGACTGTAAATATCAACAGTCATTCATGGGGTGGATGGTGTGTGAGTGTCATTACAGTGCTTGGACTGTAAATATCAACAGTCATTTATAAGGTGGTTGGTGTGTGGGTCTCATTACAGTGCTTGAAATGAAAATATCAAGAGTCATTTATGGGTTGGTGGGTGTGTGGGTGTCATTACAGTGCTTAGAGTGTAAATATTAACAGTCAATCATGGGGTGGTCAGTGTGTGGGTGTCAATACAGTGCTTGGATTGTAAATGTCAACAGTCGTTCATGGGGTGGTGGGTGTGTGGGTGTCATTACAGTGCTTGGATTGTAAATATCAACAGTCATTAATGGGGTGGTGGGTGTCTGGGTGTCATTACAGTACTTGGACTGTAAATATCAACTGTCATTCATGGGGTGTGTGGGTGGTATTACAGAGTTTGGATTGTAAATATCAAGTCATTAATAGGTTGGTGGGAGTGTGTGTCATTACAGTGTTTGGACTGTAAATATCAACAGTCATTCAGGGGTTGGTGGGTGTGTAAGTGTAATTACAGTGCTTGCAGTGTAAATATCAAGTCATTCATGGGGTGGTGGGTGTCATTACAGTGCTTTGACTGTAAATATCAACAGTCATTAATGGGGTGGTGGGTGTCATTACAGTGCTTGGACTGTAAATATCAACAGTTATTCATGGGAAGGTGGGTGTTTGGGTATCATTACAGTGATTGGACTATAAATATCAACAGTCATTCATGGGGCGATAGATGTGTGGGTGTCATTTCAATGCTTGGACTGTAAATATCAACAGTCATTAATGGGGTGGTGGGTGTCATTACAGTGCTTGGACTGTAAATATCAACAGTTATTCATGGGAAGGTGGGTGTTTGGGTATCATTACAGTGATTGGACTATAAATATCAACAGTCATTCATGGGGTGGTGGGTGTGTGGGTGATATTACAGTGCTTGGATTATAAATATTAACCATCATTCATGGGGTTATGTTTGTGTGGGTGTCATTACAGTGCTTTGACTGTAAATATCAACAGTCATTCATGGGGTGGTGAGTTGTTGATGTCAGTACAGTGCTTGGATTGTAATTATCATCAGTCATTCATTGGGTTTTGGGTGTGTGGGTGTCATTACAGTGCTTGGACTTTAAATACCAACAGTCATTCATGGGATGGTAGGTGACATTACAGTGCTTGTACTGTAAATATCAACAGTCATTTATAGGTTGATGTGTGTGTGTGTCATTACAGTGCTTGGACTGTAAATATCAACTGTCATTCATGGGGTGTGTCAGTGACATTACAGTGCTTGTACTATAAATATCAACAGTCATTCATGGGTTGGTGGGTGTGTTTGCCATTACAGTGCTTGGACTGTAAATATCAACAGTCATTCATAGGGTGGTGGGTGTTTGTGTGTCATTACAGTGCTTGGACTGTTAATATATATCAACTTATTCATGGGGTGGTGGGTATGTAGGTGTCATTACAGTGCTTGGACTGTAACTATCAACAGACATTCATGGGGTGGTGAGTTTGTGGGTGTCATTACAGTGTTTGGACTGTAAATATTAACATTCATTTATAGGATGGTGTGTGTGTGGTAGTCATTACAGTGCTTGGACTGTAAATATCAACAGTCATTCATGGGGTGGTGAGTTGTTGATGTCATTACAGTGCTTGGATTGTAATTATCAACAGTCATTCATTATGTTTTGGGTGTGTGGGTGTCATTACAGTGCTTGGACTTTAAATATAAACAGTCATTCATGGGATGGTAGGTGACATTACTGTGCTTGTACTGTAAATATCAACAGTCATTCATAGGTTGATGTGTGTGTGTGTCTTTACAGTGCTTGGACTGTAAATATCAACTGTCATTCATGGGGTGTGTCGGTGACATTACAGTGCTTATACTGTAAATATCAACAGTCATTCATGGGTTGGAGGGTGTGTTTGCCATTATAGTGCTTGGACTGTAAATATCAACAGTCATTCATATGGTGGTGGGTGGTTGTATGTCATTACCATGCTTGGACTGTTAATATATATCAACAGTCATTCATGGGGAGGTGGGTATGTAGATGTCATTACAGTGCTTGGACTGTAAATATCAACCGTCATTCATGGGGTGGTGAGTTGTTGATGTCATTACAGAGCTTGGATTGTAATTATCAACAGTCATTCATTGGGTTTTGGGTGTGTGGGTGTCATTACAGTGCTTGGACTTTAAATATAAACAGTCATTCATAGGATGGTAGGTGACATTACAGTGCTTGTACTGTAAATATCAACAGTCATTCATAGGTTGATGTGTGTGTGTGTCTTTACAGTGCTTGGACTGTAAATATCAACTGTCATTCATGGGGTGTGTCGGTGACATTACAGTGCTTGTACTGTAAATATCAACAGTCATTCATGGGTTGGAGGGTGTGTTTGCCATTACAGTGCTTGGACTGTAAATATCAACAGTCATTCATATGGTGGTGGGTGGTTGTATGTCATTACCATGCTTGGACTGTTAATATATATCAACAGTCATTCATGGGGAGGTGGGTATGTAGATGTCATTACAGTGCTTGGACTGTAAATATCAACCGTCATTCATAGGGTGGTGGGTGTCATTACAGTGCTTTGACTGTTAATATCAATAGTAATTCATGGGGTGGTGAGTGTCATTACAGTGCTTCGACTGTATATATCAACAGTCATTCATGTGGTGGTGGGTGTGTGGGTTTCATTACATTGCTTGGACTGTAATTATCAACAGTCATTCAAGGGGTGGTGGGTGTGTGGGTGTCATTACAGTGTTTGGACTGTAAATATTAACAGTCATTTATAGGGGGGTGGGTGTGTGGTAGTGATTACAGTGCTTGGACTGTAAATATCAATGGTTATTCATTGGGTGGTTGGTGTGTGGGTCACATTACAGTGCATGGAATGTAAATATCAACAGTTACTTATGGGTTGGTGGATGTGTGGGTCTCATTACTTTGCTTAGACTGTAAATATCAACAGTCAATCATGAGTTGGTAAGTGTGTGGGTGTCAATACATTGCTTGGATTGTAAATATCAACAGTCATTCATGGAGTGGTGGGTGTGGGGGTGTTATTACAGTGCTTGGAATGTAAATATCAACAGTCATTCATGGGGTGGTGGGTGTCATTACAGTGCTTGTACAGTAAATATCAACAGTCATTAATGCAGTGGTGGTTGTGTGGGTTTCATTACAGTGCTTGGACTGTAAATATCAACAGCCATTAAAGGGGTGGTGGGTGTGTGGGTGTCATTACAGAGCTTGGACAGTAAATATCAACAGTCATTTATGGGGTGGTGGGTGTCAATACAGCGCTTGGACTGTAGATATCAACATTCATACATGGGTTGTTTGGCTTAATTACAGTGCTCGGACTGTAAATATCAACAGTCATTAATGGGGTGGTGGGTGTGTGGGTGTCATTACAGTGCTCGGACTGTAAATATCAACAGTCATTAAGGGGGTGGTGGGTGTGTGGGGGTCATTACAGTGCTCTGTGTGTAAATATCAACAGTCATTCATGGGGTGGTGGGTGTCAATACAGTGCTTGGACTGTATATATCAACAGTCATTTAAGGGGTGGTGAGTGTGTGGGTGTCATTACAGAGCTTGGACTGTAAATATCAATTGTCATTCATGGGGTGTTGGGTGTGTAGGTGTTATTACAGTTCTTGGACTGTAGTTATCAACAGTCATTCATGGGATGGTGAGTCTGTGGGTATCATTACAATGCTTCGACTGTAAATATCAACATTCATTCATGAGGTGGTGGGTGTGTGGGTGTCATAACAATGCTTGGACTGTATATATCGACAGTCCATTCATGGAGTGGTTGGTGTGTGTGTGTCATTACAATGCTTGGACTGTAAATATTAATAGTCATTAATGGGGTGGTGGGTGTCATTACAATACTTGGACTGTAAATATTAACAGTCATTCATGGGGTGGTGAGTGTGTGCGTGTCATTACAGTGCTTGGGTTGTAAATATCAACCGTCTTTCATTGGGTGGTGGGTGTCATTACAGTGATTTGACTTTAAAAATCAAGTGATTTATGGGGTGTTGGGTGTGTGGGTGTCATTACAGAGCTTGGACTGTAAATACCAACAGATATTCATGGGGTGGTGGGGGTGTGGGTGTCATTACAGAACTCGGACTGTCAACATCAACAGTCATTCAAGTGGTGGTGGGTGTGTGGGTATCATTACAGTGCTAAGACTGTAAATATCAACCATCATTCATGGAGTGGTGGGTGTGAGGGTGTCATTATAGTGCTTGAACTGTAAATATCAACTGTCATTCATGCGGTGGTTGGTGTGTGGGTGTTATGACAGTGCTTGGAATGTAAATATCAACAGTCATTCATGGCATGGTGAGTGTGTGGGTGTCATTACAGTGCTTGGACTGTAAGTATAAACTGTCATTCATTGGGTTGTGTGTGTGTGGGTTCCATTACATTGCCTGGACTGTAAATATCAACAGTCATTCAAGGTGTGGTGGGTGTGTGTGTCAGTACAGTGCATGGATAGTAAATATCAACAGTCAATCATGGGGTGTGTGGGTGTCATTATAGTGATTGTATTGTAAATATCAACAGTTATTTATGGGGTGGTTAGTGTCATTACAGTGCTTGGACTGTAAATATAAACAGTCATTCATGAGGTGGTGGGTGTGTGGGTGTCATTAAAGTGCTTGGACTGTATATATCAACAGTCATTAATGGGGTGGTGGGTGTGTGGGTGTCATTACAGTGCTTGGATCGTAAATATTAACAGTTATTCATGGGATGGTGGGTGTGTTAGTTTCATTACAGTGCTCGGACTGTAAATATCAACAGTCATTTATGGGGTGGTTAGTCTGTGAGTGTTATTACATTGCTTGGACTGAAAATATCAACAGTCATTAATGGGGTGGTGGGTGTCATTACTGTGCTTGGACTGTAAATATCAACAGTCATTTACTGGGTCGTGGGTGTGTCATTACAGTGCTTGGAGTGTAAATATCAACTGTCATTCATGAGGTGGTGGGTGTCATTACAGTGCTTGTACTGTAAATATCAACAGTCATTAATGCGGTGCTCCGTGTGTGGGTTTATTACAGTGCTTGGACTGTATATATCAACAGTCATTCAAGGGGTGGTGGGTTTGTGGGTGTCATTACAGAGCTTGGACTGTAAATATCAATAGTCATTCATGGGGTGGTGGGTGTTATTACAGTGCTTGGACTTTAAATATCAACAGTCATTAACCCTTAAATGCCTATTGACCAAATATCACGTCACCGTGAATTTAGGCCTTGAAGCCGATTGACGTAATATAAATCCGGTAAAAAAAAAACTGCTTGGGCTATATCTAGCCACTTCATTGGTAACACTGGTTAGGTTGGGCCTTTAATGAGTATTGTGAGAGGGAAATGGTTCACTCGTCATATATACGCAATGAAAATACGCTCGCTAAGGTTTTCTAATTTTTTGGTTTTTTTTTAGGGGTAACTACTTTATTACTCATGGCGCTACTGTACGCAAACCAGCGGACCTAGGAAACTTTAGTTTACAGATTCTGGTGTATAAAATCAAGCTCTACAAATCTGTAATAACAAAATTTACCTAAACGAAACTTTAAAAAATCACCCTGTTTTTGCGGTTCACGCTCCAGTCGTGCTAGGGGGATTGCGGTTCTTTAAGGGTATCGTGGTGGTGGGTGTGTGGGTGTCATTACAGTGCTTGGACTATAAATATCAACTATCATTCATGGGGTGGTAGGTGTGTGGGTGTCATTAGAGTGCTTAGACTAAAAATATCAACATGCATTTATGGGATGGTGGGTGTGTGGGTGTCATAACAGTGCTAAAACTGTAAATATCAACAGTCATTCATGGGATGTTGTGTGTGTGAGTGTCATTACAGTGCTTAGACTAAATATCAACAGTCATTTATGGGATGGTGGATGTGTGTGTGTCATTACAGTGCTTGGACTTTAAATACCAACAGTCATTCATGGGATGGTAAGTGTGTGGGTGTCATTACAGTGCTTGGACTGTTAATATCAACAGACATTCAGGGGGTGGTGGGTGTGTGGGTATCATTACAATGCTTGGACTGTAAATATCAACAGTCATTTATGTGGTGGGTGGTGTGTGGGTGTCATTACAGTGATTGGACTGTAAATATCAACAGTTATTCATTGGGTGGTGGGTTTGTGGGTGTCATTACAGTGCTTGGACTATAAATATCAATGGTCATTATTGGGGTGGAGGGTGTGTGGGTGTCACAACAGTGCTTGGACTGTAAATATCAACGGTCATTCATTTGGGTGGATGGTGTGTGAGTCTCATTACAATGCTTGGACTGTAAATATCAACAGTCATTCATGAGGTGGTTGGTGTGTGGGTCTCATTACAGTGCTTGAAATCTAAATATCAACAGTCATTTATGGGTTGGTGGGTGTGTTGGTGTCATTACAGTGCTTAGAGTGTAAATATTAACAGTCAATCATGGGGTGGTCAGTGTGTGGGTGTCAATACAATGCTTGGAATGTAAATATCAACAGTCATTCATGGAGTGGTGGGTGTGTGGGTGTCATTACAGTACTTGGACTGTAAATATCAACTGTCATTCATGGGGTGTGTGGGTGCTATTACAGAGTTTGGATTGTAAATATCAAGTCATTCATAGGTTGGTGGGAGTGTGTGTCATTACAGTGCTTGGACTGTAAATATCAACAGTCATTCAGGGGGTGGTGGGTGTGTAGGTTTAATTACAGTGCTTGGAGTGTAAATATCAAGTCATTCATAGGTTGGTGGGTGTCATTACAGTGTTTGGACTGTAAATATCAACAGTTATTTATGGGATTGTGGGTGTGTTTGCCATTACAGTGCTTGGACTGTAAATATCAACAGTCATTCATAGGGTGGTGGGTGTTTGTGTGTCATTACAGTTCTTGGACTGTTAATATATATCAACAGTCATTCATGGTGTTGTGGGCATGTAGGTGTCATTACAGTGCTTGGACTGTAAATATCAACCGTCATTCATAGGGTGGAGGGTGTCATTACAGTGCTTTGACTGTAAATATCAATAGTAATTCATGGGGTGGTGAGTGTCATTACAGTGCTTCGACTGTATATATCAACAGTCATTCATGTGGTGGTGGGTGTGTGGGTGTCATTACATTGCTTGGACTGTAACTATCAACAGTCATTTATAGGGTGGTGGGTGTGTGGGTGTCATTACAGTGCTTGGACTGTAAATATCAACAGTCATTCATTGGGTGGTTTGTGTGTGTGTCACATTACACTGCATGGAATGTAAATATCAACAGTTATTTTTGGATTGGTGGATGTGTGGGTGTCATTTCGGTGCTTAGACTGTAAATATCAACAATCAATCATGAGGTGGTCAGTGTGTGGGTGTTAATGCATTGCTTGGATTGTAAATATAAACAGTCATTTATGGGGTGGTGGAAGTGTGGGCATCATTACAGTGCTTGGATTGTTAATATCAATAGTCATTCATGGGGTGGTGGGTGTGTGGGTGTCTTTACAGTGCTTGGACTGTAAATATTAATTGTCACTCATGGTGTCTGTCGGTGCTATTACAGAGTTTGGAGTGTAAATATCAACAGTCATTCATAGGTTGGTGGGAATGTGTGTCATGACAGTGCTTGCACTGTAAATATCAACAGTCATTTAAGGGGTGGTTGGTGTGTAGGTGTAATTACAGTGCTTGGAGTGTAAATATCAAGTCATTAATGGGGTGGTGGGTGTCATTACAGTGCTATGACTGTAAATATCAACAGTCATTCATGGGGTGATGGATGTGTGGGTGTCATTACAGTGCTTGGACTGTAAATATCAACAGTCATTAATGGGGTGGTGGGTGTCATTACAGTGCTTGGACTGTAAATATTAACAGTTATTCATTTGAAGGTGGGTTTGTGGGTGTCATTACAGTGCTTGGACTGAAAATATCAACAGTCATTTATGGGGTGGTGTGTGTGTGGGTCATATTACAGTTCTTGGACTGTAAATATTAACCAACATTCATGGGGTTGTGGTTGTATTGTGTCATTACAGTGCTTGGACTGTAAATATAAACAGTCATTCATGGGTTGGTTGATGTGTGGGTGTCATTACAATGCTTGGACTGTAAATATCAACTGTCATTCATGGGTTGTGTCAGTGACATTACAGTGCTTGTACTGTATATATCAACAGTCATTCATGGGTTGGTTGATGTGTGTGTGTCATTACAGTGCTTGGACTGTAAATATCAACTGTCATTCATGGGGTGTGTCTGACATTACAGTGCTTGTACTGTAAATATCAACAGTCATTAATGGGTTGGTGGGTGTGTGTGTCATTTCAGTGCTTGGACTGTAAATATCAACAGTCATTCATTGGGTGGTGGGTGTTTGTGTGTCATTACAGTGCTTCGACTGTTAATATATATCAACTGTCATTCATGGGGTGGTGGGTGTGTAGCTGTCATGACAGTGCTTGGGCTGTAAATATCAACCATTATTCATGGGGTGGTGGGTGTCATTACAGTGCTTTGACTGTAAATATCAACAGTCATTCATGGTGTGGTGAGTGTCATTACAGTGCTTGGACTGTATATATCAACAGTCATTCATGGGGTGGTGGGTGTGTGGGTGTCATTACAGTGTTTGGACTGTAAATATTAACAGTCATTTATGGGGTGGTTGGTGTGTGGGTGTCATTACAGTGCTTGGACTGAAATATCAACAGTTATTCATTGAGTGGTGGGTGTGTGGGTGTCATTACAGTGAATGGACTATAAATATCAATGGTCATTAATGGGGTGGTGGGTGTCATTACAGTGTTTGGACTGTAAATATCAACAGTCATTCATGGGGTAGTAGGTGTGTGGGTGTCATTACAGTGTTTGGACTGTAAATATTAACAGTCATTTATGGGGTGGTGGGTGTGTGGGTGTTATTACAGTGCTTGGACTGAAATATTAATAGTTATTCATTGGGTGGTGGTGTGTGGGTGTCATTACAGTGCATGGACTATAAATTTCAATGGTCGTTAATGGGGTGGTGAGTGTGGGGGTGTCATTTCATTGCTTGGACTCTAAATATCAACAAACATTCAAGGGGTTGATGGTGTGTGAGTGTCATTACAGTGCTTGGACTGTCAATATCAACAGTCATTCATAGGGTGGTTGGTGTGTGGGTCTCATTACTTTGCATGGAATGTAAATATCAACACTCATTTATGGGTTGGTGGGTGTGTGGGTGTCATTACAGTGCTTAGACTGTAAATATCAACAGTCATTAATAAGGTAGTCAGTGTGTGGGTGTCAAAACAGTGCTTGAATTGTAAATATCAACTGTCATTCATAGGGTGGTATGTGTGTGGGTGTCATTACAGTGCTTGGACTGTAAATATCAAGTGTCATTCATGGTGTGTGTGGGTGCTATTACAGAGATTGGAGTGTAATTATCAACAGTCATTCATAGGTTGGTGGGAGTGTGTGTCATTACAGTGATTGGACTGTAAATATCAACAGTCATTCAAAGGGTGGTGGGTATGTAGGTGTAATTACAGTGCTTGGAGTGTAAATATCAAATCATTCATGGGGTGGCGTGTGTCATTACAGTGCTTGGACTGTAAATATCAACAGTCATTCATGGGGTGGTGGATGTGTGGGTGTCAATACAGTGCTTGGACTGCAAATATCAACAGTCATTCATGGGATGGTAGGGGTCATTACAGTACTTGGACTGTAAATATCAACAGTCATTCATGGGGTGGTTGATGTGTGGGTGTCATTACATTGATTGGACTGTAAATATTTACAGACATTCATGGGCTGTGGGTGTATGGGTGTCATTACAGTAATTGGACTGTAAATATCAACTGACATTCATGGGGTGGTGGGTGTGTGGGTGTCATTACAGTGCTTTGACTGTAAATATCAACCGTCATTCATGGGAAAGTGGGTGTGTGGGTGTCATACAGTGCTTTGACTGTAAATATTAACAGTCTTTAATGGGATTGTGGGTGTGTGGATCATATTACAGTGCTTGGACTGTAAATACTAACCATCATTCATGGGGTTGTGGTTGTGTGGGTGTCATTACAGTGCTTGGACTGTAAATATCAACAGTCATTCATGGGTTGGTAGGTGTGTGGGTGTCATTACAATGCTTTGACTGTAAATATCAACAGTCATTTAAGGGGTGGTGGGTTGTTGGTGTCATTAAAGTTCTTGGATTGTAAATATCAACAGTCATTCATTGGGTGGTGGGTGTGTGGGTGTCATTACAGTGCTTGGACTGTAAATATCAACTGTCATTCATGGGGTGTGTCGGTGACATTACAGTGCTTGGACTGTAAATATCAACTGTCTTTCATGGGGTGTGTCGGTGACATTACAGTGCTTGTAGTGTAAATATCAAGTCATTCATGGGTTGGTGTGTGTGTGTCATTACGGTGCTTGGACTGTAAATTTCAACTGTCATTCATGGGGTGTGTCGGTGACATTACAGTGCTTGTACTGTAAATATCAAGAGCAATTTATGAGATGGTGGGTGTGTGGGTGTCATTACAGTAATTGGACTGTAAATATCAACAGACATTCATGGAGTGGTGGGTGTGTGGGTGTCATTACACTGCTTAATCTGTAAATATCAACAGTTATTCATTTAGTGGTGGGTGTAGGGGTGTCATTACAGTGCTTGGACTGTGAATATCAACCATCATTCATGGGGTTGTGGGTGTGTTGGTGTCATTACAATGCTTGGACTGTAAATATTAACAGTCATTTATGGGGTGGATGGTGTGTGAGTGTCATTACAGTGTTTGGACTGTAAATATTGATAGTCATTCATAGGGTGGTTGGTGTGTAGGTCTCATTACAGTGCTTGGAATATAAATATCAACAGTCATTCATGGGGTGGATGGTGTGTGAGTGTCATTACAGAGCTTAGTCTGTAAATATCACCAGTCATTTATGAGGTGGTCAGTGTGTTGGTGTCAATACAGTGCTTGGATTGTAAATATCAACAGTTATTCATGGGGTTGTCAGTGTGTGGGTGTTAATACAATTCTTGGATTGTAAATATCAACTGTCATTCATGGTGTCTGTGGGTGCTATTACAGAGCTTGGACTCTAAATATCAACAGTCATTCTTAGGTTGGTGGCGGGTAGGGGTGTCATTACAGTGTCTGGACTGTAAATATCAACAATCATTCATGGGGTGGTGGGTGTGTAGGTGTAAGTACAGATCTTGGACCATAAATATCAAGTCATTAATGGGGTAGTGGATGTATGCGTGTCAGTACTGTGCTTGGACTGTTAATATCAACAGTCATTCATAGGGTGGTGGGTGTATGGGTGTCATGACAGTGCTTGGACTGTAAATATCAACAGTCATTCATATGGTGGTGGGTGGGTGGGTTTCATTACAGTGCTAGGACTGTAAATATCAAAAGTTATTCATGGCATGATGTGTGTGTGAGTGTCATTACAGCGCTTTATCTGTAAGTATCAACAGTCATTCATGGGGTGGTGTGTGTAAGGGTGTCATTACAGTGCTTTGACTGTAAATATCAACAGTCATTTTTGGGGAGGGGAGTATCATTGCAATGCTTGGACTGTAAATATCAAGTCATTCATGGGGTGGTGGGTGTGTGGATGTCATTACAGTGCTTGGACAGTAAATATCAATAGTCATTCATGGAGTGGTGGGTGTGTGGGTGTCATTACAGTGCTTGGAGAGTAAATATCAACAGTCATTAATTGAGTGTTGGGTGTATAGGTGTCATTACAGTGCTTGGACTTTAAATATCAACAGTAATTTATGGGTTGGTGGGTGTGTGGGTGTCATTACAGTGCTTGGACTGTAAATATCAGCAGTCATTCATATGGCAGTGGTTGTGTGTGTCATTACAGTGCTTCGACTGTAAATATTAAGAGCCATTCATGGGGTGGTGGGTGTTGGGGTGTCATTACAGTGCTTGGTCTGTAAATATCAACTGTCTTTCATGGATTGGGGGGTGTTTGTGTGTCATTACAGTGGTTGGACTGTAAATATCAACTGTCATTCATGGAGAGGTGGGTGTGTGGGTGTCATTCCTGTGCTTGGACTATGAATATCCCCAGTCATTCATGGGGTAGTGGGTGTGTGGGTGTCATCACATTGCTTGGACTGTAAATATCAACAATCCTTCATGGGGTGTTGGGTGTGTGGGTGTCATTACAGTGCTTGGACTGTAAACATCAACAGTTAATCATGGGGTTGTTTGTGTGTGGGTGTCATTACAGTGCTTGGACTGTTAATATCAACAGTCATTCATGGGTGGTGGATGTATAGGTATCATTTCTGTGCTTGGACTGTAAATATCAACAGTCATTCATGGGGTGGTGGGTTTTTGGGTGTCATTACAGTGCTTGGAATGTAAATATCAATAGTCATTCATGGGGTTGTGGTTGTGTGGGTGTCATTCCTGTGCTTGGACTGTGAATATCAACAGTCATTCATAGGGTGGTGGGTGTGTGGGTGTCATTACAGTGCTTGGACTATTGTAGCAGGCAACCTTTATGTATATAGTTGTATGAATTCCAGGTTAGCTAGGAAACTTTATATGTAACACGAACACAACAATAAAGACTAGACAGACTAGACAGACTACAGAGTAGACTAGACTAGACCAACACAACCTTGTTTGCCATTCACCCTAAGTGAAGATAACAAACATCTTCACTACACAGTAACACAACCTTGTTTGCCATTCACCCTAAGTGAAGATAACAAACATCTTCACTACATCGTAAAAACCGTTACATTGGTGACCCCTAGTGACGATGGCAAACAACAACGAGAATGTGGCCTCAGTGGCGTTCAAAGCCCCTACATTCTGCACTCGCGACCCTGCTCTGTGGTTCGCAATACTAGAGTGCAACTTCAAGGCAAGTGGCACCACGTCTAGTCTCACGAAATTTAGCCACACAATTGCCCTTCTGCCACTGGAGCTGAATTAAAGCATGGTACCAGCACAGGCATGCCACAAGTCATTGCCAAAAAATCATCGGTACCCTCTCTTCCATCAACTGCATAACCTCTCTCACCCTGGAATACGAGCTTCACAAGAAATGACACATTCAAGATTCATTTGGTCGGATATCAACAAAGACATCGGGAGTTGGACTCACACCTGTGTCAAGTGCCAGGCTGCGCAAGCACGCGCAAGCCAATTTGGGCGCCGATTTTTTGACAAACTTCGACCCTGTTGTCGACATCAAAAATCGTAAGCCCAGGGGTCATTGACTTCCATTGGCACAGCAGCCACAAGCGCACACACTCGCGCACACATGCCTGCGGACACACACGCACGCACGCGCACACACGCCTGCGGACACACACGCGCGCGCACACACGCGCACACGCCTGCGGACACACACGCACGCACGCGCACACTCGCGCACACACACGCGCATGCACAAGCCATACTGGGCACCGATTTTTTGACAAGCTTCGACCTTGTTGTCGACATTAAAAATCGTAAGCCCAGGGACTCATTGAGTTCGATTTAATTGGCACTGCAGCAACACGCTCACACACGCATGCGCACATGCACCAGCTTTCCTGCTACACACCATTCTACGACCTCGACCACTACAACGACAACAACTACACCTACAACTCCACGCTACTGATACGTTCTACAACTTCTCCACAATGCAAGCGGACGCCATAAGAAGACTGTATCGTTCCTCCTTCCTCGTCACTAAGGGGGGGAGTATTGTAGCAGGCAACCTTTATGTATATAGTTGTATGAATTCCAGGTTAGCTAGGAAACTTTATATGTAACACGAACACAACAATAAAGACTAGACAGACTAGACAGACTACAGACTAGACTAGACTAGACCAACACAAAACTTATTTGTCATTAACCCTAAGTGAAGATAACAAACATCTTCACTACACAGTAACAACCGTTACACTATAAATAACAACCATCATTTATGGGGTGGTAGGTGTGTGGGTGTCATTACAGGGCTTGGACTGTAAATATCAACAGTCATTCATGGGATGTGTCGGTGTGATTACAGTGCTTGGACTAAATATCAACAGTCATTCATGGGGATGGTGGGTGTCATTTCAGTGCTTGGTGTGTAAATATCAACAGTCATTAATGGGTGGCGGGTGTCATTACAATGCTTGGACTGTAAATATCAACAGTCATTTATGGGTTGGTATGTGTGTGGGTGTCATTACTGTGCTTAGACTGTAAATATCAACAGTCAATCATGGTGGGGTCAGTGTGTGGGTGTCAATACAGTGATTGGATTGTAAATATCAACAGTCATTCATGGGGTGGTAGATGTGTGGGTGTCATTACAGTGCTTGGACTGTAAATATCAACAGTTATTCAAGGGGTGGTGGGTGTGAAGGTGTAATTACAGTTCTTGGAGTGTAAATATCAAGTCATTAATGGGGTGGTGGGTGTCATTACAGTGCTTGGACTGTAAATATCAACAACCATTTATGGGGTGGTGGGTGTGTGGTTGTCATTACAGTGCTTGGACTGTAAATATCAACAGACATTCATGGGGTGGTGGGTGTGTGGGTGTCATTACAGTGCTTTGACTGTAAATATCAACAGTCATTCATGGGGTGGTGGATGTGTGGGTGTCATTACAGTGCTTGGACTGTAAATATTAACAGTCTTTCATGGAGTTGTGGGTGTGTGGGTCATATTACACTGCTTGGACTGTAAATACTAACCCTCATTCATGGGGTTGTGGTTGTGTGGGTGTCATTACAGTGCTTGGACTGTAAATATCAACAGTCATTTATGGGTTGGTGGGTGTGTGGGTGTCATTACAATGCTTGGACTGTAAATATCAACAGTCATTCAAGGGGTGGTGGGTTGTTGGTGTCATTACAGTGCTTGGATTGTTAATATCAAAAGTTATTCATTGGGTGGTGGTTGTGTGGGTGTCATTACAGTGCTTGGACTGTAAATATCAACTGTCATTCATTGGGTGTGTCGGTGACATTACAGTGCTTGGACTGTAAATATCAACTGTCATTCATGGTGTGGTGGGTGTGTGGGTGTTATTACAGTAATTGGACGGTAAAAATTAACAGACATTCATGGGGTGGTGTGTTTGTGGGTGTCATTACAGTGCTTAATCTGTAAATATCAACAGTTATTCATTTAGTGGTGGGTGTAGGGGTGTCATTACAGTGCTTGGACTGTGAATATTAACCATCATTCATGGGGTTGGGGGTGTGTGGGTGTCATTACAGTGCTTGGACTGTAAATATCAACAGTCATTCATTAAGTGGTGTGTGTGTGGAAGTCATTACAATGCTTGTACTATAAATATCGATAGTCATTAAAGGGGTGTTGGGTGTGTGGGTGTCATTACAATGCTTGGACTGTAAATATTAACAGTCATTCATGGGGTGGATGGTGTGTGATTGACATTACACTGTTTGGCCTGTAAATATCAACAGTCATTCAAGGGGTGGTGGGTGTGAAGGTGTAATTACAGTTCTTGGAGTGTAAATATCAAGTCATTAATGGGGTGGTGGGTGTCATTACAGTGCTTGGACTGTAAATATCAACAACCATTTATGGGGTGGTGGGTGTGTGGGTGTCATTACAGTGCTTGGACTGTAAATATCAACAGACATTCATGGGGTGGTGGGTGTGTGGGTGTCATTACAGTGCTTTGACTGTAAATATCAACAGTCATTCATGGGAAGGTGGGTGTGTGGGTGTCATTACAGTGCTTGGACTGTAAATATTAACAGTCTTTCATGGATTTGTGGGAGTGTGGGTCATATTACACTGCTTGGACTGTAAATACTAACCCTCATTCATGGGGTTGTGGTTGTGTGGGTGTCATTACAGTGCTTGGACTGTAAATATCAACAGTCATTCATGGGTTCGTGGGTGTGTGGGTGTCATTACAATGCTTGGACTGTAAATATCAACAGTCATTCAAGGGGTGGTGGGTTGTTGGTGTCATTACAGTGCTTGGATTGTAAATATCAAAAGTTATTCATTGGGTGGTGGTTGTGTGGGTGTCATTACAGTGCTTGGACTGTAAATATCAACTGTCATTCATTGGGTGTGTCGGTGACATTACAGTGCTTGGACTGTAAATATCAACTGTCATTCATGGGGTGTGTCGGTGACATTACAGTTCTTGTTCTGTAAATATCAACAGCAATTCATGAGATGGTGGGTGTGTGGGTGTCATTACAGTAATTGAACTGTAAATATCAACAGACATTCATGGAGTGGTGGGTGTGTGGGTGTCATTACACTGCTTAATCTGTAAATATCAACAGTTATTCATTTAGTGGTGGGTGTAGGGGTGTCATTACAGTGCTTGGACTGTGAATATCAACCATCATTCATGGGGTTGTGGGTGTGTTGGTGTCATTACAATGCTTGGACTGTAAATATTAACAGTCATTCATAGGGTGGATGGTGTGTGAGTGTCATTACAGTGTTTGGACTGTAAATATTGATAGTCATTCATAGGGTGGTTGGTGTGTAGGTCTCATTACAGTGCTTGGAATATAAATATCAACAGTCATTCATGGGGTGGATGGTGTGTGAGCGTCATTACAGAGCTTAGTCTGTAAATATCACCAGTCATTCATGAGGTGGTCAGTGTGTGGGTGTCAATACAGTGCTTGGATTGTAAATATCAACAGTTATTTATGGGGTTGTCAGTGTGTTGGTGTTAATACAATTCTTGGACTGTAAATATCAACTGTCATTCATGGTGTCTGTGGGTGCTATTACAGAGCTTGGACTCTAAATATCAACAGTCATTCTTAGGTTGGTGGCGGGTAGGGGTGTCATTACAGTGTCTGGACTGTAAATATCAACAATCATTCATGGGGTGGTGGGTGTGTAGGTGTCATTCCTGTGCTTGGACTGTGAATATCAACAGTCATTCATGGGGTGGTGGGTGTGTGGGTATCATTACAGTGCTTGGACTATAAATAACAACCATCATTTATGGGGTGGTGGATGTGTGGGTGTCATTAGAGTGCTTGGACTGTAAATATTAACAGTCATTCATGGGATGTGTGGGTGTGATAACAGTGCTTGGACTAAATATCAACAGTCATTCATGGGGATGGTGAGTGTCATTTCAGTGCTTGGTGTGTAAATATCAACAGTCATTCATGGGTGGCGGGTGTCATTACATTGGTTGGACTGTAAATATCAACAGTCATTCATGGGGTGGTGGGTGTGTGGGTGTCATTACAGTGCTTGGCCTGAAAATATTAACAGTCATTCATAAGGTGGATGGTGTGTGAGTGTCATTACAGTGCTTGGACTGTAAATATCAACAGTCATTTATGGGTTGGTATGTGTGTGGGTGTCATTACTGTGCTTAGACTGTAAATATCAATAGTCAATCATGGGGTGGTGGGTGTGTAGGTGTAATTACAGTTCTTCGAGTGTAAATATCAAGTCATTCATGGGGTGGTGGGTGTAATTACAGTGCTTGGACTGTAAATATCAACAATTATTTATGGGGTGGTGGGTGTGTGGGTGTCATTACAGTGCTTGGACTATAAATAACAACAGACATTCATGGGGCTGTGGTTGTGTGTGTGTCATTACAGTGCTTGGACTGTAAATATCAACAGTCATTCATGGGTTGGTTGGTGTGTGAGTGTCATTACAATGCTTGGACTGTAAATATCAACAGTCATTCAAGGGGTGGTGGGTTGTTGGTGTCATTACAGTGCTTGGATTGTAAATATCAACAGTCATTCATTGGGTGGTGGGTGTGTGGGTGTCATTACAGTGCTTGGACTGTAAATATCAACTGTCATTCATGGGGTGTGTCGGTGACATTACAGTACTTGGACTGTAAATATCAACTGTCATTCATGGTGTGGTGGGTGTGTGGGTGTTATTACAGTAATTGGACGGTAAAAATTAACAGACATTCATGGGGTGGTGGGTGTGTGGGTGTCGTTACAGTGCTTAATCTGTAAATATCAACAGTTATTCATTTAGTGGTGGGTGTAGGGGTGTCATTACAGTGCTTGGACTGTGAATATTAACCATCATTCATGGGGTTGGGGGTGTGTGGGTGTCATTACAGTGCTTGGACTGTAAATATCAATAGTCATTCATTAAGTGGTGTGTGTGTGGGAGTCATTACAATGCTTGTACTATAAATATCGATAGTCATTAAAGGGGTGTTGGGTGTGTGGGTGTCATTACAATGCTTGGACTGTAAATATTAACAGTCATTCATGGGGTGGATGGTGTGTGAGTGACATTACACTGTTTGGACTGTAAATATCAACAGTCATTCAAGGGGTGGTGGGTGTGAAGGTGTAATTACAGTTCTTGGAGTGTAAATATCAAGTAATTAATGGGGTGGTGGGTGTCATTACAGTGCTTGGACTGTAAATATCAACAACCATTTATGGGGTGGTGGGTGTGTGGGTGTCATTACAGTGCTTGGACTGTAAATATCAACAGACATTCATGGGGTGGTGGGTGTGTGGGTGTCATTACAGTGCTTTGACTGTAAATATCAACAGTCATTCATGGGAAGGTGGGTGTGTGGGTGTCATTACAGTGCTTGGACTGTAAATATTAACAGTCTTTCATGGAGTTGTGGGTGTGTGGGTCATATTTCACTGCTTGAACTGTAAATACTAACCCTCATGCATGGGGTTGTGGTTGTGTGGGTGTCATTACAGTGATTGGACTGTAAATATCAACAGTCATTCATGGGTTGGTGGGTGTGAGGGTGTCATTACAATGCTTGGACTGTAAATATCAACAGTCATTCAAGGGGTGGTGGGTTGTTGGTGTCATTACAGTGCTTGGATTGTAAATATCAAAAGTTATTCATTGGGTGGTGGTTGTGTGGGTGTCATTACAGTGCTTGGACTGTAAATATCAACTGTCATTCATTGGGTGTGTCGGTGACATTACAGTGCTTGGAATGTAAATATCAACTGTTATTCATGGGGTGTGTCGGTGACATTACAGTGCTTGTTCTGTAAATATCAACAGCAATTCATGAGATGGTGGGTGTGTGGGTGTCATTACAGTAATTGGACTGTAAATATCAACAGACATTCATGGAGTGGTGGGTGTGTGGGTGTCATTACACTGCTTAATCTGTAAATATCAACAGTTATTCATTTAGTGGTGGGTGTAGGGATGTCATTACAGAGCTTGGACTGTGAATATCAACCATCATTCATAGGGTGGTTGGTGTGTAGGTCTCATTACAGTGCTTGGAATATAAATATCAACAGTCATTCATGGGGTGGATGGTGTGTGAGTGTCATTACTGAGCTTAGTCTGTAAATATCACCAGTCATTCATGAGGTGGTCAGTGTGTTGGTGTCAATACAGTGCTTGGATTGTAAATATCAACAGTTATTCATGGGGTTGTCAGTGTGTGGGTGTTAATACAATTCTTGGACTGTAAATATCAACTGTCATTCATGGTGTCTGTGGGTGCTATTACAGAGCTTGGACTCTAAATATCAACAGTCATTCTTAGGTTGGTGGCGGGTAGGGGTGTCATTACAGTGTCTGGACTGTAATTATCAACAATCATTCATGGGGTGGTGGGTGTGTAGGTGTAAGTACAGATCTTGGACCATAAATATTATGTCATTAATGGGGTAGTGGATGTATGCGTGTCAGTACTGTGCTTGGACTGTTAATATCAACAGTCATTCATAGGGTGGTGGGTGTATGGGTGTCATGACAGTGCTTGGACTGTAAATATCAACAGTCATTCATATGGTGGTGGGTGGGTGGGTTTCATTACAGTGCTAGGACTGCAAATATCAAAAGTTATTCATGGCATGATTGGTGTGTGAGTGTCATTACAGCGCTTTAACTGTAAGTATCAACAGTCATTCATGGGGTGGTGTGTGTAAGGGTGTCATTACAGTGCTTTGACTGTAAATATCAACAGTCATATTTGGGGAGGGGAGTATCATTGCAATGCTTGGACTGTAAATATCAAGTCATTCATGGGGTGGTGGGTGTGTGGATGTCATTACAGTGCTTGGACAGTAAATATCAATAGTCATTCATGGAGTGGTGGGTGTGTGGGTGTCATTACAGTGCTTGGAGAGTAAATATCAACAGTCATTTATTGAGTGTTGGGTGTATAGGTGTCATTACAGTGCTTGGACTTTAAATATCAACAGTAATTTATGGGTTGGTGAGTGTGTGGGTGTCATTACAGTGCTTGGACTGTAAATATCAGCAGTCATTCATATGGCAGTGGTTGTGTGTGTCATTACAGTGCTTCGACTGTAAATATTAAGAGCCATTCATGGGGTGGTGGGTGTTGGGGTGTCATTACAGTGCTTGGTCTGTAAATATCAACTGTCTTTCATGGATTGGGGGGTGTTTGTGTGTCATTACAGTGGTTGGACTGTAAATATCAACTGTCATTCATGGGGAGGTGGGTGTGTGGGTGTCATTCCTGTGCTTGGACTATGAATATCCCCAGTCATTCATGGGGTAGTGGGTGTGTGGGTGTCATCACATTGCTTGGACTGTAAATATCAACAATCCTTCATGGGGTGTTGGGTGTGTGGGTGTCATTACAGTGCTTGGACTGTAAACATCAACAGTTAATCATGGGGTTGTTTGTGTGTGGGTGTCATTACAGTGCTTGGACTGTTAATATCAACAGTCATTCATGGGTGGTGGATGTATAGGTATCATTTCTGTGCTTGGACTGTAAATATCAACAGTCATTCATGGGGTGGTGGGTTTGTGGGTGTCATTACAGTGCTTGGAATGTAAATATTAATAGTCATTCATGGGGTTGTGGTTGTGTGGGTGTCATTCCTGTGCTTGGACTGTGAATATCAACAGTCATTCATAGGGTGGTGGGTGTGTGGGTGTCATTACAGTGCTTGGACTATTGTAGCAGGCAACCTTTATGTATATAGTTGTATGAATTCCAGGTTAGCTAGGAAACTTTATATGTAACACGAACACAACAATAAAGACTAGACAGACTAGACAGACTACAGAGTAGACTAGACTAGACCAACACAACCTTGTTTGCCATTCACCCTAAGTGAAGATAACAAACATCTTCACTACACAGTAACACAACCTTGTTTGCCATTCACCCTAAGTGAAGATAACAAACATCTTCACTACATCGTAACAACCGTTACATTGGTGACCCCTAGTGACGATGGCAAACAACAACGAGAATGTAGCCTCAGTGGCGTTCAAAGCCCCTACATTCTGCACTCGCGACCCTGCTATGTGGTTCGCAATACTAGAGTGCAACTTCAAGGCAAGTGGCACCACGTCTAGTCTCACGAAATTTAGCCACACAATTGCCCTTCTGCCACTGGAGCTGAATTAAAGCATGGTACCAGCACAGGCATGCCACAAGTCATTGCCAAAAAATCATCGGTACCCTCTCTTCCATCAACTGCATAACCTCTCTCACCCTGGAATACGAGCTTCACAAGAAATGACACATTCAAGATTCATTTGGTCGGATATCAACAAAGACATCGGGAGTTGGACTCACACCTGTGTCAAGTGCCAGGCTGCGCAAGCACGCGCAAGCCAATTTGGGCGCCAATTTTTTGACAAACTTCGACCCTGTTGTCGACATCAAAAATCGTAAGCCCAGGGGTCATTGACTTCCATTGGTACAGCAGCCACAAGCGCACACACTCGCGCACACACGCCTGCTGACACACACGCACGCACGCGCACACACGCCTGCGGATACACACGCGCACACGCCTGCGGACACACACGCACGCACGCGCACACTCGCGCACACACACGCGCATGCACAAGCCATACTGGGCACCGATTTTTTGACAAGCTTCGACCTTGTTGACGACATTAAAAATCGTAAGCCCAGGGACTCATTGAGTTCGATTTAATTGGCACTGCAGCAACACGCTCACACACGCACGCGCACATGCACCAGCTTTCCTGCTACACACCATTCTACGACCTCGACCACTACAACGACAACAACTACGCCTACAACTCCACGCTACTGATACGTTCTACAACTTCTCCACAATGCAAGCGGACGCCATAAGAAGACTGTATCGTTCCTCCTTCCTCGTCACTAAGGGGGGGAGTATTGTAGCAGGCAACCTTTATGTATATAGTTGTATGAATTCCAGGTTAGCTAGGAAACTTTATATGTAACACGAACACAACAATAAAGACTAGACAGACTAGACAGACTACAGACTAGACTAGACTAGACCAACACAAAACTTATTTGTCATTAACCCTAAGTGAAGATAACAAACATCTTCACTACACAGTAACAACCGTTACACTATAAATAACAACCATCATTTATGGGGTGGTAGGTGTGTGGGTGTCATTACAGGGCTTGGACTGTAAATATCAACAGTCATTCATGGGATGTGTCGGTGTGATTACAGTGCTTGGACTAAATATCAACAGTCATTCATGGGGATGGTGGGTGTCATTTCAGTGCTTGGTGTGTAAATATAAACAGTCATTAATGGGTGGCGGGTGTCATTACAATGCTTGGACTGTAAATATCAACAGTCATTTATGGGTTGGTATGTGTGTGGGTGTCATTACTGTGCTTAGACTGTAAATATCAACAGTCAATCATGGTGGGGTCAGTGTGTGGGTGTCAATACAGTGATTGGATTGTAAATATCAACAGTCATTCATGGGGTGGTAGATGTGTGGGTGTCATTACAGTGCTTGGACTGTAAATATCAACAGTCATTCAAGGAGTGGTGGGTGTGAAGGTGTAATTACAGTTCTTGGAGTGTAAATATCAAGTCATTAATGGGGTGGTGGGTGTCATTACAGTGCTTGGACTGTAAATATCAACAACCATTTATGGGGTGGTGGGTGTGTGGGTGTCATTACAGTGCTTGGACTGTAAATATCAACAGACATTCATGGGGTGGTGGGTGTGTGGGTGTCATTACAGTGCTTTGACTGTAAATATCAACAGTCATTCATGGGAAGGTGGGTGTGTGGGTGTCATTACAGTGCTTGGACTGTAAATATTACAGTCTTTCATGGAGTTGTGGGTGTTTGGGTCATTTTACACTGCTTGGACTGTAAATACTAACCCTCATTCATGGGGTTGTGGTTGTGTGGGTGTCATTACAGTGCTTGGACTGTAAATCTCAACAGTCATTCATGGGTTGGTAGGTGTGTGGGTGTCATTACAATGCTTGGACTGTAAATATCAACAGTCATTCAAGGGGTGGTGGGTTGTTGGTGTCATTACAGTGCTTGGATTGTAAATATCAAAAGTTATTCATTGGGTGGTGGTTGTGTGGGTGTCATTACAGTGCTTGGACTGTAAATATCAACTGTCATTCATTGGGTGTGTCGGTGACATTACAGTGCTTGGACTGTAAATATCAACTGTCATTGATGGGTTGGTGTGTGTGTGTCATTACAGTGTTTGGACTGTAAATATCAGCAGTCATTCATATGGCAGTGGTTGTGTGTGTTATTACAGTGCTTGGACTGTCAATATCAAGAGCCATTCTAGGGGTGGTGGGTGTTGGGGTGTCATTACAGTGCTTGGTCTGTAAATATCAACTGTCTTTCACGGAGTTGTGGGTGTTTGAGTGTCATTACAGTGGTTGGACTGTAAATATTAACAGTCGTTCATAGGGTGGTGGGTGTGTGGGTGTCATTCCTGTGCTTGGACTATGAATATCCCATGTTATTCATTGGGTAGTGGGTGTGTGGGTGTCATTACCTTGCTTGGACTGTAAATATCAACAATCATTCATGGGGTATTGGGTGTGTGGGTGTCATTACAGTGCTTGGACTGTAAACATCAACAGTTAATCATAGGGTGGTGGGTGTGTGGGTGTCATTACAGTGCTTGGACTGTAAAAATCAACAGTCATTTATGGGTGGTGGATGTATAGGTATCATTTCTGTGCTTGGACTGTAAATATCAACAGTCATTCATTGGGTTGTGGTTGTGTGGGTGTCATTCCTGTGCTTGGACTGTGAATATCAACAGTCATTCATGGGGTGGTGGGTGTGTGGGTATCATTACAGTGCTTGGACTATAAATAACAACCATCATTTATGGGGTGGTGGATGTGTGGGTGTCATTAGAGTGCTTGGATTGTAAATATTAACAGTCATTCATGGGATGTGTGGGTGTGATAACAGTGCTTGGACTAAATATCAACAGTCATTCATGGAGATGGTGAGTGTCATTTCAGTGCTTGGTGTGTAAATATCAACAGTCATTCATGGGTGGCGGGTGTCATTACATTGGTTGGACTGTAAATATCAACAGTCATTCATGGGGTGGTGGGTGTGTGGGTGTCATTACAGTGCTTGGCCTGAAAATATTAACAGTCATTCATAAGGTGGATTGTGTGTGTCATTACAGTGCTTGGACTGTAAATATCAACAGTCATTTATGGGTTGGTATGTGTGTGGGTGTCATTACTGTGCTTAGACTGTAAATATCAATAGTCAATCATGGGGTGGTGGGTGTGTAGGTGTAATTACAGTTCTTGGAGTGTAAATATCAAGTCATTCATGGGGTGGTGGGTGTAATTACAGTGCTTGGACTGTAAATATCAACAATTATTTATGGGGTGGTGGGTGTGTGGGTGTCATTACAGTGCTTGGACTATATATAACTACAGACATTCATGGGGCTGTGGTTGTGTGTGTGTCATTACAGTGCTTGGACTGTAAATATCAACAGTCATTCATGGGTTGGTTGGTGTGTGAGTGTCATTACAATGCTTGGACTGTAAATATCAACAGTCATTCAAGGGGTGGTGGGTTGTTGGTGTCATTACAGTGCTTTGATTGTAAATATCAACAGTCATTCATGGGGTGGTGGGTGTGTGGGTGTCATTACAGTGCTTAATCTGTAAATATCAACAGTTATTCATTTAGTGGTGGGTGTAGGGGTGTCATTACAGTGCTTGGACTGTGAATATTAACCGTCATTCATGGGGTTGGGGGTGTGTGGGTGTCATTACAGTGCTTGGACTGTAAATATTAATAGTCATTCATTAAGTGGTGTGTGTGTGGGAGTCATTACAATGCTTGTACTATAAATATCGATAGTCATTAAAGGGGTGTTGGGTGTGTGGGTGTCATTACAATGCTTGGACTGTAAATATTAACAGTCATTCATGGGGTGGATGGTGTGTGAGTGACATTACACTGTTTGGACTGTAAATATCAAAAGTCATTCATGGGGTGGTTGGTGTGTAGGTCTCATTACAGTGCTTGGAATATAAATATCAACAGTCATTCATGGGGTGGATGGTGTGTGAGTGTCATTACAGAGCTTAGACTGTTAATATCACCAGTCATTCATGAGGTGGTCAGTGTGTGGGTGTCAATACAGTGCTAGGATTGTTAATATCAACAGTTATTCATGGGGTTGTCAGTGTGTGGGTGTTAATACAATGCTTGGACTGTAAATATCAACTGTCATTCATGGTGTGTGTGGGTACTATTACATAGCTTGGACTCATAATATCAACAGTCATTCTTAGGTTGGTGGGGGGGGGGGTGTCATTACAGTGCCTGGACTGTAAATATCAACAATCATTCATGGGGTGGTGGGTGTGTAGGTGTAAGTACAGATCTTGGACCGTAAATATCAAGTCATTCATTAGGTAGTGGATGTATGCGTGTCAGTACTGTGCTTGGACTGTTAATATCAACAGTCATTCATGGGGTGGTGGGTGTATGTGTGTCATAACAGTGCTTGGACTGTAAATATCAAAAGTTATTCATGGCATGATTGGTGTGTGGGTGTCATTACCGAGCTTTAACTGTATCAACAGTCATTCATGGGGTGGTGTGCGTATGGGTGTCATTTCAGTGCTTTGACTGTAAATATCAACAGTCATTTATAGGGAGGAGAGTGTCATTGCAATGCTTGGACTGTAAATATTAAGTCATTCATGGGGTGGTGGGTGTGTGGATGTCATTACAGTGCTTGGACAGTAAATATCAATAGTCATTCATGGAGTGGTGGGTGTGTTGGTTTCATTACAGTGCTTGGAGAGTAAATATCAATAGTAATTCATTGAGTGTTGGGTGTATAGGTGTCATTACAGTGCTTGGACTTTAATTATTAACAGTAATATATGGGTTGGTGGGTGTGTGGGTGTCATTACAGTGCTTGGACTGTAAATATCAGCAGTCATTCATATGGCAGTGGTTGTGTGTGTCATTACAGTGCTTGGACTGTAAATATCAAGAGCCATTCATGAGGTGGTGGGTGTTATGGTGTCATTACAGTGCTTGGTCTTTAAATATAAACTGTCTTTCATGGAGTGGTGGGTGTTTGTGTGTCATTACAGTGGTTGGACTGTAAATATCAACAGTCATTCATTGGGTGGTGGGTGTGTGGGTGTCATTCCTGTGCTTGGACTATGAATATCCCCAGTCATTCATGGGGTAGTGGGCGTGTTGGTGTCATTACATTGTTAGGACTGTAAATATCAACAGTCATTCACTTGATGGTGGGTGTGTGGGTGTCAGTACAGTGCTTGGACTGTAAATATCAACAGTCATTTATGGGGTGGTGGGTGTGTGGATGTCATTACAGTGCTTGGACTATAAATATCAAAAGTCATTCATGGGGTGGTGGGTGTGTGGGGGTCATTACAGTGCTTGGACTGTAAATATCAACAGTCACTCATAGGGTTGTGGGTATCATTACCGTGCTTGAACTGTAAATATCAACAGTCATTCATGTGGTGGGGGGTGTCATTATAGTGCTTGAACTGTAAATATCAACAGTCATTCATGGGTGGTGGGTGTCATTACAGTGCTTAGACTGTAAATATTAACAGTTATGGGGTGGTTAGTGTGTGGGTGTCATTACAGTTCTTGGACTTTATATATCAACCATCATTCATTGGGTGGTGGGTGTGTGGGTATCATTACAGTGATTGAACTGTAAATATTAGCAGTCATTCATGGGGTGGTGGGTGTGTGGATGTCATTACAGTGCTTGGACTGTAAATATTAACAGTCATTCATGGGGTTGTGGGTGTGTGGATGTCATTACAGTTCTTGGACTTTAAATATCAACCATCATTCATTGGGTGGTGAGTGTGTGGGTGTCATTACAGTGCTAAGACTGTAAATATTAACAGTAATTCATTGGGTGTTGAGTTTGTGGATGTCATTACAGTGCTTGGAATGAAAATATCAACAGTCATTCATGGCGTGGTGGGTGTGTGGGTGTCATTACAGTGCTTGGAATTTAAATATCAACAGTCATTAATGGGGTGGTCGGTGTGTGGGTGTCATTACAGTGCTTGGACTGTAAATATCAACAGTCATTAATGGGGTGTTGGGTGTGTGGGTGTCATTACAGTGATTATACTGTAAATATCAACCATCATTCTTTGAGTGGTAGGTGTGTGGGTGTCATTACAGTGTTAAGATTGTATATATAAACAGTCAATTATGAGGTAGTGGGTGTCATTAGAGTGTTTGGACTGTAAATATTAACAGTCATTATTGGGGTGGTGGGTGTGTGGATGCCATTACAGTGCTTAGACTGAAAATATCAACAGTCCTTCATGGGGTAGTTGGTGTGTGGGTGTCATTACAGTGCTTGGACTGTAAATATCAACCATCATTCATCGGGTGGTGGGTGTGTGGGTGTCATTACAGTGATTGGACTGTAAATATTAACAGTCATTCATGGGGTGGTGGGTGTGTGGATGTCATTACAGTGCTTCGACTGTAAATATTAACAATCATTCATAGGGTGGTGGGTGTGTGGATGTCATTACAGTTCTTGGACTGTAAATATCAACCATCATTTATTGGGTGGTGGGTGTGTGGGTGTCATTACAGTGCTCAGACTTTAAATATTAACAGTAATTCATGGGGTGGTAAGTGTGTGGATGTCATTACAGTGCTTGGAGTGAAAATATCAACAGTCATTCATGGGGTGGTGGGTGTGTGGGTGTCATTACAGTGTTTGGACTGTAAATATCAACAGTCATTCATTGGGTGGTGGGTGTGTGAGTGTCATTACAGAGCTTGGACTGAAAATATCAACAGTCATTCATGGGTTGGTCGATGTGTGGGTGTCATTACAGTGCTTGGACTGTAAATATTAACCATCATTTATGGAGTGGTGTGTGTGTGGGTGTCATGACATTGCTTAGACTGTAAATATCAACAGTCATTAATTGGGTGGTGGGTGTGTGGGTGTCATTACAGTGCTTGGAGTGTAAATATCAACAGTCAATCACGGAGTGGTCGGTGTGTGGGTGTCATTACAGTGATTGGACTGTAAATATCAACAGTCATTCATGAGGTGGTGCGTGTGTTGGTGTCATGACAGTGCTTGAACTGTAAATATCAACAGCCATTTATGGGGTGGTAAGTGTGTGGGTGTCATTACAGTTCTTGGACTGTAAATATCAACAGTCAATCATAGGGTGGTAGGTATGTGGGTGTAATTACAGTGCTTGAACTGAAAATATCAACAGTCATTCATGGGGTGGTGGGTGTGTGGGTGTCATTACAGTGCTTGGACTAAAAATATCTAGTCATTCATGGTGTGGTGGGGGTGGAGGTGTCATTAGTGCTTGGACTGTAAATATCAACAGTCATTCATGGGGTGGTTGGTATCATTACAGTGCTTGGAATGTAAATATCAACAGTCAATCATGGGGTGTTGGGAGTCATTAGAGTGTTTGGACTATAAATATCAACAGTCATTCATGGGGTTTAGGGTGTTTGGGTGTCTATGCAGTGCTTGGACTGTAAATATCAACAGTCTATCATGGAGTTGTGGGTGTCTGGGTGTCATTACAGTGCTTGTACTGTAAATATCAACATTGATTCATGGGGTGGTGGGTGTGTGGGTGTCATTACATTGTTTTGATTGTAAATATCAACAGTCATTCATAGTGTGGTGGGTGTCATTAGAGTGCTTAGACTGTAAATATCAACTATAATTAATGGGGTGGTGGGAGTGGGGGTGTCATTACAGTACTTGGACTGTATATATCAACAATCATTCATGAGGTGGTGGGTGTGTGGGTGTCATTACAGTTCTTGGACTGTAAATATCAACCATAATTCATTGGGTGGTGGGTGTGTGTGTGACATTACAGTGCTTGGACTGTAAATATTAACAGTTATTTATGGGGTGGTGGGTGTGTGGATGTCATTACAGTGCTCGGACTGAAAATATTAACCGTCATTTATAGGGTGGTAGGTGTGTGGGTGTTATTACAATGGTTGGACTGTAAATATCAACAGTCATTCATAAAGTGCTGGGTGTGTGAGTGTCATTACAGAGCTTGGACTGTAAATATCAACAGTCATTCATGGAATGGTGGGTGTGTGGGTGTCATTACAGTGCTTGGACTGTAAACATCAACAGTCATTTATGGTGTGGTGGGTGTGTGGGTGTCATTACATTGCTTAGACTGTAAATATCAACAGTCATTAATTGGGTGGTGGGTGTGTGGGTGTCATTACAGTGCTTGGAGTGTAAATATCAACAGTCAATCACGGAGTGGTCGGTGTGTGGGTGTCATTACAGTGATTGGACTGTAAATATCAACAGTCATTCATGAGGTGGTGCGTGTGTTGGTGTCATGACAGTGCTTGAACTGTAAATATCAACAGTCATTCATGGGGTGGTAAGTGTGTGGGTGTCATTACAGTTCTTGGACTATAAATATCAACCCTTATTCTTTAGGTGGTGGGATTGTGGGTGTCATTACAGTGCTCAGACTGTAAATATTAACAGTCATTCATGGGGTGGTGGGTGTGTGGATGTCATTACAGTGCTTAGACTGTAAATATCAACAGTCATTCATGGGGTGGTGGGTGTGTGGGTGTCATTACAGTGCTTAAACTGTAAATATCAACAGTCATTTATTGGATGGTGGGTGTGTGGGTGTCATTACATTGCTTGGACTGTAAATATAAACAGTCATTCATGGGGTGGTTGGTGTGTGGGTGTCATTACAGTGTTTTAACTATAAATATCAACATTCTTTTATTGGGTGGTGGGTTTTCATTAGAGTGCTTGGACTGTAAATATCAACAGTCAATCATGGTGTGGTGGGTATGTGGGTGTCATTACAGTGCTTGGACTGTAAATATCAACAGTCCTTCATGGGTTGGTGGGTGTGTACGTGTCATTACAGTGCTTAGACTGTAAATATCAACAGTCATTTATTGGGTGGTGGGTGTGTGGGTGTCATTACATTGCTTGGACTGTAAATATAAACAGTCATTCATGGGGTGGTGGGTGTGTGGGTGTCATTACAGTGTTTTAACTATAAATATCAACATTCATTTATTGGGTGGTGGGTTTTCATTAGAGTGCTTGGACTGTAAATATCAACAGTCATTCATGGGGTGGTACATGTGTGGGTGTCATGACAGTGCATGGACTGTAAATATCAACAGTAATTCATGGAGTGGTGAGTGTGTGGGTGTCATTACAGTTCCTGGACTGTAAATATAAACCATCATTCATCAGGTGGTGGGTGTTTGGATGTCATTATATTGATTGGACTGAAAATATCAACAGTCATTCTTGGGGTGGTGGGTGTGTTGGTGTCATTACAGTGCTTGGCCTATAAATATTAACCATCATTTATTGGGTGGTGGGTGTGTGGGTGTCATTACAGTGCTTGGACTATAAATATCAACAGTCATTAATAGGGTGGTGGGTGTTTGAGTGTCATTACAGAGCTTGGACTGTAAATATCAACAGTCATTTATGGTGGAGTGGTGTGTGTGTTGCTGTCATTACAGTGTTTGGACTGTAAATATCAACAGTCAATCATGGTGTGGTGGGTGTGTGGGTGTCATTACAGTGCTTTGACTGTAAATATCAACAGTCATTTATGGGGTGGTGGGTGTGTGGGTGTCATTACAGTGTTTTGATTGTGAATATCAACAGTCATTAAAAAGGTGCTGGGTGTCATTAGAGTGCTTGGACTGTAAATATCAACAGTCATTCATGGGGTGGTGGGTGTGTGGGTGTCATTACAGTGCTTTGACTGTATATATCAACAGTCATTCATGGGGTGGTGGGGGTTCGGGTTGTCATTACAGTGCATGGACTTTATATATCAACAATCATTCATGGGGTGGTGGGTGTGTGGGTGTCATTATAGTTTTTGGACTGTAAATATCAACAGTCATTTATGGGGTGATGGGTGTGTAGGTGTCATTACATTGCTTGGACTATAAATATCAAGTCATTCATGGGATGGTGGGTGTCTGTGTGTCATTAGTGCTTGGACTGTGAATATCAACAGTCATTCCTGGGGTGGTGGGTGGCATTACAGTGATTAGACTCTAATATCAACAGTCATTCATGGGGTGATGGGTGTGTGAGTGTCATTACATTGCTTGGACTGTAAATAAAAACAGTTATTCATGGGGATGTGGGTGTTTGGGTGTCTATGCAGTGCTTGGACTGTAAATATCAACAGTCAATCATGGGGTGGTGGGTGTGTGGGTGTCATTAGAGTGCTTGGACTGTAAATGTTAACAGTCATTCATGGGGTGTTGGGTGTCATTACTGTGCTTGGACTGTAAATATCAACAGTTATTCAAGGGGTGGTGGGTATGTGAGTGTAATTACAGTGCTTGGACTAAAAATATTAACTGTCATTTATGGGGTGGTGAGTGTGTGGGTTTCATTACAGTTCTTGGACTGTAAATATCAACCATCATTCATTGGGTGGTGGGTGTGTGTGTGACATTACAGTGCTTGAACTGTAAATATTAAAAGTTATTCATGGGGTGGTTAGTGTGTGGATGTCATTACAGTGCTCAAACTGAAAATATTAACCGTCATTTATAGGGTGGTGGGTGTGTGGGTGTTATTACAATGGTTGGACTGTAAATATCAACAATCATACATAAAGTGCTGGGTGAGTGAGTGTCATTACAGAGCTTGGACTGTAAATATCAACAGTCATTCATGGAGTGGTGGGTGTGTGGGATTCATTACAGTGCTTGGACTGTAAACATCAACAGTCATTTATGGTGTGGTGGGTGTGTGGGTGTCATTACATTGCTTAGACTGTAAATATCAACTGTCATTTATTGGGTGGTGGGTGTGTGGGTGTTATTACAGTGCTTGGACTGTAAATATTAACAGTTAATCACGGGGTGGTCGGTGTGTGGGTGTCATTACAGTGCTTGGACTGTAAATATAAACAGATATTCATGGGGTGGTGGGTGTGTGGGTGTCATTACAGTGTTTTAACTATAAATATCAACATTCATTTATTGGGTGGTGGGTTTTCTTTAGAGTGCTTGGACTGTAAATATCAACAGTCAACCATGGTGTGGTGGGTATGTGGGTGTCATTACAGTGCTTGGACTGTAATTATCAACAGTCCTTTATGGGTTGGTGGGTGTGTGGGTATCATTACAGTGCTTAGACTGTAAATATCAACTTTCATTTATTGGGTGGTGGGTTTTCATTAGAGTGCTTGGACTGTAAATATCAACAGTCATTCATGGGGTGGTGCATGTGTGGGTGTCATGACAGTGCATGGACTGTAAATATCAACAGTCATTAATGGAGTGGTGAGTGTGTGGGTGTCATTACAGTTCCTGGACTGTAAATATAAACCATCATTCATCAGGTGGTGGGTGTTTGGATGTCATTACATTGCTTGGACTGAAAATTTCAACAGTCATTCTTGGGGTGGTGGGTGTGTTGGTGTCATTACAGTGCTTGGCCTATAAATATTAACCATCATTTATGGAGTGGTGGGTGTGTGGGTGTCATTACAGTGCCTAAACTGTAAATATCAACAGTCATTTATTGGGTGATGGGTGTGTGGGTGTCATTACATTGCTTGGACTGTAAATATAAACAGATA
Source organism: Petrolisthes cinctipes (assembly GCA_033782935.1). Classification (NCBI taxonomy): domain Eukaryota; kingdom Metazoa; phylum Arthropoda; class Malacostraca; order Decapoda; family Porcellanidae; genus Petrolisthes; species Petrolisthes cinctipes. The sequence goes on along the minus strand of JAWQEG010000781.1, from coordinate 157,625 downwards.
TTCATGGGGTGGTGGGTGTGTCGGTGTCAATACAGTGTTTTAACTATAAATATCAACATTCATTTATTGGGTGGTGGGTTTTCATTAGAGTGCTTGGACTGTAAATATCAACAGTCAATCATGGTGTGGTGGGTATGTGGGTGTCATTACAGTGCTTGGACTGTAAATATCAACAGTCCTTTATGGGTTGGTGTGTGTGTGGGTGTCATTACAGTGCTTAGACTGTAAATATCAACATTCATTTATTGGGTAGTGGGTTTTCATTAGAGTGCTTGGACTGTAAATATCAACAGTCATTCATGGGGTGGTGCATGTGTGGGTGTCATGACAGTGCATGGACTGTAAATATCAACAGTCATTCATGGAGTGGTGAGTGTGTGGGTGTCATTACAGTTCCTGGACTGTAAATATAAACCATCATTCATCAGGTGGTGGGTGTTTGGATGTCATTACATTGCTTGGACTGAAAATATCAACAGTCATTCTTGGGGTGGTGGGTGTGTTGGTGTCATTACAGTGCTTGGCCTATAAATATTAACCATTATTTATGGAGTGGTGGGTGTGTGGGTGTCATTACAGTGCTTGGACTATAATTATATACAACAGTCATTAATAGGGTTGTGGGTGTTTGAGTGTCATTACAGAGCTTGGACTGTAAATATCAACAGTCATTTATGGGGTGGTGGGTGTGTGGCTGTCATTACTGTGCTTGGACTGTAAATATCAACAGTCAATCATGGGGTGGTGGGTGTGTGGGTGTCATTACAGTGCTTTGACTGTAAATATCAACAGTCATTCATGGGGTGGTGGGTGTGTGGGTGTCATTACAGTGTTTTGATTGTGAATATCAACAGTCATTAAAATGGTGGTGGGTGTCATAAGAGTGCTTGGACTGTAAATATCAGCAGTCATTCATGGGGTGGTGGGTGTGGGGGTGTCATTACAGTGCTTTGACTGTAAATATCAACAGTCATTCATGGGGTGGTGGGGGTTCGGGGTGTCATTACAGTGCTTGGACTGTATATATCAACAATCATTCATGGGGTGGTGGGTGTGTGGGTGTCATTATAGTTTTTGGACTGTAAATATCAACAGTCATTCATGTTGTGGTGGGTGTGTGGGTGTCATTACATTGCTTGGACTGTAAATATCAAGTTATTCGTGGGATGGTGGGTGTCTGTGAGTCATTAGTGCTTGGACTGTGAATATCAACAGTCATTCATGGGGTGGTGGGTGGCATTACAGTGCTTAGACTCTAATATCAACAGTCATTCATGGGGTGATGGGTGTGTGAGTGTCATTACATTGCTTGGACTGTAAATAAAAACAGTTATTCATGGGGATGTGGGTGTTTGGGTGTCTATGCAGTGCTTGGACTGTAAATATCAACTGTCAATCATGGAGTTGTGGGTGTCTGGGTGTCATTACAGTGCTTGTACTGTAAATATCAACAGTGATTCATGGGGTGGTGGGTGTGTGGGTGTCATTACATTGTTTTGATTGTAAATATCAACAGTCATTCATAGGGTGGTGGGTGTCATTAGAGTGCTTAGACTGTAAATATCAACCATAATTAATGTGGTGGTGGGAGTGGGGGTGTCATAAAAGTACTTGGACTGTATATATCAACAATCATTCATGGGGTGGTGGGTGTGTGGGTGTCATTACAGTTCTTGGACTGTAAATATCAACCATAATTCATTGGGTGGTGGGTGTGTGTGTGACATTACAGTGCTTGGACTGTAAATATTAACAGTTATTTATGGGGTGGTGGGTGTGTGGATGTCATTACAGTGCTCGGACTGAAAATATTAATCGTCATTTATAGGGTGGTAGGTGTGTGGGTGTTATTACAATGGTTGGACTGTAAATATCAACAGTCATTCATAAAGTGCTGGGTGTGTGAGTGTCATTACAGAGCTTGGACTGTAAATATCAACAGTCATTCATGGAATGGTGGGTGTGTGGGTGTCATTACAGTGCTTGGACTGTAAACATCAACAGTCATTTATGGTGTGGTGGGTGTGTGGGTGTCATTACATTGCTTAGACTGTAAATATCAACAGTCATTAATTGGGTGGTGGGTGTGTGGGTGTCATTACAGTGCTTGGAGTGTAAATATCAACAGTCAATCACGGAGTGGTCGGTGTGTGGGTGTCATTACAGTGATTGGACTGTAAATATCAACAGTCATTCATGAGGTGGTGCGTGTGTTGGTGTCATGACAGTGCTTGAACTGTAAATATCAACAGTCATTCATGGGGTGGTAAGTGTGTGGGTGTCATTACAGTTCTTGGACTATAAATATCAACCCTTATTCTTTAGGTGGTGGGTTTGTGGGTGTCATTACAGTGCTCAGACTGTAAATATTAACAGTCATTCATGGGGTGGTGGGTGTGTGGATGTCATTACAGTGCTTAGACTGTAAATATCAACAGTCATTCATGGGGTGGTGGGTGTGTGGGTGTCATTACAGTGCTTAAACTGTAAATATCAACAGTCATTTATTGGATGGTGGGTGTGTGGGTGTCATTACATTGCTTGGACTGTAAATATAAACAGTCATTCATGGGGTGGTTGGTGTGTGGGTGTCATTACAGTGTTTTAACTATAAATATCAACATTCTTTTATTGGGTGGTGGGTTTTCATTAGAGTGCTTGGACTGTAAATATCAACAGTCAATCATGGTGTGGTGGGTATGTGGGTGTCATTACAGTGCTTGGACTGTAAATATCAACAGTCCTTCATGGGTTGGTGGGTGTGTACGTGTCATTACAGTGCTTAGACTGTAAATATCAACAGTCATTTATTGGGTGGTGGGTGTGTGGGTGTCATTACATTGCTTGGACTGTAAATATAAACAGTCATTCATGGGGTGGTGGGTGTGTGGGTGTCATTACAGTGTTTTAACTATAAATATCAACATTCATTTATTGGGTGGTGGGTTTTCATTAGAGTGCTTGGACTGTAAATATCAACAGTCATTCATGGGGTGGTACATGTGTGGGTGTCATGACAGTGCATGGACTGTAAATATCAACAGTAATTCATGGAGTGGTGAGTGTGTGGGTGTCATTACAGTTCCTGGACTGTAAATATAAACCATCATTCATCAGGTGGTGGGTGTTTGGATGTCATTATATTGATTGGACTGAAAATATCAACAGTCATTCTTGGGGTGGTGGGTGTGTTGGTGTCATTACAGTGCTTGGCCTATAAATATTAACCATCATTTATTGGGTGGTGGGTGTGTGGGTGTCATTACAGTGCTTGGACTATAAATATCAACAGTCATTAATAGGGTGGTGGGTGTTTGAGTGTCATTACAGAGCTTGGACTGTAAATATCAACAGTCATTTATGGTGGAGTGGTGTGTGTGTTGCTGTCATTACAGTGTTTGGACTGTAAATATCAACAGTCAATCATGGTGTGGTGGGTGTGTGGGTGTCATTACAGTGCTTTGACTGTAAATATCAACAGTCATTTATGGGGTGGTGGGTGTGTGGGTGTCATTACAGTGTTTTGATTGTGAATATCAACAGTCATTAAAAAGGTGCTGGGTGTCATTAGAGTGCTTGGACTGTAAATATCAACAGTCATTCATGGGGTGGTGGGTGTGTGGGTGTCATTACAGTGCTTTGACTGTATATATCAACAGTCATTCATGGGGTGGTGGGGGTTCGGGTTGTCATTACAGTGCATGGACTTTATATATCAACAATCATTCATGGGGTGGTGGGTGTGTGGGTGTCATTATAGTTTTTGGACTGTAAATATCAACAGTCATTTATGGGGTGATGGGTGTGTAGGTGTCATTACATTGCTTGGACTATAAATATCAAGTCATTCATGGGATGGTGGGTGTCTGTGTGTCATTAGTGCTTGGACTGTGAATATCAACAGTCATTCCTGGGGTGGTGGGTGGCATTACAGTGATTAGACTCTAATATCAACAGTCATTCATGGGGTGATGGGTGTGTGAGTGTCATTACATTGCTTGGACTGTAAATAAAAACAGTTATTCATGGGGATGTGGGTGTTTGGGTGTCTATGCAGTGCTTGGACTGTAAATATCAACAGTCAATCATGGGGTGGTGGGTGTGTGGGTGTCATTAGAGTGCTTGGACTGTAAATGTTAACAGTCATTCATGGGGTGTTGGGTGTCATTACTGTGCTTGGACTGTAAATATCAACAGTTATTCAAGGGGTGGTGGGTATGTGAGTGTAATTACAGTGCTTGGACTAAAAATATTAACTGTCATTTATGGGGTGGTGAGTGTGTGGGTTTCATTACAGTTCTTGGACTGTAAATATCAACCATCATTCATTGGGTGGTGGGTGTGTGTGTGACATTACAGTGCTTGAACTGTAAATATTAAAAGTTATTCATGGGGTGGTTAGTGTGTGGATGTCATTACAGTGCTCAAACTGAAAATATTAACCGTCATTTATAGGGTGGTGGGTGTGTGGGTGTTATTACAATGGTTGGACTGTAAATATCAACAATCATACATAAAGTGCTGGGTGAGTGAGTGTCATTACAGAGCTTGGACTGTAAATATCAACAGTCATTCATGGAGTGGTGGGTGTGTGGGATTCATTACAGTGCTTGGACTGTAAACATCAACAGTCATTTATGGTGTGGTGGGTGTGTGGGTGTCATTACATTGCTTAGACTGTAAATATCAACTGTCATTTATTGGGTGGTGGGTGTGTGGGTGTTATTACAGTGCTTGGACTGTAAATATTAACAGTTAATCACGGGGTGGTCGGTGTGTGGGTGTCATTACAGTGCTTGGACTGTAAATATAAACAGATATTCATGGGGTGGTGGGTGTGTGGGTGTCATTACAGTGTTTTAACTATAAATATCAACATTCATTTATTGGGTGGTGGGTTTTCATTAGAGTGCTTGGACTGTAAATATCAACAGTCAACCATGGTGTGGTGGGTATGTGGGTGTCATTACAGTGCTTGGACTGTAATTATCAACAGTCCTTTATGGGTTGGTGGGTGTGTGGGTATCATTACAGTGCTTAGACTGTAAATATCAACTTTCATTTATTGGGTGGTGGGTTTTCATTAGAGTGCTTGGACTGTAAATATCAACAGTCATTCATGGGGTGGTGCATGTGTGGGTGTCATGACAGTGCATGGACTGTAAATATCAACAGTCATTAATGGAGTGGTGAGTGTGTGGGTGTCATTACAGTTCCTGGACTGTAAATATAAACCATCATTCATCAGGTGGTGGGTGTTTGGATGTCATTACATTGCTTGGACTGAAAATTTCAACAGTCATTCTTGGGGTGGTGGGTGTGTTGGTGTCATTACAGTGCTTGGCCTATAAATATTAACCATCATTTATGGAGTGGTGGGTGTGTGGGTGTCATTACAGTGCCTAAACTGTAAATATCAACAGTCATTTATTGGGTGATGGGTGTGTGGGTGTCATTACATTGCTTGGACTGTAAATATAAACAGATATTCATGGGGTGGTGGGTGTGTCGGTGTCAATACAGTGTTTTAACTATAAATATCAACATTCATTTATTGGGTGGTGGGTTTTCATTAGAGTGCTTGGACTGTAAATATCAACAGTCAATCATGGTGTGGTGGGTATGTGGGTGTCATTACAGTGCTTGGACTGTAAATATCAACAGTCCTTTATGGGTTGGTGTGTGTGTGGGTGTCATTACAGTGCTTAGACTGTAAATATCAACATTCATTTATTGGGTAGTGGGTTTTCATTAGAGTGCTTGGACTGTAAATATCAACAGTCATTCATGGGGTGGTGCATGTGTGGGTGTCATGACAGTGCATGGACTGTAAATATCAACAGTCATTCATGGAGTGGTGAGTGTGTGGGTGTCATTACAGTTCCTGGACTGTAAATATAAACCATCATTCATCAGGTGGTGGGTGTTTGGATGTCATTACATTGCTTGGACTGAAAATATCAACAGTCATTCTTGGGGTGGTGGGTGTGTTGGTGTCATTACAGTGCTTGGCCTATAAATATTAACCATTATTTATGGAGTGGTGGGTGTGTGGGTGTCATTACAGTGCTTGGACTATAATTATATACAACAGTCATTAATAGGGTTGTGGGTGTTTGAGTGTCATTACAGAGCTTGGACTGTAAATATCAACAGTCATTTATGGGGTGGTGGGTGTGTGGCTGTCATTACTGTGCTTGGACTGTAAATATCAACAGTCAATCATGGGGTGGTGGGTGTGTGGGTGTCATTACAGTGCTTTGACTGTAAATATCAACAGTCATTCATGGGGTGGTGGGTGTGTGGGTGTCATTACAGTGTTTTGATTGTGAATATCAACAGTCATTAAAATGGTGGTGGGTGTCATAAGAGTGCTTGGACTGTAAATATCAGCAGTCATTCATGGGGTGGTGGGTGTGGGGGTGTCATTACAGTGCTTTGACTGTAAATATCAACAGTCATTCATGGGGTGGTGGGGGTTCGGGGTGTCATTACAGTGCTTGGACTGTATATATCAACAATCATTCATGGGGTGGTGGGTGTGTGGGTGTCATTATAGTTTTTGGACTGTAAATATCAACAGTCATTCATGTTGTGGTGGGTGTGTGGGTGTAATTACATTGCTTGGACTGTAAATATCAAGTTATTCGTGGGATGGTGGGTGTCTGTGAGTCATTAGTGCTTGGACTGTGAATATCAACAGTCATTCATGGGGTGGTGGGTGGCATTACAGTGCTTAGACTCTAATATCAACAGTCATTCATGGGGTGATGGGTGTGTGAGTGTCATTACATTGCTTGGACTGTAAATAAAAACAGTTATTCATGGGGATGTGGGTGTTTGGGTGTCTATGCAGTGCTTGGACTGTAAATATCAACTGTCAATCATGGAGTTGTGGGTGTCTGGGTGTCATTACAGTGCTTGTACTGTAAATATCAACAGTGATTCATGGGGTGGTGGGTGTGTGGGTGTCATTACATTGTTTTGATTGTAAATATCAACAGTCATTCATAGGGTGGTGGGTGTCATTAGAGTGCTTAGACTGTAAATATCAACCATAATTAATGTGGTGGTGGGAGTGGGGGTGTCATAAAAGTACTTGGACTGTATATATCAACAATCATTCATGGGGTGGTGGGTGTGTGGGTGTCATTACAGTTCTTGGACTGTAAATATCAACCATAATTCATTGGGTGGTGGGTGTGTGTGTGACATTACAGTGCTTGGACTGTAAATATTAACAGTTATTCATGGGGTGGTGGGTGTGTGGATGTCATTACAGTGCTCTGACTGAAAATATTAACCGTCATTTATAGGGTAGTGGGTGTGTGGGTGTTATTACAATGGTTTGACTGTAAATATCAACAGTCATTCATAAAGTGCTGGGTGTGTGAGTGTCATTACATAGCTTGGACTGTAAATATCAACAGTCATTCATGGAATGGTGGGTGTGTGGGTGTCATTACAGTGCTTGGACTGTAAACATCAACAGTCATTTATGGTGTGGTGGGTGTGTGGGTTTCATTACATTGCTTAGACTGTAATTATCAACAGTCATTAATTGGGTGGTGGGTGTGTGGGTGTCATTACAGTGCTTGGAGTGTAAATATCAACAGTCAATCACGGAGTGGTCGGTGTGTGGGTGTCATTACAGTGATTGGACTGTAAATATCAACAGTCATTCATGAGGTGGTGCGTGTGTTGGTGTCATGACAGTGCTTGAACTGTAAATATCAACAGTCATTCATGGGGTGGTAAGTGTGTGGGTGTCATTACAGTTCTTGGACTATAAATATCAACCCTTATTCTTTAGGTGGTGGGATTGTGGGTGTCATTACAGTGCTCAGACTGTAAATATTAACAGTCATTCATGGGGTGGTGGGTGTGTGGATGTCATTACAGTGCTTAGACTGTAAATATCAACAGTCATTCATGGGGTGGTGGGTGTGTGGGTGTCATTACAGTGCTTAAACTGTAAATATCAACAGTCATTTATTGGATGGTGGGTGTGTGGGTGTCATTACATTGCTTGGACTGTAAATATAAACAGTCATTCATGGGGTGGTGGGTGTGTGGGTGTCATTACAGTGTTTTAACTATAAATATCAACATTCTTTTATTGGGTGGTGGGTTTTCATTAGAGTGCTTGGACTGTAAATATCAACAGTCAATCATGGTGTGGTGGGAATGTGGGTGTCATTACAGTGCTTGGACTGTAAATATCAACAGTCCTTCATGGGTTGCTGGGTGTGTACGTGTCATTACAGTGCTTAGACTGTAAATATCAACAGTCATTTATTGGGTGGTGGGTGTGTGGGTGTCATTACATTGCTTGGACTGTAAATATAAACAGTCATTCATGGGGTGGTGGGTGTGTGGGTGTCATTACAGTGTTTTAACTATAAATATCAACATTCATTTATTGGGTGGTGGGTTTTCATTAGAGTGCTTGGACTGTAAATATCAACAGTCATTCATGGGGTGGTACATGTGTGGGTGTCATGACAGTGCATGGACTGTAAATATCAACAGTCATTCATGGAGTGGTGAGTGTGTGGGTGTCATTACAGTTCCTGGACTGTAAATATAAACCATCATTCATCAGGTGGTGGGTGTTTGGATGTCATTATATTGATTGGACTGAAAATATCAACAGTCATTCTTGGGGTGGTGGGTGTGTTGGTGTCATTACAGTGCTTGGCCTATAAATATTAACCATCATTTATTGGGTGGTGGGTGTGTGGGTGTCATTACAGTGCTTGGACTATAAATATCAACAGTCATTAATAGGGTGGTGGGTGTTTGAGTGTCATTACAGAGCTTGGACTGTAAATATCAACAGTCATTTATGGTGGAGTGGTGGGTGTGTTGCTGTCATTACAGTGTTTGGACTGTAAATATCAACAGTCAATCATGGTGTGGTGGGTGTGTGGGTGTCATTACAGTGCTTTGACTGTAAATATCAACAGTCATTTATGGGGTGGTGGGTGTGTGGGTGTCATTACAGTGTTTTGATTGTGAATATCAACAGTCATTAAAAAGGTGCTGGGTGTCATTAGAGTGCTTGGACTGTAAATATCAACAGTCATTCATGGGGTGGTGGGTGTGTGGGTGTCATTACAGTGCTTTGACTGTATATATCAACAGTCATTCATGGGGTGGTGGGGGTTCGGGTTGTCATTACAGTGCATGGACTTTATATATCAACAATCATTCATGGGGTGGTGGGTGTGTGGGTGTCATTATAGTTTTTGGACTGTAAATATCAACAGTCATTTATGGGGTGGTGGGTGTGTAGGTGTCATTACATTGCTTGGACTATAAATATCAAGTCATTCATGGGATGGTGGGTGTCTGTGTGTCATTAGTGCTTGGACTGTGAATATCAACAGTCATTCCTGGGGTGGTGGGTGGCATTACAGTGATTAGACTCTAATATCAACAGTCATTCATGGGGTGATGGGTGTGTGAGTGTCATTACATTGCTTGGACTGTAAATAAAAACAGTTATTCATGGGGATGTGGGTGTTTGGGTGTCTATGCAGTGCTTGGACTGTAAATATCAACAGTCAATCATGGGGTGGTGGGTGTGTGGGTGTCATTAGAGTGCTTGGACTGTAAATGTTAACAGTCATTCATGGGGTGTTGGGTGTCATTACTGTGCTTGGACTGTAAATATCAACAGTTATTCAAGGGGTGGTGGGTATGTGGGTGTCATTACAGTGCTTGGACTAAAAATATTAACTGTCATTTATGGGGTGGTGAGTGTGTGGGTTTCATTACAGTTCTTGGACTGTAAATATCAACCATCATTCATTGGGTGGTGGGTGTGTGTGTGACATTACAGTGCTTGGACTGTAAATATTAAAAGTTATTCATGGGGTTATTAGTGTGTGGATGTCATTACAGTGCTCAAACTGAAAATATTAACCGTCATTTATAGGGTGGTGGGTGTGTGGGTGTTATTACAATGGTTGGACTGTAAATATCAACAATCATTCATAAAGTGCTGGGTGTGTGAGTGTCATTACAGAGCTTGGACTGTAAATATCAACAGTCATTTATGGGGTGGTGGGTGTGTGGCTGTCATTACAGTGCTTGGACTGTAAATATCAACAGTCAATCTTGGGGTGGTGGGTGTGTGGGTGTCATTACAGTGCTTTGACTGTAAATATCAACAGTCATTCATGGGGTGGTGGGTGTGTGGGTGTCATTACAGTGTTTTGATTGTGAATATCAACAGTCATTAAAAAGATGGTGGGTGTCATTAGAGTGCTTGGACTGTAAATATCAGCAGTCATTCATGGGGTGGTGGGTGTGGGGGTGTCATTACAGTGCTTTGACTGTAAATATCAACAGTCATTCATGGGGTGGTGGGGGTTCGGGGTGTCATTACAGTGTTTTGACTGTAAATAAAAACAGTTATTCATGGGGATGTGGGTGTTTGGGTGTCTATGCAGTGCTTGGACTGTAAATATCAACAGTCAATCATGGGATGGTGGGTGTGTGGGTGTCATTACAGTGCTTTGACTGTAAATATCAACAGTCATTCGTGGGGTGGTGGGTGTGTGGGTGTCATTACAGTGTTTTGATTGTAATTATCAACAGTCATTTATAAGGTGGTGGGTGTCATTACAGTGCTTAGACTGTAAGTATCAACAGTCATTTATGGGGTGGTGAGTATGTGGTTGTCATTATAGTGCTTGGACTGTAAATATCAACAGTCAATCATGGGGTGGTGGGTATGTGGGTGTCATTACAGTGCTTGGATCGTAAATATAAACAGTTATTCATGGGGTGGTGGGTGTGTGGGTATCATTACAGTGTTTTAACTATAAATATCAACATTCATTTATTGGGTGGTGGGTTTTCATTAGAGTGCTTGGACAGTAAATATCAACAGTCAATCATGGTGTGGTGGGTATGTGGGTGTCATTACAGTGCTTGGACTGTAAACATCAACAGTCATTTATGGTGTGGTGGGTGTGTGGGTGTCATTACATTGCTTAGACTGTAAATATCAACAGTCATTAATTAGGTGGTGGGTGTGTGGGTGTTATTACAGTGCTTGGACTGTAAATATCAAAAGTCATTAATAAGGTGGTGGGTGTCATTAGAGTGCTTGGACTGTAAATATCAACAGTCATTCATGGGGTGGTGGGTGTGGGGGTGTCATTACAGTGCTTTGACTGTAAATATTAACAGTCATTCATGGGGTGGTGGGTGTGTGGATATCATTACAGTGCTTAGACTGTAAGTATCAACAGTCATTTATGGGGTGGTGGGTGTGTGGGTGTCATTACAGTATTTTGATTATGAATATCAAAAGTCATTAATAAGGTGGTGGGTGTCATTGGAGTGCTTGGACTGTAAATATCAACAGTCATTCATGGGGTGGTGGGTGTGGGGGTGTCATTACAGTGCTTTGACTGTAAATATTAACAGTCATTCATGGGGTGGTGGGTGTGTGGATATCATTACAGTGCTTAGACTGTAAATATCAACAGCCATTTATGGGGTGGTGGGTGTGTGGGTGTCATTACAGTATTTTGATTATGAATATCAAAAGTCATTAATAAGGTGGTGGGTGTCATTAGAGTGCTTGGACTGTAAATATCAACAGTCATTCATGGGGTGGTGGGTGTGGGGGTGTCATTACAGTGCTTTGACTGTAAATATTAACAGTCATTTATGGGGTGGTGGGTGTGTGGGTGTCATTACAGTGCTTAGACTGTAAATATCAGCAGTCATTTATTGGGTGGTGGGTGTGTGGGTGTCATTACATTGCTTGGACTGTAAATATAAACAGATATTCATGGGGTGGTAAGTGTGAGGGTGTCATTACAGTGTTTTAACTATAAATATCAACATTCATTTATTAAGTGGTGGGTTTTCATTAGAGTGCTTGGACTGTAAATATCAACAGTCAATCATTGTGTGGTGGGTATGTGGGTGTCATTACAGTGCTTGGACTGTAAATATCAACAGTCCTTTATGGGTTGGTGTGTGTGTGGGTGTCATTACAGTGCTTAGACTGTAAATATCAACATTCATTTATTGGGTAGTGGGTTTTCATTAGAGTGCTTGGACTGTAAATATCAACAGTCATTCATGGGGTGGTGCATGTGTGGGTGTCATAACAGTGCATGGACTGTAAATATCAACAGTCATTCATGGAGTGGTGAGTGTGTGGGTGTCATTACAGTTCCTGGACTGTAAATATAAACCATCATTCATCAGGTGGTGGGTGTTTGGATGTCATTACATTGCTTGGACTGAAAATATCAACAGTCATTCTTGGGGTGGTGGGTGTGTTGGTGTCATTACAGTGCTTGGCCTATAAATATTAACCATTATTTATGGAGTGGTGGGTGTGTGGGTGTCATTACAGTGCTTGGACTATAAATATCAACAGTCATTAATAGGGTTGTGGGTGTTTGAGTGTCATTACAGAGCTTGGACTGTAAATATCAACAGTCATTTATGGGGTGGTGGGTGTGTGGCTGTCATTACAGTGCTTGGACTGTAAATATCAACAGTCAATCTTGGGGTGGTGGGTGTGTGGGTGTCATTACAGTGCTTTGACTGTAAATATCAACAGTCATTCATGGGGTGGTGGGTGTGTGGGTGTCATTACAGTGTTTTGATTGTGAATATCAACAGTCATTAAAAAGATGGTGGGTGTCATTAGAGTGCTTGGACTGTAAATATCAGCAGTCATTCATGGGGTGGTGGGTGTGGGGGTGTCATTACAGTGCTTTGACTGTAAATATCAACAGTCATTCATGGGGTGGTGGGGGTTCGGGGTGTCATTACAGTGCTTGGACTGTATATATCAACAATCATTCATGGGGTGGTGGGTGTGTGGGTGTCATTATAGTTTTTGGACTGTAAATATCAACAGTCATTCATGTTGTGGTGGGTGTGTGGGTGTCATTACATTGCTTGGACTGTAAATATCAAGTTATTCATGGGATGGTGGGTGTCTGTGAGTCATTAGTGCTTGGACTGTGAATATCAACAGTCATTCATGGGGTGGTGGGTGGCATTACAGTGCTTAGACTCTAATATCAACAGTCATTCATGGGGTGATGGGTGTGTGAGTGTCATTACATTGCTTGGACTGTAAATAAAAACAGTTATTCATGGGGATGTGGGTGTTTGGGTGTCTATGCAGTGCTTGGACTGTAAATATCAACAGTCAATCATGGGATGGTGGGTGTGTGGGTGTCATTAGAGTGCTTGGACTGTAAATGTTAACAGTCATTCATGGGGTGGTGGGTTTTTGGGTGTCATTACAGTGTTTTGACTGTAAATATCAAGAGTCATTCATAACGTGTTGGGTGTCATTACAGTGCTTGGACTGTAAATATCAACAGTTATTCAAGGGGTGGTGGGTGTGTGGGTGTCATGACTCTGCTTGGAGAGTAAATATCAACAGTCATTCATGGGGTGGTGAGTGTGTGGGTGTTATTACAGTTCTTGGACTGTATATATCGACCATCATTCATTGGTTGGTGGGTGTGTGGGTGTTATTACAGTGCTCAGACTGTTAATATTATCAGTCATTCATGGGGTGGTGGGTGTGTGGATGTCATTACAGTGCTTGGACTAAAAATATCAAGTCATTCATGGTGTGGTGGGTGTGTGTGTGTCATTAGTGCTTGGACTGTAAATATCAACAGTCATTCATGGGGTGGTGGGTGTTATTACAGTGCTTGGACTGTAAATATCAACAGTCAATCATGGAATGTTGGGTGTCATTACAGTGCTTGGACTGTAAATATCAACAGTCATTTATTGGGTGGTGGGTGTGTGGGTGTCATTACAGTGCTTGTACTGTAAATATCAACAGTCAATCACGGAATGTTGGGTGTCATTAGAGTGCTTGGACTGTAAATATCAACAGTCATTCATGGAATGGTGGTAGTGTGGGTGTCATTACAGTGTTTTAACTATAAATATCAACATTCATTTATTGGGTGGTGGGTGTCATTAGAGTGCTTGGACTGTAAATATCAACAGTCATTCATGGGGTGGTGCATGTGTGGGTGTCATGGCAGTGCTTGGACTGTAAATATCAACAGTCATTCATGGGGTGGTGGGTCTGTGGGTGTCATTACAGTTCCTGGACTGTAAATATAAACCATCATTTATTAGGTGGTGGGTGTGTGGGTGTCATTACAGTGCTCAAACTGTAAATATTAATAGTCATTTATGGGGTGGTGGGTGTGTGGATGTCATTACAGTGCTTGGACTGAAAATATCAACAGTCATTCTTGGGGTAGTGGGTGTGTGGGTGTCATTACATTGTTTGGCCTATAAATATTAACCGTCATTTATGGGGTTGTGGGTGTGTGGGTGTCATTACAGTGCTTGGACTGTAAATATCAAGTCATTTATAGGGTGGTGGGTGTGTGAGTGTCATTACAGAGCTTGGACTGTAAATATCAACAGTTATTCATGGGGTGGTGGGTGTGTAGGTGTCATTACAGTGCTTGGACTGCAAATATCAAAAGTCATTCTTGGGGTGGTCGGTGTGTGGGTGTCATTACAGTGTTTTGATTGTGAATATCAACAGTCATTAATAAGGTGGTGGGTGTGTGGGTGTCATTACAGTGTTTTGATTGTAATTATCAACAGTCATTTATAAGGTTGTGGGTGTCATTACAGTGCTTAGACTGTAAGTATCAACAGTCATTTATGGGGAGGTGGGTATGTGGCTGTCATTATAGTGCTTGGACTGTAAATATCAACAGTCAATCATGGGGTGGTGGGTATGTGGGTGTCATTACAGTGCTTGGATCGTAAATATAAACAGTTATTCATGGGGTGGTGGGTGTGTGGGTGTCATTACAGTGTTTTAACTATAAATATCAACATTCATTTATTGGGTGGTGGGTTTTCATTAGAGTGCTTGGACAGTAAATATCAACAGTCAATCATGGTGTGGTGGGTATGTGAGTGTCATTACAGTGCTTGGACTGTAAACATCAACAGTCATTTTTGGTGTGGTGGGTGTGTGGGTGTCATTACATTGCTTAGACTGTAAATATCAACAGTCATTAATTAGGTGGTGGGTGTGTGGGTGTTATTACAGTGCTTGGACTGTAAATAATAACAGTCAATCACTGGGTGGTCCGTGAGTGGGTGTCATTACAGTGCTTGGACTGTAAATATCAACAGTCATTCATGGGGTGTTGCATGTGTTGGTGTCATGACAGTGCTTTGACTGTAAATATTAACAGTCATTCATGGGGTGGTGGGTGTGTGGATATCATTACAGTGTTTTGATTATGAATATCAAAAGTCATTAATAAGGTGGTGGGTGTCATTAGAGTGCTTGGACTGTTAATATCAACAGTCATTCATGGGGTGGTGGGTGTGGGGGTGTCATTACAGTGCTTTGACTGTAAATATTAACAGTCATTCATGGGGTGGTGGGTGTGTGGATATCATTACAGTGCTTAGACTGTAAATATCAACAGTCATTTATGGGGTGGTGGGTGTGTGGGTGTCATTACAGTGCTTAGACTGTAAATATCAGCAGTCATTTATTGGGTGGTGGGTGTGTGGGTGTCATTACATTGCTTGGACTGTAAATATAAACAGATATTCATGGGGTGGTGGGTGTGTGGGTTTCATTACAGTGTTTTAACTATAAATATCAACATTCATTTATTGGGTGGTGGGTTTTCATTAGAGTGCTTGGACTGTAAATATCAACAGTCAATCATGGTGTGGTGGGAATGTGGGTGTCATTACAGTGCTTGGACTGTAAATATCAACAGTCCTTTATGGGTTGGTGGGTGTGTGGGTGTCATTACAGTGCTTAGACTGTAAATATCAACAGTCATTTATTGGGTGGTGGGTGTGTGGGTGTCATTACATTGCTTGGACTGTAAATATAAACAGTCATTTATGGGGTTGTGGGTGTGTGGGTGTCATTACAGTGTTTTAACTATAAATATCAACATTCATTTATTGAGTTGTGGGTTTTCATGACAGTGCATGGACTGTAAATATCAACAGTCATTCATGGGGGGTGCATGTGTGGGTGTCATTACAGTGCTTGGACTGAAAATATCAACAGTCATTCTTGGGGTGGTGGGTGTGTGGGTGTCATTACAGTGCTTGGCCTATAAATATTAACCATCATTTATGGAGTGGTTGGTGTGTGGGTGTCATTACAGTGCTTGGACTATAAATATCAACAGTCATTCATAGGGTGGTGGGTGTTTGAGTGTCATTACAGTGCTTGGACTGTAAATATCAACAGTCAATCATAGGGTGGTGGGTGTGTGGGTGTCATTACAATGCTTTGACTGTAAATATCAACAGTCATTCATGGGGTGGTGGGTGTGTGGGTGTCATTACAGTGTTTTGATTGTGAATATCAACAGTCATTAATAAGGTGGTGGGTGTCAGTAGAGTGTTTGGACTGTAAATATCAACAGTCATTCATGGAGTGGTGGGTGTGGGGGTGTCATTACAATGCTTTGTCTGTAAAAATCAACAGTCATTTATGGGGTGGTGGGGGTGAGGGTGTCATTACAGTGCTTGGACTGTATATATCAACAATCATTCATGGGGTGATGGGTGTGTGGGTGTCATTATAATGTTTGGACTGTAAACATCAACAGTCATTCATGGGGTGGTGGGTGTGTGGGTGTCATTACATTACTTGGACTGTAAATATCAAGTCATTCATGGGATGGTGGGCGTCTGTGTGTCATTAGTGCTTGGACTGTGAATATCAACAGTTATTCATGGGGTATTGGGTGGCATTACAGTGCTTAGACTCTAATATCAACAGTCATTCATGGGGTGATGGGTGTGTGGGTTTCATTACAGTGCTTGGACTGTAAATATAAACAGTTATTCATGGGGATGTGGGTGTTTGGGTGTCTATGCAGTGCTTGGACTGCAAATATCAACAGTTAATAGTGGGGTGGTGTGTGTGCGGGTGTCATTAGAGTGCTTGGACTGTAAATATTAACAGTCATTCGTGGGGTGGTTGATTTGTGGGTGTCATTACAATGTTTTGACTGTAAATATCAACAGTCATTGATATGGTGTTGTGTGTCATTACAGTGCTTGGAATGTAAATATCAACAGTTATTCAAGGGGTTGTGGGTGTGTGGGTGTCATGACAGTGCTTGGACAGTAAATATCAACAGTCATTCATAGGGTGGTGAGTGTGTGGGTGTTATTACAGTTCTAGGACTGTATATATCAACCATCATTCATTGGCTGGTGGGTGTGTGGGTGTTATTACAGTGCTCAGACTGTAAATATTATCAGTCATTCATGGGGTGGTGGGTGTGTGGATGTCATTACAGTGCTTGGACTAAAAATATCAAGTCATTCATGGTGTGGTGGGTGTGTGTGTGTCATTAGTGCTTGGACTGTAAATATCAACAGTCATTCATGGGGTGGTTGGTGTTATTACAGTGCTTGGACTGTAAATATCAACAGTCAATCATGGAATTTTGGGTGTCATTAGAGTGCTTGGACTGTAAATATCAACAGTCATTTATTGGGTGGTGGGAGTGTGGGTGTCATTACAGTGCTTGGACTGTAAATATCAACAGTCAATTATGGAATGTTAGGTGTCATTAGAGTGCTTGGACTGTAAATATCAACAGTCATTCATGGAATGGTGGTAGTGTGGGAGTCATTACAGTGTTTTAACTATAAATATCAACATTCATTTATTGGGTGGTGGGTGTCATTAGAGTGCTTGGACTGTAAATATCAACAGTCATTCATGGGGTGGTGCGTGTGTGGGTGTCATGGCAGTGCTTGGACTGTAAATATCAACAGTCATTCATGGGGTTGTGGGTGTGTGGGTGTCATTACAGTTCATGGACTGTAAATATAAACCATCATTTATTAGGTGGTGGGTGTGTGGGTGTCATTACAGTGCTCAAACTGTAAATATTAATAGTCATTCATGGGGTGGTGGGTGTGTGGATGTCATTACAGTGTTTGGACTGAAAATATCAACAGTCATTCTTGGGGTGGTGGGTGTGTGGGTGTCATTACAGTGCTTGGCCTATAAATATTAACCATCATTTATGGAGTGGTTGGTGTGTGGGTGTCATTACAGTGCTTGGACTATAAATATCAACATTCATTCATAGGGTGGTGGGTGTTTGAGTGTCATTACAGAGCTTGGACTGTAAATATCAACAGTCATTTATGGGGTGGTGGGTGTGTGGCTGTCATTACAGTGCTTGGACTGTAAATATCAACAGTCAATCATAGGGTGGTGGGTGTGTGGGTGTCATTACAATGCTTTGACTGTAAATATCAACAGTCATTCATGGGGTGGTGGGTGTGTGGGTGTCATTACAGTGTTTTGATTGTGAATATCAACAGTCATTAATAAGGTGGTGGGTGTCAGTAGAGTGCTTGGACTGTAAATATCAACAGTCATTCATGGAGTGGTGGGTGTTGGGGTGTCATTACAATGCTTTGTCTGTAAAAATCAACAGTCATTTAGGGGGTGGTGGGGGTGAGGGTGTTATTACAGTGCTTGGACTGTATATATCAACAATCATTCATGGGGTGATGGGTGTGTGGGTGTCATTATAATGTTTGGACTGTAAACATCAACAGTCATTCATGGGGTGGTGGGTGTGTGGGTGTCATTACATTGCTTGGACTGTAAATATCAAGTAATTCATGGGATGGTGGGCGTCGGTGTGTCATTAGTGCTTGGACTGTGAATATCAACAGTCATTCATGGGGTATTGGGTGGCATTACAGTGCTTAGACTCTAATATCAACAGTCATTCATGGGGTGATGGGTGTGTGGGTGTCATTACAGTGCTTGGACTGTAAATATAAACAGTTATTCATGGGGATGTGGGTGTTTGAGTGTCTATGCAGTGCTTGGACTGCAAATATCAACAGTCAATCGTGGGGTGGTGTGTGTGCGGGTGTCATTAGAGTGCTTGGACTGTAAATATTAACAGTCATTCGTGGGGTGGTTGGTTTGTGGGTGTCATTACAATGTTTTGACTGTAAATATCAACAGTCATTGATATGGTGTTGTGTGTCATTACAGTGCTTGGAATGTAAATTTTAACAGTTATTCAAGGGGTTGTGGGTGTGTGGGTGTCATGACAGTGCTTGGACAGTAAATATCAACAGTCATTCATAGAGTGGTGAGTGTGTGGGTGTTATTACAGTTCTAGGACTGTATATATCAACCATCATTCATTGGTTGGTGGGTGTGTGGGTGTTATTACAGTGCTCAGACTGTAAATATTATCAGTCATTCATGGGGTGGTGGGTGTGTGGATGTCATTACAGTGCTTGGACTAAAAATATCAAGTCATTCATGGTGTGGTGGGTGTGTGTGTGTCATTAGTGCTTGGACTGTAAATATCAACAGTCATTCATGGGGTGGTTCGTGTTATTACAGTGCTTGGACTGTAAATATCAACAGTCAATCATGGAATGTTGGGTGTCATTAGAGTGCTTGGACTGTAAATATCAACAGTCATTTATTGGGTGGTGGGTGTGTGGGTGTCATTACAGTGCTTGGACTGTAAATATCAACAGTCAATCATGGAATGTTGGGTGTCATTAGAGTGCTTGGACTGTAAATATCAACAGTCATTCATGGAATGGTGGTAGTGTGGGTGTCATTACAGTGTTTTAACTATAAATATCAACATTCATTTATTGGGTGGTGGGTGTCATTAGAGTGCTTGGACTGTAAATATCAACAGTCATTCATGGGGTGGTGCATGTGTGGGTGTCATTGCAGTGCTTGGACTGTAAATATCAACAGTCATTCATGGGGTGGTGGGTGTGTGGGTGTCATTACAGTTCCTGGACTGTAAATATAAACCATCATTTATTAGGTGGTGTGTGAGTGGGTGTCATTACAGTGCTCAAACTGTAAATATTAATAGTCATTCATGGGGTGGTGGGTGTGTGGATGTCATTACAGTGTTTGGACTGAAAATATCAACAGTCATTCTTGGGGTAGTGCGTGTGTGGGTGTCATTACATTGTTTGGCCTATAAATATTAACCGTCATTTATGGGGTTGTGGGTGTCTGGGTGTCATTACAGTGCTTGGACTGTAAATATCAAGTCATTTATAGGGTGGTGGGTGTGTGAGTGTCATTACAGAGCTTGGACTGTAAATATCAACAGTTATTCATGGGGTGGTGGGTGTGTAGGTGTCATTACAGTGCTTGGACTGCAAATATCAAAAGTCATTCTTGGGGTGGTCGGTGTGTGGGTGTCATTACAGTGCTTAGACTGTAAATATCAACAGTCATTTATGAAGTGGTGGGTGTTTGGCTGTCATTACAGTGCTTGGACTGTAAATATCAACAGTCAATCATGGGGTGGTGGGTGTGTGGGTGTCATTACAGTGCTTTGACTGTAAATATCAACAGTCATTCGTGGGGTGGTGGGTGTGTGGGTGTCATTACAGTGTTTTGATTGTAATTATCAACAGTCATTTATAAGGTGGTGGGTGTCATTACAGTGCTTAGACTGTAAGTATCAACAGTCATTTATGGGGTGGTGGGTGTTTGGCTGTCATTGTAGTGCTTGGACTGTAAATATCATCAGTCAATCATGAGGTGGTGGGTATGTGGGTGTCATTATAGTGCTTGGACCGTAAATATAAACAGTCATTAATGGGGTGGTGGGTGTGTGGGTGTCATTACAGTGTTTTAACTATAAATATCAACATTCATTTATTGGGTGGTGGGTTTTCATTAGAGTGCTAGGACAGTAAAAATCAACAGTCAATCATGGTGTGGTGGGTATGTGGGTGTCATTACAGTGCTTGAACTGTAAATATCAACAGTCCTTCATGGGTTGGTGGGTGTGTGGGTGTCATTACAGTGCTTAGACTGTAAATATCAACAGTCATTTATTGGGTGGTGGGTGTGTGGGTGTCATTAGATTGCTTGGACTGTAAATATAAACAGTCATTCATGGGGTGGTGGGTGTGTGGGTTTCATTAGTGTTTTAACTATAAATATCAACATTCATTTATTGGGTGGTGAGTTTTCATTAGAGTGCTTGGACTGTAAATATCAACAGTCATTTATGGGCTGGTGCATGTGTGGGTGTCATTACAGTGCTCAAACTGTAAATATTAATAGTCATTCATGGGGTGGTGGGTGTGTGGATGTCATTACATTGCTTGGACTGAAAATATCAACAGTCATTCTTGGGGTGGTGGGTGTGTGGGTGTCATTACAGTGCTTGGCCTATAAATATTAACAATCATTTATGGAGTGATGGGTGTGTGGGTGTCATTACAGTGCTTGGACTATAAATATCAACAGTCATTTATAGGGTGGTGGGTGTTTGAGTGTCATTACAGAGCTTGAACTGTAAATATCAACAGTCAATCATAGGGTGGTGGGTGTGTGGGTGTCATTACAGTGCTTTGACTGTATATATCAACAGTCATTCATGGGGTGGTGGGTGTGTGGGTGTCATTACAGTGTTTTGATTGTGAATATCAACAGTCATTAACAAGGTGGTGGGTGTCATTACAGTGCTTGGACTGTAAATATCAACAGTCAATCATAGGGTGGTGGGAGTTTGAGTGTCATTACAGAGCTTGGACTGTAAATATCAACAGTCATTTATGGGGTGGTGGGCGTGAGGGTGTCATTACATTGCTTGGACTGTAAATATCAAGTCATTCATGGGATGGTGGTTGTCGGTGTGTCATTAGTGCTTGGACTGTGAATATCAACAGTCATTCATGGGGTGGTGGGTGGCATTACAGTGTTTAGACTCTAATATCAACAGTCATTCATGGGGTGATGGGTGTGTGGATGTCATTACAGTGCTTGGACTGTAAATATAAACAGTTATTCATGGGGATGTGGGTGTTTGGGTGTCTATGCAGTGCTTGGACTGTAAATATCAACAGTCGATCATGGGGTTGTGGGTATGTGGGTGTCATTGCAGTGCTTGGACTGTAAATATAAACAGTCATTCATGGGGTGGTGGGTGTGTGGGTGTCATTAAAGTGTTTTTATTGTAAATAACAACAGTCATTTATATGGTGGTGGGTGTCATTAGAGTGCTTGGACTGTAAATATCAACAGTCATTCATGGAGTGGTGGGTGTGTTGGTGTCATTACAGTGCTTGGACTGTAAATATCAACCATAATGCATGGGATGGTAGGTGTGGGGCGTCATTACAGTGATTTGACTGTAAATATCAACAGTCATTCATGGGGTGGTGGGGTTGAGTGTGTCATTACAGTGCTTGGACGGTAAATATCAGTAACAACTTATGGGGTTGTGGGTATGTGGGTGTCATTATAGTGTTTGAACTGTAAATATCAACAGTCATTCATGGGGTGGTGGGTGTGTGGGTGTCATTACAGTACTTGGACTGTAAATATCAAGTCATTTATGGGGTGGTGGATGTGTGTGTGTCTTTAGTGCTTGAACTGTAAATATCAACAGTGATTCATGGGGTGGTTAGTGGCATTATAGTGCTTGGACTGTAAATATCAACAGTCATTCATGGGGTGATGGGTCTGTGGGTGTCATTACAGTGCTTGGACTGTAAATATCAACTTTCTTTTTTGGGGTGTTGGGTGTTTGGGGGTCATTACAGTGCTTGGACTGTAAATATCAACAGTCATTCATGAGGTGGTGGGTGTGTGGGTGTCATTGCAGTGCTTGGACAGTAAATATCAACAGTCATTCATGGGGTTGTGGGTGTGTGGGTGTCATTACAGTGTTTTGACTGTAAATATCAACAGTCATTTATTGGGTGGTGGGTGTCATTAGAGTGCTTGGACTGTAAATATCAACAGTCATTCATGGGGTGGTGGGTCTGTGGGTGTCATGACAGTGCTTGGACTGTAAATATCAACAGTCATTCATGGGGTGGTGAGTGTGTGGGTGTCATTGCAGTTCTTGGACTGTAAATATCAAACATCATTCATTGGGTTGTGGGTGTGTAGGTGTTATTACAGTGCTCAGACTGTAAATATTAACAGTCATTCATGCGGGGAAGGGTGTGTGGATGTCATTACAGTGCTTGGACTGAAAATATCAACAGGCATTCATGGGGTGGTGGGTGTGAAGGTGTCATTACAGTGCTTGGACTATAAATATCAACCATTATTTATGGGGTGGTGTTGTGTTTGGGTTTCATTACAGTGCTTGGACTGTAAATATCAACAATCATTCATAGGGTGGTGGGTGTGTGAGTGTGATTACAGAGCTTGGAATGTAAATATCAACAGTCATTCATGGGGTGGTGGGTGTGTTGTTATCATTACAGTGCTTGGACTGTAAATATCAAAAGTCATTCTTGGGCTGGTGGGTGTGTAGGTGTCATTACAGTGCTTGGACTTTAAATATCAACCATCAATCATGGGGTGGTGGGCCTATGGGTGTTATTACAGAGCTTGGACTGTAAATATCAACAGTCATTAATGGGGTGGTGGGTGTGTGGGTGTCATTACAGTAATTGAACTGTAAAAATCAACAGTCATTCTTGGGGTGGTGGGTGTGTGGGTGTCATTACAGTGCTTAGACTGTAAATACCAACAGTCATTCATGAGGTGGTGGGTGTTTGGCTGTTATTACAGTGCTTGGACTATAAATATCAACAGTCATTAATGGGGTGGTGACTGTGTGAGTGTCATTACAGTACTTGGACTGTAAATATCAACAGTCATTCATGGGGTAGAGGGTGTGTGGGTGTCATTACAGTGTTTTGATAGTAAATATCAACAGTCATTCATAGAGTGGTGGGTGTCATTAGAGTGCTTGGACTGTAAATATCAACAGTCATCGTTTGGGTGGTTGGTGTGTGGGGGTCATTACAGTGTTTGGACTGTAAATATCAACCATAATTCATGGGTTGGTGGGTGTGGGGGTGTCATTCCAGTGCTTGGATTGTAAATATCAACAGTCATTAATAGGATGGAGGGTGTCATTAGAGTGCTTGAACTGGAAATATCAACAGTCATTCATGGGTTGTGATGGTGTCATTAGAGTGCTTGGAATGTAAATATCAACAGTCATTCATGGGGTGGTGGGTGTGAGGGTGTCATTACAGTGCTTGGACTATAAATATCAACCGTCATTTATGGGGTATTGTTGTGTGTGGGTTTCATTACAGTGCTTGGACTGTAAATATCAACAGTCATTCATAGGGTGGTAGGTGTGTGAGTGTCATTACAGAGCTTGGAATGTAAATATCAACAGCCATTCATGGGGTGGTGGGTGTGTTGTTATCATTACAGTGCTTGGAATGTAAATATCAACAGTCAATCAGAGGGTAGTAGGCGTATGGGTGTCATTACAGAGTTTGGACTGTAAATATCAACAGTCATTTATTGGATGGTCGGTGTGTGGGTGTCATTACAGTGATTGGACTGTAAATATCAACAGTCATTCTTGGGGTGGTGGGTGTGTAGGTGTCATTACAGTGCTTAGGCTGTAAATACCAACAGTCATTCATGAGGTGGTGGGTTTTTGGCTGTCATTACAGTGCTTGGACTGTAAATATCAACAGTCATTCATGGGGTGGTGGCTGTGTGAGTGTCATTACAGTGCTTGAACTGTAAATATCAACAGTCATTCATGGGGTGGTGGGTTTGTGGGTGTCATTACAGTGGTTGGAATGTAAATATAAACAGTCATTAATAGGGTGGTGGGTGTCATTAGAGTGCTTGAACTGGAAATATCAACAGTCATTCATGGGTTGTGAGGGTGTCATTAGAGTGCTTGGACTGTAAATATCAACAGTCATTCTTGGGGTGGTGGGTGTGTAGGTGTCATTACAGTGCTTAGGCTGTAAATACCAACAGTCATTCATGAGGTGGTGAGTGTTCGGGTGTCATTGCAGTGCTTGGACTATAAATATCAACAGTCATTCATGGGGTGGTGGGTGTGTTGGTGTCATTACAGTGCTTTGACTGTAAATATCAACAGTCATTCATGGGGTTGTGTGTGTGTGAGTGTCATTACAGAGCTTGGACTGTAAATATCAACAGTCATTCATGGGGTGGTGTGTGTGTGGGTGTCATTACAGTGCTTGGACTATAAATATCAACAGTCATTCATGGGATGGTGGGTGTTTGGGTGTTATTACAGTATTTTGATTGTAAATAACAACAGTCATTCATAGGGTGGTGGGTGTCATTAGAGTGCTTGGACTGTAAATATCAAAAGTCATTGATGGGTTGGTGGGTGTGTGGGTGTCATTACAGTGCTTGTACTGTAAATATCAAAAGTCATTCTTGGGGTGGTGGGTGTGTGGGTGTCATTACAGTGCTTGGACTATAAATATCAACAGT
The DNA here is from genome assembly GCA_033782935.1 of Petrolisthes cinctipes. Classification (NCBI taxonomy): domain Eukaryota; kingdom Metazoa; phylum Arthropoda; class Malacostraca; order Decapoda; family Porcellanidae; genus Petrolisthes; species Petrolisthes cinctipes. Next base: position 132,295 of record JAWQEG010000781.1, on the reverse strand, counting down.
CAATCATGGGGTTGTGGGTATGTGGGTGTCATTACAGTGCTTGGACTGTAAATATCAACAGTCATTCATTGTGTGCTGGGTGTGTGGGTGTCATTACAGTGTTTTGATTGTACATATCAACTGTCATTTACAAGGTGGTGGGTGTCATTAGAGTGCTTGGACTGTAAATATCAACAGTCATTCATGGAGTGGTGTGTGTGTTGGTGTCATTACAGTGTTTGGACTGTAAATGTCAACCATAATTCATGGGGTGGTGGGTGTGGGGTGTCATTACAGTTCTTAGACTGTAAATATCAACACTCATTCATTAGGTGGTGGGTTTGTGGGTGTCATTACAGTACTCAGACTGTAAATATTAACAGTCATTTAAAGGGTTGTGGGTGTGTGGGTGTCATTACTGTTCTTGGACTGAAAAAATCAACAGTCATTCATTGGGTGGTGGGTGTGTGAGTGTCATTACAGAGCTTGGACTGTAAATATCAACAGTCATTCATGGGTTTGTGTGTGTGTAGGTGTCATTACAGTGCTTAGACTTTAAGTATCAACAGTCATTTATGAGGTGGTGGGTGTGTGGCTGTCATTATAGTTCTTGGACTTTAAATATCAACAGTCAATCATGGGGTGGTGGGTATGTGGGTGTCATTGCAGTGCTTGGACTGTAAATATAAACAGTCATTCATGGGGTGGTGGGTGTGTGGGTGTCATTAAAGTGTTTTTATTGTAAATAACAACAGTCATTTATATGGTGGTGGGTGTCATTAGAGTGCTTGGACTGTAAATATCAACAGTCATTCATGGAGTGGTTGGTTTGTTGGTGTCATTACAGTGCTTGGACTGTAAATATCTACCATAATGCATGGGATGGTAGGTGTGGGGCGTCATTACAGTGATTTGACTGTAAATATCAACAGTCATTCATTGGGTGGTGGGGGTGAGGATGTCATTACAGTGCTTGGACGGTAAATATCAGTAACAACTCATGGGGTTATGGGTATGTGGGTGTCATTATAGTGCTTGAACTGTAAATATCAACAGTCATTCATGGGGTGGTGGGTGTGTGGGTGTCATTACAGTGTTTGGACTGTAAATATCAAGTCATTTATGGGGTGGTGGGTGTGTGTGTGTCTTTAGTACTTGAACTGTAAATATCAACAGTGATTCATGGGGTGGTTGGTGGCATTATAGTGCTTGGACTGTACATATCAACAGTCATTCATGGGGTGATGGGTCTGTGGGTGTCATTACAGTGCTTGGACTGTAAATATCAACAGTCATTTTTGGGGTGTTGGGTGTTTGGGGGTCATTACAGTGCTTGGACTGTAAATATCAACAGTCAATCGTGAGGTGGTGGGTGTGTGGGTGTCATTGCAGTGCTTGGACAGTAAATATCAACAGTCATTCATGGGGTTGTGGGTGTGTGGGTGTCATTACAGTGTTTTGACTGTAAATATCAACAGTCATTTATTGAGTGGTTGGTGTCATTAGAGTGCTTGGACTGTAAATATCAACAGTCATTCATGGTGTGGTGGGTCTGTGGGTGTCATGACAGTTCTTGGACTGTAAATATCAATAGGCATTCATTGGGTTGTGGGTGTGTGGGTGTCATTACAGTGCTCAGACTGTAAATATTAACAGTCATTCATGTGTGGAAGGGTGTGTGGATGTCATTACAGTGCTTGGACTGAAAATATCAACAGTCATTCATGGGGTGGTGGGTGTGAGGGTGTCATTACAGTGCTTGGACTATAAATATCAACCGTCATTTATGGGGTGGTGTTGTGTGTTGTTATCATTACAGTGTTGGGACTGTAAACATCGAAAGTCATTCTTGGGGTGGTGAGTGCGTAGGTGTCATTACAGTGCTTAGACTGTAAATATCAACAGTCATATATTGGGTGGTGGGCGTGTGGCTGTCATTACAGTGCTTGGACTTTAAATATCAACCATCAATCATGGGGTAGTGGGCCTATGGGTGTTATTACAGAGCTTGGACTGTAAATATCAACAGTCATTAATGGGGTGGTTGGTGTGAGGGTGTCATTACAGTAATTGAACTGTAAAAATCAACAGTCATTCTTGGGGTGGTGGGTGTGTGGGTGTCATTACAGTGCTTAGACTGTAAATACCAACAGTCATTCATGAGGTGGTAGGTGTTTGGCTGTTATTACAGTGCTTGGACTATAAATATCAACAGTCTTTAATGGGGTGGTGACTGTGTGAGTGTCATTACAGTACTTGGACTGTAAATATCAACAGTCATTCATGGGTTAGAGGGTGTGTGGGTGTCATTACGGTGTTTTGATTGTAAATATCAACAGTCATTCATAGGGTGGTGGGTGTCATTAGAGTGCTTGGACTGTAAATATCAACAGTCATCGTTTGGGTGGTTGGTGTGTGGGGGTCATTACAGCGTTTGGACTGTAAATATCAACCATAATTCATGGGTTGGTGGGTGTGGGGGTGTCATTCCAGTGCTTGGATTGTAAATATCAACAGTCATTAATAGGATGGTGGGTGTCATTAGAGTGCTTGAACTGGAAATATCAACAGTCATTCATGGGTTGTGATGGTGTCATTAGAGTGCTTGGAATGTAAATATCAACAGTCATTCATTAGGTGGTGGGTGTGAGGGTGTCATTACAGTGCTTGGACTATAAATATCAACCATCATTTATGGGGTATTGTTGTGTGTGGGTTTCATTAGAGTGCTTGGACTGTAAATATCAACAGTCATTCATAGGGTGGTAGGTGTGTGAGTGTCATTACAGAGCTTGGAATGTAAATATCAACAGCCATTCATGGGGTGGTGGGTGTGTTGTTATCATTACAGTGCTTGGACTGTAAATATCAACAGTCAATCATAGGGTAGTAGGCGTATGGGTGTCATTACAGAGTTTGGACTGTAAATATCAACAGTCATTTATTGGGTGGTGGGTGTGTGGGTGTCATTACAGTGATTGGACTGTAAATATCAACAGTCATTCTTGGGGTGGTGGGTGTGTTGGTGTCATTACAGTGCTTAGGCTGTAAATACCAACAGTCATTCATGAGGTGGTGGGTTTTTGGCTGTCATTACAGTGCTTCGACTGTAAATATCAACAGTCATTCATGGGGTGGTGGCTGTGTGAGTGTTATTACAGTGCTTGAACTGTAAATATCAACAGTCATTCATGGGGTGGTGGGTTTGTGGGTGTCATTACAGTGGTTGGATTGTAAATATAAACAGTCATTAATAGGGTGGTGGGTGTCATTAGAGTGCTTGAACTGGAAATATCAACAGTCATTCATGGGTTGTGAGGGTGTCATTAGAGTGCTTGGACTGTAAATATCAACAGTCATTCATGGGGTTGTGTGTGTGTGAGTGTCATTACAGAGCTTGGACTGTAAATATCAACAGTCATTCATGGGATGGTGGGTGTGTGGGTGTCATTACAGTATTATGACTGTAAATAACAACAGTCATTCATAGGGTGGTGGGTGTCATTAGAGTGCTTGGGCTGTAAATATCAAAAGTCATTGATGGGTTGGTGGGTGTGTGGGTGTCATTACAGTGCTTGTACTGTAAATATCAAAAGTCATTCTTGGGGTGGTGGGTGTGTGGGTGTCATTACAGTGCTTGGACTATAAATATCAACAGTCATTCATGGTGTGCTGGGTGTGTGGGTGTCATTACAGTGTTTTGATTGTACATATCAACTGTCATTTACAAGGTGATGGGTGTCATTAGAGTGCTTGGACTGTAAATATCAACAGTCATTCATGGAGTGGTGTGTGTGTTGGTGTCATTACAGTGTTTGGACTGTAAATGTCAACCATAATTCATGGGGTGGTGGGTGTGGGGTGTCATTACAGTTCTTGGACTGTAAATATCAACACTCATTCATTAGGTGGTGGGTTTGTGGGTGTCATTACAGTGCTCAGACTATAAATATTAACAGTCATTTAAGGGGTTGTGGGTGTGTGGGTGTCATTACTGTTCTTGGACTGAAAAAATCAACAGTCATTCATAGGGTGGTGGGTGTGTGAGTGTCATTACAGAGCTTGGACTGTAAATATAAACAGTCATTCATGGGGTTGTGTGTGTAGGTGTCATTACAGTGTTTAGACTTTAAGTATCAACAGTCATTTATAGGGTGGTGGGTGTGTGGCTGTCATTATAGTTCTTGGACTTTAAATATCAACAGTCAATCATGGGGTGGTGGGTATGTGGGTGTCATTGCAGTGCTTGGACTGTAAATATAAACAGTCATTCATGGGGTGGTGGGTGTGTGGGTGTTATTAAAGTGTTTTTATTGTAAATAACAACAGTCATTTATATGGTGGTGGGTGTCATTAGAGTGCTTGGACTGTAAATAACAACAGTCATTCATGGAGTGGTTGGTTTGTTGGTGTCATTACAGTGCTTGGACTGTAAATATCAACCATAATGCATGGGATGGTAGGTGTGGGGCGTCATTACAGTGATTTGACTGTAAATATCAACAGTCATTCATTGAGTGGTGGGGGTGAGGATGTCAATACAGTGCTTGGACGGTAAATATCAGTAACAACTCATGGGGTTATGGGTATGTGGGTGTCATTATAGTGCTTGAACTGTAAATATCAACAGTCATTCATGGGGTGGTGGGTGTGTGGGTGTCATTACAGTGCTTGGACTGTAAATATCAAGTCATTTATGGGGTGGTGGGTGTGTGTGTGTCTTTAGTGCTTGAACTGTAAATATCAACAGTGATTCATGGGGTGGTTGGTGGCATTATAGTGCTTGGACTGTACATATCAACAGTCATTCATGGGGTGATGGGTCTGTGGGTGTCATTACAGTGCTTGGACTGTAAATATCAACAGTCATTTTTGGGGTGTTGGGTGTTTGGGGGTCATTACAGTGCTTGGACTGTAAATATCAACAGTCATTCATGGGGTTGTGGGTGTGTGGGTGTCATTACAGTGTTTTGACTGTAAATATCAACAGTCATTTATTGGGTGGTGGGTGTCATTAGAGTGCTTGGACTGTAAATATCAACAGTCATTCATAGTTTGGTGGGTCTGTGGGTGTCATGACAGTTCTTGGACTGTAAATATCAACCATCATTCATTGGGTTGTGGGTGTGTGGGTGTCATTACAGTGCTCAGACTGTAAATATTAACAGTCATTCATGTGTGGAAGGGTGTGTGGATGTCATTACAGTGCTTGGACTGAAAATATCAACAGTCATTCATGGGGTGGTGGGTGTGAGGGTGTCATTACAGTGCTTGGACTATAAATATCAACCGTCATTTATGGGGTGGTGTTGTGTGTTGTTATCATTACAGTGTTGGGACTGTAAACATCGAAAGTCATTCTTGGGGTTGTGAGTGCGTAGGTGTCATTACAGTGCTTAGACTGTAAATATCAACAGTCATATATTGGGTGGTGGGCGTGTGGCTGTCATTACAGTGCTTGGACTTTAAATATCAACCATCAATCATGGGGTGGTGGGCCTATGGGTGTTATTACAGAGCTTGGACTGTAAATATCAACAGTCATTAATGGGGTGGTGGGTGTGTGGGTGTCATTACAGTAATTGAACTGTAAAAATCAACAGTCATTCTTGGGGTGGTGGGTGTGTGGGTGTCATTACAGTGCTTAGACTGTAAATACCAACAGTCATTCATGAGGTGGTGGGTGTTTGGCTGTTATTACAGTGCTTGGACTATAAATATCAACAGTCATTAATGGGGTGGTGACTGTGTGAGTGTCATTACAGTACTTGGACTGTAAATATCAACAGTCATTCATGGGGTAGAGGGTGTGTGGATGTCATTACAGTGTTTTGATTGTAAATATCAACAGTCATTCATAGGGTGGTGGTTGTCATTAGAGTGCTTGGACTGTAAATATCAACAGTCATCGTTTGGGTGGTTGGTGTGTGGGGGTCATTACAGTGTTTGGACTGTAAATATCAACCATAATTCATGGGTTGGTGGGTGTGGGGGTGTCATTCCAGTGCTTGGATTGTAAATATCAACAGTCATTAATAGGATGGAGGGTGTCATTAGAGTGCTTGAACTGGAAATATCAACAGTCATTCATGGGTTGTGAGGGTGTCATTAGAGTGCTTGGAATGTATATATCAACAGTCATTCATGGGGTGTTGGGTGTGAGGGTGTCATTACAGTGCTTGGACTATAAATATCAACCGTAATTTATGGGGTATTGTTGTGTGTGGGTTTTATTACAGTGCTTGGACTGTAAATATCAACAGTCATTCATAGGGTTGTAGGTGTGTGAGTGTCATTACAGAGCTTGGAATGTAAATATCAACAGCCATTCATGGGGTGGTGGGTGTGTTGTTATCATTACAGTGCTTGGACTGTAAATATCAACAGTCAATCATAGGATAGTAGGCGTATGGGTGTCATTACAGAGTTTGGACTGTAAATATCAACAGTCATTTATTGGATGGTGGGTGTGTGGGTGTCATTACAGTGATTGGACTGTAAATATCAACAGTCATTCTTGGGGTGGTGGGTGTGTAGGTGTCATTACAGTGCTTAGGCTGTAAATACCAACAGTCATTCATGAGGTGGTGGGTTTTTGGCTGTCATTACAGTGCTTGGACTGTAAATATCAACAGTCATTCATGGGGTGGTGGCTGTGTGAGTGTCATTACAGTGCTTGAACTGTAAATATCAACAGTCATTCATGGGGTGGTGGGTTTGTGGGTGTCATTACAGTGGTTGGATTGTAAATATAAACAGTCATTAATAGGGTGGTGGGTGTCATTAGAGTGCTTGAACTGGAAATATCAACAGTCATTCATGGGTTGTGAGGGTGTCATTAGAGTGCTTGGACTGTAAATATCTACAGTCATTCATGGGGTGGTGGGTGTGTGGGTGTCATGACAGTGCTTGGACTGTAAATATCAACAGTCATTTATGGGGTGGTGAGTGTGTGGGTGTCATTGCAGTGCTTGGACTATAAATATCAACAGTCATTCATGGGGTGGTGGGTGTGTTGGTGTCATTACAGTGCTTTGACTGTAAATATCAACAGTCATTCATGGGGTTGTGTGTGTGTGAGTGTCATTACAGAGCTTGGACTGTAAATATCAACAGTCATTCATGGTGTGCTGGGTGTGTGGGTGTCATTACAGTGCTTGGACTGTAAATATCAACAGTCATTCATGGGATGGTGGTTGTTTGGGTGTCATTACAGTATTTTGATTGTAAATAACAACAGTCATTCATAGGGTGGTGGGTGTCATTAGAGTGCTTGGACTGTAAATATCAAAAGTCATTGATGGGTTGGTGGGTGTGTGGGTGTCATTACAGTGCTTGTACTGTAAATATCAAAAGTCATTCTTGGGGTGGTGGGTGTGTGGGTGTCATTACAGTGCTTGGACTATAAATATCAACAGTCAATCATGGGGTGGTGGGTATGTGGGTGTCATTACAGTGCTTGGACTGTAAATATCAACAGTCATTCATGGTGTGCTGGGTGTGTGGGTGTCATTACAGTGTTTTGATTGTACATATCAACTGTCATTTACAAGGTGGTGGGTGTCATTAGAGTGCTTGGACTGTAAATATCAACAGTCATTTATGGAGTGGTGTGTGTGTTGGTGTCATTACAGTGTTTGGACTGTAAATGTCAACCATAATTCATGGGGTGGTGGGTGTGGGGTGTCATTACAGTTCTTGGACTGTAAATATCAACACTCATTCATTAGGTGGTGGGTTTGTGGGTGTCATTACAGTACTCAGACTGTAAATATTAACAGTCATTTAAGGGGTTTTGGGTGTGTGGGTGTCATTACTGTTCTTGGACTGAAAAAATCAACAGTCATTCATGGTGTGCTGGGTGTGTGGGTGTCATTACAGTGTTTTGATTGTACATATCAACTGTCATTTACAAGGTGGTGGGTGTCATTAGAGTGCTTGGACTGTAAATATCAACAGTCATTCATGGAGTGGTGTGTGTGTTGGTGTCATTACAGTGTTTGGACTGTAAATGTCAACCATAATTCATGGGGTGGTGGGTGTGGGGTGTCATTACAGTTCTTGGACTGTAAATATCAACACTCATTCATTAGGTGGTGGGTTTGTGGGTGTCATTACAGTACTCAGACTGTAAATATTAACAGTCATTTAAGGGGTTGTGGGTGTGTGGGTGTCATTACTGTTCTTGGACTGAAAAAATCAACAGTCATTCATTGGGTGGTGGGTGTGTGAGTGTCATTACAGAGCTTGGACTGTAAATATCAACAGTCATTCATGGGGTTGTGTGTGTGTAGGTGTCATTACAGTGCTTAGACTTTAAGTATCAACAGTCATTTATGGGGTGGTGGGTGTGTGGCTGTCATTATAGTTCTTGGACTTTAAATATCAACAGTCAATTATGGGGTGGTGGGTATGTGGGTGTCATTGCAGTGCTTGGACTGTAAATATAAACAGTCATTCATGGGGTGGTGGGTGTGTGGGTGTCATTAAAGTGTTTTTATTGTAAATAACAACAGTCATTTATATGGTGGTGGGTGTCATTAGAGTGCTTGGACTGTAAATATCAACAGTCATTCATGGAGTGGTTGGTTTGTTGGTGTCATTACAGTGCTTGGACTGTAAATATCAACCATAATGCATGGGATGGTAGGTGTGGGGCGTCATTACAGTGATTTGACTGTAAATATCAACAGTCATTCATTGGGTGGTGGGGGTGAGGATGTCATTACAGTGCTTGGACGGTAAATATCAGTAACAACTCATGGGGTTATGGGTATGTGGGTGTCATTATAGTTCTTGAACTGTAAATATCAACAGTCATTCATGGGGTGGTGGGTGTGTGGGTGTCATTACAGTGCTTGGACTGTAAATATCAAGTCATTTATGGGGTGGTGGGTGTGTGTGTGTCTTTAGTGCTTGAACTGTAAATATCAACAGTGATTCATGGGGTGGTTGGTGGCATTATAGTGCTTGGACTGTACATATCAACAGTCATTCATGGGGTGATGGGTCTGTGGGTGTCATTACAGTGCTTGGACTGTAAATATCAACAGTCATTTTTGGGGTGTTGGGTGTTTGGGGGTCATTACAGTGCTTGGACTGTAAATATCAACAGTCAATCGTGAGGTGGTGGGTGTGTGGGTGTTATTGCAGTGCTTGGACAGTAAATATCAACAGTCATTCATGGGGTTGTGGGTGTGTGGGTGTCATTACAGTGTTTTGACTGTAAATATCAACAGTCATTTATTGGGTGGTGGGTGTCATTAGAGTGCTTGGACTGTAAATATCAACAGTCATTCATGGTGTGGTGGGTCTGTGGGTGTCATGACAGTTCTTGGACTGTAAATATCAACAGGCATTCATTGGGTTGTGGGTGTGTGGGTGTCATTACAGTGCTCAGACTGTAAATATTAACAGTCATTCATGTGTGGAAGGGTGTGTTGATGTCATTACAGTGCTTGGACTGAAAATATCAACAGTCATTCATGGGGTGGTGGGTGTGAGGGTGTCATTACAGTGCTTGGACTATAAATATCAACCGTCATTTATGGGGTGGTGTTGTGTGTTGTTATCATTTCAGTGTTGGGACTGTAAACATCAAAAGTCATTCTTGGGGTGGTGAGTGCGTAGGTGTCATTACAGTGCTTAGACTGTAAATATCAACAGTCATATATTGGGTGGTGGGCGTGTAGCTGTCATTACAGTGCTTGGACTTTAAATATCAACCATCAATCATGGGGTGGTGGGCCTATGGGTGTTATTACAGAGCTTGGACTGTAAATATCAACAGTCATTAATGGGGTGGTGGGTGTGAGGGTGTCATTACAGTAATTGAACTGTAAAAATCAACAGTCATTCTTGGGGTGGTGGGTGTGTGGGTGTCATTACAGTGCTTAGACTGTAAATACCAACAGTCATTCATGAGGTGGTGGGTGTTTGGCTGTTATTACAGTGCTTGGACTATAAATATCAACAGTCTTTAATGGGGTGGTGACTGTGTGAGTGTCATTATAGTACTTGGACTGTAAATATCAACAGTCATTCATGGGTTAGAGGGTGTGTGGGTGTCATTACAGTGTTTTGATTGTAAATATCAACAGTCATTCATAGGGTGGTGGGTGTCATTAGAGTGCTTGGACTGTAAATATCAACAGTCATCGTTTGGGTGGTTGGTGTGTGGGGGTCATTACAGCGTTTGGACTGTAAATATCAACCATAATTCATGGGTTGGTGGGTGTGGGGGTGTCATTCCAGTGCTTAGATTGAAAATATCAACAGTCATTAATAGGATGGTGGGTGTCATTAGAGTGCTTGAACTGGAAATATCAACAGTCATTCATGGGTTGTGAGGGTGTCATTAGAGTGCTTGGAATGTAAATATCAACAGTCATTCATTAGGTGGTGGGTGTGAGGGTGTCATTACAGTGCTTGGACTATAAATGTCAACCGTCATTTATGGGGTATTGTTGTGTGTGGGTTTCATTACAGTGCTTGGACTGTAAATATCAACAGTCATTCATAGGGTGGTAGGTGTGTGAGTGTCATTACAGAGCTTGGAATGTAAATATCAACAGCCATTCATGGGGTGGTGGGTGTGTTGTTATCATTACAGTGCTTGGACTGTAAATATCAACACTCAATCATAGGGTAGTAGGCGTATGGGTGTCATTACAGAGTTTGGACTGTAAATATCAACAGTCATTTATTGGGTGGTGGGTGTGTGGGTGTCATTACAGTGATTGGACTGTAAATATCAACAGTCATTCTTGGGGTGGTGGGTGTGTAGGTGTCATTACAGTGCTTAGGCTGTAAATACCAACAGTCATTCATGAGGTGGTGGGTTTTTGGCTGTCATTACAGTGCTTGGACTGTAAATATCAACAGTCATTCATGGGGTGGTGGCTGTGTGAGTGTCATTACAGTACTTGGACTGTAAATATCAACAGTCATTCATGGGGTAGAGGGTGTGTGGGTGTCATTACAGTGTTTTGATAGTAAATATCAACAGTCATTCATAGGGTGGTGGGTGTCATTAGAGTGCTTGGACTGTAAATATCAACAGTCATCGTTTGGGTGGTTGGTGTGTGGGGGTCATTACAGTGTTTAAACTGTAAATATCAACCATAATTCATGGGTTGGTGGGTGTGGGGGTGTCATTCCAGTGCTTGGATTGTAAATATCAACAGTCATTAATAGGATGGAGGGTGTCATTAGAGTGCTTGAACTGGAAATATCAACAGTCATTCATGGGTTGTGAGGGTGTCATTAGAGTGCTTGGAATGTAAATATCAACAGTCATTCATGGGGTGGTGGGTGTGAGGGTGTCATTACAGTGCTTGGACTATAAATATCAACCATCATTTATGGGGTATTGTTGTGTGTGGGTTTCATTACAGTGCTTGGACTGTAAATATCAACAGTCATTCATAGGGTGGTAGGTGTGTGAGTGTCATTACAGAGCTTGGAATGTAAATATCAACAGCCATTCATGGGGTGGTGGGTGTGTTGTTATCATTACAGTGCTTGGACTGTAAATATCAACAGTCAATCATAGGGTAGTAGGCGTATGGGTGTCATTACAGAGTTTGGACTGTAAATATCAACAGTCATTTATTGGATGGTGGGTGTGTGGGTGTCATTACAGTGATTGGACTGTAAATATCAACAGTCATTCTTGGGGTGGTGGGTGTGTAGGTGTCATTACAGTGCTTAGGCTGTAAATACCAACAGTCATTCATGAGGTGGTGGGTTTTTGGCTGTCATTACAGTGCTTGGACTGTAAATATCAACAGTCATTCATGGGGTGGTGGCTGTGTGAGTGTCATTACAGTGCTTGAACTGTAAATATCAACAGTCATTCATTGGGTGGTGGGTTTGTGGGTGTCATTACAGTGGTTGGATTGTAAATATAAACAGTCATTAATAGGGTGGTGGGTGTCATTAGAGTGCTTGAACTGGAAATATCAACAGTCATTCATGGGTTGTGAGGGTGTCATTAGAGTGCTTGGACTGTAAATATCAACAGTCATTCATGGGGTGGTGGGTGTGTGGGTGTCATGACAGTGCTTGGACTGTAAATATCAACAGTCATTTATGGGGTGGTGAGTGTGTGGGTGTCATTGCAGTGCTTGGACTATAAATATCAACAGTCATTCATGGGGTGGTGGGTGTGTTGGTGTCATTACAGTGCTTTGACTGTAAATATCAACAGTCATTCATGGGGTTGTGTGTGTGTGAGTGTCATTACAGAGCTTGGACTGTAAATATCAACAGTCATTCATGGGGTGGTGTGTGTGTGGGTGTCATTACAGTGCTTGGACTGTAAATATCAACAGTCATTCATGGGATGGTGGGTGTTTGGGTGTCATTACAGTATTTTGATTGTAAATAACAACAGTCATTCATAGGGTGGTGGGTGTCATTAGAGTGCTTGGACTGTAAATATCAAAAGTCATTGATGGGTTGGTGGGTGTGTGGGTGTCATTACAGTGCTTGTACTGTAAATATCAAAAGTCATTCTTGGAGTGGTGGGTGTGTGGGTGTCATTACAGTGCTTGGACTATAAATATCAACAGTCAATCATGGGGTGGTGGGTATGTGGGTGTCATTACAGTGCTTGGACTGTAAATATCAAGTCATTTATGGGGTGGTGGGTGTGTGTGTGTCTTTAGTGCTTGAACTGTAAATATCAACAGTGATTCATGGGGTGGTTGGTGGCATTATAGTGCTTGGACTGTACATATCAACAGTCATTCATGGGGTGATGGGTCTGTGGGTGTCATTACAGTGCTTGGGCTGTAAATATCAACAGTCATTTTTGGGGTGTTGGGTGTTTGGGGGTCATTACAGTGCTTGGACTGTAAATATCAACAGTCAATCGTGAGGTGGTGGGTGTGTGGGTGTCATTGCAGTGCTTGGACAGTAAATATCAACAGTCATTAATGGGGTTGTGGGTGTGTGGGTGTCATTACAGTGTTTTGACTGTAAATATCAACAGTCATTTATTGGGTGGTGGGTGTCATTAGAGTGCTTGGACTGTAAATATCAACAGTCATTCATCGGGTGGTGGGTCTGTGGGTGTCATGACAGTGCTTGGACTGTAAATATCAACAGTCATTCATGGGGTTGTGAGTGTGTGGGTGTCATTGCAATTCTTGGACTGTAAATATCAACCATCATTAATTGGGTTGTGGGTGTGTGGGTGTCATTACAGTGCTCAGACTGTAAATATTAACAGTCATTCATGTGTGGAAGGGTGTGTGGATGTCATTACAGTGCTTGGACTGAAAATATCAACAGTCATTCATGGGGTGGTGGGTGTGAGGGTGTCATTACAGTGCTTGGACTATAAATATCAACCGTCATTTATGGGGTGGTGTTGTGTGTGGGTTTCATTACAGTGCTTGGACTGTAAATATCAACAGTCATTCATGGGGTAGAAGGTGTGTGGGTGTCATTACAGTGTTTTGATTGTAAATATCAACAGTCATTCATAGGGTGGTGGGTGTCATTAGAGTGCTTGGACTGTAAATATCAACAGTCATCGTTTGGGTGGTTGGTGTGTGTGGGTCATTACAGTGTTTGGACTGTAAATATCAACAATAATTCATGGGTTGGTGGGTGTGGGGGTGTCATTCCAGTGCTTGGATTGTAAATATCAACAGTCATTAATAGGATGGTGGGTGTCATTAGAGTGCTTGAACTGGAAATATCAACAGTCATTCATGGGTTGTGAGGGTGTCATTAGAGTGCTTGGAATGTAAATATCAACAGTCAATCATGGGGTGGTGGGTGTGAGGGTGTCATTACAGTGCTTGAACTATAAATATCAATCGTCATTTATGGGGTGGTGTTGTGTGTGGGTTTTTTATTACAGTGCTTGGACTGTAAATATCAACAGTCATTCATAGGGTGGTAGGTGTGTGAGTGTCATTACAGAGCTTGGAATGTAAATATCAACAGCCATTCATGGGGTGGTGGGTGTGTTGTTATCATTACAGTGCTTGGACTGGAAATATCAACAGTCAATCATAGGGTAGTAGGCGTATGGGTGTCATTACAGAGTTTGGACTGTAAATATCAACAGTCATTTATGGGGTGGTGGGTGTGTGGGTGTCATTACAGTGATTGGACTGTAAATATCAACAGTCATTCTTGGGGTGGTGGGTGTGTAGGTGTCATTACAGTGCTTAGGCTGTAAATACCAACAGTCATTCATGAGGTGGTGGGTTTTTGGCTGTCATTACAGTGCTTGGACTGTAAATATCAACATTCATTCATGGGGTGGTGAGTGTGTGGGTGTCATTGCAGTGCTTGGACTATAAATATCAACAGTCATTCATGGGGTAGTGGGTGTGTGGGTGTCATTACAGTGCTTTGACTGTAAATATCAACAGTCATTCATGGGGTTGTGTGTGTGTGAGTGTCATTACAGAGCTTGGACTGTAAATATCAACAGTCATTCATGGGATGGTGGGTGTGTGGGTGTCATTACAGTATTTTGATTGTAAATATCAACAGTCATTCATAGGGTGGTGGGTGTCATTAGAGTGCTTGGACTGTAAATATCAACAGTAATTGATGGGTTGGTGGGTGTGTGGGTGTCATTACTGTGCTTGGACTGTAAATATCAACCATAATTCATGGGGTAGTGGGTGTCGGGGTGTCATTACAGTGCTTTGACTGTAAATTTAAACAGTCATTCATGGGGTCGTGCATGTGAGGGTGACATTACAGTGCTTGGACTGTAAATATCAACAGTCATTCATGGGTTGGTGGGTGTGTGGGTGTCATTATAGTGTTTGGACTGTAAATATCACCAGTCATTCATGGGGTGGTGGGTGTGTGGGTGTCATTACAGTGCTTGGACTGTAAAAATCATGTCATTTATGGGGTGGTCGGTTTGTGTGTGTCATTAGTGCTTGGACTGTAAATATCAACAGTCATTCATGGGGTGGTGGGTGGCATTACAGTGCTTGGACTGTATATATGAACAGTCATTCATGGGTTGTGTGGGTGTCTTTACAGAGCTTGGTCTATAAATGTTAACAGTCATTCATGAGGTGGTGGGTTTGTGGGTATCATTACAGTACTTGGACTGTAAATATCAACAGTCATTCATGGGGTGGTGGGTTTTTGGATGTCATTCCAGTGCTTGGACTGTAAATATCAACCATCATTCTGTAGGTGGTGGGTGTGTCGGTGTCATTACAGTGCTTGGACTGTAAATATCAACAGTCATTCATGGGGTGGTGGGTGTGTGGGTGTCATTACAGTTCTTGGACTGTAAATATCAACAGTCATTCATAGGGTGGTGGGTGTGTGGGTTTCATTACAGTGCTTGGGCTGTAAATATCAATAGTCATTCATGGGATTCTGGGTGTGTGAGTGTCATTACAGTGCTTGGACTGTAAATATCAACAGTCATTCATGAAGTGGTGGGTGTGTGGGTGTCATTACAGTGCTTGGACTGTAATTGTCAACAGTCATTAATGGGGTGGTGCAAATAAGTCCATCTAAACATTTTGGTTTTGATAAAATATTTTCAAAATTAATTGAAGACTTGAAGGAACTTGAGAACAACGGCATTCAAATTAATAATGATAATTTGAAGGGGACACTATATTGCATTACTTGGGATAACTTGGGGGGTCTCATGGCATTGGTGCTTTTACAGAAAATTTTTGTAGATATTGTAACATAACCCTAAAAGAATTTCCTACTGACCCAGTGCATGTTGGTGTAATGAGAACAGTGGAAGACTATACATTAGCAATACAACAACTTAAAAACGAGAACACTGTCAAAATTTTAAATAATGTCATAGGTATTAAATTTAATTATCCATTCAATGCACTGAAATATTATCATGTCTGCAAAGCAGGTTTTCCACCATGCCTGGGTCATGACATTTTTTAGGGTGTTGGTGATTATAATGCTGCTCTGATATTGAAGAATTTAGTAAATGAAAAGAGATGGCTAACTTATGCAGAACTTAATCAGTGTATAATTATGTTTCTTTATCGTGGTACAGATGCTGCCTCAATGCCATGTCAAGTAAATACTTCAGGTACTAAATTAGGTGGTCAGGCTACACAAAACTGGTGTTTAATCAAGCTGTTGCCTGTTATATTATATGGCAAAATAGTTGATGCTAATGATCCTGTTTGGCAGTTGTTCCTGTTATTACGTAACATTACTGAAATTATCTGTGCCCCAAAGTTTGACGACTCTGACCTTGCATATCTAGCAATACTTAATAATGAATATTTAGAAGACAGACAAAGAATTTTTTCAAATGACAAACTGAGGCCAAAGCATCATTTTCTAAAACATTATCCAAACCTAATTTTGCTGTTTGGCCCATTAATTCGTTTGTGGACATTACGCTTTGAAAGCAAGCACTGCTAATTCAAAGGATGCATTAAAAGTGCCCATTCCTTCAAGAATGTGTATCAGACCATGAGTGAAAAACATCAGTTATTACAAGCATACAAACAGGCCAGTTCATATTTTCCCACTGATATAGAGGTTGTAAAAAACATTTTGTTAATCTCAGATACATAAAGTTCAGATATTAAAAAAGCCTTAATGATGTGTCAGATTACTGAAGGTGCAGAAGTTAGCTTGGAAGTGACAATAATGGGGACTCCATACAAGAAGGGACACTATGTGGTGTTAAGTAAATGTGAACAGGGTATAATGTTAGGTGAGATTCAGTTCATAATATTGAACTCCTGTACACAAGCATACTTTTTAGTAAAAAAATTCACAGAACAAATTTCCAAGGAGTTGCAATTATCTACAGTATTGAACACCTTCCTATGCTCTTCCTTTAAATGTACAGAATTTTCTAAACTCCTAGATTATTACCCACTGGTTGACTACAAAAGAGGAAAATAATTGTTGATCCCACTCAAACACAATATATCTGCATAAGACTTCCAACAAAATTGAAAAGGTAATTTAAAGATTATAATTCTATATTCATGTAGACCATTAGATTTCCTGTACAGTACTGTATACCAGTACTACAGTACATTATATTCATCTCCTTTCCCTGGGGCATGATTTCAAGAAAATGACAAAAGGTTGAACTGAAATGGAAGTTAAATGTTAAAGTTCCATACAAAAGATTAAAACATTCTGAACTGGAATTGGTTGTAGCTAAGGACCATGATGGTTATGAAGCTGATGACAGTGATAGTGATACTTGTAGTACAAGTAGTAGAGAGACAGTGATTTACATGACAGGTAAAGTACAGTACTGTACCATATGCACTGTAATTATGAAAACTGCTTATATGAGTAATGTACAGCATACTAAAGTAACTCCACTTCTCTACCTTTAATTGTGTTCTACATTGAATTTTTTACACAAAAATCATAAGTAAAATGAAAATGGTTAAATGACTTCTGTAAACTGGGGTTCGACTTCCCTGAGCTCAGCTAGCTAAGTTAAACTGTTCTAATGAGATATGGTAGGCCTATGTGCAGTTATGGTAACTTACTTCCTTGTTTTGGATCATTATGGGTTTAATCTAGCAGTAGCTGTTTCATTTTCTAATTATTTTCTAATTATCAGAGACTGGATTGATTGATTTATTTATTGATGCTATTAGGCATCTGACGGCGCAACAGCAATGGTCATATACCGCCCAACATAAAATGGTCATCTACATCATTAATAAAATATGTAAAAAGATTAAATAATTTTCACTACCTCGAAAGGGAGAAGCAGCATGAATAAAACCCACATCTTCCAAAAAATCATATATTAATGAAATAACCTACTTAAGTTAGATATATAAAAGAATTGAAATATTAACGAAAGAAACATTAAACTTTAACTACCTAAAAATAAATAGCCATAAATACAATAAAATTTACAATTTGTGGAGAAGGCCAGCCTCCTCCACATATGAGAGGGTGTTCCCTCCCACACCACAAGCCTCCTCCACGAGGACCTGAGAGAGACTGTAAGAACCGTCACCCTCCTGGTACTCAGAGAAGTGCCTACGACGAAGGTCACCAAGGCTGGGACACTCAACAATAAGATGCCGCACTGTCAAAGGGACCAGACAATCATCACAGTAGGGAGGGTGAGCCCTCTCCATTAAAAAGCCATGAGTCAATAATGTGTGGTCAATGCGCAGACGGACAAGAGCCGTCTCCCACCAGCGGGACAGGCCACTGTAGCTCCACAAACCAAGGTGCTGGCGGATGTCGCGGAGCTTGTTAGCCCCGACGGCATCCCATCTGTCCTGCCAGCAGGAACAAACAGTAGCATCTATGTAGGGTCGAAGGTCCACTGCAGGAACAGGATGATGCCTGGTAGGAGGCCGGGAATTGGAGACCGCAGCCTTAGCCAGGGCGTCAGCCCGCTCATTCCCATCAACACCCACATGGGCCGGGACCCAACAACAAGTGACTTTTTGGCCACGACGACCCAGGAGGACAAGCCACTCAAGAATGGCCAACACCAGGGGATGGGAAGAGTTAAAATTACACAAGGCCTGCAAGGCACTACAGGAATCGCTAAAAATAGTAAACGGAGGCTGAGGGAGAGTAAAAATTACTTGGAGGGCATATAAAATAGCCGAGAGCTCAGCAGTAAAAATTGACATGACAGAAGGGAGCCTGCCGCCACGGCAAAAGTCAGGAAAGACAACTCCAAAGCCAACTCCAGCATCAGACTTTGACACATCAGTGTACACGAGTGAAGGCATGTTCTAAAAAGAGGGAACGAGCCACTGGAGGAGAAAGAGATTCCTTCTTGTCTGTAAAGCAGGTGCAGGGAAAAATTTCTGGAAAAAGCCATGGAGCCACCCTGGGGACCCTCACAGGACAAATCTGTAAGTCATCAATGCCCATCTCCTCCATAGCCTTCCTGACCTGGAAGCCAAAGGGCCATGGTGTACAAGAATGTAAAAGGTAGTACTGAGACATGATATCAGATGACACCGCCAAGCAGGGAAGGGAGTCAGGAAGTCGATGTAATCGATGCCAACAACGAACCATCAAGGACTGGCGACGGAGATCAAGAGGTGGCTCATTAGCATTCACCAGGAGACTGGGGATTGGGGACGACCTGAAGGCTCCGGTCGCCAGACGTACTCCAGCATGATGAACAGGGTCTAAAACTCTGAGACGGGCATCGGTGGCAGAAGAGTACACCTCACACCCATAGTCGTGTTTTGACCTAATAAGAACATGGTATAGGCGGAGGAGGGTGGCCTGATCAGCCCCCCAGGATGTATGGCCCAGGGCCCTCAACAGGTTAAGAGCCTTGAGGCAAGAGACCTTAAGTGTACGTAAGTGTGGCACCCAAGTCAAAAGTTTGTCAAAAAGGAGACCCAAAAAGCGAGTCTCCTCGACACAGCGTATCCGATGACCATACATGAATAAGTCCGGATCGGGGTGGACGCCTCGGATGCCACAGAAGTGCATAGCAACTGTCTTGGAAGGAGAAAATCGAAACCCATGAGAACCAGTCCAACGTGACACCCTGTCAAGGGCAAGCTGCATGCGCCGCTCTGCCACTGACATACGGGAAGCAGCAAACCAGACTGCTAGGTCGTCAACGTACATCGAGTTAGCTATACCGTCTGGAAGGGATGAGGCAATGGCAATAATTGCTACTGCTAACAATGTGACACTGAGGACGCTTTCCTGGGGGATGCCCTCCTCCTGTGCAACAGATGCTGAGTGGGTGGTACCAACCCTCACAGAAAAAACTGCGACCACTGAGAAACTCCTTAAGAAAGCGTGGAATGCTACCCCGCAGGCCATATAAATGGAGTTGCTGCAGGATGCCATATTGCCATGTAGTGTCATAGGCTTTCTCTAAATCAAAGAATACACAGACAAGGTGTTGATGTCGTGCAAAGGCCTCGCATGCAGCAGCTTCCAACCTGACCAGAGCATCTGTAGTGGAACGGTGTTTACGAAAGCCAGACTGGGACGGAGACAGAAAATCACCCCGTTCTAAGAAGTATACCAGTCTGACATTCACCATCTTTCCAAATAGTTTACAGAGACAGGAGGTCAAGGCAATTGGTCGATAATTGAGGGCAACACCAGAGTCCTTGCCCAGCTTGAGGAAAGGAAGGATGGTAGCAACCCTGCACCCAGAAGGGAAGACACCCTCCAGCCAAATTCTGTTATATAAAGCTAAAAGAAGTGAGATCGCCTCCTCACCCAAGTGTCGTAACATTGCATATGGGATGTTGTCTGGCCCAGGAGAAGTGTCGCCACAGAGAGAGAGAGCAGAATGCAGGTCTCTCAGGTTGAATATATGGTTATAACTTTCATTCTCGTTTCCTGAGAAATCCAGGACAGTACACTCCTTGGCTCTTAACTCATGCCTGACAGCCAGAGGTCGAGAGTCACGGCTGGAGACTTTTGCAAAAGCCTCCGCCATGGTATTGGCTACTGTCAAACCATCCATGATCTTAATTCCATTGACCTTAAGTACAGGTGGAGAACTAGGAGAAAACTTCCCTGCCATCATACGGACTCTCCTGAACACTTGGGTGAGTGCAGTTTTAGTATTAATTGAAGACACATAGGCCTTCCAAGATGCGCGTCGTGCCTCTTTTAAAACTCGTCTAGCCCGAGCCCTTGCCCGTCGGAAGTCCTCTTAAAGAGTTGGGTCCCCACGATTGCGACGAAGGCGAGAGAAAGCAGCGCGCTTCTCCCGCACAGCGTTGGTGCAGACTGATGACCACCAAGGGACAGGACGTTTGGGAAAGTAACCAGAAGTTCTAGTGATAGAGTTGAGAGCAGCAGAGTGGAGCATATCAGTGAAATATGTTACAGCCTCGTCAGAGCTACTAAAATCGGTTACAGAAGAGACCGAAGAAGTTAGCTCTCTAAAAAAACTGCCAGTCAGCCTTCTCTAATTTCCACCTAGGAAGACGAGACTGTGGTTCTTACCTGTTACCTTCTAAAAGTATAGGGAAATGGTCACTGCTATATAAATCAGGCAACACTCTCCAAGTAAAATCCAACAGAGCACTGGGTGAGCAGAGGGAAATGTCAATGGTGGTAAAAGTCCCAGTAGTGCTATTAAAATGTGTCACATCTCCCGTATTTAAAACCCCTAATCCTTCATCCTCAATAAAAGAAGCCAATAAAACACCCCTGGGATTGACCGAACTGTCACCCCACAGAAGGACACAATTCCACTGAAGGACCTTGAACGGTGTTTCTTTAGTACTGATTTTTGGGAAGCCTCACGGAGGTACTTCCCACTACCACCTCGACCTGAGGGTTTACTCAAACAATAAGATTTGTCTAATCCTAGGCCACTAGAAGAAGAGCGAACCCGAGGAGTAGTATGTGGGGCAGTAATTGGGACCCGTAGACGAGTCCCTGATGCATCTGATATGTTAGAAGATGAAGGTATATGAGCTGGGATATTCTTTGAAACAATTACATTGGTTTTGTCCTGTACAGCAGTGGTATCACTGACACAGGCAGATACATCAACATCCATAATACAGGTGGTAGAATCACTCCGCTGCTCAAGCGGAAGAGAAACTGAATCTTTTGAAGTAACAACATCCGTGGCATCCACATTAACTTCACGCCCCTCTGATGATCCCGAAGGAAGCTTGCGAGGAGGAACTTCTGTTGAATCAAGAGATTCATCAGACCCACGAGAACGCTTCTTGTGAAATTGAGAGGAAACTATGGATGAGTCCACAGAGATGGTTTCCTTACAAGGTGGAATATCTATAGAGTCAAGTGCCTCAGAGGAACCACGAAGGCATCTCTGTGGCAGTTTAGGTGACTTAAGTTTCCTTTTTGGAGAGCGTGTGGCAGCGTGAGCCTCTACCACATGGACACCTTTAGCTAAAATCTGAGAATTGTCATCAGTTGAAGGTTTAACAGAATGAGAGTCTGATAAAGTTTCCAAGACAGAGAAACTATTATGTAGAGTAACCTTAGAAACATTCTCACTTGAGCAAAAAGCAGAAAGCAGCTGCCTCTTGAGAGGGTTGAGATGGTGCTGCAACCAATTTAGGGCGAAGGGAGGAGGCGTATGTCTTCACACCACCATCCTTCTCTCGCCTGAAGTTGAGTTGCCGTCTGGCACTACCTATGCTAATGAATTGAATATTAGCCAAGTGGAGGATATCCTGCTCAAGGAGGTACATCTTACAATGGCGAGAACGCAAGGGGTGAGCATCTCTGCATTAAAAGCAGTAACTCTCTGACCGACACTCAGAAGTAAGATGTGAGTCAAGAGCAGAACAATTACCACACCGGGAATGGTTGTTGCAGTTCCTCCTCCCATGACCAAACTCATAACAACAAAAACACTGTAGGGGATGCTCAACAAAAGGCTTCACCTCAAATGAGGCGGGGTTAATGTTAATGCGATCTGGGATATGCGAGCCATAGAAAGTGAGGATGATCATATTTTTACTGCCTTTCATCTTCGTTACCCGTTGGACACTGTCTGGGCACATAGCGAGAATGTCCTCTTCAGAGAATTCATACAGGTCCTCATTATATATATGCCCCTTGCTATAATTAAATGTTCGATGTGGTTTAATAGATTCAAACATGCTATCAGAAGGACAGGGGAGATTGAGGAGCATCATGGCCTGTGTAAGATCTTTGGCTCTGATTAAAATGCCCGTACTATATTTCTTTATGTGGCCCATTGGTAATAATCCAATTTCTTTCTCCAGATACTGGGAAGCATGGATAAGGTTACCACGTCTCTCCCTGTAGTAAGCCACAAACCAAAAGGGTGTAGGAACCCGACATTCCTTTGGGACATACTCTACAGAGTCATCAAATATATTAGGGCAGTAGTCATTGTCACTGTCAACTACATTGGTGGACCGCATCATCTGAACTTTACAATGAGTATCCCCCACCGTTAGAGAATCTTTTGCCTCAAATGCTGCTTTGGCAGCAGCATTTGTATTGAAAGAAATATAGCACTGATTAGACCTACAATCACTGTCATATGTGATTCGGATTCGAAGAACTACTCCAAAACACTTAAAAATGGAGTGGATAGCGCCATAGGAAAAGGATGCAAGTACATTCGTTAACATTAACGTGTCCAAATCGCTAACAGGTTCTTCGACACAACACCCAACCTGCTAGGTCTAGTCTTATTTGCAGCTTTCTGCATATTACCACTACCAGAGAGTGACGTCTCGAGGGCCTGGTCGACCACCGCTCGAGGAAGAGATTGGGGCTTTTCTTTATCCATATATCATTGATTTGATATTTTTGGCCCCAGGAGCCAAGAGCTACTACCTACCGGGCAGATGAGGGGACCGAGCGCTGGTCGCTGTGGGCGACCACTGGGCCACTCGTTTTAAAAAGCAGCCCCAATGGCTCGAAAGTTTGCCCACGATGGTGCTGAGATCCCCTTCCCCAACATCTCCCGGCCCAGACACCCAACCATCCAACATAGGACAGCCCCTAGAGGGCAGTCCCTATGGAGGGCAGCGCTGTTGGCCCATACTGGCAGCCTAATGCATGGGAACCATTTAGTCTGGTCTCTCACTGGCGACCTTACTAGCATGGGAAGCCCTCTCTCCCCGAAATCGGGGCAGAGGAGGGGCCGGAGCCCCCTCTAGTCTAGCTCACCAGGTCTCAGAGACACACAAGCCCCCCTACCATGTCAAGGCGGTTCCCGTTGGGGGGGATCAGAGACTGGAGATGGAGGAAATCAAGGAGACCATTGAAAAAATATTCTTCCAACCCTTCCTCCACAGTTACTGGAGGAAGTGTGTGAACACCTTATCAGCATTGGTGTAGAAACTGTTAATGATATTCACTATGTGAAGGCATCCCATCTTACACCCATGTAGAAAGAGATTCAAGCACGTAAACTTATTGATAAATGGAAACAAGGTACAGTATAATGCATGCCATATTTTTTTAAGATTAGTTTACCTTACTGTACAGTTCTTGCCTGCATTTAAGACTCAGGTAATATTCTATATTAGCTTATGAGTTGTGTCCTAGCAAACTTGGCCAATCTTTTTTTTTTTTTTACAGTACCGGTACAGTACTGTATATTCAGACACTTGATGTGGGTTGTCATTTAACTGCAGGTCCAATTAAAACAGAGTATCACTGTTGCTTGTTATGTAACTTATTGTTCCCATGTACCCACAAAATACTTATACATCATCTTTTTGATGAAATGTTGTCTCATTTTCTTCTCAATTATGTTTCTTATAAATTAACTCATACAAAAATGGAATGCAGGAAGGGAGAAGTGAAGGAAGGAAGCACTGTGTGAATTATGTACAGTGTTGTGGATGGGCATGTTATTGCATATGGGCTTAAGTACTATGCATAATCAACACCAACATTTTTTATTGGTTCTCTTAATATTTCAGTGGCACCGGCATCACATGAATTATCACACTCATCACAGGAACTATCACACTCATCACATGAATTATCACACTCATCACAGGAAGATACACACTCATCACAGGAAGATACACACTCATCACAGGAATTATCACACTCATCACAGGAAGATGCACACTCATCACAGCAAGATATACACTCATCACAGGAATTATCACACTCATCACAGGAAGATACACACTCATCACAGGAAGATGCACACTCATCACAGGAAGATGCACACTCATCACAGGAAGATACACACTCATCACAGGAATTATCACACTCATCACAGGAAGATACACACTCACCACAGGAAGATACACACTCAACACAGGAAGATGCACACTCATCACAGGAAGATATACAATCATCACAGGAAGATATACAATCATCACAGGAAGATACACACTCACCACAGGAAGATACACACTCACCACAGGAAGATACACACTCATCACAGGAAGATACACACTCAATTCAGCCAACTGTTTCAGCTCTAGATGATGGAGAAATCAGTGCCAAGCTACAACCAATCACATTGGGCTGAAGATTATACAATACCCTGGAAAAGATTTTCAAAGACAAATTTGCTCGTTTCCTTAGAAAAAGGACAGAGACTTAAGCCTTCTGCTAGAAGAGAGATGGTGAGAGTGTTGGTGGATGATATATCAAAAATCTCAGAAAGACCAGGGAAGAAATCACTGGCAGTAATTGCTGAGAGAATTGTTAAAACTTATCCGGCATCGTTTTTAGATGAAATTGATGGAACACTTGTTGGAACAGGTTTTGACTCTTTATTTAAACAGTTAATGGCAAGGTTTGATAATATAAATAGAGGGCCTAATAGTAATTCAATCAAAAGAAAAGTAAACTGTTCCCATGAAAATGAAGAAATAGACACTGAGGGAGCTGGTCTAATCAGAAGAGTACAGGTGTGTTTTAATGATGAATATAGGTGTATTAATTATATGCCCAAAGATTATCCGGATGGGGAATCTGAAACAACACAAGAAGACAGGAAAACTTACTGAATAATTACTGAAAACATTACTGAATAATGAGAGTTTGGAGGACTACATTGACTCCAAATTTACCACAAAAGGTTGATTTCCTTAAGGTGGCATATAGCACATTGTTATGGGTGATAAATTTAGAGCAATGATTTCTCCAAACTATTCCAGATATTGTATCAATATTTCTGCCTTTATTAAATTGAATATTGTATGAATATTTCTGCTTTAAATTAAATTGAATAGTGCATGAATATTTCTGCTTTAAATTAAATTGAATATTGTATAAATATTTCTGCTTTAAACTGAATATTGTATGAACGTGATATAAGTTGTTAATGTCAAACATCCCTAAGTTTGATATACCGTAGGTCTTACCTTGTGAAACTCCGTATAGGCTGTTCAGGTTAGGTCTTGGTAGTCTGCTATGGTTAGGTCCCGCTAGTCTGCAATGGTCCAGATTAGGTTAGATTGGGTTGGGTCGGGTTGGGTTGGGTTTGGTTGGGGTGGGTTAGGTTGGATTAGATTAGGTTAGGTTAGGTTAGGTATGTATGGCTAAAAACAGGACATTTGCACAATAAATGGATGTAAAAATTGAACTAATCACTTGAAAAAAATTGAACTAATCACTTGAAAAAATCTTAGAAAAGCAATATTTTGTCTGAAAATTTCACACGTGTAGCTCAGAAAATGTACCCAATTTTTTAATTACAAAAAAAAACATTGTATAGACAAGGGAAACCATTATGAAATATGAGTAATAAAAACATCCGGTAATTATCTAATCTATTGCCATTTTCTATTACAATATTTTTATCTTCTTTATTCACAAATTCATAACATTCTAAAACACTTTTATTCGGAAATGCCCCATTTCCAAGTTAGGTCATATTCAAATTTTGAAATTAGTATGACCTTACATGACATAATTAGGGGAAACCACAATCTGACTCAGCTCCTTTTTACTGTAGAGGCAAAAGCTCATTACCATCGTATTCCTCGTGTGTTTTTACGTATAATAACCAATTTTCATTGAAATCGTACATCAAATATTATTTTTCCCAATTTTTTTCACCAACTGAGGGAAATTTTTTTTTTTTTTTTTTTTCAGAACTTCCTCATACTTTATGTGGACACTCTCCTTAGATACAGCAACACTGTCATGAGCCAAGAACCCCATATCACTGCTACAAATGGGAAATTGAAATCGCTTGAAAAGGGAGATCAAATTCCTGAGATGAAAAAATTCTTCAAAAATAGGGTAATCATTTATCAAGGAAATGGAAACAACAAAATATGCTCATATATACGTGTATCACTTGTGAAAAGCTTCATGAACATGACATAAACACTGTTCGAGCTGTTATCAATTGCACCTGAAAAAGTGGGGGTAAATATTGAATGAATTACCGTTATCGAGTACGCTTTTTCTACCTTCATTACCCACTTATTTATACCATTCTAAGACTATTTTCTTCTATGGCATTTCCTCTGCAAATGCCCCATTTCCAAGATACCCCACCATACCCCATACGTTGTAGGGGAGCGAGGGAGTCGGGGATATGGATGGGGTATTTTGGAAATGGGGTAAATGAGAAGGAAAATGCATAGAAGAATAGTATTATAATGGTACAAATAAATGGCCAATGAAGGAAGAAAAAGCGTATCATATAATAAAAGCGTAAATAACATTGTTATTATTCGTCCGTAACTCACGCGTCCGAATTCAGCGTTGCTAACAAAAGTACCGTAAACAGTATAGCACAATCATGGCGATAGGGCCACTAGCCAAAATGTAGTCAAGGAGGTAGTGTTGCCAACGAAAAATATAGCCCAATGTGCAATGGTAGGCCTTACGTATTATAATATACCACACTACTAACCATACCTGAAAATAGAACAAAACATGGAAAAAATAAAACAATAGTCATATATATAATAAATACTGCAACGTACCTTATTCAGAGGATGAGGATGGGTGTGGATTATGTACATCAATATCACTATCTGAGGAGATGTCGGACTCTGACTCTGATAAAGATGGCGGCTGTGGTCGAACGTGGTCAGATTGATGAGGGTATAATATAGCGGCCTCGAGAAGGAAACGATGAAAAGTATGTCGTTTAAATTTTTTTAGGAAAATATATCTAGCAAGATATTGTGTTAGGTATTTAGCTTTAATACCTGGCCGCCTCACATACTCTTTGATATCCCTCCATAACCTTTCAATATTTTGAGTATGTAACTCAGAGTTTTCGGGGTCCACAAAATTTACCTTATGATTAACACTCAAGTGGCTATACCCTTCCTGATGTAGGGTATTATACGCACGCCAACTATCACTGTAAATAGTGGTGCCTGGTCTTATGTATTTTTTTATTAGTGGGAGAAGAGTGTTGCGATTCCTACGCAGGGATACATTGTCTTGGTCCAATAATGGTATTATAAATCTGTTCTTGGACTCCCTCTCTATGCCACCAAATAGCCAGACTTGAGATAAATTACGACCCACGTTGTACTTTTTTCTAACAATTAAAGTTTCATCAATTTCAACCACAATGCCTTCACCACCGATGGGGTCCTGATTGTTAAACCAATTATCACTTACTTCGCAACAAAAGCTTCTCGAATCCACACTGGTCCTTATGTTAATTCCCAAATTAAGTACAGTATAACTATGATTAAATGATTTATGGCACCACAATATTATAAAGGATATAATTTGCCAAGGTTGTAGCCTAGTGCGGTCTAGAAAAGTCCCCTTGTACAAAGAGACAGAAAAAGCACATCTACGTCGTTTTTTGGACTTGGGTATGGCGACGGTATGGTGGCAACGAAATTGATTAATGTCTTGTCTATATGTACAGGGGTTGCCACACTTTCCACAAATAACACTCCGCGGTAAAACACCGTGTGCTTGTAGAATAGAAATACTAGCGTCGTTATTTCTAAATGCGTTTTGTATACTTTCAAACGGAAGTGGAGTACAGCCTTGACACAAAGAATCCATGACTAAACTGCGTATAATGTGCACATTGTGCTACCCCTTTATATAGGCGCGACCTATGTTAGCGATAAATAGGCAGTGTTGCTAATGTGAATCGGACAAAGAGAAGAAAGAAATAGGCATAACTGTACGATAGGCGACACAAAATGGATGCAAATCCGCTCCCTGAATCCCCGTTGCCATAAACCACCAGCCAGTTAAAGGGTTAATAGAAAGCCAGATGAACGTAAATAACCTAACCTAACCAAATAAATACTGTTATAAACATTGGGACATGACTATTAAAGCGTAATGGAAAGAAAACACGAGTATATAATGATTAGCCCTCCAAAAAAAAGACAATGTGTGCAAACATCGCCAGCCATACGAACTTGGTGTCAGTACAAATACCCACTAACAGTAAATATGGGTATGAAATAGAGTGCTTCACCGTTGGGGTACAGATATACCAGGACCCAAAAGCCCTTTAAAGGTGTATTTAGGAAATCAGACGAACCAAGATAACCTAACCTAACCTAACCTAGACTAAGCATACCTTCGGTGCTAACCTAATGTTCTTCGTGACCTAACCTAATATCCTTCGTGCCATCGGCAGACCATGAATATGAATGCAACGAGAATAAAGATACGAATAATGTATGAATAAGATGCTACAATATAGCATACTAGTGCAATATTACTCGTAGCATAGCGACACTGTA
Organism: Petrolisthes cinctipes; assembly: GCA_033782935.1. Classification (NCBI taxonomy): domain Eukaryota; kingdom Metazoa; phylum Arthropoda; class Malacostraca; order Decapoda; family Porcellanidae; genus Petrolisthes; species Petrolisthes cinctipes. Next base: position 103,196 of record JAWQEG010000781.1, on the reverse strand, counting down.
AAATTCCTACAACGCATGAACAGTAAATATATATAAATAAACTATTTTAACAACGTTACTCAGTAAAAAAAGCTGTTTCCCGGTTGGGGTACCCCGTTTGGGGTAAAAAAAAACAGAAACCAGCAGCCACATAGAGGGCTATTATAAAGGAAGATAAATATGAGAAAGCTTCTAGAATGAAAAATGGCGTATGTAATCAGACGAACCAAGATAACCTAACCTAACCTAGACTAAGCATACCTTCGGTGCTAACCTAATGTTCTTCGTGACCTAACCTAATATCCTTCGTGCCATCGGCAGACCATGAATATGAATGCAACGAGAATAAAGATACGAATAATGTATGAATAAGATGCTACAATATAGCATACTAGTGCAATATTACTCGTAGCATAGCGACACTGTAAAAATCCTACAACGCATTAACAGTAAATATATATAATAAAAATATGTTAACAATGTTACTCAGTAAAAAACGCTGTTTCCCCGTTGGGGTACCCCGTTTGGGGTAAAAAAAAACAGAAACCAGCAGCCACATAGAGGGGTATTATAAAGGATTATAAATATGAGAAAGCTTCTAGAATGAAAAATGGCGTATGTAATCAATATAACGCTTAAATATAGCTAATTAATGCTATAAATATCCATCGATAGCACCACTGTAAAAATGAAACTACGCAGTAACTTAATAGTCAGCCTGATATCAGAAAAAACCAAGGATTGCCAAGGATATAGCCAAACGGTGCGAGAAAGCACTTGCATTGGTAATACTGAAAATTAATATATAGGGGAAAAACACAATGGAAGGGAAAAAATATCCAAAATAGCCAATTATGCATATATATAACCAAAATATTCCGGATTCCCCAGTATTTGCAACATTGTGTATGTAAAACACGCCATATAAGAACAATATAGCCAAAATAGACGTAAATATATGAAAATATGGCCAAAATCTGCCACAAACCAGAAATTGACAATACTGAATATAAATATTGTCAATGCTGATTAGTATAAACAAATGGCCGTGTTTACCCCACCCAATACCCCGGATCCCTTCGCTCCCCCATGCTTCTATGAGTGTTGCATGGGGCATATACCCAGGATTGGGGGATTATAAAGCCAATTATAATATCTTAAAGGTATGACCATAGTATAAGCGTGTATTCCCCCACCCAAAACCCCGAATTCCCAACGCTCTCCCCCATTATTGTATGAGGGGTGGGAAATGGGCATATTATGGGCAAAGTGGGTATTAGCGGAAGAAACACCATAGATGAAAAAAGTCCTAAAAATGTCCCAAATAGTGATAAAACAATGTTATATATAACTACGCAATAACGGTAATTCATTCAATAAATACCAAAGTGGGTCCTGAGAAAACTGCGAATTTGTGATATAGGAAAGTTGGGCAGTCTAAAATAGTATCCCCCGTTTCCTTTACGTACTCTATCATATCTCAAGTATAGAGAATGTGTCTGATGTATGGTAAACTATTATTTTTGCATATATAACTACGAGAATCTTAATTCCTCGTTCATCACTGACATATACCAGCACAGTATGATACATATATATATATGATGCTATATAGCAAAATATTATGATGTATTATGAATAATAAACAGTTCATATGATGGACTGAGAAGGGAGAATGAGATTTGAGATGGGTATGGGAGGTCTTATTGAATTTGTGTGTGTGTGTGTGTGCCTACACTGCAATTATTTGTATGATCATTCACTTATTCATTATTTATTTGTTGATTTACCTATATAATTAGCCTTTACCGACAAGTGTAACTTGTCTCACCCCTGGGGGATTATGGAAGTAGCTGACTCAACGAAAAGGGGTTTATTTTTACCAGGGATTGGCTCTTCCCTTTCCTCCTCAGCTACTTCTACCCTTTTACTCACGTCCTTGCTTAGAAGGCTCCTGCTTCATATGTGGTGCCTTCTTTGATGACTTTCTTTGCTTCTTCTTCCATTGCCTTTCGTTTCTTTGATCATCTTTCTTCCTTCTTTTCTTGGCGGCTTTCAAACAATTTGTGTTTTTTCACGTCCTGCCCTGTTCCAATTTTCTTCCCGCGCAAATCCAAAGTTGAACTCAGTTATGGCCTTAGCACACAGGTAATGCACCCTCTCCTTTTGATAAAACACAGCTTTAGAGCACTTGCTCCATATGACTGAATTCAGGCATTCATTGGCATTCTGTGTTCGTCCAGTGCACCTTGACAAGAGTTCATCTGTGCTGTACTTTCTCATTATGTCATACAGGTCACCCTTGAGATCTTGGCGTATTGGGTAGTGAATTTGCTGGTCATGGCTTCCAGTAGGCTTTCCTTCAGCTCGAGCTTTGTTGAAGAAGCACCAGGAATCAACTTTTTCTGGGCACATCTCGTGGCAAGGATCGTCATCGGTGCTACGACAGTGTTCAATTATTGCAAAAATTGCCTTTTTCATCTTTTCCACATCATCCAGGTTACGAATTATGGCATACCTGTAAAAATCCTGGATTTTCCCTAAAGTAACCTGGGTCAGGGATCCTCTTCTCCTCCCTCCAACACCTTCTCCTTTCCTACTCTTTTCTTGTACATAGTCTCTCAATGCCTTCCCAACTCTCTTTGCAACTTGATTGATGCATTCGTCTTTGCGAATTTCCATATCTCCATACACTTTTTCTTTCACTACAGATGAGTAGGCCTTCGAGTCACCATCTGAAATTACAGTGGTATATCGAAAGTTACATTTTTCCACTGACCTTTTCCACAGTTTCATCCAACCCTCTGTCTCCATTGCAGGAGAACTTCCATCAAAGTTTTTTACGTACTGTGGCTGATGTGCAGCATACCAGTCACCTTCTGTTTTTTTATTTTTCTCACATATTCTGCAGTATTTACTCAATACTTCATAGTCCACAACAAGTCCTGTGTCAAAGTGTATGACTGGTACCACACAAAACTTTGCCACAAACCCTCTCTTTGACCAGGAACCATCACATGTCACTGTTATATTCTTCACTTCAGGAGAACCTGGTTGTTCATTTTCAAGATATTCCCGTGCTCGTCTCAAACTCACTTCACCATCTTGGATTCCTTTTGCCTCAATTTCTCGGGCAATGTAAAAGAACCTGGTACTTGACATTATTTTCATCTCGAACACTTTTTCCATGTCCTCAAGTGTTTTATAGCCATTGTTTTCTAGGCCAAATTCTACGAACTTCATATTCACATCATACTTGCCCTGTGGTTCGTACCTGAAGGAGGTCCAGGCAACAGACGTCTCGCCACACACACTACACTCGCACACAATTTTGTTCGCTGCACCAAGTCGCCTTCCTACACTGGGGATACCCAATGCAACATTTCTACACTTTTCACATTTTTTTTTGAAATTTTGGAACAATTTTCTCTTCGAAATCATGACATATTCGTCTTTCACTCTGTCAAGAGGAACAGCGATACTTTCTCGCAGCTGTCTCTTCACAGCGGCTGGTGACACTTGGGTTGTCCCCTCCTCTTGTGGTTGTGGTTGCTCCCCCGATGGTCCTGGTTTTGGCTGGGGTTGTGGTTGCCCCCCCGATGGTCCTGGTTGTGGCTGGGGTTGTGGTTGCTCCCCTGATGGTCCTGGTTGTTGCTGGGGTTGTGGTTGCTCCCCTGCTTTTTCTGCAATAGCAGCCAGGGCCTTCTCCTTCTTCTTCCTCGCTATATCAGCCATCTTTCTTCTAAGCTTTGACTTGGGTCCCATCTTGAGAAAAAGATTGCTTGCTTGCTTGATTTGAGCTCGTACAATAATACTCGACAGAGTCTGGAGTAAAAGTGAAGGAAAGTGGTAGTGGTAGGATGCGCTGTTTATGGTCGCGTTCTGAATCCTTTGAGACAACTTGAGGGTAAAGGCTAATTTCATTTTACATTTCTGTTTTTTTCCTTTTATCATTCACAGTGAGTTTCATATAGAGTATTGTACATAAAAAAAAACCACACACACACATATATATGTGTATTTGTATATGGGTTTGTTATATAGTCTACGACTGTTCAGAAAATGAATAGAGTGTGTATTGAAGACATCTACGTATAATTTGAATGCAGCCAGGCCAGGGGTAGGCCTCCTTATCAGCAGTGGTTGACCGTGTGAAGAAGGGTCGCGATATGGGTAGTGAACAAGGTTGGAGGTTATGGGGTTGGGGATTGGGAGTTAGGGGGAGAGAGTTATGGGGTGGGGGTTATGGGACTGGGGGTTATGTGGTTGGGGTTTATGGGGTGGGGTTTGGGATTGGGGGTTATGTGGTTGGGGATATGGGGTGGGGTTTGGGATTGGGGGTTATGGGTTGGGGGCTATGGGGTGGGGGTTATGGGGTGGGGTTTATGGGGTGGGGATCAGGGTTGAGGGTTATGGGGTGGGGGTTATGGGGTGGGGTTTATGGGGTTGGGGGTTATGGGTTGGGGGTTATGGGGTGGGGGTTATGGGGTTGGTGGTTATGGGTTGGGGGTTATGAGGTGGGGGTTATGGGGTGGGGATTATGGGGTGGGGGTTATGGGATGGGGGTTGTGGGGTGGGGGTTATGGGGTTGGGAGTTGTGGGGTGGGGGTTATGGGGTTGGGGGTTGTGGGGTGGGGTTCATGGGGTTGGGGTTTATGGGGTGGGGGTTATGGGGTGGGGATTATGGGGTGGGGGTTGTGGGGTGGGGGTTGTGGGGTGGGTGTTATGGGATGGTGGTTGTGGGGTGGGGGTTGTGGGGTGGGGGTTATGGGGTTGGGGGTTGTGCGGTGGGGGTTGTGGAGTGGGGGTTATGGGGTTGGGGGTTGTGGGGTGGGGTTTATGGGGTGGGGTTTATGGGGTGGGTGTTATGGGGTGGGGGTTATGGGATGGTGGTTGTGGGGTGGGGGTTGTGGGGTGGGGGTTGTGGGGTGTGGGTTATTGGGTTGGGGGTTGTGGGGTGAGGGTTGTGGGGTGGGGTGGGGGTTATGAGGTTGGGGGTTGTGGGGTGGGGGTTGTGGGGTGGGGATTGTGGGGTGGGGGTTTTGGGTTGGGGTTTATGGGGTTGGGGGTTGTGGGGTGGGGTTTATGGGGTTGGGGAACATAATAATACTAATCAAATTACTAATTCAATGACCATATATAACATAAGAAACAAAAATGGAATTTCGAGTGTTTGGGGGTTGGAGGGGTTTGAAGGCTGATAAGCAAGTTTGGTTGCTAATACATGATGCGTAGGACCTCAAAGAACATATTTAGCATGGAATTGAAAATGCAAAATTTAGGCCAAAATTATCATGTCAGAGTGTGGTCTCCCCTCCTAACCTAAACTGCAGTAAACTACCGGGACCTAACCTGGGCAAACTACCGGGAATTAAACGTGGTAAGGACCGTGGCAAAATACGGTAAATATTGAAACAACTGCCGTTATCATGTACGTTTTTTCTACCTTCATTACCCACTTATTTAGACCATTCTAAGACTATTTTCTTCTATGGCATTTCCAAGATAGGGCATATTCAAATGGGGCATTTTGAAATTAGCCTAGCCTAACCTAACCTAACCTAGACCGCATCAGACCAAAGGGACCTAATCTGAGCAAACTACCGGAATCTAACCTTATCAAACTACCGGGAAATAATCGTGGTAAAGTACAGGAAATGACCGGGGCAGAATACTGGGACCTAGCCGGATGTGGTAACACTGCTACAAAACGGTAATGGGCCAAACTTTACCTTAAATGGCACCAAACTATGGTAATCTGGGGTAATTACCTTGGAAATGACAACACTGAAGAAATTAGCAATGCTGGTGTAAATAAAAGGGATTATGAGTGTTCACTATTATTATTATCATTATTATTATTATTATTTATTTATTTATTTATTTATCTAGTTATTGGGTTCTAAATATTCATTGGTATTTATTCAAATATATTTCATTTTTTTTATAATACTCCTATTGTTATTATTATTGTTATTATTATTACTTTTACATTCATCATCTCAATATAAACAAACTGGCGGCCATCATGGATTTTGACGTTATTATTGACAGTGTCGTGAAATCAGTGTTGCCATGTAAGAGGCAATTTTTTTTTTAATACTTACAAAAAAAAAAAATAATAATACATACAAAAAATTAATACTAAACAAAATTAATACATAAAAAAAATAATATTACTTAAAAAAATAATACTTAAACAAAATTAATACTTATTAAAAAATTAATACTTAAAAAAAATTAATACTTACAAAAAGAAAATGAAAAAAAAATAATACTTACAAAAAATAGCACTTAAAAAAATTGATACTTAAAAAAAAATTTAATACTTAAACAAATGATATTAAAACAAATAATACTTAAAAAAAATTGTTACTTAAAAAAATAATACTTAAAAAAAATTAATACTTAAAAAAAAATTGTTACTTATCAAACCTTGGTTTGGCACTTACGACTGTCTTAGCCACTAAGGATATTATGGTTAAAGTTTAAAATTTTAGAAGTTACTATTAGGGTGCCAAATCAATCTTTAGATACATAAACAAATTCCAAAGTCAATATGACTTCAGCGGGAAACGTATGTCAGTATGGCCAGTTTGGTAACTATAACAAGTAGCAAAAAGAATAACCTAAGTTGGATGTTAGGGAGAATAAAGTCAATGAAGCACCTGTAAAGACTCTCAAAATGACACTTAGCTGTAGGGTTGCAGACACTTCGTTCTCCCAAGGTGAAGAAATGAGGCACGAGAATAGTATGGGTTATCACCAATAGTCAGTCACCCAGTCGAGTACCGGTATAAGGTTTCTTGGATAAGTCAAGAGGATATGTAGAAAAGAGCTCGTTAACTGAGAGCTATGACAATCAAGAATAAGGTATAAATGAAGGAACTTGAAGTGACTTGTACCACCACCAGTATTTGACTGGGCGAGATCCAGAACAGAACTGCCTTCCACACTCACTCTCTCCTCCTCCATCACCTCGGATTATATGTTATGAATCATCCCCAAAAGTCTCGAACTGAGGAAAACAGTTTCATACAGTTTTCACAACACAGAAAATTAGATTCATGAACATGGATCCATGTATTCATCGAATCATATCTTAACAAAACTAAATATACAGCATCCAATAATTATAACAAATACATGTATATGTTACACATGCAAAAAATCGATATTTTGGGTGCCCAAAGTCAATATGTGCATGCATCTTCAGTACCCGTTTATATCCCAAATTCAGGCTCAAAACACCCAAAAAATCGATATTTTTGTGTCCCAGAAGCGATCTGTACATACCTACTCAGTGCTAGAATGTTTTCAAAATATAGGCTCAAATCATGCTAATAATCGATATTTTATGTGTCCAAAGTCGATATGTACATGCATCTTCTGTACCCGTTTTTATCTTAATTTCAGGCTTAAAACACCCGAAAATTCGATATTTTTGGGTCCCAGAAGCAATCTGTACATGCTTACTCAGTGTTAGAATATTTTTAAGATACAGGCCCAAAACATGCTGAAAATTGGTATTTTAGTTCCCCAAAGTCAATATGTGTATGCGTATTCTGTACACGTTTATATCCCAAATTCATGCTCAAAACACCCGAAAATTCTATATTTTTGGGTCCCAGAAGCGATCTGTACATGCCTACTCAGTGCTTAAATATTTTCAAAATATAGGCCCAAAACATGCTAAAAATCGATATTTTTGGTGCCCAATGTCGATATATGAATGCATCTTCAGTACTTGTTTACATCTCAAATTCAGGCTCAGAACACCCAAATATTCGATATTTTTGGGTCCCAGAAGCGATCTGTACATGCCTACTCAGTACTAGAATATTATCAAAATATACCCCCAAAACATGCTAAAAATCGATATTTTGGGTGCCCAAAGACGATATGTGCAATGCATCTTCTGTATCCGTCTATATCTCAAATTCAGGCTCAAAACACCCGAAAATTTCGATATTTTTGGGTTCCAGAAGCGATCTGTACATGCCTACTCAGTGTTTGAATATTTTCAAATTACAGGCACAAAAAGAGTTGAAAATAGATATTTTAGTTGCCCAAAGTCAATATGTGTATGCATATTCTGTACCCGTTTATATCCCAAATTCAGGCTCAAAACACCCCAAAATTCTATATTTTTGGGTCCCAGAAGCGATTTGTACATGCCTACTCAGTACAAGAATATTGTCATAATATACGTCCAAAACATGCTAAAAATCGATATTTTTGGTGCCCAAAGACGATATGTGCATGCATCTTCTGTACCCGTTTATATCTCAAATTCGAGTTAAAAAACCCGAAAATTCGATATTTTTGGGTTCAAGGAGTGATCTGTACATGACTACTCAGTGTTAGAATATTTTCAATATACAGGCACAAAACAAGTTGAAAATCGATATTTTAGGTGCCCTAAATCGATATGTGCATGCATCTTCTGTACCCGTTTAAAACTCAAATTCAGGCTCAAAACACCCGAAAATTCGATATTTTTGGGTCCCAGAAGCGATCTGTACATGACTACTTAGTGCTAAAATATTTTCAAAATACCTGCCCAAAACATGCTGAAAATTGATATTTTAGTTGCCCAAAGTCAATATGTGTATGCATATTCTGTACCCGATTATATCCCAAATTCAGGCTCAAAACACCCGAAAATTCTATATATTTGGGTCCCAGAAGCGATCTGTACATGCCTACTCAGTGCTAAAGTATTTTCAAAATATAGGCCCAAAACATGCTAAAAATCGATATTTTTGGTGCCCAATGTCGATATGTAAATGCATCTTCAGTACTCGTTTATATCTCAAATTCAGGCTCAAAACACCCGAAAATTCGATTTTAGGTGGTTGTAGGAACGATCTGTACATACCTACTCAGTTTTAGAATATTTTAAAAATACAGGCACAAAACAAGTTGAAAATCGATATTTTAGGTGTCCTAAATCGATATGTGCAATGCATCTTCTGTACCCGTTTATATCTCAAATTCAGGCTCAAAACACCTGACAATTTGATATTTTTGGGTCTCCGAAGCGATCTATGTATGCATCTTCTGTACCCGTTTACATCCCTAATTCAAGCTCAAAACACCCGAAAATTCTATATTTTTAGGTCCCATAAGCGATCTGTACATGTCTACTCAGTGACAGAATATTTTCAAAATACAGGCCATAACATGCTAAAAATCGATATTTTAGGTGCCTAATGTCGATATGTGAATGCATCATCAGTACCCGTTTCTATCTCAAATACACGCTCAAAACACCCGAAAATTCGATATTTTGGCGTCCCAGAAGCGATCTGTACATGCCTACTCAGTACTAGAATATTGTCAAAATATAGGGCAAAAACATGCTAAAAATCGATATTTTTGGTGCCCAAAGTCGATATGTACAAGCATCTTCTGTTCTCGTTTATATCTCGAATTCGAGATCAAAATACCCGAAAATTCGATATTTTTGGGTTCAAGGAGCGATCTGTACATGCCTACTCAGTGTTAGAATATTTTCAAAATACAGGCACAAAACAAGTTGAAAATCGATATTTTAGGTGTCCTCAATCGATATGTGCATGCATCTTCTGTACCCGTTTATATCTCAAATTCAGGCTCAAAACACCCGAAAATGTGATATTTTTGGGTGCCAGAAGCGATCTGTGCATGCATCTTCAGTACCTGTTAATATCTCAAATTCAGGCTAAAAAAACCCGAAAATTCGATATTTTTGGGTCCCAGAAGCGATCTATACATGCCTACTCAGTGACAGAATATTTTCAAAATACAAGCCCAAAACATGCTGAAATACTATATTGTAGGTGCAAAAAGTCGATCTATGCATACATCTTCATTACCCGTATACATCTGAAATTCAGGCTCAAAACACCCTAAAATTCGATATTTTTGGGTCCCAGAAGCGATCTATACATGCCTACTCAGTGACAGAATATTTTCAAAATACAAGCCCAAAACATGCTGAAAATCGATACTTTAGTTGCCCAAAGTCAATATGTGTATGAATATTCTGTACCCGTTTATATCCCAAATTCAGGCTCAAAACACCCGAAAATTCTATATTTTTGGGTCCCAGAAGCGTTGTGTACATGCCTACTCAGTGCTATAATATTTTCAAAATATAGGCCCAAAACATGCTAAAAATCGATATTTTTGGTGCCCAATGTCGATATGTGAATGCATCTTAAATACTCGTTTATATCTCAAATTCAGGCTCAAAACACCCCAAAATTCGATTTTTTTGGGTTGTAGGAGCGATCTTTACATGCCTACTCAGTGTTAGAATATTTTCAAAATACAGGCACAAAACAAGTTAAAAATCTATATTTTAGGTGCCCTAAATCAATATATGCAATGGATCTACTGTACAGGTTCATATCTCAAATTCAGGCTCAAAACACCCGAAAATTCGATATTTTTGGGTCCGAGAAGCGATCTGTAAATGCCTACTCATTGCTTGAATGTTTTCAAAATATAGGCACCAGTCATGCTAAAAATCGAATATTTTAGGTGTCCAAAGTCGATAAAGGCATGCATATTCTGCACCCGTATATATCTCAAATTCAGGCTCAAAACACCCAAAAATTCGATGTTTTTTTATCCCAGAAGCGATCAGTACATGCCTACTCAGTGCTAAAATATTTTCAAAATACAGGCCGAAAACATGCTGAAAATTGATATTTTAGTTGCCCAAAGTCAATATGTGTATTCATATTCTGTACCCGTTTATATCCCAAATTCAGGCTCAAAACACCGGAAAATTCTATATTTTTGGGTCCCAGAAGCGATCTGTACATGCCTACTCAGTGTTAGAATATTTTCAAAATACAGGCATAAAACAAGTTGAAAATCGATATTTTAGGTGCCCTAAATCGATATGTGCAATGCATCTTCTGTACCCGTTTATATCTCAAATTAAGGCTCAAAACACCCGAAAATTTGATATTTTGGGGTCCCAGGAACGATCTGTGCATGCATCTTTTGTACCCGTTTACATCCAAAATTCAGGCTCAGAACACCCGAAAATACTAAATTTTTGGGTCCCAGAAGCGATCTGTACATGTCTACTCAGTGACAGAATATTTTTAAGATACAGGCCCAAAACATGCTGAAAATCGATATTTTTGTTGCCCAAAGTCAATATGTGTATGCATATTCTGTACCCGTTTATATCCCGATTTCAGGCTGAAAACGCCCGAAAATTCCATATTTTTGGGTCCCAGAAGCGATCTGTACATGCCTACTCAGTGCTTAAATAATTTCAAAATATAGGCCCAAATAATGCTAAAAATCGATATTTTTGGTGCCCAATGTCGATATGTGAATGCATCTTCAGTACTTGTTTATATCTCAAATTCAGGCTCAAAACACCCAAAAATTCGATATTTTTGGGTCCCAGAAGCAATCTGTACATGCCTACGCAGTGACAGAATATTTTCAAAATACAGGCCCAAAACTTGCTGAAAAATAGATATTTTAGGTGCTTAATGTCGATATGTACATGCATTATCAGTACCCGTTTATATCTCAACTTCAGGCTCAAAACACTCGCAAATTCGAATTATTTTGGTACCAGAAACGATCTCTACATGCCTACGTAGTACAAGAATATTATCAAAATATAGGGCAAAAACATGCTAAAAATCGATATTTTAGGTGCCCAAAGTCGATATGTGCATGCATCTTCTTTACCCGTTTATATCTCAAATTTAAGATAAAAACACATAAAAAATTCGATATTTTTGGGTTCAAGGAGCGATCTGCACATGCCTACTCAGTGTTAGAATATTTTCAAAATACAGGCATAAAACAAGTTGAAAATCGATATTTTAGGTGCCCTAAATCGATATGTGCAATGCATCTTCTGTACCCGTTTATATCTCAAATTCAGGCTCAAAACAACCGAAAATTTGATATTTTTGAGTCCCGGAAGCGATCTGTGCATGCATCTTCAGTACCCTTTTATATCTCAAATTCAGGCTCAAAACACCCAAAAATTCGATATTTTTTGGTCCTAGAAACGATCTGTACATGCCTACTCAGTGCTAGAATGCTTTCAAGAAATAGGCCCAAAACATACTGAAAATCGATATTGTAGGTGCAAAAAGTCGATCTATGCATACATCTTCAGTACCCGTTTATATCTCAAATTCAGGCTCAAAACACCCGAAAATCCGATATTTTGGGTTCCCAGAAGCGATCTGTACAGGCCTACTCAGTGCTTTAATGTTTTCAAAATATAGGCCCAAAACATGCTAAAAATCGATATTTTGGGTGTCCAAAGTCGATATATTCATGCATCTTCTGTACCCGTTTATATCTCAAATTCGTGATTAAAAACACACAAATATTAGATTTTTTTGGATTCAAGGAGCGATCTGTACATGCCTACTTAGAGTTAGAATATTTTCAAATACAGGCACAAAACAAGTTCAAAATCGATATTTTAGGTGCCCTAAATCGATATGAGCATGCATCTTCTGTACCCGTTTATATCTCAAATTCAGGCTCAAAACACCCTAAAATTTGATATTTTTGGTACCCAGAAGCGATCTGTACATGCCTACTCAGTGTTAGAATATTATTAAGATACATGTCCAAAACATGCTGAAAATTGATATTTTAGTTGCCCAAAGTCAATATGTGTATGAATATTTTGTGCCCGTTTACATCCTAAATTCGGGCTCAAAACACCCGAAAATTCCATTTTTTGGGGTCCCAGAAGCGATCTAAACATGCCTACTCAGTGCTAAAATGCTTTCAAGATACAGGCCCAAAACATGCTGAAAATCGATATTGTAGGTGGAAAAAGTCGATCTATGCATACATCTTCAGTACCCGTTTATATCTCAAATTCATGCTCAAAACACCCGAAAATTCGATATTTTTGGGTCCCAGAAGCGATCTGTACATGTCTACTCAGTGACAGAATATTGTTAAAATACAGGCCCAAAACATGCTAAAAAACGATATTTTTGGTACCAAATGTCGATATTTGAATGCATCTTCAGTACTCGTTTATATCTCAAAATCAGGCTCAAAACAACCGAAAATTCGATTTTTTTGGGTCCCAGAAGCGATCTGTACATGCCTACTCCTTGCTAGAATATTATCAAACTATATGCCCAAAACATGCTAAAAATCGATTATTTTGTTGCCCAAGGACGATATGTGCATGCATCTTCTGTACCCGTTTATATCTCAAATTCAGTCTCAAAACACCCGAAAATTCAATATTTTGGGGACCCAGAAGCGATCTGTACATGTCTACTCAGTGACAGAATATTTTCAAAATACAGGCCCAAAACATGCTGAAAAATCGATATTTTAGGTGCTTAATGTCGATATGTGCATGCATCATCAGTACCCGTTTATATCTCAAATTCAGGCTCAAAACACTCGAAAATTGGAATTTTTTTGGTCCCAGAAGCGATCTGTACATGCCTACTTAATACTAGAATGTTTTCAAGATACAGGCCCAAAACATGCTGAAATACTATATTGTAGGTGCAAAAAGTCGATCTATGCATACATCTTCATTACCCGTATACATCTCAAATTCAGGCTCAAAACACCCGAAAATTTGATATTTTTGGGTCCCAGAAGCGATATATTCATGTCTACTCAGTGCTAAAATATTTTCAAAATACAAGCCCAAAACATGCTGAAAATTGATACTTTAGTTGCCCAAAGTCAATATGTGTATGAATATTCTGTACCCGTTTATATCCCAAATTCAGGCTCAAAACACCCGAAAATTCTATATTTTTGGGTCCCAGAAGCGTTGTGTACATGCCTACTCAGTGCTAAAATATTTTCAAAATATAGGCCCAAAACATGCTAAAAATCGATATTGTTGGTGCCCAATGTCGATATGTGAATGTATCTTAAGTACTCGTTTATATCTCAAATTCAGGCTCAAAACACCCAAAAATTCGATTTTATAGGGTTGTCGGAGCGATCTTTACATGCCTATTCAGTGTTAGAATATTTTCAAAATACAGGCACAAAACAAGTTAAAAATCTACATTTTAAGTGCCCTAAATCAATATGTGCAATGCATCTACTGTACCCGTTCATATCTCAAATTCAGGCTCAAAACACCCGAAAATTTGATATTTTTGGGTCCCAGAAGCGATCTGTACATGCCTACTCAGTGCTAGAATGTTTTCAAAATATAGCCCTAAAACATGCTAAAAATCGATATTTTGGGTGTCCAAAGTCGATATATTCATGCATCTTCTGTACCCGTTTATATCTCAAATTCGTGATTAAAACACACGAATATTCGATTTTTTTGGATTCAAGGAGCGATCTGTACATGCCTACTCAGTGTTAGAATATTTTCAAATACAGGCACAAAACAAGTTCAAAATCGATATTTTAGGTGCCCTAAATCAATATGTGCATGCATATTCTGTACCCGTTTATATCTCAAATCCAGGCTCAAAACAAATGAAAATTTGATATTTTTGGGTCCCAGAAGCGATCTGTGCATGCATCTTCAGTACACTTTTATATCTCAAATTCAGGCTCAAAACACCCGAAAATTCGATATTTTTGGGTCCCAGAAGCGATTTGTACATGCCTACTCAATGCTAAAATGCTTTTAAGATACAGGCCCAAAACATGCTGAAAATCGATATTGTAGGTGGAAAAAGTCAATCTATGCATACATCTTCAGTACCCGTTTATATCTCAAATTCATGCTCAAAACACCCGAAAATTCGATATATTTGGGTCCCAGAAGCGATCTGTACATGTCTACTCAGTGACAGAATATTGTTAAAATACAGGCCCAAAACATGCTAAAAAACGATATTTTTGGTACCAAATGTCGATATGTGAATGCATCTTCAGTTCTCGTTTATATCTCAAATTCAGGCTCAAAACAACCGAAAATTCGATTTTTTTGGGTCCCAGAAGCGGTCTGTACATGCCTACTCCTTGCTAGAATATTATCAAAATATACGCCCAAAACATGCTAAAAATCGATTATTTTGTTGCCCAAGGACGATATGTGCATGCATCTTCTGTACCCGTTTATATCTCAAATTCAGTCTCAGAACACCCGAAAATTCGATATTTTTGGGACCCAGAAGCGATCTGTACATGTCTACTCAGTGACAGAATATTTTCGAAATACAGGCCCAAAACATGCTAAAAAATCGATATTTTAGGTGCTTAATGTCGATATGTGCATGCATCATCAGTACCCGTTTATATCTCAAATTCAGGCTCAAAACACTCGAAAATTCGAATATTGTTGGTCCCAGAAGCGATCTGTACATGCCTACTTAGTACTAGAATGTTTTCAAGATACAGGCCCAAAACATGCTGAAATACTATATTGTAGGTGCAAAAAGTCGATCTATGCATACATCTTCATTACCCGTATACATCTCAAATTCAGGCTCAAAACACCCGAAAATTCGATATTTTTGGGTCCCAGAAGCGATCTATTCATGTCTACTCAGTGCTAAAATATTTTCAAAATACAAGCCCAAAACATGCTGAAAATTGATACTTTAGTTGCCCAATGTCAATATGTGTATGAATATTCTGTACCCGTTTATATCCCAAATTCAGGCTCAAAACACCCGAAAATTCTATATTTTTGGGTCCCAGAAGCGTTGTGTACATGCCTACTCAGTGCTAAAATATTTTCAAAATAAAGGTCCAAACCATGCTAAAAATTGATACTTTTGGTGCCCAATGTCGATATGTGAATGCATCTTAAGTACTCGTTTATATCTCAAATTCAGGCTCAAAACACCCAAAATTTCGATTTTTTGGGGTTGTAGGAGCGATCTTTACATGCCTATTCAGTGTTAGAATATTTTCAAAATACAGGCACAAAACAAGTTAAAAATCTACATTTTAGGTGCCCTAAATCAATATGTGCAATGCATCTACTGTACCCATTCATATCTCAAATTCTGGCTCAAAACACCCGAAAATTTGATATTTTTGGG
The DNA here is from genome assembly GCA_033782935.1 of Petrolisthes cinctipes. NCBI lineage: Eukaryota > Metazoa > Arthropoda > Malacostraca > Decapoda > Porcellanidae > Petrolisthes > Petrolisthes cinctipes. The sequence goes on along the minus strand of JAWQEG010000781.1, from coordinate 87,222 downwards.
TCCCAGAAGCGATCTGTGCATGCATCTTCAGTACACTTTTATATCTCAAATTCAGGCTCAATACACCCGAAAATTCGATATTATTGGGTCCCAGAAGCGATCGGTACATGCCTACTCAGTGCTAAAATGCTTTCAAGATACAGGCCCAAAACATGCTGAAAATCGATATTGTAGGTGGAAAAAGTCGATCTATGCATACATTTTCATTACCCGTTTATATCTCAAATTCAGGCTCAAAACACTTGAAAATTTGATTTTTTTGGTCCCAGAAGCGAACTGTACATGCCTACTTAGTACTAGAATATTATCAAAATATGAGGCAAAAACATGCTAAAAATCAATATTTTTGGTGCCCAAAGTCGATATTGCATGCATCTTCTGTACCCGTTTATATCTAAAATTCAGGCTCAAAACACCCGAAAATTCGATATTTTTGGGTCCCAGAAGCGATCTGTACATGTCTACTCAGTGACAGAATATTTTTAAAATACAGGCCCAAAACATGCTAAAAATCGATATTTTAGGTGCCTAATGTCGATATGTGCATGCCTCATAAGTACCCGTTTATGTCTCAAACACAGACTCAAAACACCCGAAAATTCGAATTTTTTTTGTCCCAGAAGCGATCTGTACATGCCTACTTAGTACTAGAATATTATTTAAAATATACGGCAAAAACATGCTAAAAATCGATATTTTTGGTGCCCAAAGTCGATATGTGCATGTATTTTCTTTACCAGTTAATATCTTAAATTCGAGATCAAAACACAAGAAACTTCGATATTTTTGGGTTCAAGGAGTAATCTGTACATGCCTACTCAGTGTTAGAATATTTTCAAAATACAGGCACAAAACAAGTTCAAAATCAATATTTTATGTGCCCTAAATCAATATGTACATGCATCTTCTGTACCCATTTATATCTGAAATTCAGGCTCAAAACAACCGAAAATTTGATATTTTTGGGTCCCAGAAGCGATCTGTGCATGCATCTTCAGTACCCTTTTATATCTCATATAACAGGCTCAAAACACCCGAAAATTCGATATTTTTGGGTCCCAAAAGCGAACTGTACATGCCTACTCATTGCTAAAATGCTTTCAAGATACAGGCCCAAAACATGCTGAAAATCGATATTATAGGTGCAAAAAGTCGATCTATGCATACATTTTCAGTACCCGTTAATATCTCAAATTCAGGCTCAAAACACCCGAAAATTCGATATTTTTGGGTCCCTGAAGCGATCTATTCATGCCTACTCAGTGATAAAATATATTCAAAATACAAGCCTAAAACATGCTGAAAATTGATACTTTAGTTGCCCAAAGTCAATATGTGTATGAATATTCTGTACCCGTTTATATCCGAAATCCAGGCTCAAAACACCCAAAAATTCTATATTTTTGGGTCCCAGAAGCGTTGTGTATACGCCTACTCAGTGCTAAAATATTTTCAAAATATGGGCCCAAAACATGCTAAAAATCGATATTTTTGGTGCCCAATGTCGATATGTGAATGCATCTTCAGTACTCGTTTATATCTCAAATTCAGGCTCAAAACACCCGAAAATTCGATATTTTTGGGTCCCAGAAGCGATCTGTACATGCATCTTAATTACACTTTTATATCTCAAATTCAGGCGAAAAACACCCGAAAATTCGATATTTTTGGGTCCCAGAAGCGATCTGTACATGCCTACTCAGTGCTAAAATGCTTTCAAGATACAGGCCCAAAACATGCTGAAAATCGATATTGTAGGTGGAAAAAGTCGATCTATGCATACATATTCAGTACCCGTTTATATCTCAAATTCATGGTCAAAACACCCGAAAATTCGATATTTTTGGGTCCCAGAAGCGATCTGTACATGTCTACTCAGTGACAGAATATTGTTAAAATACAGGCTTAAAACATGCTAAAAAACGATATTTTTGGTGCCAAATGTCAATATGTGAATGCATCTTCAGTACTCGTTTATATCTCAAATTCAGGCTCAAAACACCCGAAAATTCAATATTTTTGGGTCCCAGAAGCGATCTGTACATGCCTACTCCTTGCTAGAATATTATCAAAATATACGCCCAAAACATGCTAAAAATCGATTATTTTGTTGCCCAAGGACGATATGTGCATGCATCTTCTTTACCCGTTTATATCTCAAATTCAGTCTCAAAACACCCGAAAATTCGATATTTTTGGGACCCAGAAGCGATCTGTACATGTCTACTCAGTGACAGAATATTTTCAAAATGCAGGCCCAAAACATGCTGAAAAATCAATATTTTAGTTGCTTAATGTCGATATGTGCATGCATCATCAGTACCCGTTTACATCTCAAATTCAGGCTCAAAACACTCAAAAATTCGAATTTTTTTGGTCCCAAAAGCGATCTGTACGTGTCTACTCAGTGACAGAATATTTCCAAAATACAGGACCAAAACATGCTAAAAATAGATATTTTAGGTGCCAAATATCGATATGTCCATGCATCTTCTGTACCCGTTTATATCTCAAATTCAGGCTCAAAACACCCGAAAATTCGATATTTTTGGGTCCCAGAAGCGATCTGTACATGTCTTCTCAGTGACAGAATATTTTCAAAATACAGGCCCAAAACATGCTAAAAATCGATATTTTAGGTGCCTAAAGTCGATATGTGCCTGCATCATCAGTACCCGTTTATATCTCAAATTCAGGCTCAAAACACCCGAAAATTCGATTTATTTTTGTCCCAGAAGCGATCTGTACATGCCTACTTAGTACTAGAATATTATTTAAAATATAGGGCAAAAACATGCTAAAAATCGATATTTTTTGGTGCCCAAAGTCGATATGTGCATGCATCTTCTATACCCGTTTATATCTTAAATTCGAGATCAAAACACACGAGACTTCGATATTTTTGGGTCCCAGAAGCGATCTGTACATGCCTACTCTGTGCTAAAATGCTTTCAAGATACAGGCCGAAAACATGTTGAAAATCGATATTGTAGGTGCAAAAAGTCGATCTATGCATACATCTTCAGTACCCGTTTATATATCAAATTCATGCTCAAAACACCCGAAAATTCGATATTTTGGGGTCCCAGAAGCGATCTATACATGCCTACTCAGTGCTTGAATGTTTTCAAAATATAGGCGCAAAACAGGATCAGATTGATATTTTAGTTGCCCAAAGTCAATATGTGTATGCATATTCTGTACCCGTTTATATCCCAAAGTCAGGCTGAAAACACCCGAAAATTCCATAATTTTGGGTCCCAGAAGCGATCTGTGCATGCATCTTCAGTACCCTTTTATATCTCAAATTCAGGCTCAAAACACTCGAAAATTCGATATTTTTTGGTCCCAGAAGCGATCTGTACATGACTAGTCAGTGCTTGAATTTTTTAAAATATAGGCCCAAAACATGCTAAAAATCAATATTTTAGGTGTCCAAAGTCGATATGTGAATGCATCTTCTTTACTCGTTTATATCTCAAATTCAGGCTCAAAATACACGAAAATTCGATATTTTTGGGTCCCAGAAGCGATCAGTACGTGTCTACTCAGTGACAGAATATTTTCAAAATACAGGACCAAAACATGCTAAAAATCGATATTTTAGGTGCCAAATATCGATATGTTCATTCATCATCAGTACCCGTTTATATCTCAAATTCAGTCTCAAAACACTCGAAAATTCGATATTTTGAGGTCCCAGAAGCGATCTGTACATGCCTACTCAGTGCTTAAATGTTTTCAAAGTATAGGCCCAAAACATGCTAGAAATCGATATTTTAAGTGTCCAAAGTTAATATATTCAAGCATCTTCTGTACCCGTTTATATCTCAAATTTGTAATTAAAACACACGAATATTCGATTTTTTTGAATTCAAGGAGCGATCTGTACATGCCTACTCAGTGTTAGAATATTTTCAAATACAGGCACAAAACAAGTTCAAAATCGATATTTTAGGTGCCCTAAATCGATATGTGCATGCATCTTCTGTACCCGTTTATATCTCAAATTCATGGTCAAAACACCCGAAAATTTGATATTTTTGGTCCCAGAAGCAATCTGTACATGCCTACTCAGTGTTAGAATTTTTTAACAGAATACAGGCCCAAAACATGCTGAAAATTGATATTTTAGTTGCCCAAAGTCAATATGTGTATGAATATTTTGTACCCGTTTACATCCTAAATTCAGGCTGAAAACACCCGAAAATTCCATATTTTGGGACCCAGAAGCGATCTGTACATGCCTACTCAATGCTTAAATATTTTCAAAATATAGGCCCAAAACATGCTAAAAATCGATATTTTTGGTGCCGAAAGACGATATGTGCATGCATCTTCTGTACCCGTTTATATCTCAAATTCAGGCTCAAAACACCCGAAAATTCGATATTTTTGGGTCCCAGAAGCGATCTGTACATGTCTTCTCAGTGACAGAATATTTTCAAAATACAGGCCCAAAACATGCTAAAAATCGATATTTTAGGTGCCTAATATCGATATGTGCCTGCATCATCAGTACCCGTTTATATCTCAAATTCAGGCTCAAAACACCCGAAAATCCGATTTTTTTTTTGTCCCTGAAGCGATCTGTACATACCTACATAGTACTAGAATATTATTTAAAATATAGGGCAAAAACATGCTAAAAATCGATATTTTTGGTGCCCAATGTCGATATGTGAATGCATCTTCAGTACTCGTTTATATCTCAAATTCAGGGTCAAAACACCCGAAAATTCGATATTTTTGGGACTCAGAAGCGATCTGTACATGCCTACTCAGTGCTAAAATGCTTTCAAGATACAGGCCCAAAACATGCTGAAAAATCGATATTTTAGGTGTTTAATGTCGATATGTGCATGCATCATCAGTACCCGTTTATATCTCAAATTCAGGCTCAAATCATTTGAAAATTCGAATTTTTTTGGTCCCAAAAGCGATCTGTACATGCCTACATAGTACTAGAATATTATTTAAAATATAGGGCAAAAACATGCTAAAAATCGATATTTTTTGGTGCCCAAAGTCGATATGTGCATGCATCTTCTATACCCGTTTATATCTTAAATTCGAGATCAAAACACACGAAACTTCGATATTTTTTGGTTCAAGGAGCGATCTGTACATGCCTACTCAGTGTTAGAATATTTTCAAAATACAGGCACAAAACAAGTTCAAAATCGATATTTTAGGTGCCCTAAATCAATATGTGCATGCATCTTCTGTACCCATTTATATCTAAAATTCAAGCTCAAAACAATCGAAAATTTGGTATTTTTGGGTCCCAGAAGCGATCTGTGCATGCATCTTCAGCGCCCTTTTATATCTCAAATTCAGGCTCAAAACACCCGAAAATTCGATATTTTGGGGACCCAGAAGCGATCTATACATGCCTACTCAGTGCTTGAATGTTTTCAAAATATAGGCGCAAAACAGGATCAAATTGATATTTTAGTTGCCCAAAGTCAATATGTGTATGCATATTCTGTACCCGTTTATATCCCAAAGTCAGGCTGAAAACACCCGAAAATTCCATATTTTTGGGTCCCAGAAGCGATCTGTACATGCCTATTCAGTGCTTAAATATTTTCAAAATATAGGCAAAAAAATGCTAAAAATCGATATTTTTGGTGCCCAATGTCGATATGTGAATGCATCTTCAGTACTCGTTTATATCTCAAATTCAGGGTCAAAACACCCGAAAATTCGATATTTTTGGGACTCAGAAGCGATCTGTACATGCCTACTCAGTGCTAAAATGCTTTCAAGATACAGGCCCAAAACATGCTGAAAAATCGATATTTTAGGTGTTTAATGTCGATATGTGCATGCATCATCAGTACCCGTTTATATCTCAAATTCAGGCTCAAATCATTTGAAAATTCGAATTTTTTTGGTCCCAAAAGCGATCTGTACATGCCTAATTAGTAATTGAATATTATCAAAATATGGGGCAAAAACATGCTAAAAATCGATATTTTTGGTGCCCAAAGTCGATATGTGCATGCATCTTCTTTACCCGTTTATATCTCAAATTTAAGATCAAAACACCCGAAAATTCGATATTTTTGGGTTCAAGGAGCGATCTGTACATGCCTACTCAGTGTTAGAATATTTCTAAGATACATGTCCAAAACATGCTGAAAATCGATATTTTATCTGCCCAAAGTCGATATGTGTATGCATATTCTGTACCCGTTTATATCTCAAATTCAGTCTCAAAACACCTGAAAATTCGATATTCGTAAATCACAGAATCGATCTGTACATGCCTACTCAGTGTTAGAATTTTTAACAGAATACAGGCCCAAAACATGCTGAAAATTGATATTTTAGTTGCCCAAAGTCAATACTTGTATGCATATTCTGTACCCGTTTACTTTATAAATTCAGGCTGAAAACACCCGAAAATTCCATATTTTTGGGTCCCAGAAGCGATCTGTACATGCCTAGTCAGTGCTTAAATATTTTAAAAATATAGGCCCAAAACATGCTAAAAATCGATATTTTTGGTGCCCAAAGACGATATGTGCAAGTATCTTCTGTACCCGTTTATATCTCAAATTCAGGCTCAAAACACCCGAAAACTCAATATTTTTGGGTCCCAGAAGCGATCTGTACATGTCTACTCAGTGACAGAATATTTTCAAACTACAGGCCCAAAACATGCTAAAAATCGATATTTTAGGTGCCTAATGTCGATATGTGCATGCATCATCAGTACCCGTTTATATCTCAAATTCAGGCTCAAAACACCCGAAAATTCGAATTTTTTTTGTCCCAGAAGCGATCTGTACATGCCTACTTAGTACTAGAATATTATTTAAAATATAGGGCAAAAACATGCTAAAAATCGATATTTTTGGTGCCCAAAGTCGATATGTGCATGCATCTTCAGTAATCGTTTATATCAGAAATTCAAACTCAAAACAACCGAAAATTTGATATTTTTGGGTCCCAGAAGCGATCTGTGCATGCATCTTCAGTACCCTTTTATATCTCAAATTCGGGCTCAAAACAAACGAAAATTCGATATTTTTGGGTCCCAGAAGCGATCTGTACATGCCTACTCAGTGCTTGAATGTTTTCAAAATAAAGGCCCAAAACATGCAAAAATTGATATTTAAGTTGCCCAAAGTCAATTTGTGTATGCATATTCTGTACCCGATTATATCCCAAATTCAGGCTAAAAACACCTGAAAATTCCATATTTTTGGGTCCCAGAAGCGATATGTACATGCCTACTCAGTGCTTAAATATTTTCAAAATAAAGGCCCCCAAAAGGCTAAAAATCGATATTTTTGGTGCCCAATGTCGATATGTGAATGCATCTTCAGTACTCGTTTATATCTCAAATTCAGGCTTAAAACACACAAATATTCGATTTTTTTGGATTAAAGGAGCAATCTGTACATGCCTACTCAGTGTTAGAATATTTTCAAATATAGGCACAAAACAAGTTGAAAATCGAGATTTTAGGTGCCCTAAATCGATATGTGCAAGCATATTCTGTACCCGTTTATATCTCAAATTCAGGCTCAAAACACCCGAAAATTTGATATTTTTGGGTCCCAGAAGCGATCTGTACATGCCTACTCAGTGTTAGAATATTTTTAAGATACATGTCCAAAACATGCTGAGAATCGATATTTTATCTGCCCAAAGTCGATATGTGTATTCATATTCTGTACCCGTTTATATCTCAAATTCTGTCTCAAAACACTCGAAAATTCGATATTCTTGGGTCACAGAATCGATCTGTACATGCCTACTCAGTGTTAGAATTTTTAACAGAGTACAGTCCCAAAACATGCTGAAAATTGATATTTTAGTTGCCCAAAGTCAATATGTGTATGCATATTCTGTACCCGTTTACCTCCTAAATTCAGGTTGAAAACACCCGAAAATTCCATATTTTTGGGTCCCAGAAGCGATCTGTACATGCCTACTCAGTGCTTAAATATTTTCAAAATATAGGCCCAAAACATGCTAAAAATCGATATTTTTGGTGCCTAATGTCGATATGTGCATGCATCATAAGTAGGCTACCCGTTTATATATCAAATTCAGGCTCAAAACACCGAAAATTCGTTTTTTTTGGGTCCCAGAAGCGATCTGTATATGCCTACTTAGTACTAGAATATTCTCAAAATATAGGTCAAAAACATGCTAAAATCGATATTTTTGGTGCCCAAAGTTGATATGTGCATGCCTCTTCTGTACCCGTTTATATCTTAAATTCGAGATCAAAACACACGAAAATTCGATATTTTTGGGTTCAAGGAGCGATCTGTACATGCCTACTCAGTGTTAGAATATTTTCAAAATACAGGCCCAAAACAAGTTGAAAATCGATATTTTATGTGCCCTAAATCGATATGTGCATGCATCTTCTGTACCCATTTATATCTCATATTCAAGCTCAAAACAACCGAAAATTTGATATTTTTGGGTCCCAGAAGCGATCTGTGCAAGCATCTTCAGTACCCTTTTATATCTCAAATTCAGGCTCAAAACACCAGAAAATTCGATATTTTTGGGTCCCAGAAGCGATCTGTACATGCGTACTCAGTGCTAAAATGCTTTCAATATACAGGCCCAAAACATGCTGAAAATCGATATTGTAGGTGCAAAAAGTCGATCTATGCATACATCTTCAGTACCCGTTTATATCTCAAATTCAGTTTCAAAACACCCGAAAATTCGATATTTTGGAGTCCCAGAAGCGATCTGTACATGCCTACTCAGTGCTTGAATGTTTTCGAAATATAGGCCCAAAACATGCTAAAATTGATATTTTAGTTGCCCAAAGACGATATGTGCATGCATCTTCTGTACCCGTTTATATCTCAAATTCAGGCTCAAAACACCCGAAAATTCGATATTTTTGGGTCCCAGAAGCGATCTGTACATGTCTACTCAGTGCTTAAATATTTTTAAAATAAAGGCCCAAAAAATGCTACAAATCGATATTTTTGTTGCCCAATGTCGATATATGAATGCATCTTCAGTACTCGTTTATATCTCAAATTCAGGCTTAAAACACACAAATATTCGATTTTTTTGGATTCAAGGAGCAATCTGTACATGCCTACTCAGTGTTAGAATATTTTCAAATACAGGCACAAAACAAGTTAAAAATCGAGATTTTAGGTGCCCTAAATTGATATGTGCAAGCATCTTCTGTACCCGTTTATATCTCAAATTCAGGCTCAAAACACCCGAAAATTTGATATTTTTGGGTCCCAGAAGCGATCTGTACATGCCTACTCAGTGTTAGAATATTTTTAAGATACATGTCCAAAACATGCTGAAAATCGATATTTTATCTGCCCAAAGTCGATATGTGTATTCATATTCTGTACCCGTTTATATCTCAAATTCAGTCTCAAAACACTCGAAAATTCGATATTCTTGGGTCACAGAATCGATCTGTACATGCCTACTCAGTGTTAGAATTTTTAACAGAGTACAGTCCCAAAACATGCTGAAAATTGATATTTTAGTTGCTCAAAGTCAATATGTGTATGCATATTCTGTACCCGTTTACCTCCTAAATTCAGGTTGAAAACACCTGAAAATTCCATATTTTTGGGTCCCAGAAGCGATCTGTACATGCCTACTAAGGGCTTAAATATTTTCAAAATATAGGCCCAAAACATGCTAAAAATCGATATTTTTGGTGCCCAAAGACGATATGTGCATGCATCTTCTGTACCCGTTTATATCTCAAATTCAGGCTCAAAACACCCGAAAATTCGATATTTTTTGGTCCCAGAAGCGATCTGTACATGTCTACTCAGTGACAGAATATTTTCAAAATACAGGCCCAAAACATGCTAAAAATCGATATTTTAGGTGCCTAATGTCGATATGTGCATGCATCATCAGTAGGCTACCCGTTTATATATCAAATTCAGGCTCAAAACACCCGAAAATTCGATTTTTTTGGGTCCTAGAAGCGATCTGTACATGCCCTCTTAGTACTAGAATATTCTCAAAATATAGGGCAAAAACATGCTAAAAATCGATATTTTTGGTGCCCAAAGTTGATATGTGCATACCTCTTCTGTACCCGTATATATCTCAAATTCGAGATCAAAACACACGAAAATTCGATATTTTTGGGTTCAAGGAGCGATCTGTACATGCCTACACAGTGTTAGAATATTTTCAAAATACAGGCCCAAAACAAGTTGAAAATCGATATTTTATGTGCCCTAAATCGATTTGTGCATGCATCTTCTGTACCCATTTATATCTCATATTCAAGCTCAAAACAACCGAAAATTTGATATTTTTGGGTACCAGAAGCGATCTGTGCATGCATCTTCAGTACCCTTTTATATCTCAAATTCAGGCTCAAAACACCAGAAAATTCGATATTTTGGGGTCCCAGAAGCGATCTGTACATGCCTACTCAGTGCTAAAATGCTTTCTAAATACAGGCCCAAAACATGCTGAAAATCGATATTGTAGGTGCAAAAAGTCGATCTATGCATACATCTTCAGTACCCGTTTATATCTCAAATTCAGTTTCAAAACACCCGAAAATTCGATATTTTGGAGTCCCAGAAGCGATCTGTACATGCCTACTCAGTGCTTGAATGTTTTCAAAATATAGGCCCAAAACATGCTAAAATTGATATTTTAGTTGCCCAAAGACGATATGTGCATGCATCTTCTGTACCCGTTTATATCTCAAATTCAGGCTCAAAACATCCGAAAATTCGATATTTTTGGGTCCCAGAAGCGATCTGTACATGTCTAGTCAGTGCTAAAATATTTTTAAAATAAAGGCCCAAAAAATGCTACAAATCGATATTTTTGTTGCCCAATGTCGATATATGAATGCATCTTCAGTACTCGTTTATATCTCAAATTCAGGCTTAAAACACACAAATATTCGATTTTTTTGGATTCAAGGAGCAATCTGTACATGCCTACTCAGTGTTAGAATATTTTCAAATACAGGCACAAAACATGTTAAAAATCTATATTTTAGGTGCCCTAAATCAATATGTGCAATGCATCTACTGTACCCGTTCATATCTCAAATTCAGCCTCAAAACACTCGAAAATTTGATATTTTTGGGTCCCAGAAGCGATCTGTACATGCCTACTCAGTGCTAGAATTTTTTCAAAATATAGGCCTAAAACATGCTAAAAATCGATATTTTGGGTGTCCAAAGTCGATATATTCATGCATCTTCTGTACCCGTTTATATCTCAAATTCGTGATTAAAACACGCGAATATTCGATTTTTTTGGATTCAAGGAGCGATCTGTACATGCCTACTCAGTGTTAGAATATTTTCAAATACAGGCACAAAACATGTTCAAAATTGATATTTTATGTGACCTAAATCGATATGTGCTTGCATCTTCTGTACCCGTTTATATCTCAAATTCAGGCTCAAAACACCCGAAAATTTGATATTTTTGGGTCCCAGAAGCGATCTGTGCATGCATCTTCAGTACACTTTAATATCTCAAATTCAGGCTCAAAACACCCGAAAATTCGATATTTTTGGGTCCCAGAAGCGATCTGTACATGCCTACTCAGTGCTAAAATGCTTTTAAGATACAGGCCCAAAACATGCTGAAAATCGATATTGTAGGTGGAAAAAGTCAATCTATGCATACATCTTCAGTACCCGTTGATATCTCAAATTCATCCTCAAAACACCCGAAAATTCGATATTTTTGGGTCCCAGAAGCGATCTGTACATGTCTACTCAGTGACAGAATATTGTTAAAATACAGGCCCAAAACATGCTAAAAAACGATATTTTTGGTACCAAATGTCGATATGTGAATGCATCTTCAGTTCTCGTTTATATCTCAAATTCAGGCTCAAAACAACCGAAAATTCGATTTTTTTGGGTCCCAGAAGCGATCTGTACATGCCTACTCCTTGCTAGAATATTATCAAAATATACGCCCAAAACATGCTAAAAATCGATTATTTTGTTGCCCAAGGACGATATGTGCATGCATCTTCTGTACCCGTTTATATCTCAAATTCAGTCTCAAAACACCCGAAAATTCTATATTTTTGGGTCCCAGAAGCGATGTGTACATGCCTACTCAGTGCTAAAATATTTTCAAAATAAAGGTCCAAAACATGCTAAAAATTGATATTTTTGGTGCCCAATGTCGATATGTGAATGTATCTTAAGTACTCGTTTATATCTCAAATTCAGGCTCAAAACACCCAAAAATTCGATTTTATAGGGTTGTCGGAGCGATCTTTACATGCCTATTCAGTGTTAGAATATTTTCAAAATACAGGCACAGAACAAGTTAAAAATCTACATTTTAAGTGCCCTAAATCAATATGTGCAATGCATCTACTGTACCCGTTCATATCTCAAATTCAGGCTCAAAACACCCGAAAATTTGATATTTTTGGGTCCCAGAAGCGATCTGTACATGCCTACTCAGTGATAGAATGTTTTCAAAATATAGCCCTAAAACATGCTAAAAATCGATATTTTGGGTGTCCAAAGTCGATATATTCATGCATCTTCTGTACCCGTTTATATCTCAAATTCGTGATTAAAACACACGAATATTCGATTTTTTTGGATTCAAGGAGCGATCTGTACATGCCTACTCAGTGTTAGAATATTTTCAAATACAGGCACAAAACAAGTTCAAAATCGATATTTTAGGTGCCCTAAATCAATATGTGCATGCATCTTCTGTACCCGTTTATATCTCAAATTCAGGCTCAAAACAACCGAAAATTTGATATTTTTGGGTCCCAGAAGCGATCTGTGCATGCATCTTCAGTACACTTTTATATCTCAAATTCAGGCTCAAAACACCCGAAAATTCGATATTTTTGGGTCCCAGAAGCGATCTGTACATGCCTACTCAATGCTAAAATGCTTTTAAGATACAGGCCCAAAACATGCTGAAAATCGATATTGTAGGTGGAAAAAGTCAATCTATGCATACATCTTCAGTACCCGTTTATATCTCAAATTCATGCTCAAAACACCCGAAAATTTTATATATTTGGGTCCCAGAAGCGATCTGTACATGTCTACTCAGTGACAGAATATTGTTAAAATACAGGCCCAAAACATGCTAAAAAACGATATTTTTGGTACCAAATGTCGATATGTGAATGCATCTTCAGTTCTCGTTTATATCTCAAATTCAGGCTCAAAACAACCGAAAATTCGATTTTTTTGGGTCCCAGAAGCGATCTGTACATGCCTACTCCTTGCTAGAATATTATCAAAATATACGCCCAAAACATGCTAAAAATCGATTATTTTGTTGCCCAAGGACGATATGTGCATGCATCTTCTGTACCCGTTTATATCTCAAATTCAGTCTCAAAACACCCGAAAATTCTATATTTTTGGGTCCCAGAAGCGATGTGTACATGCCTACTCAGTGCTAAAATATTTTCAAAATAAAGGTCCAAAACATGCTAAAAATTGATATTTTTGGTGCCCAATGTCGATATGTGAATGTATCTTAAGTACTCGTTTATATCTCAAATTCAGGCTCAAAACACCCAAAAATTCGATTTTATAGGGTTGTCGGAGCGATCTTTACATGCCTATTCAGTGTTAGAATATTTTCAAAATACAGGCACAGAACAAGTTAAAAATCTACATTTTAAGTGCCCTAAATCAATATGTGCAATGCATCTACTGTACCCGTTCATATCTCAAATTCAGGCTCAAAACACCCGAAAATTTGATATTTTTGGGTCCCAGAAGCGATCTGTACATGCCTACTCAGTGATAGAATGTTTTCAAAATATAGCCCTAAAACATGCTAAAAATCGATATTTTGGGTGTCCAAAGTCGATATATTCATGCATCTTCTGTACCCGTTTATATCTCAAATTCGTGATTAAAACACACGAATATTCGATTTTTTTGGATTCAAGGAGCGATCTGTACATGCCTACTCAGTGTTAGAATATTTTCAAATACAGGCACAAAACAAGTTCAAAATCGATATTTTAGGTGCCCTAAATCAATATGTGCATGCATCTTCTGTACCCGTTTATATCTCAAATTCAGGCTCAAAACAACCGAAAATTTGATATTTTTGGGTCCCAGAAGCGATCTGTGCATGCATCTTCAGTACACTTTTATATCTCAAATTCAGGCTCAAAACACCCGAAAATTCGATATTTTTGGGTCCCAGAAGCGATCTGTACATGCCTACTCAATGCTAAAATGCTTTTAAGATACAGGCCCAAAACATGCTGAAAATCGATATTGTAGGTGGAAAAAGTCAATCTATGCATACATCTTCAGTACCCGTTTATATCTCAAATTCATGCTCAAAACACCCGAAAATTTTATATATTTGGGTCCCAGAAGCGATCTGTACATGTCTACTCAGTGACAGAATATTGTTAAAATACAGGCCCAAAACATGCTAAAAAACGATATTTTTGGTACCAAATGTCGATATGTGAATGCATCTTCAGTTCTCGTTTATATCTCAAATTCAGGCTCAAAACAACCGAAAATTCGATTTTTTTGGGTCCCAGAAGCGATCTGTACATGCCTACTCCTTGCTAGAATATTATCAAAATATACGCCCAAAACATGCTAAAAATCGATTATTTTGTTGCCCAAGGACGATATGTGCATGCATCTTCTGTACCCGTTTATATCTCAAATTCAGTCTCAAAACACCCGAAAATTCTATATTTTTGGGTCCCAGAAGCGATGTGTACATGCCTACTCAGTGCTAAAATATTTTCAAAATAAAGGTCCAAAACATGCTAAAAATTGATATTTTTGGTGCCCAATGTCGATATGTGAATGTATCTTAAGTACTCGTTTATATCTCAAATTCAGGCTCAAAACACCCAAAAATTCGATTTTATAGGGTTGTCGGAGCGATCTTTACATGCCTATTCAGTGTTAGAATATTTTCAAAATACAGGCACAAAACAAGTTAAAAATCTACATTTTAAGTGCCCTAAATCAATATGTGCAATGCATCTACTGTACCCGTTCATATCTCAAATTCAGGCTCAAAACACCCGAAAATTTGATATTTTTGGGTCCCAGAAGCGATCTGTACATGCCTACTCAGTGCTAGAATGTTTTCAAAATATAGCCCTAAAACATGCTAAAAATCGATATTTTGGGTGTCCAAAGTCGATATATTCATGCATCTTCTGTACCCGTTTATATCTCAAATTCGTGATTAAAACACACGAATATTCGATTTTTTTGGATTCAAGGAGCGATCTGTACATGCCTACTCAGTGTTAGAATATTTTCAAATACAGGCACAAAACAAGTTCAAAATCGATATTTTAGGTGCCCTAAATCAATATGTGCATGCATCTTCTGTACCCGTTTATATCTCAAATTCAGGCTCAAAACAACCGAAAATTTGATATTTTTGGGTCCCAGAAGCGATCTGTGCATGCATCTTCAGTACACTTTTATATCTCAAATTCAGGCTCAAAACACCCGAAAATTCGATATTTTTGGGTCCCAGAAGCGATCTGTACATGCCTACTCAATGCTAAAATGCTTTTAAGATACAGGCCCAAAACATGCTGAAAATCGATATTGTAGGTGGAAAAAGTCAATCTATGCATACATCTTCAGTACCCGTTGATATCTCAAATTCATGCTCAAAACACCCGAAAATTCGATATATTTGGGTCCCAGAAGCGATCTGTACATGTCTACTCAGTGACAGAATATTGTTAAAATACAGGCCCAAAACATGCTAAAAAACGATATTTTTGGTACCAAATGTCGATATGTGAATGCATCTTCAGTTCTCGTTTATATCTCAAATTCAGGCTCAAAACAACCGAAAATTCGATTTTTTTGGGTCCCAGAAGCGATCTGTACATGCCTACTCCTTGCTAGAATATTATCAAAATATACGCCCAAAACATGCTAAAAATCGATTATTTTGTTGCCCAAGGACGATATGTGCATGCATCTTCTGTACCCGTTTATATCTCAAATTCAGTCTCAAAACACCCGAAAATTCTATATTTTTGGGTCCCAGAAGCGATGTGTACATGCCTACTCAGTGCTAAAATATTTTCAAAATAAAGGTCCAAAACATGCTAAAAATTGATATTTTTGGTGCCCAATGTCGATATGTGAATGTATCTTAAGTACTCGTTTATATCTCAAATTCAGGCTCAAAACACCCAAAAATTCGATTTTATAGGGTTGTCGGAGCGATCTTTACATGCCTATTCAGTGTTAGAATATTTTCAAAATACAGGCACAAAACAAGTTAAAAATCTACATTTTAAGTGCCCTAAATCAATATGTGCAATGCATCTACTGTACACGTTCATATCTCAAATTCAGGCTCAAAACACCCGAAAATTTGATATTTTTGGGTCCCAGAAGCGATCTGTACATGCCTACTCAGTGCTAGAATGTTTTCAAAATATAGCCCTAAAACATGCTAAAAATCGATATTTTGGGTGTCCAAAGTCGATATATTCATGCATCTTCTGTACCCGTTTATATCTCAAATTCGTGATTAAAACACACGAATATTCGATTTTTTTGGATTCAAGGAGCGATCTGTACATGCCTACTCAGTGTTAGAATATTTTCAAATACAGGCACAAAACAAGTTCAAAATCGATATTTTAGGTGCCCTAAATCAATATGTGCATGCATCTTCTGTACCCGTTTATATCTCAAATTCAGGCTCAAAACAACCGAAAATTTGATATTTTTGGGTCCCAGAAGCGATCTGTGCATGCATCTTCAGTACACTTTTATATCTCAAATTCAGGCTCAAAACACCCGAAAATTCGATATTTTTGGGTCCCAGAAGCGATCTGTACATGCCTACTCAATGCTAAAATGCTTTTAAGATACAGGCCCAAAACATGCTGAAAATCGATATTGTAGGTGGAAAAAGTCAATCTATGCATACATCTTCAGTATCCGTTTATATCTCAAATTCATGCTCAAAACACCCGAAAATTTTATATATTTGGGTCCCAGAAGCGATCTGTACATGTCTACTCAGTGACAGAATATTGTTAAAATACAGGCCCAAAACATGCTAAAAAACGATATTTTTGGTACCAAATGTCGATATGTGAATGCATCTTCAGTTCTCGTTTATATCTCAAATTCAGGCTCAAAACAACCGAAAATTCGATTTTTTTGGGTCCCAGAAGCGATCTGTACATGCCTACTCCTTGCTAGAATATTATCAAAATATACGCCCAAAACATGCTAAAAATCGATTATTTTGTTGCCCAAGGACGATATGTGCATGCATCTTCTGTACCCGTTTATATCTCAAATTCAGTCTCAAAACACCCGAAAATTCTATATTTTTGGGTCCCAGAAGCGATGTGTACATGCCTACTCAGTGCTAAAATATTTTCAAAATAAAGGTCCAAAACATGCTAAAAATTGATATTTTTGGTGCCCAATGTCGATATGTGAATGTATCTTAAGTACTCGTTTATATCTCAAATTCAGGCTCAAAACACCCAAAAATTCGATTTTATAGGGTTGTCGGAGCGATCTTTACATGCCTATTCAGTGTTAGAATATTTTCAAAATACAGGCACAAAACAAGTTAAAAATCTACATTTTAAGTGCCCTAAATCAATATGTGCAATGCATCTACTGTACCCGTTCATATCTCAAATTCAGGCTCAAAACACCCGAAAATTTGATATTTTTGGGTCCCAGAAGCGATCTGTACATGCCTACTCAGTGCTAGAATGTTTTCAAAATATAGCCCTAAAACATGCTAAAAATCGATATTTTGGGTGTCCAAAGTCGATATATTCATGCATCTTCTGTACCCGTTTATATCTCAAATTCGTGATTAAAACACACGAATATTCGATTTTTTTGGATTCAAGGAGCGATCTGTACATGCCTACTCAGTGTTAGAATATTTTCAAATACAGGCACAAAACAAGTTCAAAATCGATATTTTAGGTGCCCTAAATCAATATGTGCATGCATCTTCTGTACCCGTTTATATCTCAAATTCAGGCTCAAAACAACCGAAAATTTGATATTTTTGGGTCCCAGAAGCGATCTGTGCATGCATCTTCAGTACACTTTTATATCTCAAATTCAGGCTCAAAACACCCGAAAATTCGATATTTTTGGGTCCCAGAAGCGATCTGTACATGCCTACTCAATGCTAAAATGCTTTTAAGATACAGGCCCAAAACATGCTGAAAATCGATATTGTAGGTGGAAAAAGTCAATCTATGCATACATCTTCAGTACCCGTTTATATCTCAAATTCATGCTCAAAACACCCGAAAATTCGATATATTTGGGTCCCAGAAGCGATCTGTACATGTCTACTCAGTGACAGAATATTGTTAAAATACAGGCCCAAAACATGCTAAAAAACGATATTTTTGGTACCAAATGTCGATATGTGAATGCATCTTCAGTTCTCGTTTATATCTCAAATTCAGGCTCAAAACAACCGAAAATTCGATTTTTTTGGGTCCCAGAAGCGGTCTGTACATGCCTACTCCTTGCTAGAATATTATCAAAATATACGCCCAAAACATGCTAAAAATCGATTATTTTGTTGCCCAAATATTTTGTTGTGCATGCATCTTCTGTACCCGTTTATATCTCAAATTCAGTCTCAGAACACCCGAAAATTCTATATTTTTGGGACCCAGAAGCGATCTGTACATGTCTACTCAGTGACAGAATATTTTCGAAATACAGGCCCAAAACATGCTGAAAAATCGATATTTTAGGTGCTTAATGTCGATATGTGCATGCATCATCAGTACCCGTTTATATCTCAAATTCAGGCTCAAAACACTCGAAAATTCGAATTTTGTTGGTCCCAGAAGCGATCTGTACATGCCTACTTAGTACTAGAATGTTTTCAAGATACAGGCCCAAAACATGCTGAAATACTATATTGTAGGTGCAAAAAGTCGATCTATGCATACATCTTCATTACCCGTATACATCTCAAATTCAGGCTCAAAACACCCGAAAATTCGATATTTTTGGGTCCCAGAAGCGATCTATTCATGTCTACTCAGTGCTAAAATATTTTCAAAATACAAGCCCAAAACATGCTGAAAATTGATACTTTAGTTGCCCAATGTCAATATGTGTATGAATATTCTGTACCCGTTTATATCCCAAATTCAGGCTCAAAACACCCGAAAATTCTATATTTTTGGGTCCCAGAAGCGTTGTGTACATGCCTACTCAGTGCTAAAATATTTTCAAAATAAAGGTCCAAACCATGCTAAAAATTGATACTTTTGGTGCCCAATGTCGATATGTGAATGCATCTTAAGTACTCGTTTATATCTCAAATTCAGGCTCAAAACACCCAAAATTTCGATTTTTTGGGGTTGTAGGAGCGATCTTTATGTGCCTATTCAGTGTTAGAATATTTTCAAAATACAGGCACAAAACAAGTTAAAAATCTACATTTTAGGTGCCCTAAATCAATATGTGCAATGCATCTACTGTACCCATTCATATCTCAAATTCTGGCTCAAAACACCCGAAAATTTGATATTTTTGGGTCCCAGAAGCGATCTGTGCATGCATCTTCAGTACACTTTTATATCTCAAATTCAGGCTCAATACACCCGAAAATTCGATATTATTGGGTCCCAGAAGCGATCGGTACATGCCTACTCAGTGCTAAAATGCTTTCAAGATACAGGCCCAAAACATGGTGAAAATCGATATTGTAGGTGGAAAAAGTCGATCTATGCATACATTTTCATTACCCGTTTATATCTCAAATTCAGGCTCAAAACACTTGAAAATTTTATTTTTTTTGTCCCAGAAGCGATCTGTACATGCCTACTTAGTACTAGAATATTATCAAAATATGAGGCAAAAACATGCTAAAAATCAATATTTTTGGTGCCCAAAGTCGATATGTGCATGCATCTTCTTTATCCGTTTATATCCGAAATCCAGGCTCAAAACACCCAAAAATTCTATATTTTTGGGTCCCAGAAGCGTTGTGTATACGCCTACTCAGTGCTAAAATATTTTCAAAATATGGGCCCAAAACATGCTAAAAATCGATATTTTTGGTGCCCAATGTCGATATGTGAATGCATCTTCAGTACTCGTTTATATCTCAAATTCAGGCTCAAAACACCCGAAAATTTGATATTTTTGGGTCCCAGAAGCGATCTGTACATGTCTACTCAGTGACAGAATATTTTCAAAATACAGGCCCAAAACATGCTAAAAATCGATATTTTAGGTGCCTAATGTCGATATGTGCATGCCTCATAAGTACCCGTTTATGTCTCAAATTCAGACTCAAAACACCCGAAAATTCGAATTTTTTTTGTCCCAAAAGCGATCGGTACATGCCTACTTAGTACTAGAATATTATTTAAAATATAGGGCAAAAACATGCTAAAAATCGATATTTTTGGTGCCCAAAGTCGATATGTGCATGTATTTTCTTTACCCGTTTATATCTTAAATTCGAGATCAAAACACACGAAACTTCGATATTTTTGGGTTCAAGGAGCAATCTGTACATGCCTACTCAGTGTTAGAATATTTTCAAAATACAGGCACAAAACAAGTTCAAAATCAATATTTTATGTGCCCTAAATCAATATGTACATGCATCTTCTGTACCCATTTATACCTGAAATTCAGGCTCAAAACAACCGAAAATTTGATATTTTTGGGTCCCAGAAGCGATCTGTGCATGCATCTTCAGTACCCTTTTATATCTCATATAACAGGCTCAAAACACCCGAAAATTCGATATTTTTGGGTCCCAAAAGCGATCTGTACGTGCCTACTCAGTGCTAAAATGCTTTCAAGATACAGGCCCAAAACATGCTGAAAATCGATATTATAGGTGCAAAAAGTCGATCTATGCATACATTTTCAGTACCCGTTTATATCTCAAATTCAGGCTCAAAACACAAGAAAATTCGATATTTTTGGGTCCCAGAAGCGATCTATTCATGCCTACTCAGTGCTAAAATATATTCAAAATACAAGCCTAAAACATGCTGAAAATTGATACTTTAGTTGCCCAAAGTCAATATGTGTATGAATATTCTGTACCCGTTTATATCCCAAATGCAGGCTCAAAACACCCAAAAATTCTATATTTTTGGGTCCCAGAAGCGTTGTGTATATGCCTACTCAGTGCTAAAATATTTTCAAAATATGGGCCCAAAACATGCTAAAAATCGATATTTTTGGTGCCCAATGTCGATATGTGAATGCATCTTCAGTACTCGTTTATATCTCAAATTCAGGCTCAAAACACCCAAAAATTCGATTTTTTTGGGTTGTAGAAGCGATCTTTACATGCCTACTTAATGTTAGAATATTTTTAAAATACAGACGCAAAACAAGTTAAAAATCTATATTTTAGGTGCCCTAAATCAATATGAGCAATGCATCTACTGTACCCGTTCATATCTCAAATTCAGGCTCAAAATACCCGAAAATTTGATATTTTTGGGTCCCAGAAGCGATCTGTACATGCCTACTCAGTGCTAGAATGTTTTCAAAAATATAGGCCCAAAACATGCTAAAAATCGATATTTTGGGTGTCCAAAGTCTATATATTCATGTATCATTGGTACCCGTTTATATCTCAAATTCGTGATCAAAACACACAAATATTCGATTTTTTTGGATTCACGGAGCGATCTGTACATGCCTACTCAGTGTTAGAATATTTTAAAATACAGGCACAAAACAAGTTCAAAATCAATATTTTAGGTGCCCTAAATCGATATGTGCATGCATCTTCTGTACCCGTTTATATCTCAAATTCAGTCTCAAGTCACCCGAAAATTCGATATTCGTGGATCACAGAATCGATCTGAACATTCCTACTCAGTGTTAGAATATTTTAACAGAATACAGGCCCAAAACATGCTGAAAATTGATATTTTAGTTCCCAAAAGTCAATATGTGTATGAATATTTTGTACCCGTTTACATCCTAAATTCAGGCTGAAAATACCCGAAAATTCCATATTTTGGGACCCAGAAACGTTCTGTACATGCCTACTCATTGCTTAAATATTTTCAAAATATAGGCCCAAAATATGCTAAAAATTGTTATTTTTGGTGCCCAAAGACGATATGTGCAGGCATCTTCTGTACCCGTTTATATCTCAAATTCAGGCTCAAAACACCCGAAAATTCGATATTTTTGGGTCCCAGAAGCGACCTGTGCATGCATCTTAATTACACTTTTATATCTCAAATTCAGGCGAAAAACACCCGAAAATTCGATATTTTTGGGCCCAGAAGCGATCTGTACATGCCTACTCAGTGCTAAAATGCTTTCAAGATACAGGCCCAAAACATGCTGAAAATCGATATTGTAGGTGGAAAAAGTCGATCTAGGCATACATAATCAGTACCCGTTTATATCTCAAATTCATGGTCAAAACACCCGAAAATTCGATATTTTTGGGTCCCAGAAGCGATCTGTACATGTCTACTCAGTGACAGAATATTGTTAAAATACAGGCCCAAAACATGCTAAAAAACGATATTTTTGGTGCCAAATGTCAATATGTGAATGCATCTTCAGTACTCGTTTATATCTCAAATTCAGGCTCAAAACACCCGAAAATTCAATATTTTTGGGTCCCAGAAGCGATCTGTACATGCCTACTCCTTGCTAGAATATTATCAAAATATACGCCCAAAACATGCTAAAAATCGATTATTTTGTTGCCCAAGGACGATATGTGCATGCATCTTCTTTACCCGTTTATATCTCAAATTCAGTCTCAAAACACCCGAAAATTCGATATTTTTGGGACCCAGAAGCGATCTGTACATGTCTACTCAGTGACAGAATATTTTCAAAATACAGGCCCAAAACATGCTGAAAAATCAATATTTTAGTTGCTTAATGTCGATATGTGCATGCATCATCAGTACCCGTTTATATCTCAAATTCAGGCTCAAAACACTCAAAAATTCGAATTTTTTTGGTCCCAAAAGCGATCTGTACGTGTCTACTCAGTGACAGAATATTTCCAAAATACAGGACCAAAACATGCTAAAAATAGATATTTTAGGTGCCAAATATCGATATGTGCATGCATCTTCTGTACCCGTTTATATCTCAAATTCAGGCTCAAAACACCCGAAAATTCGATATTTTTGGGTCCCAGAAGCGATCTGTACATGTCTTCTCAGTGACAGAATATTTTCAAAATACAGGCCCAAAACATGCTAAAAATCGATATTTTAGGTGCCTAAAGTCGATATGTGCCTGCATCATCAGTACCCGTTTATATCTCAAATTCAGGCTCAAAACACCCGAAAATTCGATTTTTTTTTGTCCCAGAAGCGATCTGTACATGCCTACTTAGTACTAGAATATTATTTAAAATATAGGGCAAAAACATGCTAAAAATCGATATTTTTTGGTGCCCAAAGTCGATATGTGCATGCATCTTCTATACCCGTTTATATCTTAAATTCGAGATCAAAACACACGAAACTTCGATATTTTTTGGTTCAAGGTGCGATCTGTACATGCCTACTCAGTGTTAGAATATTTTCAAAATACAGGCACAAAACAAGTTCAAAATTGATATTTTATGTGCCCTAAATCAATATGTGCATGCATCTTCTGTACCCATTTATATCTAAAATTCAGGCTCAAAACAACCGAAAATTTGATATTTTTGGGTCCCAGAAGCGATCTGTGCATGCATCTTCAGCGCCCTTTTATATCACAAATTCAGGCTCAAATCACCGAAAATTCGATATTTTTGGGTCCCAGAAGCGATCTGTACATGCCTACTCTGTGCTAAAATGCTTTCAAGATACAGGCCGAAAACATGCTGAAAATCGATATTGTAGGTGCAAAAAGTCGATCTATGCATACATCTTCAGTACCCGTTTATATATCAAATTCATGCTCAAAACACCCGAAAATTCGATATTTTGGGGTCCCAGAAGCGATCTATACATGCCTACTCAGTGCTTGAATGTTTTCAAAATATAGGCGCAAAACAGGATCAGATTGATATTTTAGTTGCCCAAAGTCAATATGTGTATGCATATTCTGTACCCGTTTATATCCCAAAGTCAGGCTGAAAACACCCGAAAATTCCATAATTTTGGGTCCCAGAAGCGATCTGTGCATGCATCTTCAGTACCCTTTTATATCTCAAATTCAGGCTCAAAACACTCGAAAATTCGATATTTTTTGGTCCCAGAAGCGATCTGTACATGACTAGTCAGTGCTTGAATTTTTTAAAATATAGGCCCAAAACATGCTAAAAATCAATATTTTAGGTGTCCAAAGTCGATATGTGAATGCATCTTCTTTACTCGTTTATATCTCAAATTCAGGCTCAAAATACACGAAAATTCGATATTTTTGGGTCTCAGAAGCGATCAGTACGTGTCTACTCAGTGACAGAATATTTTCAAAATACAGGACCAAAACATGCTAAAAATCGATATTTTAGGTGCCAAATATCGATATGTTCATGCATCATCAGTACCCGTTTATATCTCAAATTCAGTCTCAAAACACTCGAAAATTCGATATTTTGAGGTCCCAGAAGCGATCTGTACATGCCTACTCAGTGCTTGAATGTTTTCAAAGTATAGGCCCAAAACATGCTAGAAAACGATATTTTAAGTGTCCAAAGTTAATATATTCAAGCATCTTCTGTACCCGTTTATATCTCAAATTTGTAATTAAAACACACGAATATTCGATTTTTTTGGATTCAAGGAGCGATCTGTACATGCCTACTCAGTGTTAGAATATTTTCAAATACAGGCACAAAACAAGTTCAAAATCGATATTTTAGGTGCCCTAAATCGATATGTGCATGCATCTTCTGTACCCGTTTATATCTCAAATTCAGGGTCAAAACACCCGAAAATTTGATATTTTTGGTCCCAGAAGCAATCTGTACATGCCTACTCAGTGTTAGAATTTTTTAACAGAATACAGGCCCAAAACATGCTGAAAATTGATATATTAGTTGCCCAAAGTCAATATGTGTATGAATATTTCGTACCCGTTTACATCCTAAATTCAGGCTGAAAACACCCGAAAATTCCATATTTTGGGACCCAGAAGCGATCTGTACATGCCTACTCAATGCTTAAATATTTTCAAAATATAGGCCCAAAACATGCTAAAAATCGATATTTTTGGTGCCGAAAGACGATATGTGCATGCATCTTCTGTACCCGTTTATATCTCAAATTCAGGCTCAAAACACCCGAAAATTCGATATTTTTGGGTCCCAGAAGCGATCTGTACATGTCTTCTCAGTGACAGAATATTTTCAAAATACAGGCCCAAAACATGCTAAACATCGATATTTTAGGTGCCTAATATCGATATGTGCCTGCATCATCAGTACCCGTTTATATCTCAAATTCAGGCTCAAAACACCCGAAAATTCGATTTTTTTTTGTCCCTGAAGCGATCTGTACATGCCTACATAGTACTAGAATATTATTTAAAATATAGGGCAAAAACATGCTAAAAATCGATATTTTTTGGTGCCCAAAGTCGATATGTGCATGCATCTTCTATACCCGTTTATATCTTAAATTCGAGATCAAAACACACGAAACTTCGATATTTTTTGGTTCAAGGAGCGATCTGTACATGCCTACTCAGTGTTAGAATATTTTCAAAATACAGGCACAAAACAAGTTCAAAATCGATATTTTATGTGCCCTAAATCAATATGTGCATGCATCTTCTGTACCCATTTATATCTAAAATTCAGGCTCAAAACAACCGAAAATTTGGTATTTTTGGGTCCCAGAAGCGATCTGTGCATGCATCTTCAGCGCCCTTTTATATCTCAAATTCAGGCTCAAAACACCCGAAAATTCGATATTTTGGGGTCCCAGAAGCGATCTATACATGCCTACTCAGTGCTTGAATGTTTTCAAAATATAGGCGCAAAACAGGATCAAATTGATATTTTAGTTGCCCAATGTCGATATGTGAATGCATCTTCAGTACTCGTTTATATCTCAAATTCAGGGTCAAAACACCCGAAAATTCGATATTTTTGGGACTCAGAAGCGATCTGTACATGCCTACTCAGTGCTAAAATGCTTTCAAGATACAGGCCCAAAACATGCTGAAAAATCGATATTTTAGGTGTTTAATGTCGATATGTGCATGCATCATCAGTACCCGTTTATATCTCAAATTCAGGCTCAAATCATTTGAAAATTCGAATTTTTTTGGTCCCAAAAGCGATCTGTACATGCCTACTTAGTAATTGAATATTATCAAAATATGGGGCAAAAACATGCTAAAAATCGATATTTTTGGTGCCCAAAGTCGATATGTGCATGCATCTTCTTTACCCGTTTATATCTCAAATTTAAGATCAAAACACCCGAAAATTCGATATTTTTGGGTTCAAGGAGCGATCTGTACATGCCTACTCAGTGTTAGAATATTTTTAAGATACATGTCCAAAACATGCTGAAAATCGATATTTTATCTGCCCAAAGTCGATATGTGTATGCATATTCTGTACCCGTTTATATCTCAAATTCAGTCTCAAAACACCTGAAAATTCGATATTCGTAAATCACAGAATCGATCTGTACATGCCTACTCAGTGTTAGAATTTTTAACAGAATACAGGCACAAAACATGCTGAAAATTGATATTTTAGTTGCCCAAAGTCAATACGTGTATGCATATTCTGTACCCGTTTACTTTATAAATTCAGGCTGAAAACACCCGAAAATTCCATATTTTTGGGTCCCAGAAGCGATCTGTACATGCCTAGTCAGTGCTTAAATATTTTAAAAATATAGGCCCAAAACATGCTAAAAATCGATATTTTTGGTGCCCAAAGACGATATGTGCAAGTATCTTCTGTACCCGTTTATATCTCAAATTCAGGCTCAAAACACCCGAAAACTCAATATTTTTGGGTCCCAGAAGCGATCTGTACATGTCTACTCAGTGACAGAATATTTTCAAAATACAGGCCCAAAACATGCTAAAAATCGATATTTTAGGTGCCTAATGTCGATATGTGCATGCATCATCAGTACCCGTTTATATCTCAAATTCAGGCTCAAAACACCCGAAAATTCGAATTTTTTTTGTCCCAGAAGCGATCTGTACATGCCTACTTAGTACTAGAATATTATTTAAAATATAGGGCAAAAACATGCTAAAAATCGATATTTTTGGTGCCCAAAGTCGATATGTGCATGCATCTTCAGTAATCGTTTATATCAGAAATTCAAACTCAAAACAACCGAAAATTTGATATTTTTGGGTTCCAGAAGCGATCTGTGCATGCATCTTCAGTACCCTTTTATATCTCAAATTCGGGCTCAAAACAAACGAAAATTCGATATTTTTGGGTCCCAGAAGCGATCTGTACATGCCTACTCAGTGCTTGAATGTTTTCAAAATAAAGGCCCAAAACATGCAAAAATTGATATTTAAGTTGCCCAAAGTCAATTTGTGTATGCATATTCTGTACCCGATTATATCCCAAATTCAGGCTAAAAACACCTGAAAATTCCATATTTTTGGGTCCCAGAAGCGATATGTACATGCCTACTTAGTGCTTAAATATTTTCAAAATAAAGGCCCCCAAAAGGCTAAAAATCGATATTTTTGGTGCCCAATGTCGATATGTGAATGCATCTTCAGTACTCGTTTATATCTCAAATTCAGGCTTAAAACACACGAATATTCGATTTTTTTGGATTAAAGGAGCAATCTGTACATGCCTACTCAGTGTTAGAATATTTTCAAATATAGGCACAAAACAAGTTGAAAATCGAGATTTTAGGTGCCCTAAATCGATATGTGCAAGCATATTCTGTACCCGTTTATATCTCAAATTCAGGCTCAAAACACCCGAAAATTTGATATTTTTGGGTCCCAGAAGCGATCTGTACATGCCTACTCAGTGTTAGAATATTTTTAAGATACATGTCCAAAACATGCTGAGAATCGATATTTTATCTGCCCAAAGTCGATATGTGTATTCATATTCTGTACCCGTTTATATCTCAAATTCAGTCTCAAAACACTCGAAAATTCGATATTCTTGGGTCACAGAATCGATCTGTACATGCGTACTCAGTGTTAGAATTTTTAACAGAGTACAGTCCCAAAACATGTTGAAAATTGATATTTTAGTTGCCCAAAGTCAATATGTGTATGCATATTCTGTACCCGTTTACCTCCTAAATTCAGGTTGAAAACACCCGAAAATTCCATATTTTTGGGTCCCAGAAGCGATCTGTACATGCCTACTCAGTGCTTAAATATTTTCAAAATATAGGCCCAAAACATGCTAAAAATCGATATTTTTGGTGCCTAATGTCGATATGTGCATGCATCATAAGTAGGCTACCCGTTTATATATCAAATTCAGGCTCAAAACACCGAAAATTCGTATTTTTTGGGTCCCAGAAGCGATCTGTATATGCCTACTTAGTACTAGAATATTCTCAAAATATAGGTCAAAAACATGCTAAAAATCGATATTTTTGGTGCGCAAAGTTGATATGTGCATGCCTCTTCTGTACCCGTTTATATCTCAAATTCGAGATCAAAACACACGAAAATTCGATATTTTTGGGTTCAAGGAGCGATCTGTACATGCCTACTCAGTGTTAGAATATTTTCAAAATACAGGCCCAAAACAAGTTGAAAATCGATATTTTATGTGCCCTAAATCGATATGTGCATGCATCTTCTGTACCCATTTATATCTCATATTCAAGCTCAAAACAACCGAAAATTTGATATTTTTGGGTCCCAGAAGCGATCTGTGCAAGCATCTTCAGTACCCTTTTATATCTCAAATTCAGGCTCAAAACACCAGAAAATTCGATATTTTTGGGTCCCAGAAGCGATCTGTACATGCCTACTCAGTGCTAAAATGCTTTCAATATACAGGCCCAAAACATGCTGAAAATCGATATTGTAGGTGCAAAAAGTCGATCTATGCATACATCTTCAGTACCCGTTTATATCTCAAATTCAGTTTCAAAACACCCGAAAATTCGATATTTTGGAGTCCCAGAAGCGATCTGTACATGCCTACTCAGTGCTTGAATGTTTTCAAAATATAGGCCCAAAACATGCTAAAATTGATATTTTAGTTGCCCAAAGACGATATGTGCATGCATCTTCTGTACCCGTTTATATCTCAAATTCAGGCTCAAAACACCCGAAAATTCGATATTTTTGGGTCCCAGAAGCGATCTGTACATGTCTACTCAGTGCTTAAATATTTTTAAAATAAAGGCCCAAAAAATGCTACAAATCGATATTTTTGTTGCCCAATGTCGATATATGAATGCATCTTCAGTACTCGTTTATATCTCAAATTCAGGCTTAAAACACACAAATATTCGATTTTTTTGGATTCAAGGAGCAATCTGTACATGCCTACTCAGTGTTAGAATATTTTCAAATACAGGCACAAAACAAGTTAAAAATCGAGATTTTAGGTGCCCTAAATTGATATGTGCAAGCATCTTCTGTACCCGTTTATATCTCAAATTCAGGCTCAAAACACCCGAAAATTTGATATTTTTGGGTCCCAGAAGCGATCTGTACATGCCTACTCAGTGTTAGAATATTTTTAAGATACATGTCCAAAACATGCTGAAAATCGATATTTTATCTGCCCAAAGTCGATATGTGTATTCATATTCTGTACCCGTTTATATCACAAATTCAGTCTCAAAACACTCGAAAATTCGATATTCTTGGGTCACAGAATCGATCTGTACATGCCTACTCAGTGTTAGAATTTTTAACAGAGTACAGTCCCAAAACATGCTGAAAATTGATATTTTAGTTGCTCAAAGTCAATATGTGTATGCATATTCTGTACCCGTTTACCTCCTAAATTCAGGTTGAAAACACCCGAAAATTCCTTATTTTTGGGTCCCAGAAGCGATCTGTACATGCCTACTCAGTGCTTAAATATTTTCAAAATATAGGCCCAAAACATGCTAAAAATCGATATTTTTGGTGCCCAATGTCGATATGTGAATGCATCTTCAGTACTCGTTTATATCTCAAATTCAGGCTTAAAACACACAAATATTCGATTTTTTTGGATTCAAGGAGCAATCTGTACATGCCTACTCAGTGTTAGAATATTTTCAAATACAGGCACAAAACAAGTTGAAAATCGAGATTTTAAGTGCCCTAAATCGATATGTGCAAGCATCTTCTGTACCCGTTTATATCTCAAATTCGAGATCAAAACACACGAAAATTCGATATTTTTGGGTCTCAGAAGCGATCTGTACATGCCTACTCAGTGTTAGAATATTTTTAAGATACATGTCCAAAACATGCTGATAATCGATATTTTATCTGCCCAAAGTCGATATGTGTATTCATATTCTGTACCCGTTTATATCTCAAATTCAGTCTCAAAACACTCAAAAATTCGATATTCTTGGGTCACAGAATCGATCTGTACATGCCTACTCAGTGTTAGAATTTTTAACAGAGTACAGTCCCAAAACATATTGAAAATTGATATTTTAGTTGCCCAAAGTCAATATGTGTATGCATATTCTGTACCCGTTTACCTCCTAAATTCAGGTTGAAAACACCCGAAAATTCCATATTTTTGGGTCCCAGAAGCGATCTGTACATGCCTACTCAGTGCTTAAATATGTTCAAAATATAGGCCCAAAACATGCTAAAAATCGATATTTTTGGTGCCTAATGTCGATATGTGAATGCATCATCAGTACTCGTTTATATCTCAAATTCAGGCTCAAAACACACGAATATTTGATTTTTTTGGATTCAAGGAGCAATCTGTACATGCCTACTCAGTGTTAGAATATTTTTAAATACAGGCACAAAACAAGTTGAAAATCGAGATTTTAGGTGCCCTAAATCGATATGTGCAAGCATCTTCTGTACCCGTTTATATCTCAAATTCAGGCTCAAAACACCCGAAAATTTGATATTTTTGGGTCCCAGAAGCGATCTCTACATGCCTACTTAGTACTAGAATATTCTCAAAATATAGGGCAAAAACATGCTAAAAATCGATATTTTTGGTGCCCAAAGTTGATATGTGCATGCATCTTCTGTACCCGTTTATATCTCAAATTTGAGATCAAAACATACGAAAATTCGATATTTTTGGGTTCAAGGAGTGATCTGTACATGCCTACTCAGTGTTAGAATATTTTCAAAATACAGGCCCAAAACAAGTTGAAAATCGATATTTTATGTGCCCTAAATCGATATGTGCATGCATCTTCTGTACCCGTTTATATCTCAATTTCAAGCTCAAAACACCCGAAAATTCGATATTCTTGGGTCACAGAATCGATATGTACATGCCTACTCAGTGTTAGAATATTTTACAAATTACAGACCCAAACCATGCTGTAAATTTGATATTTTGTTGCCCAAAGTCAATATGTGTATGCATATTCTGTACCCGTTTACATCTTAAATTTAGGCTGAAAACACCCGAAAATTCCATATTTTTGTGTCCCACAAGCGATCTGTACATGCTTACTCAGTGCTTACATATTTTCAAAATATAGGACCAAAACAAGCTAAAAATCGATATTTTTGGTGCCCAATGTCGATAGGTGAATGCATCTTCTTTACTCTTTTATATCTCAAATTCAGGCTCAAAACACCCGAAAATTCGATATTTTGGGGTCCCTGAAGCGATCTGTACATGTCTACTCAGTGACAGAATACTTTGCAAACTACAGGCCCAAAACATGTTAAAAATCGATATTTTATGTGCATAATGTCGATATGTGCTTGCATCATCAGTTCCCGTTTATATCTCAAATTCAGGCTCAAAACACTCGAAAATTCGATATTTTTGGGTCCAAGAAGCAATCTGTACATGCCTACTTAGTACTAGAATATTATCAAAATATAGGGCAAAAACATGCTACAAATCGATATTTTTGGTGCCCAAAGTCGATATGTGCATGCATCTTCTCTACACGTTTATATCTCAAATTCGAGATCAAAACACACGAAAATTCGATATATTTGGGTTCAAGGAGCGATCTGTACATGCCTACTCAGTGTTAGAATATTTTCAAAATACAGGCACAAATCAAGTTGAAAATCGATATTTTATGTGCCCTAAATCGATATGTGCATGCATCTTCTGTACCCGTTTATATCTCAAATTCAAGCTCAAAACAACCGAAAATTCGATAT